>LR738715.1:679070566-679132884 GCA_902687465.1 Secale cereale | reverse complement strand
CTCTCTCTCTCTCCCGCATGCATGAGGGCTCTGGGGTTTTATATAGGCCAACCCCCCGGGGATACAATGATAATGTTACATGGATGTGGGGTTGGATTGTCATCGTCCGGGAAAACGGCGCTGGGACCCGCTGGGTACAGGGCTCGCCGGGTTCTCCGGGTGCGGGGCCCGCCGGGTACGGGGACACTATGTGCCGTCTTGTCGTCCACAAAGGATTGGCCGAGCTAAGTCGGGTACAACGTGCTCCATCATGTCACCATCTGTCGGCGTCATGGGATGTGATGATCATAGTGTAGCCACGCCCCGGCCGACTAGGGGCATGGGCAAGGCATTGTTGCCTAGGTCATCAGTAGGTGTGTCTCGTCCCATCGTACGGCTGGGATGGGACGGAAGCTGACCCGTGGCCGAAATGGGGGGCACACCACGGGTTGGTCTGGCTTGCTGGACAAGTCTTGGCGTGTCGGGTCCGGATCCCCTGAGAAGGCCGTTGGCGCCGGACCGTGGGAGCCGGCCGGACTGGAGAGTCTTGCCGGATCGTGGCTCCTGGCCGGGTCGAGTGACCCGGCCAAGTGAAAGCCGGATTATGGGGCGATGCTGGCCCCGTCGTTTTTGAAAAGGATCCGGCTTCTGTTGCCTGCCTGGGGTTCATCCCCCCGGCAGAGTTCTCCAGTCGTGTTTGCTGATCTTCCGAGGAGCAGTGCGGACGCTTCCCAGTACTTCCGATCCCAGGAGGGGAACGACACGGAGAAGTTGTTTTGGTCGCAGTTCTATGCGCCAAAACATCTGGTGCCCCTCAACGACCAGATGAAGCAGCTGGTCGAGCTGCACAATATGGCAAGTTCGGCCATGAAGGACTTGATAGTACGGCTATGACTCGCTGATCCAATCCCAGTAGCTACTTCAGGTTGGTGAAGCGGCTCGTCGAGGCGAGTCTGCGGGTTGACGCTTTGAAGCGTTCGGCCTGCATAGTGTTGGGGAACGTAGTATTTAAAATTTTTCCTACGATCACGCAAGATCTATCTACCAGATGCATAGCAACGAGAGGGAAGAGTGTGTCTACGTACCCTCGTAGACCGGGAGCGGAAGCGTCAAGTGACGCGGTTGATGTTGTCGAACTTCTTCGCGATCCAACCGATCAAGCACCGAACGTACGGCACCTCCGCGTTCAGCACACGTTCAGCTTGATGACGTCCCACGAGCTCTTGATCCAGTTGATCTTCACGGGAGAGTTTCGTCAGCACGACGGCATGGTGACGGATATGATGTGTTCACCGGCGCAGGGCTTCGCCTAAGCTCCGCGACGGTATGACCGAGGTGTGATTCTGTGGAGGGGGGCACCGCACACGGCTAAAACAATTCAACGTGTGTGTCTTTGGGTGCCCCCCTGCCCCCGTATATAAAGGAGCAAGGGAGGGAGGCCGGCCAACTCTTCCTGCTGCGGCTAGGAGTGGACTCCTACTAGGAATAGGATTGCAATCCTATTCCTAGTAGGATTCACCAAAAAGGAAGAAGGGGGAAAGGAATAGGAGAGGTGGCGCCCCCCCCCCAATCCTAGTCCAACTAGGAACCCTAGGTGGGGGCGCCGGCCAGCTCTATGGGCTGCCTCTCTCTTTCCCTTTAGGCCCACTATGGACCATCCCCTCTCGTAGGGGGTTCCGGTAACCCCCTCCGGCAATCCCGATAAATCCGAAACTTTTCCGGAACACTTCCGGTGTCCGAATATAGTCGTCCAATATATCAATCTTTATGTCTCGGACATTCCGAGACTCCTCGTCATGTCCGTGATCTCATCCGGGACTCCGAACTACCTTCGGTACATCAATACTCATAAACTCATAATATCGATCGTCATCAAACGTTAAGCGTGCGGACCCTACGGGTTCGAGAACTATGTAGACATGACCGAGACTCATCTCCGGTCAATAACCAATAGCGGAACCTGGATGTTCATATTAGCTCCTACATATTCTACGAAGATCTTTTATCGGTCAGAACCGCATAACAACATACGTTGTTCCTTTTGTCAAACGGTATGTTACTTGCCCGAGATTCGATCGTCGGTATCTTTATACCTAGTTCAATCTCGTTACCGGCAAGTCTCTTTACTCGTTCCGTAACACATCATCTTGTGACTAACTTATTAGTCTTTTGCTTGCAAGGCTTATTGTGATGTGTGTTACCGAGAGGGCCCAGAGATACCTCTCCGACACTCGGAGTGACAAATCCTAATCTTGATCTATGCCAACACCACGAATACTTTCGGAGACACCTGTAGAGCATCTTTATGATCACCCAGTTACGTTGTGACGTTTGATAGCACACAAGGTGTTCCTACGGTATTCGGGAGTTGCATAATCTCATAGTCATAGGAACATGTATAAGTCATGAAGAAAGCAATAGCAGTAAAACTAAACGATCATAGTGCTATGCTAACGGATGGGTCTTGTCCATCACATCATTCTCCTAATGATGTGATCCCGTTGATCAAATGACAACTCATGTCTATGGCTAGGAAACATAACCATCTTTGATCAATGAGCTAGTCTAGTAGAGGCATACTAGGGACATACTGTTTTGTCTATGTATTCACACATGTATTAAGTTTCCGGTTAATACAATTCTAGCATGAATAATAAACATTTATCATGATATAAGGAAATAAATAATAACTTTATTATTGCCTCTAGGGCATATTTCCTTCAGTCTCCCACTTGCACTAGAGTCAATAATCTAGCTCACATCGCCATGTGATTTAATACCGATAGTTCACATCGTTATGTGATTAACACCCATAGTTCACATTGCTATGTGACCAACACCCAAAGGGTTTACTAGAGTCAATAATCTAGTTCACATTGCTATGTGATTAATACCCAAGAGTAATAAGGTGTGATCATGTTTTGCTTGTGAGAGAAGTTTAGTCAACGGGTCTGTCATATACAGATCCCTATGTATTTCGCAAATTTCTATGTCTACAATGCTCTGCATGGAGCTACTCTAGCTAATTGCTCCCACTTTCAATACGCATCCAGATTGATACTTAGAGTCATCTGGATTTAGTGCCAAAGTTTGCATCGGCGTAACCCTTTACGACGAACTCTTTATCACCTCCATAATCGAGAAATATTTCCTTAGTCATCCAATTACTAAGGATAATTTTGACCGCTGTACAGTGATCTACTCCTGGATCACTATTGTACCTCCCTGTCAAACTCTTGGCAAGGTACACAACGTGTTTTGTACACAGCATGGCATACTTTATAGAACCTATGGCTGAGGCATAGGGAATGACTTTCATTCTCTCTATATTTTTCTGCCGTGGTCTGGCTTTGAGTCTTACTCAACTTCACACCTTACAAATCAGGCAAGAACTTCTTCTTTGACTGATCCATTTTGAACTACTTCAAAAATCTTATCAAGGTATGTACTCATCGAAAGTCTTATCAAGCGTCTTGATCTATCTATATAGATTCTTGATGCTCAATATGTAAGCAGCTTCACCGAGGTCTTTCTTTGAAAAAACTCTTTTCAAACACTCCTTTATGCTTTCCAGAAAATTCTACATCATTTCCGATCGACAATATGTCATTCACATATACTTATCAGAAAGGTTGTAGTGCTCCCACTCACTTCTTGTAAATACAGGCTTCTCCAAAAGTCTGTAAAAACCATATGCTTTGATCACCTCATCAAAGCGTATATTCCAACTCCGAGATGCTTGCACCAGTCCATAGATGGATTGCTGGAGCTTGCATAATTTGTCACCACCTTTTGGATTGACAAAACCATCTGGTTGTATCATATACAACTCTTCTTTGAGATATCCATTCAGGAATGTAGTTTTGACATCCATTTGCCAGATTTCATAATCATAAAATGCGGCAATTGCTAACATGATTCGGACAGACTTAAGCATCGCTACAGGTGAGAAAGTCTCATCGTAGTCAACTCCTTGAACTTGTCAAAAACCTTTCGCAACAAGTCGAGCTTTGTAAACAGTAATATTACCGTCTGCGTCGGTCTTCCTCTTGAAGATCCATTTATTTTCGATGGCTTGCCGATCATCGGGCAAGTCAACCAAAGTCCACACTTTGTTCTCATACATGGATCCCATCTCTGATTTCATGGCTTCAAGCCATTTTGCGGAATCTGGGCTCATCATCGCTTCCTCATAGTTCGTAGGTTCATCATGGTCTAGTAACATGATTTCCAGAACTGGGTTGCCGTACCACTCTGGTGCGGAACGTACTCTGGTTGATCTACGACGTTCAGTAGAAACTTGATCCGAAGTTTCATGATCATTATCATTAACTTCCTCACTAATTGGTGTAGGAATCACTGGAACAATTTCCTGTGATGTACTACTTTCCAATCCGGGAGAAGGTACAATTACCTTATCAAGTTCTACTTTCCTCCCACTCACTTCTTTCGAGAGAAACTCCTTCTCTAGAAAGGATCCATTTTAGCAACGAATATCTTGCCTTCGGATCTGTGATAGAAGGTGTACCCAACAGTCCCTTTTTGGGTATCCTATGAAGATTTACTTCTCCGGTTTGGGTTCGAGCTTATCATGTTGAAACTTTTTCACATAAGCATCGCAGTCCCAAACTTTAAGAAACAACAACTTTGGTTTCTTGCCAAACCACAGTTCTTAAGGCGTTGTCTCAACGGATTCAGATGAGGCCCTTATTTAACGTGAATGCAGCTGTCTCTAATGCATGACCCAAAACGATAGTGGTAAATCGGTAAGAGACATCATAGATCGCACCATATCCAATAAAGTACGGTTACGACGTTCGGACACACCATTACGCTGTGGTGTTCCAGGTGGCGTGAGTTGTGAAACTATTCCACATTGTTTCAAATGAATACCAAACTCGTAACTCAAATATTCTCCTCCACGATCAGATCGTAGAAACTTTATTTTCTTGTTACGATGATTCTCTACTTCACTCTGAAATTCTTTGAACTTTTCAAATGTTTCAGACTTGTGTTTCATTAATTAGATATACCTATATCTGCTCAAATCATCAGTGAAGGTCAGAAAATAACGATACCCGCCGCGAGCATCAACACTCATTGGTCCACATACATCAGTATGTATGATTTCCAACAAATCTGTTGCTCGCTCCATAGTTCCGGAGAACGGAGTTTTAGTCATCTTGCCCATGAGGCATGGTTCGCAAGCACCAAGTGATTCATAATCAAGTGATTCCAAAAGTCCATCATTATGGAGTTTCTTCATGCGTTTTACACCAATATGACTTAAATGGCAGTGCCACAAATAAGTTGCACTATCATTATTAACCTTGCATCTTTTGGCTTCAATATTATGAATATGTGTATCACACGATCGAGATCCAACAAACTATTTTCATTGGGTGTATGACCATAGAAGGTTTTATTCATGTAAACAGAACAACAATTATTCTCTAACTTACATGAATAACCGTATTGCAATAAACATGATCAAATCACATTCATGCTCAACACAAACACCAAATAACAGTTATTTAGGTTCAACACTAATCCCGAAAGTATAGGGAGTGTGCGATGATGATCATATCAATCTTGGAACTGCTTCCAATACACATCGTCACTTCATCCTTTAACTAGTTTATGTTCATTATGCAACTCCCACTTCGAGTTAATACTCTTTAGCAACTGAACCAATATCAAATACCGAGGGGTTGCTATGAACACTAGTAAAATACACATTAATAATTTGTATATCAAATATACCTTTGTTCACTTTGCCATCCTTCTTATCCGCCAAGTATCTAGGGCAGTTCTACTTTTAGTGACCATTTCCTTTGCAGTATAAGCACTTGTTTCAGGCTTGAGTTTAGCTTTGGGTTTCTTCACGGGAGTGACAACTTGCTTGTCATTCTTCTTGAAGTTTCCCTTCTATCCTTTTGCCCTTTACTTGAAACAAGTGGTCTTGTTAACCATCAACACTTGATGCTTTTTCATGATTTCTACCTTCGCCTACTTCAGTATCGCGAAGAGCTGGGAATTCCTTTCGTCATCCGTTGCATATTATAGTTCATCACAAAGTTCTACTAACTTGGTGATAGTGACTAGAGAACTTTGTCAATTACTATCTTATCTGGAAGATTAACTCCCACTTGATTAAAGTAATTGTAGTACCCAGACAATCTGAGCACATGCTCACTGGTTGAGCTATTCTCCTCCATCTTGTAGGCAAAGTACTGTCAGAAGTCTTATACCTCTCGACACGGGCATGAGTATGAAATACTAATTTCAACTCTTGGACCATCTTATATGCTCCGTGGCGTTCAAAACGTTTTTGAAGTCCCGGTTATAAGCCGTAAAGCATGGTGCACTAAACTATCAAGTATTCATCATACCGAGCTTTTGTCAAAACGTTCATAACGTCTACATCTGCTCCTGCAATAGGTCTGTCACCTAGCGGTGCATCAAGGACATATTTCTCTGTGCAGCAATGAGGATAATCCTCAGATCACGGAACAATTCCGCATCATTGCTACTAACATCTTTCAACTTGGTTTTCTCTAGGAACATATGAAAAAAAACGGGGAGCAACATCGCGAGCTATTGATCTACAACATAGATATGCTAATACTACCAGGACTAAGTTTATGATAAATTAAAGTTCAATTTAATCATATTAATCTAAAGAACTCCCACTTAGATAGACATCCCTCTGGTCATCTAAATGATCACGTAATCCAAATCAACTAAACCATGTCCAATCATCACGTGGGATGGAGTAGTTTTCAATGGTGAACATCTTATGTTGATCATATCTACTATATGATTCACGCTCGACCTTTCGGTCTCCAGTGTTCCGAGGCCATATCTGTATATGCTAGGCTCGTCAAGTTTAACCCGAGTATTCTGCGTGTGCAAAACTGGCTTACACCCGTTGTATTTGAACGTAGAGCTTATCACACCCGATCATCACGTGGTGTCTCGGCACGACGAACTTTCGCAACGGTGCATACTCAGGGAGAACACTTATACCTTGAAATTTAGTAAGGGATCATCTTATAATGCTACCGTCGTTCTAAGCAAAATAAGAAGCATAATAAGATAAACATCACATGCAATCAAAATATGTGAAATGATATGGCCATCATCATCTTGTGCTTTTGATCTCCATCTTCAAAGCACCGTCATGATCACCTTCGTCACCGGCTTGACACCTTGATCTTCATCGTAGCATCGTTGTCGTCTCGCCAACTATTGCTTCCACGACTATCGCTACCGCTTAGTGATAAAGTAAAGCAATTACATGGCGATTGCATTTCATACAATAAAGCGACAACCATATGGCTCCTGCCAGTTGCCGATAACTTTACAAAACATGATCATCTCATACAAAACCGTATAACTCATCATGTCTTGACCATATCACATCACAACATGCCCTGCAAAAACAAGTTAGACGTCCTCTACTTTGTTTGTAGCAAGTTTTACATGGCTGCTACGGGCTTAGCAAGAACCGTTCTTACCTACGCATACAAAACCACAACGATGTTTCGTCAAGTATGTGCTGTTTTAACCTTCACAAGGACCGGGCGTTGCCACACTTGATTCAGCTAAAGTGAGAGAGACAGACACCCGCCAGTCACCTTTAAGCAACGAGTGCTCGTAACGGTGAAACCAGTCTCGCGTAAGCGTACGCGTAATGTCGGTCCGGGCCGCTTCATCTCACAATACCGCCGAAGCAAAGTATGACATGCTGGTAAGCAGTATGACTAGTATCGTCCACAATCTCATTGTGTTCTACTCGTGCATATCATCTACGCATAGACCTGGCACATGATGCCACTGTTGGGGAACGTAGTATTTAAAAAAATTTCCTACGATCACGCAAGATCTATCTACCAGATGCATAGCAACGAGAGGGAAGAGTGTGTCTACGTACCCTCGTAGACCGGGAGCGGAAGCGTCAAGTGACGCGGTTGATGTTGTCGAACTTCTTCGCGATCCAACCGATCAAGCACCGAACGTACGGCACCTCCGCGTTCAGCACACGTTCAGCTTGATGACGTCCCACGAGCTCTTGATCCAGTTGAGCTTCACAGGAGAGTTTCGTCAGCACGACGGCGTGGTGACGGATATGATGTGTTCACCGGCGCAGGGCTTCGCCTAAGCTCCGCGACGGTATGACCGAGGTGTGATTCTGTGGAGGGGGGCACCGCACACGGCTAAAACAATTCAACTTGTGTGTCTTTGGGTGCCCCCCTGCCCCCGTATATAAAGGAGCAAGGGAGGGAGGCCGGCCAACTCTTCCTGCTGCGGCTAGGAGTGGACTCCTACTAGGAATAGGATTGCAATCCTATTCCTAGTAGGATTCACCAAAAAAGGAAGAAGGGGGAAAGGAATAGGAAAGGTGGCGCCCCCCCCCCAATCCTAGTCCAACTAGGAACCCTAGGTGGGGGCGCCGGCCAGCTCTATGGGCTGCCTCTCTCTTTCCCTTTAGGCCCACTATGGACCATCCCCTCTCGTAGGGGGTTCCGGTAACCCCCTCCGGCAATCCCGATAAATCCGAAACTTTTCCGGAACACTTCCGGTGTCCGAATATAGTCGTCCAATATATCAATCTTTATGTCTCGGACATTCCGAGACTCCTCGTCATGTCCGTGATCTCATCCGGGACTCCGAACTACCTTCGGTACATCAATACTCATAAACTCATAATACCGATCGTCATCAAACGTTAAGCGTGCGGACCCTACGGGTTCGAGAACTATGTAGAGATGACCGAGACTCATCGCCGGTCAATAACCAATAGCGGAACCTGGATGTTCATATTGGCTCCTACATATTCTACGAAGATCTTTTATTGGTCAGAACCGCATAACAACATACGTTGTTCCTTTTGTCAAACGGTATGTTACTTGCCCGAGATTCGATCGTCGGTATCTCTATACCTAGTTCAATCTCGTTACCGGCAAGTCTCTTTACTCGTTCCGTAACACATCATCTCGTGACTAACTTATTAGTCTTTTGCTTGCAAGGCTTATTGTGATGTGTGTTACCGAGAGGGCCCAGAGATACCTCTCCGACACTCGGAGTGACAAATCCTAATCTTGATCTATGCCAACACCACGAATACTTTCGGAGACACCTGTAGAGCATCTTTATGATCACCCAGTTACGTTGTGACGTTTGATAGCACACAAGGTGTTCCTACGGTATTCGGGAGTTGCATAATCTCATAGTCATAGGAACATGTATAAGTCATGAAGAAAGCAATAGAAGTAAAACTAAACGATCATAGTGCTATGCTAACGGATGGGTCTTGTCTAATGGTGTGATCCCGTTGATCAAATGACAACTCATGTCTATGGCTAGGAAACATAACCATCTTTGATCAATGAGCTAGTCTAGTAGAGGCATACTAGGGACATACTGTTTTGTCTATGTATTCACACATGTATTAAGTTTCCGGTTAATACAATTCTAGCATGAATAATAAACATTTATCATGATATAAGGAAATAAATAATAACTTTATTATTGCCTCTAGGGCATATTTCCTTCACATAGAAGGTGCACAGATGGCCTTTGCTCGTGTCAAGGTGCACTAGGCAAAGATGAGGGTGCAGGACATAGCTACTGCTGGCCCACCCGCGGGCAAGGAGCACCGCAAGCCGGAGAAGTACTTCGAGGACGTCATAGAAGGCGCCTGCCTTGTAGAAGGCCAGTGCTCGAAGGATTTTATCTTTGAGTAAATTTATACTGTTGTAAAGACTTTAAGCTTATGAACCAATGTATATAACTTTTGCGTATTATATTATGAGTGACGTTTACCTCATGTGTGACTGTTTATGTAAATCTGAAAGTTTCCAGTCGTCGGCTTCAGCCCCATGTACATAGTACTGGGGTGTTCGGTCATATGCATATGCACTCTGTATCCAACGTCTTGGTCCATGTAGGAGGTGTATGAGGAGTGATACGTCTCCAATGTATCTATAATTTTTGATTGTTCCATTCTATTATATATTTTTTTGGATGTTTAATGGGCTTTATAATACACTTTTATATTATTTTTGGGACTAACTTACTAACCCATGGCCCAGTGCAGATTGTTGTTTTTTTTGCCTATTTTAGGGTTTCGCAGAAAAGGAATATCAAACGGAGTCCAAACGGAGTGAAACCTTCGAGAGAGTTATTTTTGGAACCATATCTTCACGGAAGACTTGGAGTACACGTGAGGGAATGAAGGAGGCGGCAATGAGGGTCTAGGGCGTCCCCCCTCCCCCTGGGTGCGCCCCCACCCTTGTGGGCCCCCTCTGGCTCCCCCGATGCCCTCCTTCCTCCTATATATATCTATGTACCCTCAAAACATCGAGGCAACAGAGAAAACCCTAATTCCACCGCTGCAACCTTCTGTTCTCGTGACATCCCATCTTGGGGCCTGTTCCGGAGCTCCGCCGGAGGGGGATCTACCACGGAATGCTTCTACATCAACACCATATCCTCACCATGAGTTGTGAGTAGTTTCCCACAGACCTTCGGGTCCATAGTTATTAGCTAGATGGCTTCTTCTCTCTTTTTGGATCTCAATACAAAGTTCTATAGTTCTATAGTTCTATAGTTATTAGCTAGACCTTCGGGTTTATGATCAAGATTATCTACGAGAAATATTTGATTCTTTTCTGAAATCTTTCATGTATGATTGTAATATCCTTGCAAGTCTCTTTGAATTATTGGTTTGGTTTGGCCTACTAGATCTATAGTTATTGCAATGGGAGAAGTTCTTGGCTTTGGGTTCAATCTTGCGGTGTCCTTTCCCAGTGATAGCAGGGGCATCAAGGCACGTATTGTATTGTTTCCATCGACAATAAAAAGATGGGGTTTATATCGTATTGCTTGAGTTTATCCCTCTATATCATGTCATCTTGCTTAAAGCATTACTCTGTTCCTATGTACTTAATACTCTAGATGCATGCTGGATAGCGGTTGATGTGTGGAGTAATAGTAGTAGATGCAGAATCGTTTCGGTCTACTTGTCACGGACGTGATGCCTATATATAATGATCATGCCTATATATTCTCATAACTATGCGCTTTTCTATCAATTGCTCGACAGTAATTTGTTCATCCACCGTAGAATTCTGCTATCATGACAGAAACCACTAGTGAAACCTATGCCCCCCTGGTCTATTCTCAACATATTAAACCTTCATCTACTTTACCTTGCTTTATTTACTTTCTGTTCTTATATCCAAAAATACCAAAAACATTACACTATCCTATCTATCACATCTCACTTTCGTAAATGACCGTAAAGGGATTGACAACCCCGTATCGTGTTGGATGCGGAGCTCTTATTTGTTTGTGCAGGTGCGAGGGACTTGCGCGTGGTCTCCTACTGGATTGATACCTTGGTTCTCAAAAACTGAGGGAAATACTTACGCTACTGTGCTGCATCACCCTTTCCTCTTCGAGGGAATACAACGCAAGCTCGAGAAATAGCAAGAAGAATTTCTAGCGCCGTTGCTGGGGAGGCTTACGCAAAAGTCATATACCAAGTACCTATCACAAACCCTTATACTTCGCACTACATTATTTGCCTCTCGTTTTCCTCTCCCCCACTTCACCTTTGCCGTTTTATTCGCCCTTTTCCGTTCGCCTTTTTGTTTGCTTGTGTTGCCATGTGCCCTCTTTTGGCTTGCATCTTCGCTTGCTAAATTATGGATCCTCATCCACTTGCTAATCTTTTTAAGATAATTATGATGACCCAATTGCTAGTAAGTTGTGTGCACTAGATTGTCTTTATGGGGTTTTGCTTGAAATTCATGAATCTAGAAATTGTGAGGAATTGTTAAAAGAAAAAGTGATTCATGATACCTCCTTAAATAAACAGCATGATTGCAATGATGTTACTATAAATTCTAATGATGTCATTTGTGCTAATAATATGCAAAACCCTAAGCTTGGGTATGCTAGTTTTGCTATGTCTACTACTTGTTGCAATAATCATGATTGGGGTGATTCTTCTTATAATCTTGAAAATTTATTTAATCCCCATGATGAGTATGAGATTGAGAATAATGTTTGCAATAATATTGAAAGTAGGTTTGGAAGAGTGTCAACTTTAGATCTCACATATTTGAAGAATGTTCAATCTTATGAATCTTTTGATAAAAGTGGGTTTGGAGAGGTCATGACTTTAGTTAATGTTGATCCCACTATTTTAGAAGAGTGTCAACTTCATATGCATGTGGATCGTGTTGAGAATATGTTTTGTGATAGCTATATTATTTAATTTTCTTATGATCCTACATGCAATTATTATGAGAGAGGAAAATATGGTTGTAGAAATCTTCCTATTGCTAAATTACCTCTCGTTATGTTGAGGTTGCTATCATTCCTTTCTGCTTCCTTGCATATGCTAGTTTTTGCTTGCCTTGCTAATTTGTTTGCTTATAAGATGCCTATGCATAGGAAGTATGTTATACTTAGATGTGTTTTTCACATGCTTTATGATGCTCTCTTTGTGCTTCAAGTCTTGTCTTTCATGTGAGCATCATTGAAATCTCAAGCCGATCTTAATGGCTATAAAGCAAGAGCTTGTTGGGAGGCAACCCAATTTTATTTTATTTGTTTTTGCTTTTGTTTAGGAATGAATATTGCATCTAGCTTCTGTTTAGATGTGGTTTTATGTTTTAATTAGTGTTTGTGCCAAGTAGAACCTTTGGAAAGACTTGTGTGAAGTTTACATGATCATGCTGTAAAAAACAGAAAATTTAGCGCTCACGAGATTAGTTACCAGATTTTACTTGAAAGTGCTATATAGTTGATTATTTTTGCAGATGATTGATAGAAAAATTCCCCATGTTTACCAATTTATTTCAATTTTTGTGGAGTTACAGAAGTATTTGAAAGTTACAGATTACTACACACTATTCTATTTTTGACAGATTTTGTTTTTCGTGTGTTGTTTGCTTATTTTGATGCATCTATGAGTAGTATTGGAGGATATGAATCCTAAAGAAGTTGGAATACAGTAGGTTTAACACCAATATAAACAAAGAATGAATTCATTACAGTACCTTTGAGTGGTGGTTTGTTTTCTTATACTAACGGAGCTCACGAGATTTTTTTGCTAAGTTTTGTGTTGTGAAGTTTTCAAGTTTTGAGTATGGCTTTGATGGACTATGGAACAAAGAGTGGCAAGATCCTAAGCTTGGTGATTCCCAATTCACCCCAAGGTAAAATTCAAGGGCAACAAAAAGCCTAAGATTGGGGATGCCCCAGGAAGGCATCCCCTCTTTCGTCTTCATCTATCTGTAACTATACTCGGGACTATATTTTTATTCACCACATGATATGTGTTTTGCTTGGAGCGTAATGTATGATTTGAGTCTTTGCCTTTTAGTTTGCCACAATCATCCTTGCTGGACACACCTTTTGAGAAAGATAAATATGGTTTAAAATTTCTTAGAATACTCTATGTGGTTCACTAATATCCTTTCAGCTAGATAGTTTTGCTCTAGTGCTTCACTTATATCTTTTAGAGCACGGTGGTGGTTTTATTTTGTAGAAATTGTTGATCTCTCATGCTTCACTTATATCCTTTTGAGAGTCTTTTAGAACATCATGGTAATGTGCTTTGGATATAAAACTAGTCCTAATATGATAGGCATCCAAGATGAATATAGTAAAAACTTTCATATAAAGTGCATTGAATATGATGAGAAGTTTGACACTTGATGATTGTTTTGAGATATGAGAATGGTGATATTAGAGTCATGCTAGTGGAGTAATTATGAATTTGAGAAATACTTGTGTTAAAGTTTGTGATTCCCGTAGCATGCACGTATGGTGAACCGCTATATGATGAAGTTACAGCATGAGGTATTTATTGAGTGTCATCCTTTGTGTGGAGGTCAGGATCGCGCGATGGTTAACTCCTACCAACCCTTCCCTTAGGAGAATGCGTTGATTACTTTGTTTGATGACTCGTAAATTTTTGCAATAAGTATATGAGTTATTTATGACTAATGTTGAGTCCATGGAATATACGCACTCTCACCATTCCACCGTTGCTAGCCTCTCTTGTACCGCGCAACTCTCGCCGGTACCATACACCCCCATATACCTTCCTCAAAACAGCCACCATACCTACCTATCATGGCATTTCCATAGCCATTCCGAGATATATTGCCATCCAACTTTCCACCGTTCCGTTCATATGACACGCTTCATATTGTCATATTGCTATGCATGATCATGTAGTTGACATCGTATTTGTGGGTAAGCCACCATGCATAATTTCTCATACATGTCACTCTTGATTCATTGCACATTCCAGTACACCGCCAGAGGCATTCATATAGAGTCATACTTTGTTCTAGTATCGACTTGTAATATTTGAGTTCTAAGTCAATAAAAGTGTGATGATCTTCATTATTAGAGCATTGTCCCATGAGAGGAAAGGCCAAAAAAAAGAGATGGCCCAAAAAAATAGAGAGGGGCTAAATAAAAAAAGTGGAGCCCCTCCAAAAAAAATGAGAGAAAAGAGAGAAGGGACAATGCTACTATCCTTTTCCACACTTGTGCTTCAAAGTAGCACCATGATCTTCATGATAGAGAGTCTCTTGTTTTGTCACTTTCATATACTAGTGGGAATTTTAATTATAGAACTTGGCTTGTATATTCCAACGATGGGCTTCCTCAAATGCCATAGGTCTTTATGAGCAAGCAAGTTGGATGCACACCCACTTAGTTTCTTTTGATGAGCTTTCATACACTTATAGCTCTAGTGCATCCGTTGCATGGCAATCCCTACTCACTCACATTGATATTTATTGATGGGCATCTCCATAGCCCATTGATATGCCTAGTTGATGTGAAACTATCTTCCTCCTTTTTGTCTTCTCCACAACCACCACTCTATTCCATCTATAGTGCTATATCCATGGCTCACGCTCATGTGTTGCATGAAAGTCGAAAGGTTTGAAAAAATTTGAGTATGAAAACAATTGCTTGGCTGAAACCGGGGTTGTGCATGATATGAATATTTTGTGTGATGAAGAGGGAGCATAGCCAGACTATATGATTTTGTAGGGATAACTTTCTTTGGCCATGTTATTTTGAGAAGACATAATTGCTTGGTTAGTATGCTTGAAGTATTATTATTCTTGTTCAATATAGACTTTTGTCTTGAATCTTTTGGATCTGAACATTCATGCCACAATAAAGATATTACATTGAAAATTATGTTGGTTAGCACTCCACATCAAAAATTCTGTTTTTATCATTTACCTACTCGACGACGAGCAGGAATTAAGCTTGGGGATGTTTGATACGTCTGCAACGTATCTATAATTTTTTTATTGTTCTATGCTATTATATATTCTGTTTTGGATGTTTAATGGGCTTTATTATACGCTTTTATATTATTTTTGGGACTAACCTACTAACCCAAGGCCCGGTGCAGATTGCTGTTTTTTTTTGCCTAATTCAGGGTTTCACAGAAAAGGAATACCAAACGGAGTCCAAACGGAATGAAACCTTCGTGAGAGTTATTTTTGGAACCATATCTTCATGGAAGACTTGGAGTACACACGAGGGAATGATGAGGCGGCCACGAGGGTCCAGGGCACGCCCCCTCCCCCTAGGCCGCCCCCAACCTCGTGGGCCCCCTCTGGCTCCCCCGATGCCCACCTTCCTCCTATATATATATATATATATATATATATCCATGTACCCTGAAAACATCGAGGCAACAGAGAAAACCCTAATTCCACCGCCGCAACCTTCTGTTACCGTGAGATCCCATCTTGGGGCCTGTTCCGGAGCTCCGCCGGAGGGGGGATCTACCACGGAGTGCTTCTACATCAACACCATAGCCTCACCATGAGTTGTGAGTAGTTTACCACAGACCTTCGGGTCCATAGTTATTAGCTAGATGGCTTCTTCTCTCTTTTTGGATCTCAATACAAAGTTCTCCTCGATCTTCGAGGAGATCTATTCGATGTAATCTTTTTGCGGTGTGTTTGTCGAGATCCAATGAATTGTGGGTTTATGATCGAGATTATCTACAAGAAATATTTGATTATTTTCTGAAATCTTTTTTGTATGATTATAATATCCTTGCAAGTTTCTTTGAATTATTGGTTTGATTTGGCCTATTGGATCTATAGCTCTTGCAATGGGAGAAGTGCTTGGCTTTGGGTTCAATCTTGCCGTGTCCTTTCCCAGTGACAGCAGGGGAAGCAAGGCACGTATTTTATTGTTGCCATCGAGGATAAAAAGATGGGGTTTATATCATATTGCTTGAGTTTATCCCTCTACATCATGTCATCTTGCTTAAAGCATTACTTTGTTCTTATGAACTTAATACTCTAGATGCATGTTGGATAGCGGTCGATGTGTGGAGTAATAGTAGTAGATGCAGAATCATTTCGGTCTACTTGTCACGGACGTGATGCCTATATATAATGATCATGCCTAGATATTCTCATAACTATGCGCTTTTCAATCAATTGCTCGATAGTAATTTGTTCACCCAACGTAGAATTCTGCTATCATGAGAGAAGCCACTAGTGAAACATATGGCCCCCGGGTCTATTCTCAACATATTAAACCTTCGTCTACTTTACTTTGATTTATTTACTTTCTGTTCTTATATCCAAAAATACCAAAAACATTACACTATCATATCTATCAGATCTCACTTTCATAAGTGACCTTAAGGGATTGACAACCCCTTATCGCGTTGGCTGTGAAGTTCTTATTTGTTTTTGCAGGTGCGAGGGACTTGCTCGTGGTCTCCTACTGGATTGATACCTTGGTTCTCAAAAACTGAGGGAAATACTTATGCTATTGTGCTGCATCACCCTTCCTCTTTGAGGGAATACAACGCAAGCTCGAGAAGTAGCACGGAGCGAACTAGGCAATCAGACTATGCGGCGTTATTGCTTTCACTTAATCATAGGAGTTTGACATGTGGGGCTAGGTACTAGCCCCTGGCGCGGATATGATATTCCCTAACTAAGGTATCCGATTGCACCTGGCTGGGCGAAAAAACCAACCCTTCATATAACACGGGGTAGATCTCTATCGATCGTAGTACAAAACTAAGTCACCGGATTGCGGACTAGGTTCTCACCTATCATGATGGTCAATTTCCGGCTTTCTCTACTGAGGTACTTGACCGGACAAGCCATAAGTACAATCGCAGTAGTTCTCCCTTTACGCCCTAGTCAAACAATTGGGAACGTAGGGGTAAACACAGGAGCCGGGCAAACATCCAGGACGCCGAACCCTCCCTATAGGTGTTCGGTCTTTTTGACATATACCAGGCTGAATACAGCCCCTAGAAATAGACCCTGTTGACAGGGCACATGTGGCAATATGATTCGGGGAGAGAACATTTATGGTGAGTGAATAAAACTCCGAACATAATGTGAACCAAGCTGCTCTATTAATATCCCTTTATATTACGGCGAGTCGTAAGCTTACAGATAATGCCGATGACTTTCTTGGACATTTTATGTGCCAGAAAGGTATATAACAAGAAAGAAAAAAAGGTTTACACAGGGTCTTAATCTAAAAAGAAACCTTAACACGGGTCCCTGTTTCATGTCTATGTTGTTTCCTCCTCTGTAATGTGTCCTTGAAGGGGGGGAGTATGATGACCATCTATAAAAAGAAAAAGATACCTGGAAAAGAAAGAGAAATCCGATGTGGCCATAAATAAGACCGGTTCGTTTAGTGAACCTTAAAAGATAAATTTTAGAGTCCGAATAGGGTCGAGCCGAACTATGAACTGTATGTAGTGTGCCCCCAGCGTCGCCCAAGGGATTTTTAAGGCAAAATTATGCACCCGAGGTACATATGCTATCACCTTATGGGGCAGTCGATGGGGGCATAGCTGCTAATCTAGCTCGGGTTCATCCGAGCTGCCGCACTGACGCGTGTGGCGGACACGTTTAGCTATGTCCGCGACCGATAGGTTATCTGGCTTAAATAGGCCTTTTTGGACTTCGGCTGCTAAGGCCACAGTGTCCTCCTCCGTGCGGAGAGAGCGCTCCATATTTCCATTGACCGTATTGACGCCACGTTTAGCTATGTCGAAGATTAACTCTTCGCTTTGAAAGCTGACAAGAGAGCCGAATACGACCTCCAATGTTAAAGAGCCCGTGCAGCGGGCTTCTATGCCCGGTATCACTCCTTTAAAGGTCGTGCTGCTTGGCTTTACTCACGATGGGTCAATACCCATCTTGCGGACAGTGTCCTGATATATCAGATTGAGACTGCTGGCGTCGTCAATAAGGACTCGGATAAGATGGTGTCCATCGATTATTGGATCGAACACCAGGGCAGCCGAACCCCCATGACGGATACTAGTCGGGTGATCCCTGTGATCGAAAGTGATCGGACAGGCCGACCACGGGTTGAATTTGGGGGCGATAGGCTCGACGGCATAAATGTCTCGGAGTGTGCGCTTGCGCTCCCTCTTTGGGATATGAGTGGCATATATCATGTTCACTGTTTTAATCTCTGGTGGAAATTTCTTCTGTCCCCCTGTGTTCGGCTGGCGAGGTTCATCCTCGTCTTCGATCTGAGGTCCCTTCCCCTTGTATTCAGCATTCAGCTTGCTGGCCTGCTTGAAAACCCAACAATTATGGTTGGTATGGTTTGCAGGTTTTTATGGGGTGCCATGGATTTGGCAGGGCCTATCTAATATTTTATCTAGGCTAGATGCACCATCTTTATTGCTTTTAAATGGCTTATTCCGTTGACCGGATCTGGAGCCGCTGAATCTGGCGTTTACCGCTGTGTCATCTGGGCTTCCAGGATTATTTTGACGTTTTTTTCCTTACGTCGTGCCTTTACATTGCCTTCCCTGACTTCAGATGTTCCAGGGTCACTGGTGCTGCTACACGCTAACCAGCTGCCCTCGCCCGCGCAAAAACGGGTCATGAGTGTAGTTAGGGCTGCCATTGTCCTCGGCTTTTCCTATCCGAGGTGTTTGGCTAGCCATTTGTCACAGACTCCCCGGGTTCGGCGTCCGGACAGTCGACAATTTGGTTCGTCTTAGTGAGAAACCGATTCCAAAGCTTGCGGGCTGACTCCCCGGGTGGTTGGATGATGTGACTTAGTTTGTCAGCATCCGGGGGCCGGACATAGGTCCCTTGAAAATTGGCGCGAAAAGCGTCCTCAAGTTCTTCCCAACTCCCAATGGAGTTCTCTGGGAAGCTGTTTAGCTAGTGTTGATCTGGTCCTTTCAGCTTGAGGGGTAGGTATTTAATGGCGTGGAGATCATCTCCGCGAGCCATGTGTATGTGAAGGATGAAGTCCTCTATCCACACAGTAGGATCCGTCGTTCTATCGTATGCCTCGATGTTCATGGGTTTAAACCCTTCTGGAAAATCATGATCTAGCACCTCATCGCTGACGCACAGAGGATGTGAGGCGCCTCTGTATTTTGCTATATGATGGCGTATCTCCGATGGTTGTGGTGTTCGGTATTGACCCCGGACTGGTATATGACCGGCGCGATTGGCTTGATAGCTGCCATCCCGTGCGGGAGCACGGCCCCTAGATCCGTAGATGGATCTGGTCTTGCCGGCCTTGTTGTTCAGGTCCTCACGTAAATCGTGTTTCCGTACTTGAGCCGCATCCTCCTTCACTTTACGGGTTGGGGTGTGGGCTTATGCACGTCGTTGCTAGCCACTCTGTCCCGTCCACGAGGTGGTCGGTCCTGTTTATCGGCGGTATTATTCTTCGGCGGTATGGGTGCAGTGGCCCCATCGTCGAATTCGGGCAGCAGTTTACGCTTTGGATAGCCTTTCGTTTGGCTGTTGTAGCCATGTTTTTTCTCAGCATCTAGCACCTCGTTCCATCTATCGTTGAGCATGTCCTGTGCGGCTCGAAGCCGTCACTGCTGCTTTTTCAGGCTCCTTGCGGTGGCAATAAGGCTCCGATGGAAGCGCTTTTGTTCTAAGGGTTCTTCTGGTACGTTGTATTTGTCGTCGCCCAGGCTAACTTCTTCTTCGAAGACAGGTTCGTAATTACTGTCTTCGGCTTCGCTGTCATCGGACAGCGTCTTCGGACTATGTTCGTCGTCCTCTCGCTCCTCCTGCTCCATCGCTGGGTCTGCGGGGTCTTCAGCTTGTTCCGGAATATCACCGTCATTAGTGATAGTGTTGCAATCTTTTCCTCTATGGGATTTAATTCGGCGCTTCGAACGCCGGCGTTTGGGAGGTTCTTCGACAGGCTTGTCCTCTACGGGATCGTTTTCACCGTCGCCCTCCTTCTCCTTAGGTGTATCCACCATATACACATCGTAGGAAGATATAGCTGGCCACCGCCCGGTTACGGGCCGACTTTGATCTGGATCTGCTTCGGCTTCGAGGTCCATCCCATCGAAGTCTTCGGAAGCGTAGTCAAGTAGATAGGTTAGATCTTCCACCGTGGCTACCAAGTGGGTGGTCGGTGGGAGCAAAATTCCCCATCTTCAGCCTCCAGTTCGAACCAGATATAATTCGGTTGTGTGTCCCTAGCTAAGGAGAGGGGTTTTAACGATTTTAACATATTGCCAAAGGGTGAGTGCTGGAAGATATCTTCAGCACTGAATTTGGCGATAGACGCCTGATCGAGCTTGAAGCGCGCATATGCGCATGATTCCAAATCTAAGGCCAGAGATGATTTCGGGGTTCCGATAACACAGATCCTGCTCATAGCCGGGTCCGTGCGCGGCTCCAACGCCGTAGAGTCTACGGCTTCCGCGGCGGGGTTGAGCTTCCCGTCCTCAGGCGACGCGATCTGTTCCGGATCTAGGCTCAAACTATTGCAGGCACTATTTTCTAATCTGATGACAGAGTTAGGTCGTGTTCATCGTGATGCTAGGGAGAGGTTGCCGCGGGCTCGAATCCGTCGAAGATCATGTCTTCGCAGATATCAACAACGTAGTTTAAGATTCCGAATCTGACTTGATGGCCAGGGGCATAGCTCTCAATCTACTCGAGGTGGCCTTCTGTGTTGGCACGCAGCATGAAGCCGCCGAACACGAAAAGCTGGCCGGGAGGGAAGATTCCCTCGGTGTTGTCGTCGTGGTTGATGACGCGATCCATCAGTCCTTGGGTCGACGACATAGTGGAACTCTCAATGAAAGCACCAATGTCGGTGTCAAAACCGGCGGATCTCGGGTAGGGGGTCCCGAACTATGTGTCCGAGGATTGATGGTACCAGGAGGTTGGGGACACGATGTTTACCTAGGTTCAGGCCCTCTCGATCGAGGTAATACCCTACTTCCTGCTATATTAATATGGATGAATATGATTACAAGAGTTGATCTACCTCGAGATCTGTCGGTGTATTGGATCGACACCTATGGGATCACAAGAATCCCTACTACGGTTGCGGGGCGCGGGGTTGAGAGAAGAGCGGATCCAACAGATAGCACATGGTTCGTTTACCCAGGTTCGGGCCACGAGGATGCGTAAAACCCTACTCCTGCTTTGGTGGATTATATGTTTGTGTTCTTCAGCTAGCTATGGGGCGTGAGGAGCTCCAAAAAGCCAAATCCCCCTCCTGGTCGCCTCGGGCCTCCTTTTATAGAGAAAGGGGTCGCCACAGTGGCACACAGGAGGTGGAAAGGGTACAGTGATGCGAGGTTTATCCCTTGCGTTACATGACAAGGCGCATTTAATGCGTCTTGCTTAGGTGTCCTTGCTTTATCGGGGATGGGGGAGAGGCATGTCTTGTCCGCCGCCGCTCCTTCTTGTGTTGACAGGCCCCCTGGCCAGCGGTGCCTGAGATGCCATGTAGGCAGGCAGGCAGCTGAGGTGGCGCAATGGTGGGTCTTCACGAAGATCTGCATGTCGCCACGCAGGTGCCTGCCCAGCTGGTTGGGTCCGCAGCTGCATAATGCGGTGGTGGTTTCAGTTGGTGTGGGCCTGATGGTGGCCCTGCGGATGTCCCCGGCAAGGGCCTTGCCGGGGCCCCGGCAAGGGTCTTGCCGCGGCGCCTGCTGTCATCCCCGGCAAGATGCTTGCCGGAGGTCTTGTGGTCTTCCTTGGCTGGGATCCCGCCAAGGATCGTCGTCTTCTTAGTGTGTATCTGATCTTGAATGTCTTCACAAAGTTATGCATGCCACTACGGGGACATCTCCTGAATCCTTGCCCCAGGGGGCAGCGGACTCAAGGGTGATTCGCTCCGTAGGCGTGGGGCGAGTTGTCGCGGCAAGGGTCTTGCTGGGGCTGCTAAAGCCGGCCCCGGCAAGGATCTTGCCGGGGCTGCTAAAACTGGCTCCCGGCAAGGATCTCGCCGGGGGAACCCGCTTCGTCCCTTTGCTCTTTGTGGTCTTGGCTTTGGGCTTCAGTTCCATCGAGCTTCGGTCTTACCCTGGCTCACCTCCCTTGCCGTGCTTGGTGTGGTGGTGCCTGTGGCTCAGACTGCCCGTGCACAGTCATAGGGGTACAAAAAGTGTACCCCCCCCCTTTTGTACACCAACAGGAGCCCCCGTGCCTGGGCCACACATAAGCGCGATGTGTTGTTGGGCTAGGCCCAGAACGGTGCGCGGGCAGGCGGGACGGTTTTTACCGTGGTAAGATTTTCCGCGCGCTGTGCCTCTCACGATCCGCGCGCGTGGCGCGGGGTGGAGGGGCGTGCGTGACGTGGGCGGCATGCGCGGGGCGGTTTCCGCAGGCATGCGTCACGTCGTAGTAAAGAGGAGGCTTCGTGCCTTCCCCATAAACGGGGGGAGGCGTGGAGGCGCGGCCCATTTACTGAATGGGGCCGAGGTGCGGTCCTCAAGGCGTCCACTCCCCACAATCACGGGGTGGGGAGAGGTCGCCTCACCCGTCCCCTCGGTTCTGCACGTCCGCCACGTGTCTCCCATGCGCTTGGGGTGGCAAACGGTGGAGGCGGGAAACCGGGCCGTCGCTGGTTGGGGTGGCGGTCGGTCCTAGCTCCCTGCGCCTTCCGTGTCTTGATTGGCCGAGCGGGGCGGTCGAGCCCCAGCCCCGTCCCTTTATAGAGAGCGGGAGGGGAGGGATGGCGCCCCGCATTCTTCCATCTTCTTCCTCCTTCAGCTTCTGCTCCTTCCTTCCATTCGTCATGGAGAGAGGAAATCCCGGCCCTTCAACGGTGGCGGCGAGGGTCGCCGCTCGACAACGCGTCCCTCCTTCTCCTGCGCCTGCGGTGGCAGAGCCGGCCGCAAGGGGAAGGGGGAGGGGGCGAGGTCGTGGGCGAGGCTGGGGCGCTCGGGTAGGAGGAGGACGGGGTAGTCCGCTGGCCTCGCCCCCGCTAGCAGCTCCTCCTCCAATGGAGGGCCATGTTGGGGATGACCCTTGCGAGTTCTTCGTCAGGTTGCGCCGGCCGCCGCGCCGTCGCCTTCGTCTCCCGACTCCATTTGCGCGGGAGATGGATATGGATCCGCCGGAGTCATTGCGGCTGCACATGAGGGGCCGCGAGATCAGCGGCACGCGGGTCCGCGTCGACTTCCCTGCTCCTCATGTGATGTATCTTTGTCGGGGATGTAAGACGTTTGCTCGTATCCACAGCTTAACGGATGGGCTCACTCTCCATTTTAAGTTAATGGAGGGTGGCCTTCTTTCCGTCAAGGTCTTCGGGCGCTTCGGGACTCGTGCAAGGTGCTGTGTGGAGAGCTCTTCCGATGATGAAGATTCCTCCTCGAGCGAGAGTGACGAGGAGGACAGTGGCAGCGACGACGAGGTCGGTAGGCGGCAGGATGATGGGTCCGACTAGGTGTCGGGCACTGCTCCTGGTGGCACCGGCGACCCCATCATCCGTGTCGCCGGCCCCTTGAATTTCTCGGGGCCATCCCCTTGGTGGCTGGTGTAGGGAGGCTGTGGAAGAGGAAGAGGGTGGGCGGCAAGGTCGTCATGTTGGAGTACGCGGGCACCGACGCCTTCGACGCGTACTGGCGTCCTGACGCCTCGTCTTCGAGCTCTGCTTCCGGCGCCGCCATCACCATCCAGCCTTTGGGCGGCCACCAAGATGTTCTCTTGGTGTCTTCTGCCACCCGTAGCTAGCCTAGGCGCTCCTTTTGCCATTCTTGCCTCCTTGACCTGCCTCGTGAGGAGAGGGACAAGAAAGGCATTACGGGCATCTTATCTCTTTTTAGTTTGTAAGCCTTCGGGCACCTGTTAAATTTAAAACTTGTAATCCCCTTGTTCATGTTTTTCATTCCCTACGGACTATACCTGAATGGAATGTTTTTAATGAAAAAGGGATGTTTGCCGGGTCATTTGTTTGTGGGTGAAACCCACGACAAGGAATAAATCCTTGATATCTTTAAGATAAACATTTTCTCGCCCGGCAACAGGCCTCGCCATCCCCCCACTTCGCTCGACCTTTCTCACGCCTTTGGCGGAGGCAGGGATGAAGCGGGTCTAGGCTCCTTGTTTCATCCCTTCGTTGTCGTGACTACGACCAAACTTGGTCCCAGGAATGAGCCCTGGGGCCTAGAGTTATGGGAGCATGGTAGTTTTAAGGAAAGAAACGAGGTTTCACATACCTCAATCCATGATGGAATGCATGATAAGGGATGAAGAACTTATCTGAAGCTGCAGCCCCCGGCAACCCTGGTTTGCCGTGGGTGAACCTTTGCTCTTGCAGCCCCCGGTAATACTAGCTTGCCGGGGCCTAGATGCTGGTATGTTCCTTTTTCTTCTCCCCAAGTGGTTTCGGCAAGGATATCTGTGTGTCCTATGAACCAAAGAAGATAAAAGAAAGACAAAGGGATGCAAACTCGGCCTCTAAGCTAGGGGTTAGCTGCCGCTAAGCACTATCAACCCTAACCAAGGACGAGACTCGACTCAGCATGCATGCTATAACTTAGGGCGCCAGCGCTTCATTTATTTATGCTCAGGGTCTGCGCCTGGCTTTGTACAAAGGGTTACATGCCTTGCCGGCAAGGCTTGTACAAAAGGTGGCTTGCCGGGGGGGCGGCAAGCCGCGCCTTATGGGTAAAACTTGCGAAGATGCTCAATAATCCAGGAATTGCTCACCGGAATGGCATTTTCGGTCTCCAGGCGGACTGCCCCAGGCCTGGTGACTCGTATTACCCGATAAGGGCCTTCCCACTTCGGCGTCAACTTGTTGGTATTCTTGGCCGATTGAACGCGCCGAAGAACAAGGTCGCCTTCCTCAAAGCTTCGGGCATGGACCTTGCGGCTATGGTAGCGGCGCAAGGCTTGCTGGTAGCGTGCTGCTCTCACAGCCACCCGAAGACGATCTTCCTCAAGGAGCGTTGCGTCATCTTGCCGCTGTTGCTCTTGCTCAAGCTCATCATAAGCGAGCACTCGAGGTGACCCATATATGAGTTCAGTGGGGAGAACTGCTTCTGCCCCGTATACTAGGGCAAAGGGTGTCTGGCCGGTGGCTCGATTTGGCGTCGTTCTGATCGACCAAAGAACCGTCGGCAACTCATCAATCCAGCACCTTCCACTCTTGTGCAGCCTGTCAAAGGTCTTTGTCCTTAAGCCTCGCAGCACTTCAGCATTTGCCCTCTCAGCTTGACCATTGCTTCGTGGGTGAACAACGGAAGCGAAACAGACCTTACTGCCGAGGTCTTGGGTATATTGCATGAAGGTGCGGCTTGTGAACTGTGTGCCGTTGTCGGTGATGACCCTGTTGGGTACACCAAAACGGCACACTAGTCCCTTGAAGAACTTGACGGCTGACTGAGCAGTGACCTTCCTCACTGCCTCCACCTCTGGCCACTTTGTGAACTTGTCGATTGCGACGTACAAGTACTCAAAGCCCCCGACAACGCGGGGGAAAGGGCCCAGTATGTCGAGCCCCCAGACCGAAAAGGGCCAGGAGAGAGGAATGGTTTGAAGGGCTTGAGCTAGTTGATGAAGTTTCTTTGAATGGAACTGACACGCTTCACACCTGGTGACCAGTGTCGTCGCATCCTGGAGGGCAGTGGGCTAGAAGAAGCCTTGCCGAAATGCCTTGTCGGCAAGGGCTCTTGACACTATGTGGGATCCACATATCCCTCCATGTATCTCTGCCAACAGCCCCGGTCCTTCCTCTCGAGGGATACACTTCAATTTCACGTCGTTCGGTCTCTTTCTGTACAGGACGTCATCGACAAACTGGTACATAGCAGACCGACGGGCTACTTTTTCCGCTTCTTCCTGCTCCTCAGGAAGTTCCTCAGTTTGGAGGAATCGAACGGTATGATGTGCCCATGCTAGAGCATGGGGCTTGACGGCGAGGACTAAAGGCATTTCCTCCGCCATGGGAGCGGCTGTCTCGACGGCAAGAGCTTGACGCTCCGCCGGAGCTAGCCGTCCCGTGGCGGGCTCAGTGTCCCCGGAAACATCCTTGTCGGCGGCTCCGGGGAGCTCGGCGGGAAAGTACTTGCCAAGCCCTGATTTCCTCCTCTTGTTTTGCTCTGTTGATGGATCAACGGATGGCTAAGAAAGCTGAAGCACAAAGGTACCTGGTTCCACAGGTAATTTGAGGGCAGCGCGCTTTGACAGGTACGGCGATGTCGTTCTCTGCTCGGGGAACGTGCTCCGCCTGTATACCATCGAAGCGCTCTTCCAGCTTTCTCACTTCATCGACGTAGGCCTTCATCAACGGGCTCTGGTAATCTTTGTTGACTTGTTTGACGACAACCTGTGAGTCGCCCCTGACAATGAGTTTCTTGATCCCGAGGTCTGCCGCGATCCTAAGACCAGCAAGCAGCCCCTCATACTTAGCAGTATTGTTCGTTGATACCTCCCTGGGGAAGTGCATCTGGACCACGTACTTGAGGTGCTCTCCAGTGGGCGCGACCAGTAGTACGCCAGTCCCGGCGCCCTGAAAGGAGAAAGCTCCATCAAAGTACATGATCCAGTCGCAACTCGCCTCTTTGCCGGGGAGAGCAGTTTCCTGGACTTCTTCATCAGGCATCGCGGTCCATTCTGCAACGAACTCCGCCAGGACTCGGCTTTGAATCGTCGAGGTACTTTCAAACTTGAGGCCAAAGCTGGACAGCTCCAGTGCCCACTCTACAATTCTTCTCGTTGCATCTGGATTGTGCAATATCCGTTGCAGAGGGAGGCAAGTGACGACAGTGATCTCGTGCGCTTGGAAGTAGTGACGCAGCTTCCTCGAGGCCATAAGAAGGCCGAAGAGCAATTTCTGCACACCGGAGTACCTTGATCTAGCCCCCTGCAAGAGGGAGCTAACAAAGTAGACTGGGTGCTGCATCATTTTCTTCCTTGGCTGCACTCCAACCGGCAGTGTCGTCTCTGCACCAATGGCATCAGGCTCTGTCGCTGCTATCACCTCATCATCAATTTCTCTCTGCGCCACTAGTGCGGCGCTGACCACTTGGTTTGTTGCCGCCAAGTATAGCAGCAACGGTTCTTGTGGCCTAGGCGCAACTAGTACTGGCGTGGAGGAAAGATACCTCTTCAAATCTTGTAATCCTGCTTCCGCTTCTGGCGTCCACTCCATCGGGCCTGCCTTTTCAAAATCTTGAAAAAGGGAAGGGCGCGCTCGGCGGACTTGGAAATGAATCTGCTCATGGCGGCAACACAGCCAGCAAGCCGACGCACATCCTTGATCCGTTTGGGTGCTTCAATCTGTTCTATAGCTTTGATCTTGTCCGGATTGGCCTCTATCCCACACTGCGACACAAAGAACCCTAGAAGCTTGCCGGACGGGACGCCGAAGACGCACTTCTCAGGGTTCAGCTTGAGGTTGATCTTGCGTAGGTTTACAAATGTTTCTTGTAAATCCGGTATAAGGGTTGCCCTGTTCTTGGTTTTGACCACTATATCATCCATATTAGCCTCCATATTTCTATGGAGCTGGGGTTCAAAACCAATCTGGACTGCCCTTGCAAACTTCGAGCCAGCACTCTTCAACCCGAAAGGCATTCGTACGAAACAGTACGTACCACATGGGGTGATGAATGATGTCTTCTCTTCATCTTCTCTTGCCATGAAGATCTGGTGGTAGCCGGAGTAGCTATCGAGGAATGGCAACAGGTCACACCCAGCCGTGGAATCAACAATCTGGTCGATGCGCGGCAACGGGAAGGGTTCCTTGGGACAAGCCTTATTGATATCTGTGTAATCAATACACAGCCTCCACTTCCCATTTGCCTTGCGCACTACCATTGGATTGGCCAACCACGTTGGATGGAGCACTCCTCTTACCAAACCCGCTACTTCCAGTTTCCGGATCTCCTCTGTGATGAACTCTTGTCGTTCCAAAGCTTGCTTCCTAACCTTCTGCTTGACGGGCCGCGCATGAGGACAGACAGCAAGGTGGTGCTCAATCAAATCCCTGGGAACACCGGGGATGTCGGATGCTTGCCATGCAAACACATCGACATTTGCTCGCGAGAAGGTGACGAGCGCATCTTCCTATTTGTCGTCAAGGGTGGAGCTTATGGTGAAAGCCCCTCCTGTGCCGTCCTCCTTGACAGAAACCTTCTTGGTTCCCGGCGGTGTGGCCCTGGACTTCTTGTTTCTGCCGGTGGAGCTCTCTGGCATGTCCTCGACGGGAGCACTACACTCCGAAGAGGTACGCTTGCCGGAGTGGGTGTCCGAGCTCTTGCCGGTCTTCTTCTTCTTCTCCCCGGCGGAGCTCTCTGGCACGTCCTCGACGGGAGCGCTACACTCCGAAGAGTTGCACTTGCCGTAGTGGGTGTCCGAGGTCTCACCAGTTTTCTTCTTCTTCTTCCCTCCCGGGGCCCTAGTGGCAGGAGCAAGTGCCCTCGTGGCGGCAGCTGCTATAACTGCCTGCTGGTATAGTTGGTCAGCGCAAATCAGCGCAACTTTCTTATCGGAGGGGATGGTGATGATCGTCACGGGCCCTGGCATCTTCAGGGTGTTGTAGGCATAGTGTGACACTGCCATGAACTTGGCCAGCGCTGGGCGGCCAAGGATCCCGTTGTAAGGCAAGGGGATCTTGGCAACATCGAACACGATCCTTTCTGTCCTGTAGTTCAGATCACTTCCAAAAGTCACGGGCAGCGTGACCTTTCCCTTTGGTTGACTTCTTCCCGGGTTGACCCCCTGAAACGTGCCCGTCTCTTCGAGGTCTCCGTCAGGAATCTGCAGCTTCTCGATCACAGTGGGCGAGAGTAGGTTCAGACCAGCCCCGCCATCGACTAGCATCTTTGTCACCTTGAGGTTGCGTATTGTCGGTGAAACCAATAATGGCAAGCACCCGACCGTAGTAGTGCGATCAGGGTGATCCTCAGTGTCAAAAATGATAGGCGTGCTGGACCATTTCAGCGGCTTTTGGGCACCGGACGACGCCTCCGCCGCTGTAATCTCACGCGCCCACTGTTTAAGTTGGCGGTGAGAAGTATGCAGCGAGGTGCCGCCATCGACGCACATGGCCTCCGTAGCTTTCTGAAATTCTTGGTCGCTGGACTCGTCGTCCTCTTCGTGATCATCGTCTTCGGGCCTTCTGTCACGGCCCCGGGCAGGCCTCTCTTGCTGTTTATCCTTGCCGCAATGGCCTGCTTGGCCGTCACGCTTCTTGTCGGACCCTTCACCACCGTCCTGGCCCTTCTCCTTGTCCCGCCTCTTATATTCAGCCCTCTGCTTCTCAGCAAGGAGCTCAACCTGTCGGCAGTCCTGGAGATCATGGCCTTTGGTGTGATGGATCTTGCAGTATCGCTTGCCGGAGTTTCTTGGCTTCTTGGCAGCCGCCAAGGCCCGGCAGGTGACACACCCGGCAATTTCCTTGTCGGGGTCACCCGCCCTGGTTTTCTTGGCAGAGCCGGCGTCATCAGATCCCTCGACGGCAAGCACGGCTTTACCTTTGCGCTTCCTGTTGTGGTGCCGGCCTTTCTTCGCCGGGGCGACAGTATCCTCATCTGAAGAGTCGGTTTCCGCGCCGACATCTTCGTCGGGGTACTTCCTTCCCTCCTCAGCCCGGGCACACTTGTCAGCAAGAACATAGAGTTCCGCCACATCTTTCACCTTGGTCATCGCCAGTTCTTCATGCATCTTGCGGTTACGCACGTTCTGATGGAACACGCTGATGATGGCGGCAGGGTGAACATCAGGGATATTGTACTGTACCTGGCTGAACCTCTGTATATACTTGTGCAAACTCTCGCCTTCCTTCTGGGGAATGACGTGCAGGTCACTTGCTTGGCCATGGGCTTGGTGACCTCCGATAAAGGTGCCAACAAACTCATGGCACAAATCCGACCAGGAGAAAATAGAGTCTACCGGCAAGTGCATCAACCACGACATGGCGTTGGGGTTAAGAGCCAATGGGAAGTAATTCGCAAGCACCTTATCGTCGCGGGCCCCAGGAGCTTGCATCGCGATGGTGTAGATGATGAGGAACTCCGACGGGTGGGTCTTGCCGTTGTACTTCTCGCCAACGTCGGGCTTGAAGGTGCGGTGAGTGGGCCAGTGGAACTGCCGCAGCTCACGGGTAAAAGCCGGACAACCTACCTCGTAAGGTAGACCTCTAGGGCTCTCCGGTGCTGGGTGGTCCACAGCAGGCCCTGCTCGCTTGTCTGATTGGTGGCGCGCTCCGCGCCGGTGCTCGATGGTGGTCCGAGCGTCTTCATGAGCTCGCTCCTGAAGAACTTGACGCTGGTCGCCGTGGGTCCGTGGGTCGGACGACTCTATGGAGATGGCGTCACTCGCGACGTCTCGACGGGTCGACACACGCGGTACCGGGCGAGGAGGAGGCAAATGCACCGTGGCCACGGTGCTGCCGTTCCTCCCGCCACCGGTGCATGGGACCCCTTCGGAACGTCGACCCGGGGGCCTCGCTGGACTTGGTTCATCCTTGTTGGCGACCGCGACGAGGCTTCGGATGGTGGCTCTCCATTCATCGAGTTTCCCCATAACGGGAGGAAAGTCGAGGAGCAACTACGCGTGCGCCAGGGCTTCTGCTGGGGTTAGCGGCAGCGAGACCTGCACGGACCGTGACGCGCTTCGACCCCTGACCATGTCAGGAGGAGCTCCATCACGATCCCGCGGTCGCATGCCGTTTTCACCAGCGCTTCGGCGGGCGGTCAGGTCTTCTACGTCTCGGGAACGGCGCTCGGGGCTCTTCCCGCGGCGACGCCCGGGATCTTCGGCGTGATGACACTGCTCGTCGCGCACTGCTTGGGAGGAGCGCGCTGTTGGCGCTGGCATGGGAGTCTTGGAGGCCCTTGCGTCACCTTCGGGTGACGCAGCGGCGATCCGGGAGGGCCCCGCACCACCTGTGGAGGGCCTGGCTCCGTCTTAGGATCCGGCGGTGTGTGGCCTGTTACCAGGTGCACAAACATTGCCACCTCCCAAGCTCCGGCTGCTGGGACGGCGTTGGTGTTCGCGAGCAGCGCCCCGGGTCCTTTCCGCGACCGGTCCGCTGCTCGCCCGCGTCGGGACGGGCTGTCCGGCTTCCTACTGGCCAACCGCCATCGTCGTCTTCTTCTTGGGCGCCATGATGATGAAGAAGCGTCGAACTGACTGCTAAAGCCGGTTCTCACAACTGCGCACCTCCTACCTGGTGCACCAAAGATGTTGGTGTATTGGATCGACACCTATGGGATCACAAGAATCCCTACTACGGTTGCAGGGCGCGGGGTTGAGAGAAGAGCGGATCCAGCAGATAGCACACGGTTCGTTTACCCAGGTTTGGGCCACGAGGATGCGTAAAACCCTACTCCTGCTTTGGTGGATTATATGTTTGTGTTCTTCAGCTAGCTATGGGGCATGAGGAGCTCCAGAAAGCCGAATCCCCCTCCTGGTCGCCTCGGGCCTCCTTTTATAGAGAAAGGGGTCGCCACAGTGGCACACAGGAGGTGGAAAGGGCACAGTGATGTGAGGTTTATCCCTTGCGTTACATTATAAGGCGCATTTAATGTGTCTTGCTTAGGTGTCCTTGCTTTATCGGGGACGGGGGAGAGGCCTATCTTGTCCGCTGCCGCTCCTTCTTGTGTTGACACGCGCCCTGGCCAGCGGTGCCTGAGATGCCATGTAGGCAGGCAGGCAGCTGAGGTGGCGCAATGGTGGGTCTTCACAAAGATCTGCATGTTGCCACGCAGGTGCCTGCCCAGCTGGTTGGGTCGGCAGCTGCATAAGGCGGTGGTGGTTTTAGTTGGTGTGGGCCTGATGGTGGCCTTGCGGATGTCCCCGGCAAGGGCCTTGCCGGGGCGCCTGCTGTCATCCCCGGCAAGATGCTTGCCGGAGGTCTTGTGGTCTTCCTTGGCTGGGATCCCGCCAAGGGTCGTCGTCTTCTTAGTGTGTATCTGATCTTGAATGTCTTCACAAAGATCTGCATGCCACTATGGGGACATCTCCCGAATTCTTGCCCCACGGGGGCAGTGGACTCAAGGGTGATTCGCTCCGTAGGCGAGGGGCGAGTTGCCGCGGCAAGGGTCTTGCCGGGGCTGCTAAAGCCGGCCCCGGCAAGGATCTTGCCGGGGCTGCTAAAACTGGCTCCCGGCAAGGATCTCGCTGGGGGAACCCGCTTCGTCCCTTTGCTCTTTGTGGTCTTGGCTTTGGGCTTCAGTTCCATCGAGCTTCGGTCTTACCCTGGCTCACCTCCCTTGCCGTGCTTGGTGTGGTGGTGCCCGTGGCTCGGACTGCCCGTGCACAGTCATAGGGGTACAAAAAGTGTACCCTCCCCCCTTTTTGTACACCGACAAGATCGTAATGGCTAAACCCTAGAGTCTAGCCTATGAGGATTTTGTGTTTCTCTATTAGCCTCTACGGACTAAACTCTCCAGTTTATATATGCACTGGAGGGGCCTATGGTTTGTACATAACCATCTTGCAGAGGAAGGAAAGATTACACCTGAACCTAAAATCTGCCATTATACGAATACAGAAGTCCTATCCGGATACGAGAGACGATCTTCGATTATGATCTTCATGGCCCACCAGTCCGGCCCACCAAGAGTTATCTGGCCACCCGAGGACCCCTCGATCCAGGACTCCCTCATCTGGTTTGTGAGAAGCTTATACCCCAAACCTGCCCCAAATGGGACAAAAAATTTACCACGGCGTGTTGATGCCGCTGCATGATAGCATGCCAAGTTCCATGAATTTCATACCAGTTTTGGATTTACTATAATTTAAAAATCATGTATTTCAATGTTTGCGGCCGAGTGACGGTGGCAGGAAGTTTGGCATTCATTCCCATTTCTTGCATCGGACCTAAGCATGCAACCAAGGACACAACTTTGATTTTTCAACCCGTTTATATGCACTGGAGCATGTGCATGTAGTTCAAATTTGAATTATGCACCCGAAATGCCTACAAAACCAAGTTAATGTATAAAAACCTCCAAACGAACCCTGAATAATTCTATTTATTATGACACACCTATAGTTCCATGTTCACTGCAGATAAAAGTTCTAGCAATTCAAACACCATCCTTTGCAGTTGTGACCTCATTATGTAATTCAAGTCAAGACGAAAAATAAAGTAGATCACACACAGTTTATTATCACCAACCGTGTGAGATGCAACACAAAATATCTTGGAGCACCGTCGGAGTGTCAAGCACACTAGCCCGCTCCTCAAATATCAGTTGGGGAACGTAATATTTTAAAATTTTCCTACGATCACGGAGGATCTATCTATTAGATGCATAGCAACGAGGGGAAGAGTGTGTTTACATACCCTCGTAGACTGGGAGCGGAAACGTCTAATGACGCGGTTGAGGTAGTCGAACTTCTTCGCAATCCAACCGATCAAGTACCGAACGTACGGCACCTCCGCGTTCAGCACACGTTCAGCTTGATGACGTCCCACGAGCTCTTGATCTAGTTGAGCTTCATGGGAGAGTTTCGTCAGCACGACGGCGTGGTGACGGAGATGATGAAGTTACCGTCGCCCGGCTTCGCCTAAGCGCTGCAACGATATGACCGAGGTGTGTTACTGTGGAGGGGGGCACCGCACACGGTTGGGAGAGATCAACTGATAAACTTGTTTGTCCTAGGGTGCCCCCTGCCCCAGTATATAAAGGAGCAAGGGGCAGGCCGGCCGGCCCCTCTATGGCGCGCCAAGGGTGCAATCCTACTAGGAAGAGGATTGCAATCCTAATCCTAGTAGGAATCACCAAGAGGGGAAGGAAAGAGAGGGAGAGAAGGGGAAGGAAAGAGGGGGCCGCGCCCCCCTCCCCTAGTCCAATTCGGACTGCCTTTGGGAGGGGGCGCTCCACCTCCTGGCTGCTGCCCTCTTTCTCCCCTATGGACCACTAAGGCCCAACTTTCCCCCGGGGGGTTCCGGTAACCCCTCCGGTACTCCGGTAAATTCTGAAACTTTACAGAACACTTCCGGTGTCCGAATATAGTCGTCCAATATATCAATCTTTACGTATCAGACATTACGAGACTCCTCGTCATGTCTGTGATCTCATCCGGGACTCCGAACTACCTTCGGTACATCAAAACTCATAAACTCATAATACCGATCGCCATCAAACGTTAAGCGTGCGGACCCTACGGGTTCGAGAACTATGTAGACATGACCGAGACTCATCTCCGGTCAATAACCAATAGCGGAACCTGGATGCTCATATTGGCTCCTACATATTCTATGAAGATCTTTATCGGTCAAACCACATAACAACATATGTTGTTCCTTTTGTCATCGGTATGTTACTTGCCCGAGATTCGATCGTCGGTATCTCAATACCTAGTTCAATCTCGTTATCGGCAAGTCTCTTTACTCGTTCCGTAATACATCATTTCGTGACTAAATCATTAGTCATTTGCTTGCAAGGCTTATTATGATGTGTATTACCGAGAGGGCCCAGAGATACCTCTCCGACATTCAGAGTGACAAATCTTATTCTTGATCTATGCCAACACCACAAACACTTTTGGAGACACCTTTAGAGCATCTGTAACACCCCAAAATTTTGATCTTGCTTTAGTAATAAAAATTTGACCAGGAGTTTCAACTTTTCTTTTTCTGGGTTTTCTTTGGTTGTCAGAACTTCCCTTCTGTTGTTATTGTGGAGTTTTGCCCCAGTGCAAAATTCTTGGTATATTTTTTGGACTTATTTGCCCTAACCAAGAATGACAATCTCCCTTTCAATAGGTTCTTTTGCATTATCATTTTCTCCTTAAGCTCTATTAATTAAAGGGATTTTCTTCTGCTTTAAATTCCCTTTTGCACTGCAACCCTTTGATGGAATTATCCAAAAATTCCACCAAAAATTGGGGATGGCATGTGAGGCCCCTACATCACTTTTATGCTAAAACCCTTGGGTGTTCTTTGGAAAAGTTGAGCAAAACATCCTCTTTTGCTCTCTGGTCCAGATTGTCACTTTCTACTGCAGCCCTATTCTAAATTGCTCCTTTGGCCATGAGCTTTTGCCAACTTGTAGCCCTTCCTGCAAAACCCTTAAGTCTAGAAGATTGGAGCAATTGGATCATATTTGGTCCATCCAATTATGCCCTTTCCCTTCTGTCCAGAACTAGAGTTTTGCACAGCTTACACTAACAAGTTTCTAAGAATAGCCAACTGACCTTACCACTCTCTTTAACACCCAAAGAGAACCCAACTTGGAGTTTTTAGCCACCCCAAGAAATGCCTAGAGGCTTCTGGCATTTTGTCAAACACCATGCATGCATGGTCAGTTTTGACATGGTTTCTGGTTTGTGCAATGGACCAGCTTGCTTTGCCTAACCAGTATGTCCACTAAGTTCCTAGCTAATCCTAATCCAGGCCTGCTAAACCCCAGCCTCTCCTATGCCCTCTAGAACGCACTAGCATTTCATCGGGCACATGGTGTGCTTGCGCTGGGCGCGCCCAAAGCGTGCGTTTTGCACGTGCGTACACCCGAGCCGCCGCATCGCGCCCCTGGCCCCAGCTCGCCTGCAGAGCCACGCCCCGGCCTCTTCCACACACCAGAACGCTCCAAGCCGCCCCTGGAACTCCACAGCGCCATCGTCAGAGCTCATTTGGCGGCACGCCGGCGGTCACAGTGGACCTCTGCCGTGGTCGGCACCGCCCAAGCCACTAGCGCTCGCCAGCTGCCCTCTGGAGGAGTGCAAGCTCATCCGCAAGCTCGTCCGCAAGCGCTCAACGCCGCCACGTCCCTCTGCAGCTGAAGAATGGCGGTCGCCGGTGATCTTATCCACGGCCGCCGCGGACCCACATGGCTGCGCTATTTAAGAGACCCCCGAGCTCGCCTGAGCCCGCAAGTAACCTCAGGCCACCCCATGGAGCTCCCCTAGCCCCCAATCGCTAGGAGAAGGCCGTCTTCTCCGTCTCCGGTCAGCTCGGCTGCCGCTTCCTTCCGGTCCGTTCCGGTGCATCCAGAGCCTCCCCTGCATTCCCGACTCCACCGTTAGACTCCACTTGATCTTGCGGAACTGCCCATCATCTCAAACGCGGCCAAGAACCCCCTCAGGTTGAGCCCCTAAATCCACCGAGACCTCCTCTGCCGCGGAGCTCGCCGCCGACGAGTCTCTCCACCCCCGACGATCGAACGACCACCGGGAGGACCGCCCCGGTCTAGCGGATCCATTCCTGCCCTTGGATGCCCTCGAGGAGCCTCCGTTCGCCGGCGACGATCGCCGGAGTCCTGCCTCCGTTCGGGCAGAGGAAGAGGAGGGAGGGGCGACTGGTCAAACCTGACCAGTGGGCCCCATCGACCCACTGTTAGTGACATAGCCCCACCTCCACGCATTTTATGTGGAGACGTAAACCTCAGAAGTATGTATCCCCTGACCCGAAAGCGTATTCTTATTTGAAACGTTTTCTTTTCTGTTTTAATTTAAAAACAGAGTTTAACTGAAGCTTTGACTGGCCTTAACTTTTTCAATATAAGTCCAAATGACTTGGTTCCTTTTCTACTGTCCCTCAAATTTGGTCTAGTTTATTTTCATATTTATTTGAAAAATTTCCAGACAACTTTTTTGTGCTGTTTTGAGTCTATGTATTGAATTCATATTCTTTCAAATAGGATTTAGAAGAGGGAGAAGACTTCCCTAGAGTTTGGGAATGCATTCCCCCCCCCCTCTACTTGAAGGCAAGCACTTTTGAACCCTGGTCTGATGCGATTACAACGATATGGATGCATTCGTTTACTTTCAGGTATGATGATATGATCATACCCATGAGTGCATGAGGTATACCCCTCGCTGTGAGTCATTATTATGCATGACGATGAACCCATTTGTATGCCTTCCATGCCTAACAAAAGATAGCCGTGAAAGTCGCTGTTTTGTGTTGACACGAGCTTGTCACTAGCTCCCCGTCGGGACGGTTTAGTCTGGTATGGCTTGGTGAGGCATGACGGGTGGTGATTCAGACTATTGTGGTGGAATATATTGGTTATGCTAATCATACCAGTGATGGTTGAACCTCTTGAGTTGACCGTAGATCGAGTCTTGTTCCAGTAACCCCCATACTTGTTTCGTGCTACCACTTGTTCCCTGCTACAGGTAGGGTACGGTCCAGTAAATAGTCGACCCCTGTTCCAGCACACACCGTACAGAGAGGCCATGGTGGAAGATACCGGCTGCATCCGGTAGGCATGCCACCTGGTCCGGGGGCATGGGTGTTTTCGGTTGGAGCCGAAGGGGATAGCTTCCCCAGTTTCGCGTGCGTTATAAATTTTGTGATCCCATGCTAGTCGAGGTTGTAGCCTCCCCACTTAAAGTTTGGCTTAACAAGTGTCGTGGGTGATTCCAGACACCGGTAAGTTAGGCTGGTGTGTGCGGTCAGGTGTGTCTTCAAATTAAAAGACCGTAGACGGAATTAGTCCAGAGGGACTAAAGGAATCCGTTATTCGTGGGTAAAGAGTACACCCTCTGTAGAGATTAAATCTATTCAAATAGCCGTGTCCCTGGGTTAGGACTACAGTCTGGGAAGGGTCAAGTGTCGGTCTTAGCGTCGGTCTTCGGAGGAGAAACTGCTAAAACAGAATGTGGATCATGGTTTATGACCTATGATGACTGTTACTCTTGTTATTATTATTTTGGACTAACCCTTTATTAATGAGTATCCCTGGGATGGTTCTACCTCCTGGATATTCACTGTTATTTATTTTATTTTAAGCCCTTTATGTGATGTCGCTCAGACGTCCGACTGTGGCATTTCTTTGTTTATCTTCCTTATAAGCCCTTTATGTGATGTCGCTCAGACGTCCGACTGTGGCATTCCTTTATTTATCTTCCTTATAAGCCCTTTATGTGGTGTCGCTCACACGCCCGACTATGGCATTCTCGTTATTTATTTTCCTTATAAGCCCTTTTTGTGGTGTCGCTCAGACACCCGACTGTGGCATGATCGCTATTTATTTTATTATCACTCCCTGATTGCATATGCATTTTTATATACATGACCTGTTTGCATTATGGGCTATCATAACAAAATTAACATCGTGATCATCTAATATTTTCGAGCATGATCATATTTCACCCGTGTTCAAAATGTTTGCGAGTACATTCAAAGTACTCACTGGCTTGTCCCTGGCTATTGTCTTGGCCAGATTTCTTGCCTGGAGAGGAGCGTTGCGACGACTACCCGGAACCTATGCAATAGTGATAGCAGCCTCGCGAAGATAGGAGTTAACCTTGTCAGCTGTTCCCGTGGGAAATGGAGTTCCACAGACGCCGACGAATCACGGACCGCTTCCACCATCAGCCACTAGTAACCTTGTGTTGTACTAAAGGCCAGAATGGTCTTGTACTACATATTTTGTAATTTTGCTTGGGTTTTCTGTATCAAGTGGTGACTCGTCAACTAACAGTAATCCTGGGGCTGGTGAGCACAAGGGCCATTTCTGGGGAATTTAATACCCCGAATCCGGTCCTGACAACCTTGGTATCAGAGCCAGGCTGGCCGTTGGCTAATCCTATCTTAGCCAGGTCAAAAACCTAGGTTAACCACCACACCGAACCATATCCTAACCCCGGCCAAGCTTCTCGCGTAAGATACCCACACAGTGGACCGACACCTTTGGCAGTCGGTGCCCAACCTATCAGCCTAGCCTATCGATCACGCGCCAGTGACCGACACCTAAATAGTTCCTTCCGCAAGCGTGCGAAGGAAGACTCCGTCCTTTCCTATAAATAGGGCACGCTAGCCCCAAACCCAACACAACACCAAGCTAAAATGCCAGGACCCATTGTACACAACGAAACCACAGCAACCAACCGTGGAGGTTTTGTGACCGTGCTCGCAAACCTCACTCGTCGTGCCTTTGCGTTAGAGGAGCCCCCAGAATATGGTGTGTACCAAGAATCCATGGGCGGTGAAAGCCGTCAATTCTGGGCCACTGTACACATCTACGGTAGGGGTCTGTCGGCAGAACGCCCCTACAGATTCACCGGAAGGACAACTTCCTTTGAGCCACAAGCTATCCAACTAGCCGCTTGAGAGGCTATAGTTCAACTCCGGCACTTGTCGCCCAGAGTTAACTGTCGCTCATTCTACTACTACCCCAGCCGTAATGGGTATGGTAGGCCTCCCCTAGTTGCCAGCGGAGACCACGAGACAGATCCTGCATTATTGCATCTGGTGCGCTATGTTAGTGTGCTAGAGGAACTGTTCGATCAAATCACTCTTGATCCGATCGCGGCTCGTGGAGAACTACTTCGCCGAGCCCCGGCGAGAGGAAGAGACGAGTCCGGCACCGACAACCCAGTCGTGTTGTTCAGACAACCGATCGAGTCCTTGAGGCCTGCCTCGGTCATTGACCAAAATGCCTTGGTGTCTCCAGAGGTGATGTGTTGCCTGTTAGGCACGCGCTCCAACGGGATTGTGGCCAACAATCCCCGCGAGGGACATCATCATTGCCCCGACCCTGCAGCCCCTCAGCCACCTCCAGCCAACACCGACAGTGAAGCCCTTGGAGAAGCTTAAGCGTCCACAAGGCAAGGCCGCTTGGATATAAACGAGGTTGATTAATTCACCAGAGTAGTACCAAGCCTTATCTCGTCCACACCCCGTGGTGATGTAACCTGTATTCCCATATGTATATACAGTCTACTTTTGCGCCCTTATCTCTATAGCATCCATGCACAGTTATGTCAGAGTACGAATGCATTTTTCCGGGTGTAACTTCCGAAGCACCTCACCGACAACTCCTATAGCAAACACGTCACTTTGCAAGACGTGAGTATCTGTAGCATTGACCCCGACCCCGTAAAGCGAAACCGACAATATAGCTGCACCTCACCATGATTCTATAAACCAGCCCGGTTGCTATATAAAAGGCCACACCGTGACCTTGCCAAGCGTCCCTCACCTGGTGCACTACTCTCACAGCCATTTCCTTCGCCATGCCGATCCCTAGTATTTATCTGAGAACCCCAGAGGCATCCCTAGGTAGTTTCGTGAAGATATTGTGGGATTTCACCTGCAGTACCATGAGTGCTACCAGTCCACCCCAGTATGAGCTGCTCAAATCGAGGATCACACCATCCACCTCGAAATATTGTGCAGTGGTACACATCCCTCCCGCAAACCTAAACCAAGACCCCACCGAAGTTTCCTTCATGGGGAAATCCATGCCAACTCCTCAGACGACCATAGAGGCTGCCGCATATGAAGCGCTTGCTCGCCTTCGATTAGCGGTGCCCTATGCCAGCGAACGGGGGTATTATTACTTTCCGAGCCATGCAGCGCCCGGGGGCATCTTTTCCTGGTGGACGAATTGAGAGAGACCGAGTACTAGCCAACCTTACGCAGTATGTCATCACGCAAGAGCGTTTGACCCAGCGGAAAATGGGTTATCTCCAGAGCCTCGCTGATTTAAATCCTCGAATCGCCATCGGCAGACCACTGAGGCTCGGGCAAGAGAAGCACATTCATCGACTAGTCAACCCTCTCCCGCCGATAGAAGAATAGTGTCCCCCAGCACCACAGACTTTTTCACAGGACCCTGTCCATTTACCGTTTATGTTTTAGACGTAACTGCTATGTTGGTTATCCCCGCAACCTTTTAATGAGTTGTAAGTTGTATGTCGTATCATGTGTTAATTAATTTCAATTTATGGAATAGTTCCACTGTTGATAACTCTTGACTTAATTTTGCGCTAAGTAAAAACCTGGAGTGGGATATTATTTGTTTTCTTCCCTGAATTGTTGCAACATATCTCTCTGCATAACGTAGATATTTTGTTTTCTCGCGCAGCACCGCAACAACAGAATTACAACTCCGGCCGCTCCACACAGTACACTAAGTTGCTAGTCCACATACACCTACTTCATCTAATTGATCACCTCTCTAGCGCACCACAGTCTCTTGAGGAGAAACTCGTGGGAGTTTATTCAGGCACTAGTTGCCTTCCGCGCACTAACCACCGTTAGCACCCGACACCCATGCCTAATCCTCGTGATCGCCGCTGCCGCGAAGAGCTAGCACTCGAGCAGCAACATCACGACGATCATCAAGGATCATCGCACACAAGAGCACTGATAGCCCTAGCAATGCCGCCAACCCCACGCACACTAGGATCATGCACCAGTCCGGCATCACCTCCACCATTAGAGCCTCCGGCATCACCGCACCCGAGCTCCTGCAAACACAAATAGAGGAGAGGGAAGAAGAAGAAGAAACGAGGCCAGATGAGAGGAGGAAGAAGGAGCACCTCGGTCATTTTATAGCTCGAGATTGGTGTACGGTGGGCGGAGTCCACCAGCGCCGCTCGTCGCTTGACCGCCAGTGTTCGAAGGCGAATCCACGAGCAGTGCCGACAGCACGCTGGCCCGCGAGGTGAGTGCACGCTGCACCGGCAGCTAGCGCGCCGCGCACTACCGCAGTACAGCCTAGATGCCCTACGAGCTAGCCGTCGCCGGTGGAGAAAGCGCGGAAAAGCGCGCGGGAGAGAAGGAGAAGAGAGAACCGGAGGTAGAAGAAGAGACTAACAGTGGGCCCAGGGCCCACCTGTCATCTAGTGAGAGCACTATGCTCTCGGGTGCAACCAGCATATTTTAAAATTTTGAAATATTATTTCTAAATTTACTATAGCCCGGAGTAGAAATATCTCGTTTTCCACGACCGTAGATTTTTTCTGCGCAGCGCCAGTATTTCGCACTGTGGTTACACCACTTATTGCCCATGCACTGTAGCAGCCTCTTTATTGCATGAGCAGAACGATTATCTTTGGTGAAATCATTTTGTGGCAGTAGAAGATCTTTTACAGCAACTCTTAGCAAATCTCGAGGACGAGATTTTTCTTTAGGGGGGTAGTGTTGTAACACCCGAAAATTTTGATCTTGCTTTAGTAATAAAAATTTGACCAGGAGTTGAAACTTTTCTTTTTCTGGGTTTTCTTTGATTGTCAGAACTTCCCTTCAGTTGTTATTGTGGAGTTTTGCCCGAGTGCAAAATTCTTGGTATATTGTTTGGACTTATTTGCCCTAACCAAGAATGACAATCTCCCTTTCAATAGGTTCTTTTGCATTATTATTTTCTCCTTAAGCTCTATTAATTAAAGGGATTTTCTTCTGCTTTAAAGTCCCTTTTGCACTGCAACCCTTTGATGGAATTATCCAAAAATTCCACCAAAAATTGGGGATGGCATGTGAGGCCCCTACATCACTTTTATGCTAAAACCCTTGGGTGTTCTTTGGAAAAGTTGAGCAAAACATCCTCTTTTGCTCTCTGGTCCAGATTGTCACTTTCTACTGCAGCCCTATTCTAACTTGCTCCTTTGGCCATGAGCTTTTTCCAACTTTTAGCCCTTCCTGCAAAACCCTTAAGTCCAGAATATTGGAGCAATTGGATCATTTTTGGTCCATGCAATTATGCCCTTTCCCTTCTGTCCAGAACTAGAGTTTTGCAAAGCTTACACTAACAAGTTTCTAAGAATGGCAAACTGACCTTACCACTCTCTTTAACACCCAAAGAGAACCTGACCTGGAGTTTTTGGCCACCCCAAGAAATGCCTAGAGGCTTCTGGCATTTTGTCAAACACCTTGCATGCATGGTCAGTTTTGACATGGTTTCTGGTTTGTGCAATGGACCAGCTTGCTTTGCCTAACCAGTATGTCCACTAAGTTCCTAGCTAATCCTAATACAGGCCTGCTAAACCCGAGCCTCTCCTATGCCCTCTAGAATGCACTGGCATTTCATCGGGCACATGGTGTGTGTGCGCTGGGCGCGCCCAGAGCGTGCGTTTTGCACGTGCGTACGCCCGAGCCGCCGCGTCGCGCCCTGGCCCCAGCTCGCCTGCAGAGCCACGCCCCGGCCTCTTCCACACACCAGAACGCTCCAAGCCTCCCCTCGAACTCCACAGCGCCATCGTCAGAGCTCATTTGGCGGCACGTCGGCGGTCATAGTGGACCTCTGCCGTGGTCGCCACCGCCCAAGCCAGTAGCGCTCGCCAGCTGCCCTCTGGAGCAGTGCAAGCTCATCCGCAAGCTCGTCCACAAGCGCTCGTCGCCGCCACGTTCCTCTCCAGCTACAGAATGGCGGTCGCCGGTGATCTTATCCACGGCCACCGCGGACCGACATGGTTGCGCTATTTAAGAGACCCCCGAGCTCGTCTGAGCCCGCAAGTAACCTCAGGCCACCCCCATGGAGCTCCCCTAGCCCGCAATCGCCAGGACTAGGCCGTCTTCACCGTCTCCGGTCAGCTCGGCCGCCGCTTCGTTCCGGTCCGTTCCGGCGCATCCAGAGCCTCCCCTACCTTCCCGACTCCACCGTTAGACTCCACTTGATCTTGCAGAACTGCCCAGCATCTCAAACGCGGCCAGGAACCCCCTCAGGTCGAGCCCCTAAATCCACCAAGACCTCCTCCGCCGTGGAGATCACCGTCGACGACTCTCTCCACCCCCGACGATCCAACGACCACCGGGAGGACCGCCCCGGTCTAGTGGATCCATTCCTGCCCTCGGATGCCCTTGAGGAGCCTCCGTTCGCCGGCGATGATCGCCGGAGTCCCGCCTCTGTTCGGGCAGAGGAAGAGGAGGGAGAGGCGACTGGTCAAACCTGACCAGTGGGCCCCATGGACCCACTGTCAGTGACACAGCCCCACCTCCACGCGTTTTAAGTGGAGACGTAAACCTCAGAAGTACGTATCCCCTGACCCCGAAAGCGTATTCTTATTTGAAACGTTTTCTTTTTTGTTTTAATTTAAAAACAGAGTTTGACTGAAGCTTTGACTGGCCTTATCTTTTTCAATATAAGTCCAAATGACTTGATTCTTTTTCTGTTGTCCCTCAAATTTGGTCTAGTTTATTTTCATATTTATTTGAAAAATTTACAGACAACTTTTTTGTGTTGTTTTGAGTCTATGTATTGAATTCATATTCTTTCAAATAGGATTTTGAAGAGGGAGAAGACTTCCCCAGAGTTTTGGAATGCATTTCTCCCCCCCCCTCTACTTGAAGGCAAGCACTTTTGAACCTTGGTCTGATGCATGTGGTTGTTGTTGATGCGATTACAATGATTTGGATGCATTCGTTTTCTTTCAGGTATGATGATATGATCATACCCATGAGTGCATGAGGTATACCCCTCGCTGTGAGTCATTATTATGCATGACGATGATCCCCTTCGTATGTCTTCCATGCCTAACGGAAGAAAGCCGTGAAAGTCGTTGTCTTGTGTAGACACGAGCTTGTCACTAGCTCCCCGTCGGGACGGTGGAGTCCGGTATGGCTTGGTGAGGCATGACGGGTGGTGATTCAAACTGTTGTGGTGGAATATATTGGTTATGCTAATCATACCAGTGATGCTTGAACCTCCTGAGTTGACCGTAGATCGAGTCTTGTTCCAGTAACCCCCATACTTGTTTCGTGCTACCACTTGTTCCCTGCTACAGGTAGGGTACGGTTCAATAAATTGTCGACCCCTGTTCCAGCACACACCGTACAGAGAGGCCATGGTGGAAGATACCGGCTGCATCCGGTAGGCATGCCACCTGGTCCGGGGGCATGAGTGTTTTCGGTTGGAGCCGAAGGGGATAGCTTCCCCAGTTTCGCGCGCGTTATAAATTTTGTGATCCCATGCTAGTCGAGGTTGTAGCCTCCCCACTTAAAGTTTGGCTTAACAAGTGTCGTGTGTGATTCCAGACACCGGTAAGTTAGCCTGGTGTGTGCGGTCAGGTGTGTCCTCAAATTAAAAGACCGTAGACGGAATTAGTCCAGAGGGACTAAAGGAATCCGTTATTCGTGGGTAAAGAGTACACCCTCTGCAGAGATTAAATCTATTCGAATAGCCGTGTCCCTGGGTTTAGACTACAGTCTGGGAAGGGTCAAGTGTCGGTCTTAACGTTGGTCTTCGGAGGAGAAACTGCTAAAACAGAACGTGGATCATGGTTTATGACCTATGATGATTGTTACTCTTGTTATTATTATTTTGGACTAACCCTTTATTAATGAATATCCCTGGGATGGTTCTACCTCCTGGATATTCAGTGTTATTTATTTTATTTTAAGCCCTTTATGTGATGTCACTCAGACGTCCGACTGTGGCATTTCTTTGTTTATCTTCCTTATAAGCCCTTTATGTGATGTCGCTCAAACGTCCGACTGTGGCATTCCTTTATTTATCTTCCTTATAAGCCCTTTATGTGGTGTCACTCAGACGCCCGACTGTGGCATGCTCGTTATTTATTTTCTTTATAAGCCCTTTTTGTGGTGTCGCTTAGACGCCCGACTGTGGCATGATCGCTCTTTATTTTATTATCACTCCCTGATTGCATATGCATTTTTATACAGATGACCTATTTGCATTATGGACTGTCATATCATAATTAACATCGTGATCATCTAATATTTTCGAGCATGATCATATTTCACCCGTGTTCAAAATGTTTGCGAGTACATTCAAAGTACTCACTGGCTTGTCCCTGGCTATTGTCTTGGCCAGATTTCTTGCCTGGAGAGGAGCGTTGCGACGACTACCAGGAACCTATGCAACAATGATAGCAGCCTCACGAAGATAGGAGTTAACCTGGTCAGCTGTTCCGGTGGGAAATGGAGTTCCACAGACATCGACGAATCACGGACCGCTTCCGCCATTAGCCACTAGTAACCTTGTGTTGTACTAAAGGCCAGAAAGGTCTTGTACTACATATTTTGTAATTTTGCTTGGGTTTTCTGTATCAAGTGGTGACTCGTCAGCTAACAGTAATGCTGGGGCTGGTGAGCACAAGGGCCATTTCTAGGGAATTTAATACCCCAAAATCCGGTCCTGACAGCATCTTTATGATCACCCAGTTACGTTGCGACGTTTGATAACACGCAAGGTGTTCCTACGGTATTCGGGAGGTTTATAATCTCATAGTCATAGGAACATGTATAAGTCATGAAGAAAGCAATAGCAGTAAAACTTAAACGATCATAGTGCTAAGCTAACGGATGGGTCATGTCCATCACATCATTCTCCTAATGATGTGATCCCGTGATCAAATGACAACTCATGTCTATGGCTAGGAAACATAACCATCTTTGATCAACAAGCTAGTCTAGTAGAGGCATACTAGGGACATACTGTTTTGTCTATGTATTCACACAAGTACTAAGTTTCCGGTTAATACAATTCTAGCATGAATAAAAGACATTTATCATGATATAAGGAAATACAAATAACATCTTTATTATTGCCACTAGGGCATATTTCCTTCAGTCTCCCACTTGAACTAGAGTCAATAATCTAGATTACAAAGTAATGACCCTAACACCCATGGAGTCTTGGTGCTGATCATGTTTTGCCCGTGGAAGAGGCTTAGTCAATGGGTCTGCAACATTCAGATCCATATGTATTTTTCAAATCTCTATGTCTCCCTCCTTGACTAGATCTAAGATGGAATTGAAGCGTCTTTTGATGTGCTTTGTTCTCTTGTGAAACCTGGATTCCTTCGCCAAGGCTATTGCTCCAATGTTGTCACAAAAGATTTTCATTGGACCCGATGCACTAGGTATTACACCTAGATCGGATATGAACTCCTTCATCTAGACTCCTTCATTTGCTGCTTCCGAAGCAGCTATGTATTCCGCTTCACACGTAGATCCCGCCACGACGCTCTGCTTGGAACTGCACCAACTGACAGCTCCACTGTTCAATAAAAATACATATCCGGTTTGTGACTTAGAGTCATCCGGATCAGTGTCAAAGCTGGAATCGACGTAACCGTTTACGACGAGCTCTTTGTCACCTCCATACACGAGAAACATATCCTTTTTCCTTTTCAGGTACTTTAGGATGTTCTTGACCGCTCTCCAGTGATCCACCCCTGAATTACTTTGGTTCCTCCCTGCTAGATTTATAGCAAGGCACACATCAGGTCTGGTACATAGCATTGCATACATGATAGATCCTATGGCTGAGGCAAAGGGAATGACTTTCATTTTCTCTCTATCTTCTGTAGTGGTCGGGCATTGAGTCTTACTCAACTTCACTCCTGGTAACAAAGGCAAGAACCCTTTCTTTGACTGATCCATTTTGAACTTCTTTAAAACTTTATCAAGGTATGTGCTTTGTGAAAGTCCAATTAAGCGTCTTGATCTATCTCCATAGATCTTGATGCCTAATATGTAAGCAGCTTCACCGAGGTGTTTCATTGAAAAATTCTTATTCAAGTATCTTTTATGCTATCCAAAAATTCTATATCATTTCCAATCAACAATATGTCATCCACATATAATATCAGAAATGCTACAGAGCTCCCACTCACTTTCTTGTAAATACAGGCTTCTCCAAAAGTCTGTATAAAACCATATGCTTTGATCACCTCATCAAAGCGTATATTCCAACTCCGAGATGCCTGCACCAGTCCATAGATGGATCGCTGGAGCTTGCATACTTTGTTAGCACCTTTTGGATCGACAAAACCCTCTGGTTGCATCATATACAACTCTTCTTTGAGATATCCATTCAGGAATGCAGTTTTGACGTCCATTTGCCAGATTTCATAATCATAAAATGCGATAATTACTAACATGATTCGGATAGACTTAAGCATCGCTACACGTGAGAAAGTCTCATCGTAGTCAACTCCTTGAACTTGTTGAAACCCTTTCGCAACAAATCGAGCTTTGTAAACAGTAACATTACCGTCTGCGTCGGTCTTCCTCTTAAAGATCCATTTATTTTCGATGGCTTGCAGATCATCGGGCAAGTCAACCAAAGTCCACACTTTGTTCTCATACATGGATCCCATCTTAGATTTCATGGCTTCAAGCCATTTTGCGGAATCTGGGCTCATCATCGCTTCCTCATAGTTCGTAGGTTCATCATGGTCTAGTAACATGACTTCCAGAACTGGGTTACCGTACCACTCTGGTGTGGAACGTACTCTGGTTGATCTACGACGTTCAGCAGAAACTTGGTCTGAAGTTTCATGATCATCATCATTAGCTTCCTCACTAATTGGTGTAGGAATCACTGGAACTAGTTTCTGTGATGTTCCACTTTCCAATTCGGGAGAAGGTACAATTACCTCATCAAGTTCTACTTTCCTCCCACTCACTTCTTTCGAGAGAAAATCCTTCTCTAGAAAGGATCCATTCTTAGCAACGAATATCTTGCCTTCGGATCTGTGATAGAAGGTGTACTCAACAGTCCCTTTTAGGTATCCTATGAAGACACATTTTTCCGACTTGGGTTCGAGCTTATCAGGTTGAAGCTTTTTCACATAAGCATCGCAGCCCCAAACTTTAAGAAACGACAACTTTGGTTTCTTGCCAAACCATAGTTCATAAGGTGTTGTCTCAACGGATTTAGATGGTGCCCTATTTAACGTGAATGCAGCTGTCTCTAAAGCATAACCCCGAAACGATAGTGGTAAATCGGTAAGAGACATCATAGATCGAACCATATCCAATAAAGTGCGGTTACGATGTTCGGACACACCATTACGTTGTGGTGTTCCGGGTGGCGTGAGTTGTGAAACTATTCCACATTGTTTCAAATGAAGACCAAACTCGTAACTCAAATATTCACCTCCACGATCAGATCGTAAAAACTTTATTTTCTTGTTACGATGATTCTCTAGTTCACTCTGAAATTCTTTGAACTTTTCAAATGTTTCAGACTTGTGCTTCATTAAATAGATATACCCATATCTGCTCAAATTATGAGTGAAGGTCAGAAAATAACGATACCCGCCGCGAGCTTCAACACTCATTGGTCCACATACATCAGCATGTATGATTTCCAACAAATATGTTGCTCGCTCCACAGTTCCGGAGAACGGAGTTTTAGTCATCTTGCCCATGAGGTATGGTTCGCAAGCACCAAGTGATTCATAATCAAGTGATTCCAAAAGTCCATCACTATGGAGTTTCTTCATGCGTTTTACACCAATATGACATAAACGGCAGTGCCACAAATAATCTGCACTATCATTATTAACCTTGCATATTTTGGCTTCAATATTATGAATATGTGTATCACTACAATCGAGATCCAACAAGAATAGACCACTCTTCAAGGGTGCATGACCATAAAAGATATTATTCATAAAAATAGAACAACCGTTATTCTCTGATTTAAATGAATAACCGTCTCGCAACAAACAAGATCCAGATATAATGTTCCTGCTTAATGCTGGCACCAAATAACAATTATTTTGGTCTAAAACTAATCCCGAAGGTAGATGTAGAGGTAGCGTGCCGACGGCGATCACATCGACTTTGGAACCATTTCCCACGCGCATTGTCACCTCGTCCTTAGCCAATCTTCGCTTAATCCGTAGTCCCTGTTTCGAGTTACAAATATTAGCAACTGAACCGGTATCAAATACCCAGGTACTACTACGAGCATTAGTAAGGTACACATCAATAACATGTATATCACATATACCTTTGTTCACCTTGACATCCTTCTTATCCGCCAAATACTTGGGGCAGTTCCGCTTCCAGTGTCCAGTCCCTTTGCAGTAGAAGCACTCAGTTTCAGGCTTGGCTCCAGACTTCGGTTTCTTCGTGGGAGTAGCAACTGTCTTTCTATTCTTCTTGAAGTTACCCTTCTTTCACTTACCCTTTTTCTTGAAACTAGTGGTCTTGTTAACCATCAACACTTGATGCTCCTTTTTGATTTCTACCTCCGTAGCTTTGAGCATATCGAAGAGCTCGGGAATTGTCTTCTGCATCCCTTGCATATTATAGTTCATCACGAAGCCTTTATAGCTTGGTGGCAGTGATTGAAGAACTCTATCAATAACACTATCCTCGTCAACTTTCAACCAAGTTGAGTCATATGATTTTAGTACCCAGACATTCTGAGCAAGTGTTCACTGATAGGACTATTCTCCTCCATCTTGCAGCTGTAGAACTTATTGGAAATCTCATATTTCTCAATCCGGGCATTTGCTTGAAATATTAACTTCAGCTCCTGGAACATCTCATATGGTCCATGACGTTCAAAATGTCGTTGAAGTCCCGGTTCTAAGCCGTAAAGCATGGCACACTGAACTATCGTGTAGTCATCAGACTGTGTGTGCCAGACGTTCAAAGCGTCTATATTAGCGAGAGGGGGCTTGTCACCTAGCGGTGCTTCAAGGACATAATTCTTCTATGCAGAAGTGAGGATAATCCTCAAGTTACGGACCCAGTCCATGTAATTGCTACCATCATCTTTCAACTTAGCTTTCTCTAGGAATGCATTAAAATTCAAAGGAACGGTAGCACGGGCCATTGATCTACAACAACATAGATATGCGAAAACTATCAGGACTAAGTTCATGATAAATTAAAGTTCAATTTAATCATATTACTTAAGAACTCCCACTTAGATAGACATCCCTCTGGTCATCTAAAGGATACGTGATCCAAATCAACTAAACCATGTCTGATCATCACGTGAGATGGAGTAGTTTCAATGGTGAACATCTTATGTTGATCATATCTACTATATGATTCACTCTCGACCTTTCGGTCTCTAGTGTTCCGAGGCCATATCTGCATATGCTAGGCTCGTCAAGTTTAACCCGAGTATTCTGCGTGTGCAAGAACTGGCTTGCACCCATTGTATTTGAGCATAGAGCTTATCACACCCGGTCATCACGTGGTGTCTCGGCACGACAAACTTTCGCAACGGTGCATACTCAGGGAGAACACTTATACCTTGAAATTTTGTAAGGGATCATCTTATAATGCTACTGTCGTACTAAGCAAAATAAGAAGCATAATAAGATAAACATCACATGCAATCAAAATATGTGACATGATATGGCCATCATCATCTTGTGCTTTTGATCTCCATCTCCAAAGCATCATCATGACCACCTTCGTCACCGACGCGACACCTTCATCTTTATCGTAGCATCGTTGTCGTCTCGCCAACTATTGCTTCCATGACTATCGCTACCGCTTAGTGATAAAGTAAAGCAATTGCATGGCGATTGCATTTCATACAATAAAGCGACAACCATATGGCTCCTGCCAGTTGCCGATAACCTTAAAAAACATGATCATCTCATACAAAACCGTATTACTCATCATGTCTTGACCATATCACATCACAACATGCCCTGCAAAAACAAGTTAGACGTCCTCTACTTTGTTGTTGCAACTTTTACATGGCTGCTACGGGCTTAGCAAGAACCGTTCTTACCTACGCATAGAAAACTACAATGATGTTTTGTCAAGTATGTGATGTTTTAACCTTCACAAGGACCGGGCGTAACCACACTCGATTCAGCTAAAGTGAGAGAGACGGACACCCGCCAGTCACCTTTAAGCAACGAGTGCTCATAACGGTGAAACCAGTCTCGCGTAAGCGTACGCGTAATGTCCGTCCGGGCTGGTTCATCTCACAATACCGCCGAAGCAAAGTATGACATGCTGGTATGCTGTATGACTACTATCGTCCACAACTCACTTGTGTTCTACTCGTGCATATCATCTACGCATAGACCTGGCTCATGATGCCACTGTTGGGGAATGTAGTATTTTAAAATTTTCCTACGATCACGCAAGATCTATCTATTAGATGCATAGCAATGAGGGGAAGAGTGTGTCTATGTACCCTCGTAGACCGGGAGCGGAAGCGTCTAATGACGCGGTTGATGTAGTCGAACTTCTTTGCGATCCAACCGATCAAGTACCAAACGTACGGCACCTCCGCGTTCAGCACACGTTCAGCTTGATGACGTCCCACGAGCTCTTGATCCAGTTGAGCTACACGTGAGAGTTTCGTCAGCACGGCGGCGTGGTGACGGAGATGATGAAGTTACCATCGCAGGGCTTCGCCTAAGCGCTGCAACGATATGACCGAGGTGTGTTACTGTGGAGGGGGGCACCGCACACGGTTGGGAGAGATCAACTGATCAACTTGTGTGTCCTAGGGTGCCCCCTTGCCCCCGTATATAAAGGACCAAGGGGGAGGCCGGCCGGCCCCTCTATGGCGCGCCTAGGGTGCAATCCTACTAGGAATAGGATTGCAATCCTATTCCTAGTAGGAATCACCAAGAGGGGAAGGAAAGAGAGGGAGAGAAGGGGAAGGAAAGAGGGGGGCGCGCCCCCCTCCCCTAGTCCAATTCGGACTGCCTTTGGGAGGGGGCACACCACCTCCTGGCTGCTGCCCTCTTTCTCCCCTATGGCCCACTAAGGCCAAACTTTCCCCCTGGGGGTTCCGGTAACCCCTCCGGTACTCCGGTAAATTCCCAAACTTTCCAGAACACTTCCGGTGTCCGAATATAGTCGTCCAATATATCAATCTTTACGTCTCGGACATTCCGAGACTCCTCGTCATGTCCGTGATCTCATCCAGGACTCTGAACTACCTTTGGTACATCAAAACTCATAAACTCATAATACCGATCGCCATCAAATGTTAAGTGTGCGGACCCTACGGGTTCGAGAACTATGTAGACATGACCGAGACTCATCTCCGGTCAATAACCAATAGCGGAACCTGGATGCTTATATTGGCTCCTACATATTCTATGAAGATTGTTATCGGTCAAATCGCATAACAACATACGTTGTTCCTTTTGCCATCGGTATGTTACTTGCCCGAGATTCGATCGTCGGTATCTCAATACCTAGTTCAATCTCGTTACCGGCAAGTCTCTTTACTCGTTCCGTAATACATCATCCCGTGACTAACTCATTAGTCATTTGCTTGCAAGGATTATTATGATGTGTATTACCGAGAGGACCCAGAGATACCTCTCCGACACTCAGAGTGACAAATCCTATTCTTGATCTATGCCAACACCACAAACACTTTTGGAGACACCTGTAGAGCATCTTTATGATCACCCAGTTACGTTGTGATGTTTGATAGCACACAAGGTGTTCCTACGGTATTCGGGAGTTGCATAATCTCATAGTCATAGGAACATGTATAAGTCACGAAGAAAGCAATAGCAGTAAAACTTAAACGATCATAGTGCTAAGCTAATGGATGGGTCATGTCCATCACATCATTCTCCTAATGATGTGATCACGTTGATCAAATGACAACTCATGTCTATGGCTAGGAAACATAACCATCTTTGATCAACGAGCTAGTCTAGTAGAGGCATACTAGGGACATACTATTTTGTCTATGTATTCACACAAGTACTAAGTTTCCGGTTAATACAATTCTAGCATGAATAAAAGACATTTATCATGATATAAGGAAATACAAATAACATCTTTATTATTGCCTCTAGGGCATATTTCCTTCACATTTCAGTGTTCAATCGTTGCCGGCGAAAGATGTGGACGTGGACCAAAAATTTTGACATTCAAACTCATCACACACGGGTTAAGCTATCTGAATCGTTTGTGATGTTCACATATCATACACAGTTCTGAATAAGGGACATGTATGATGATACTTTGCACACCAGTTTTTAAGTGATTCCAAATTTTCGGCTTCCGCGGAAATATCTACCTCCCCACCCCCTCCCCCTTACCAAAAGCCACATTTCCCCTATTTCTGCCTTCCTTTCCAAGTTGAAACCTTCACTCCTTGCTTGCAGCTTTGCCTCCTCGCCGATGACCCTCCTTCACACTACTCGACCTCGTCTATCCAGGAAGTTAATCCACACCCAAACCCCATCCTCCTCCTCCTTCCACATCCCACATGTCGCGACCGACGGTGCGACACCTTCCACCCAAATCACCGACCCCTCCACCAAATAAGTGCCGCCCTAAGCCATGGTGCATGTAGTATAGCCAAGATCTCAATGAGCATTTGGTAGCGGAGAAGCAAATCACGGCCGCATGCGCGGATGAGGTCGTGATGGCTGCCATTCGTGCTGACTCACAGATCTTGGAGGAGCACCTTGCCATTTGCTAGCTACGCCGGTTAATCATGCTCGGTTTACCTGTTGCGTGTGTTTCTCCTCCCTTTCCTTAACAAATTCTAGTGAATTGTGCTATCTAATTTTACCATGCAATGTGTTGCTCTGGTGTATATGATCTATATGTTGTGCAGTGTGGTGCTCACTTATTAACTTTTTGGTTAATTAGTTGTCGTCTTCAGTTAACTGTTTGGCTCAGTTCTGCAAACGTCATGTTCAATTCTTCAGGCTGCAATTTTGTATTGTCTTCCATGTGAGCAATAAATCGAATTTATCTTTACAAAATACATGAGAAATGAATACAATTGCTATATTTTCAAGTTGTCAAGCATGCTTGGTTTGGTTATACATTGTGCAATGTGGTGCTTAGTTAACATTTGGTTCATTTGTGTTGTGGTGTTTAGTTAACTGTTTGGTTCAATTCCGCAATGAGATGTTCAATAGTTGTGGGTGCATTCTGTTATTGTATACCATGTGAGAAGTAAATCAAATTTGATTGTACTAAATACATGAGAAACAAATACATTTGCTCTATTTCCAAGTTGTTAAGCATGCTTGGTTTGGTTAACTAGCTGATCTTCTATTAGGAGTATGTTATATTGTGCAATGTGGTGCTCAGTTAACGTTTGGTTCATTTGTTGTGGTGTTTAGTTAACTGTTTGGTTCAATTATGCAATGCGATGTTCAATAGTTATGGGTGCATTATGTTATTGTATACCATGTGAGGAATAAATTGAATTTGCATGTAGTAAATAGATGAGAAACAAATACAATTGCTATATTTCCAAGTTGTTAAGCATGCTTAGTTTGGTTAATTGTCTGATCCTCTATTAGGAGTATGTTATATTGTGCAATGTGGTGCGCAGTTAAAGTTTGGTTCATTTGTTGTGGTGTTTAGTTAACTGTTTGGTTCAATTCTGCAATGTGATGTTCAATTGTTGTAGGTGCATTCTGTTTTTGTATACCATGTGAGAAATAAATCGAATTTGATTGTACTAAATACATGAGAAACAAATACAATTGCTATATTTCCAAGTTGTTAAGCATGCTTGGTTCGGTTAAATGCCTGATCTTCTATTAGGAGTATGTTATATTGTGCAATGTGGTGCTCAGTTAATGTCTGGTTCATTTTTCCGGTGTTTGGTTAACTGCTTGGTTCAATTCTGCAATGCGATGTCCAATTGTCGTGGGTAGAATTTTGTATTGTTGTGCATGTGAGGAATAAATAGAATTTGGTTGCACTTAATACATGAGAAACATATACAAGTGCTAAATTTCCTAGTTCTTAATCATGCTTGGTTTGGATAAATGGGTTTTCCATGTGGCTTGAATTAATCTGATGAATCTGCAATGTGCTTATTTTTCATCAACTTATTGTACTGATAGCATGCGAACCCTTACTTAACCTGATGACTCACTACCTTATATGTGTTGCGGGGAAACAATGGGAAGCACTGAGGTTTACAATCGAGGTTAGCGCGTGCATGGTCCTTTGTCTAATAGCTCATTATTGTGCAATTGTAGGAACCATTCTAATATTTAGGTTTTTAACAATTTGGTCTTGCACATGTAGGTCATGCTATTAGAGGTTTTGACCCACTATTCGACCCTTTTTGCATATGGGGAAATGAGTTGTCCATGAATATCAGTCAAGTCAAGAAACTCAGAAAAATTGTTAGGATAAAGAAATTAGCGACCAAAAACAATAAGATCTTTGTCTGCACAATGAAGACATCAGTTCACTACACGATGGTAGTAACTATTGTACCTTGCCTTTTTTATTCCTTTGCCTCATTTCCAATATAGAGAAGATATTTATGCACATCCTTGTTTTCAGGTCTTTCCAAAGTAGTTCACTAATGATTACCTCTCAAACCACCTGTATAGTCAAGAGGCGAGGAAGGTATTCATACAACACCCACGGTTCAACATTGAAGTGTTCCTGAAGAAGACGAAGGATGGACGGTCAATCATGCACAAGCACTGGCCTAAAGTTGCAAAGACCTTCAACATCAATGAAGGCTCAATATTCGCCTTCTGCTTCAGCAGTTTTCCAGATGAGATACATCTGTCTATGTATCGTCTATGTTGCTAATTTCGAAAGGTTATAGATCTTGCATGCGAAACTTGGTGCTGGTGCAGTTGTGTAATGGGGTAGCTGAGTGCTGAAGCTACATGATGCTGTACTCTGATGTATTTAAATTATGAAAATGAAATACATTGTGTGCTTAATATGAAATGTCAATTATATTAATAAATGGATTATTAATAATAGGATAATTAGCCTGCTAATTGGGTTTTTCTATTGCAAATGGTTATTGAGAAAAAAGCGCATGTGCTGCATTCAATAATGCAAACAGTTTCTAGGAATAAACCATGTTAGACTAATGAACAATCACACACAACATCCTCTTGAAAACTGTTTGCATTAGGCCACCTGCCGCAAACGTTTACCACATAAAAACTTTGTGTGATGGACAACCTTTGCCACACAGTTTCTTCTACGCACCGTGTGCGATGCATTCAATAACGCAAATAATAAAATTATTGATACCGTGTGCAATGGAAACGCCATCACAAACGATTTAACGGGGAAAATTGTGTGTGATGTACCTGCGAACAAAAATGTTTTCCTTGGAGCGACTGCGTGGGATGTACATACGAACGGAAATGTTTAGCGGGGACTGACTGTGTGGGGTGTACTGACAACCGGAAATGATTTCGCATGTATAATTTTAATTTTTTTTAGCACTACTGTACGTATAACCGTATTTGGTCGCTCGTTGGTCGCACATGACCTCATTTTGCCGAGCGTGTGTGCCAGGAGGGCATATCCCCAACTGTTTCTGGGTCATGTGGGAAGGACCCCCCAATCGCCCATACTCACTAGGAGACGGTTCCAAATGTCGTCGCGGAAAGGGGTTAAAAACCGTTTGTATAGCACCTCGCTATACTAGTGGAAGGGGAGTCCTACTCCACACTTTCCTTTCCCTCCCCTCTTTCATTTCCCTCCCCATAGGGTCGGCCTCTATAGGGGCGCATCAGCCCCTTGTAGGCTGGTGTGTTCCCCCTCTTGGCCCATAAGGCCCATAGGTTTGCCGGGGACGCCCGAAACTCCTTCGGGTGACCCGATTAGTATCCGGTACCCTCCGAAACACTTCTGGTATCCGAATACCATCGTGCTATATATCAATCTTTACCTCTCAACCATTTTGAGACTCCTCGTCATGTCCTTGATCTCATCCGGGACTCCGAACAATATTCGGTCACGAAATCACATAACTCATATAACACTATATCATCGACGTGCGTTAAGTGTGTGGACCCTAAGGGTTCGAGAACTATGTAGGCATGACCGAGACACCTCTCCGGTAAATAACCAATAATGGAACCTAGATGCCCATATTGTCTCCTACATATTCTACGAAGATCTTTATCGGTCGAATCGTTATGACAACATACGCAAATCCCTTTGTCCATCGGTATGTTACTTGCCCGAGATTCGATCGTTGGTATCCCTATACCAATTCAATCTCGTTACCGGCAAGTCTCTTTAATCGTTCCATAATACATCATCTCGTAACTAACTCATTAGTCATATGCATGCAAGGCTTTTTATGATGTGTATTACAGAGAGGGCCCAGAGATACATCTCCGATACTCGTAGTAAGAAATCCTAATCTCGATCCATGCCAACTCAACAAACACCTTCGGAGATACATGTAGAGCATCTTTATGATCACATAGTTACGTTGTGACGTTTGATAGCACACAAGGCATTCCTCCGGTATCCGGGAGTTGCACGGTCTCATAGTCCAAGGAATATGTATTTGAGATATAAGAAATCAGTAGCAATAAACTGTACAATCAAATGCTAAGATAACGGGTGGGTCTTGTCCATCACATCATTATCCTAATGATGTGATCTCGTTATCAAATGACAAATCATGTCTATGGTTAGGAAACCTTAACCATCTTTTATCAACGAGCTAGTTTACTAGAGGCTCACTAGGGACACGATATTTGTTTATGTATTCACACATGTATTTAAGTTTCGATCAATACAATTCTAGCATAAATAATAAACCTTTATTATGATTAAGGAAATATAATAATAACAATTTTATATTGCCTCTAGGGCATATTTCCATCAGCTCAGACTACAGAGTCCAGATGATTTCAAACGTTTTGAGGTCCGCTTTGGGGATTCCCTTATACACTTATAATACCTCATCAAGAGAATATAAGCATTACAAGAACATATTTGGTTCTACAAGCACGAGGTAACACCAATGCATACACACAAAGAACGGGATGGGTGATATTTTTACACTCATTTCACCTTTGTTCAAACCGAGACATTTCAATTAAAAGGAGATATTCCCCCCGATATTGGTACTAATGACTAATGAATGCAATAGATTCCAAAAATCCTCTCTTGGATGTGCTTCCACAGGAAATAGGATAAAAAGGCAAGAAATCACGTATGGAAATGGAATGGAAAAAGAATGGAGGAGAAAGGAATCATCAGGAGACGTTTGTAAATAAACAGCACAAAACACGACATTCCATACAGTATGAGCGCGCGTATGACATGGATTCGAGGCAGATTGTCCAACCCTACAACTTTTGTTAAAGGGACCCCGTCAAAATATGAACGGATAGACGAGCTTGGAGCATAGAAGGAGAACCTCTTAATCAACATCATCCACAAACCCTAGCCGCTGCCATCTCCATAGTCATCTCCACCACCACCATAGTTCTCATCCATCCCAATCATACTTGTAATAGTGCATCACACAAGGCATCCATTGTAAAACATATTGCAATCTATCGATCTCAAGATGTGCTATTCAATGTTTACTTCCCGGGATCTGATCTCCATGTGTGAGTAGTTCCATAAGGTATGGGTTGACACATATAAGCCTTGCAACCCGAGGTATTTGTTGAGGGGATCAATGGAAGACTTTGGTATAATGTGTGAAATAAAATTATTACGTGAAGATGTCTCTTGTCTTGTCCATGATCTTCATCCCTACAGGTACCCAAGAGCATAGAGATCGAGCACTGGTGAGGCTAGGAGCAAGGACACCGTGAAGTGTTATGCCGAACACCGATGAAAATAAGGTTTAGTAGGGTAACATGGATCCTATCCTTGGCAACAAATGAGGTGTAGTCATTAAATGTCCAAAGGTCTTGTCTGATTTCATTATCTTAATTATCATGGTAACCCCACGCGATGGATAGGGCATGCGGTAGGACAACTAATTCTTGCTGCAGGACTCGTGTAGGTCAAGATTCTATTCGGACACATCCCCCACTTCGATCTATAACAAGCACATCTCGACGGGTGACTTCCAGCGCATAAAGTAGTATCTTATTTGACCCCATCTCAAATACAAGGTTGTAAGCGTAAGACCTCGTTCTCATACCTCTTTTTATTATAAGTGTTTGAATCATTATTTGCTTCCTAATCCGGTCTAAAGTTAGATTTGACACTTTGGCAAAAGCTTGCTAGAGACCATCGCTTCAAGGGAATCTTCCTCTGGTGGGTTCGATAACCCAAGGTCGCTGTTGGGGATACACATAACAGGTAGGCCCACAAAGGGTCGAAATATCATAAAGCATGGGGTCCACACAGCATGTGGGTCCAGATAAGTTTCATACAGACATACTATCCACTCGGACAAGCAACGTACTATCCAGTCGGACAAGCAACATACCGCCCACTCGGATGACAGTCGACCACTCGGTCGACTGACTCACTCGGATATGCAAAGACCAACAGTCGACAAGGTAGTCGAAGCATCATCTGACATTATGGCTTCAATGCCCCACTTTGTAACATAGGAGGTGAGGGGGTGGCGCACTCTATATAAGCCACCCCCCACCACTAGACTGGACAGGGGCTCATTTCTCTCTCTCTCTCTCTCTCTCTCTCTCTCTCTCTCTCTCTCTCTCTCTTTCTCGCCATTAGTCTCAGGACTTAGCTCAGGCATGAGGATCCGTTCCTCTCTCTGACACATTGTAATCTCCGGATACATACTCACATAAAACAAAGCCTCTCCGGAGCACGAGACGTAGGGCTCTTATCTCCACCGCGAGAGGCCCGAACTCGCTAAAATCACCGTGTCACCCATGTGCATCTCGATAGATCATGCTTCTTTACCCTATACCTTATTATTGTCGAAATCGTTCCCACGACTGTTGGCGCCCACCTTGGGGCATGGCGTCTATCAAGCCATGATGCATATGGTTTTTATTTGTTCATCTATATTTAATTTCATGTTATTACAGTTCAGACTGTTTTTCTTTGCAGTGAGTAACCGAAGCAAAAATGGGGGATAAAGATACATCTTTACTAGTTCACAAACGGGTGGATCAGGAGTTTCCTCTCTACTGAGTGTTGTCCGCATACCATCTAACGATCAATTGATGATCTGCTAATTGGTTTTTGTTTATTTTGCTTGTCACACTTGTGAACGACGGAACAGGAGAGAGCCACGACGATGGGTATCCTCGCAGACGCTCAGCCCCAGTGGTTCCCCGCCGACGCCGCGCTGCAGCACGCCACCGTCGCCCTCCTCAAGATCCTCCTTGGCTCCGGCGGCAATGAAAGCGGGCCTCCTCTGCATCGTGCCCACCTCCGCCATGGAGGTCTACACTGTCGTCTCGCCGTTCGGTGACCCACGCTCGCTGCAGCGTATCACCGCCGACCGCTCCGACAGTCGCGGCGCGACCTGAAATGCCACGGTCAGGTTCGCCGCACTCGTCGGCGACGCCGGGTCAGTTGACATGCTGCTCCACGCCCGAGAGGTACACATCCAAAACTTCTCTCAGGCGCCCCCGACGGCCCTGTTCTCGTAAGTCCGTCGCCTACCAGGTACGCAAGTCAATTATAGCAGTTAATTACCACATTACTAATTGCGATGGTTAAGCTAGCCCATGCAAAAACTTCTCGCCCACGACCTTAAGGCTGGTCCCAATGGGGTGGAACTTAGGAGTAACATCACATATTTTAATACAACGTTGCTTATGTGGCACATATTTAATGAAGAGAGAAGTGCTAGTGGTAACTAGCTAAGTTACCGGAACATCACATACTCCAAGAAACAATGAGTCTATAAGCTAATAAATGCATCGTTGCATGACACTACCTACATGTTCCTACCCACTGTGGAGGTAGTAACATAGTCTAGGTAAATGTGTAGGTTACTACCTTATGTTCCTGCCCATTGTGACCAGCCTAAGTCCTTGGGTCGTTACCCACTGATTTTATGGTCCGCTGGGCATGCAGAGGAGTAAATGCGCCAGTTTGCTTTGCCCTCAGTTGAGGACTAACACGTAGGCACGCACTCGGTCAAATCCATCACTGAACCGGTTCACCTGTTCGCTCAGGCGAGTATTCCAACCGGACGATTACCAGACTCACTTGGATGGATTTTACACTCGAACTAGCTAATGTGCAGATTTACCCGGGGGCTACATCCACGCGTGTCGCCACTCAGCTGTACACGACTTCTGCACTCGCCGCTCCGTGCACGATCACCAAGACAGGGCACTCTGCCGATCACTCGGCCGTTCAATTGGTCGGGGGATTTACTCGGACAACATGCGCTCCAGTCAACATCCATTCGGATAGTCCGCTAGCACTCAGCAGCCCACGTGTTGTCGTCACTCGGATGACACACAGTCAGACACGTCTACATCACTCAGACACCCATGCATCATCACTCAGCGGCACGCGTCTACATCGCCCGGATGTCCCGTGCATCATCACTCCGCGGGACACATCTACATCACTCGGACGCCCCGCGCATCGTCAGTCCGCGGCAGGCGTCTACATCACTCGGACGCCCCGCGCATCATCACTCCGCGGGACACGTCTACATCACTTGGACGCCCCGCGCGTCGTCACTCAGCGCCCCGCATGGCACCGCTTGGCCTCATGCGTGTTGTCACTCCCTAGGATGCGCCAGCATCACTCTGACCGCCCCGCGCGTTGTCACTCGGCCGCTCCGTGCGTCGCCTATCGGTTGGTCACCTAATAACCACTCGGCCGCTTCGTGCGTTGCCTCTTGGTTGGTCACCTCATAACCACTCGGCCGCTCCGTGCGTCGCTTATCGGTTGGTCACCTCATAACCACTCGGCCGCTCCGTGCGTCGCCTATCGGTTGGTCACCTCATAACCACTCG
>LR738715.1:679048387-679067552 GCA_902687465.1 Secale cereale | reverse complement strand
TCACCATTTGACCGCCCCGCGCGTCGCCACTCGGTTGAGCACGTCTTCACCATTCGGCAGCCCCGCGCGTCGCCACTCGGTTGAGCACGTCTTCACCATTCGGCCGCCCCGCGCGTCGCCACTCGGTTGAGCACGTCTTCACCATTCAGCCGCCCCGCGCGTCGCCACTCGGTTACGCACTTCCTCACCATTCGGCCGCCCCGCACGTCGCCACTCGGTTGTACATGTCCTCGCCCCTCGGTCGGCCCGCGCGTCACCATCAATTGGACGTGTTTTCACCACTACATCTAGATCGGTACGACTGATCTTATTTGCCATGCCAAGTGCATGAACATCCATCCGATTGACTCAATTTCAGACTAAAATATATTTACCACGCCGCTTGCTTGAAGCTTTGCCAGAAACTTAAACCCTCTGCCAGACTCGTCCAATCAGACAGAGGCTCGGGGGCTGTGGGTGCACTCAGCGTGCCCCCACTGGAAGAGAAACCAAAAGGAAACATTTTTGCTCGGTCAAGACCAATACCAGATCCTCAAGTAGTACTCGACTTACGAGTCGGAGAGGAACAAATTTGATCAGTACCAACAAAGAAGATTTTTAGTTCTGTCAGACCCCCGCCGACTGCCCGTAGTCGACGGCGGTCTGGGGGACTACACCCAGTGGGTGTACTCAGCGTGCCCCCACTGGAGAAATTTCCACTCGGTATGGCCTGACCATTCCGAGTGACGAACAACAAACAAAAAATTTCTAAGGCTCCAGTCGACTACAGAAAAATTCCTATAAGGTGAGTTTAACGCTCCTCCACGGACCTGTTTTGAGTTTTCTTCTAGGACTCAAAGCGTGAAACTCACGAGTTTGGGTCTACTTATATTGACGTTCCTCCGGGATAAGAATGGCATCTCTCCGAGAGAGCAGTCCATGCGTCCATCTTGTTACCCAGATTTAATGACACATCCATACTCTGATCATGAGTTAACCTCTTCCGAGAGATAATCGAATGTCACCAAGTTGGTCCTTACGGGCACTTACCCCAGATCAGTCGGGAAGCGCAGTGCCGGAATCCATTGAGATTTTGTTCAAACCTTGGTTGTCTGAAAGCACGATGACAGGTACCGAGTATTTCCGTAATCACTCGAGCCAAGTTGTGTCTTTCACAAACTCGTTCTACAAAATTGCAATCGATTCGGGGGCTAATGTTGGGGATACACATAACAGGTAGGCCCACAAAGGGTCGAAATATCATAAAGCATGGGGTCCACACAGCATGTGGGTCCAGATAAGTTTCATACAGACATACTATCCACTCGGACAAGCAATGTACTATCCAGTCGGACAAGCAACATACCGCCCACTCGGATGACAGTCGACCACTCGGTCGACTGACTCACTCGGATATGCAAAGACCAACAGTCGACAAGGTAGTCAAAGCATCATCTGACATTATGGCTTCAATGCCCCACTTTGTAACATAGGAGGTGAGGGGGTGGCGCACTCTATATAAGCCACCCCCCCACCACCACTAGACTGGACAAGGGCTCATTTCTCTCTCTCTCTCTCTCTTTCTCGCCATTAGTCTCAGGACTTAGCTCAGGCATGAGGATTCGTTCCTCTCTCTGACACATTGTAATCTCCAGATACATACTCAGATAAAACAAAGCCTCTCCGGAGCACGAGACATAGGGCTGTTATCTCCACCGCGAGAGGCCCGAACTCGCTAAAACCACTGTGTCACCCATGTGCATCTCGATAGATCATGCTCCTTTACCCTATACCTTATTATTGTCGGAATCGTTCCCACGACAGTCGCCTCCGAGGAAATATGTGTGGGATACACTTTTATGTTCCAAAACCGGATCAATAAAAAGGAGATATCAATCCCTTTTTCTGGCTCTGCTGCCGGGGAGGAGTTTAGTATTCCTAGTATTTGTGTTTAGGGTTTTTGTTAAAGATATTTTTTAATTTCTATCTTTATGATGCAACCCTATGTTTCGTCAGTACCAATCAGGTTGATACGGTCAACCAAGGAAGAAACGCTAGGTTTATTGTGTCAGCGCTATGTCGACAAGTTATGACGACGAGAGCATCAGACTGTCAAACCTCAGTGCAACGACATAAAGATAATGCTCACAAAAGAAGTTACAAGGTGCATGTGTTATGTGACAGACTTGAGGCGGATGGAGGTCGTGGAGGTTGGATAAAGCAAAGAGTGCAATCCGTGATCCAGCCTAAGACTAGTTTAGGTCCAAAATGTTTGCCCAATATGTTCATGGACAAAGAAATTACAGAATACAAGGACTGGAAGATGGCCTTTGTATGTATGTTAGCTGAGACGAAACTTGTATGTGCAAGTAACATGTACATGCAAGGCGGGACTCCAACACGTACACGTTTGTCTTAGAGAAATCTATGAGGCATGCGTGCCTAATTGTCATACCTAATTGGCCAGTTGTAATTAACTAGGATATTACTATTCGGTTAGGATTGTTAGGAAAGTAGGTGTACTAGAAGTCGATTTTGATCTATCGGCCCCCGACTGTAGTAGTATTTATTGTTTATATCGTATCATTAGTTGAAGGAGGTTTTAGCTTATTCATTTGGACGAACAAAGACAAGCAAGCCAGGGTATCTTCCCTTGGCGATTTATTTCGTGCGTACTGGTTGAGAAGCTTTTATATTGCTTTGTGTTTGGGCAAAGGATTGGAGACTCTGTCTCTAATTTGCTACTGATTCTTGGAGGATCGTCCACGTACTTCTTCAACAAGGTGTGAGCGTTGTTTCTATGGTGATTGCATCTATAAGATCGCGAGCACCACATCGTTTCAGGTGACACTGTACAGTGAAAGATTTGGATAGTTATTTGCGCCATCAATTTTCCATCGACGTTCGCATCAAGTGGTATTCAGAGCAAAGTTGATCACCGTACATTTTTTCTGCTATTTGATTCAATTGTGTGAAAGATGGTGAACTCGCAGCATGATAAATCTGATCATGAGGAGGGCGATGAACTTCTGGAGGATCTGAAGATAAGTGATGATTTGCGTATCCATCTAATGGCGATCAAAAGAGCCAAGAAGAAGCTTCGGACAAGGGTTGAGGAATTGTCTGCAAATATTGTAGGCGTCGAGGACTGGTTAAATGAGGGTTTGACTGCCAGCGACCGACAACGCATTGATAGTCTATAGGTGGTGACTGAGAGTCTTAATTGGCTCACCGCAGCTGTTTAGCGCCTTCACGCAAAAGATGTGGCACCCCGACAGTCCCGCTCACCACGACGACGTCGTGACCGTGACAATGACGAGGACAGTGATTTTTCTAAGGATTCTGATGCCCGTGGAGGCTTACCTCTCCGACCATGGCATGATGTTGGGGCGCACCGTCTTGCTCGGCGGCGCCGTGACCATGGCGGCAATGGTGCCCATGAGGATGGTCTGGGTCGAATCAAGATAACCATACCTGAATTCTCGGGACGTTGTGCTGACCCGGAGAAATATTTGGAGTGGGAGATGGGCGTAAATCAGAGTTTTGATGGTGACAACTACTCCGAAGAGAAGAAGGTTCATGTTGCATCAATGGAATTTACAGAATATGATCTTGTATGGTGGGATAATAAGAACCGTACATGCGAGCGACCAGTGACATGGGCTAACATGAAGCGAATCACGAGGGAACATTTTGTGCCTGCTTATTACACTCACCAGCTTCATAGTAGACTGCGTCGTCTAGTGCAAGGTACAAAATCAGTTGATGAGTACTACAAAGAGATGCAAGTTTTGATGCCCCGTACAGCTATGCGTGAGTCTGCGAAGGCGACCATGGTACGTTTCTTTAAGGGGTTGGAAGAAAAGATTCGTAACCGTGTTGATCTAATGCAATATAATAATATTCATGAGTTGCTTCATCAAGCAGAGCGCGCTGAACGTTGGGTATTGAAGAAGCAAGCTTCAGAGACTCGTCCAACCAAAAGTGGGCGATGTGGCTCTTCTCCTATTGATGGTAGGTTTAGTGCTAAACCGACTTATTCTTATAAGTCGGCAAGCATTGAACAAAGCAAAGTGGCGGCTGCGCCAAAGGAGGTCTCTCGGGTTTCATCTAATGCAACTTCATCTCATCATCGTAATATTATTTACCACAAGTGTGGAGGACGTGGACACATGAAGCATGAATGATCCAATCAACGAAGGGTTCGACTTGTTGATGCAGAATATATTTCAGAATCTGAAGATGAGATGCCTAAGTTAGAGGATGGAACAAAAGAGGTCATGGTGATACCATACTGTGTTATCCGCAAGATGATCCTGATATGGAGAGTTTGCTAGCACACAAGGTCTAGTGAGATGACAAGGTCATTTTTGAACCAGGGCAACGACGTAGTATTTTTCAAACTACATGTACCATCAAGGGAGAAGAGTGCAAACTGATAATTGATGGCGGCAGTGCTAGCAACATGATTAGTAAGGATGTGGTGGAGTCTCTTTCTTTGCCAACTTGGGAGCACCCAAAACCATAGTATATGAAGTGGATAAATGAAGTGGGCAAAGTGAAGGTTACTCACAGGGTGAAGGTCCCTTTTTCTGTTGATGGCTATGTTGATAGGGTGCAGTGCGATGTTATGCCACTACATGTTTGTCATCTTATTTTGGGACGTCCCTGGCAACATGATGTTAATGCTCTTCATCATGGATGAAAAAATAGGTACACTTTTATGCATAGGGGTGTGTTTCATGCTATTCTTGCCAAAGATGCAAGGATATAAGGTGTACCGTTGAAGTGTTTAAGAAAAAAATTGCAAGGAATAGATTGAAACAGAGGACGGTTTCCTATGAAGGGAGGGTGGATGATGCAACCCTAGGTGCCGTCAGTACCAATCTAGTTGATACGGTCAACCAAGCAAGAAATGTTAGGATATTGTGCATGCACTACGTTGACAAGTTATGACGACGAGAGCATCAGACTGTCAAACTCAGTGCAACGACAAAAAGATAATGCCCACATGGTGCCTGCGTTACGTGACATACTTGACTTGAGGCGGAAGTTACAAGGTACCTGCATTACATGACAAACTTGAGGCGGAAGGAGGTCGTGGAGGTTGGATAACGCAAAGAGTGCAATCTGTGATCCAGCCCAAGACTGGTTTCGGTCCAAAACGTTTACCCAATATGTTCATGGACAAGGAAATTATACAATACAAGGACTGGATGATGGCCTCTGTATGTGCGGTAGCTGAGACGAAACTTGTACATGCAAGTAACATGTACATGCTAGGCAGGACTCCAACACATACATGTTTGGCTTAGAGAAATCTAAGAGGCATGTGTGCCTAATTGCCGTGCCTAATTGGCCGGTTGTAATTAACTAGGATATTATTATTCGATTAGGATCGGCTCCGATCTATCAGCCGCCGGCTGTAGTAGTATTTATAGTTTATATCGTATCATTAGTTGAAGGAGTTTTTAGCTTATTCCTTTGGTTGGACAAACAGAGACTAGCAAGCAGGGGTATCTTCCCTTGGTGAGTTACTTCGTGCGTACTGGTTGAGAAGCTTTTATATTGCTTTCTATTTGGGCGAGGGACTGGAGACGTTGTCTCTAATTTGCTGCTGATTCTTGGAGGATCGTCCACGTACTTCTTCAACAAGGTGTGTGTGTTGTTTCTGTGGTGATTGCATCTATAATATCGCGAGCTCCACGTTGTTTCAGGTGACACCGTACCGTGAAAGATTGGGATAGTTATTCGCGCCATCGATTTTCTGTCAATGTTCGAATCACATTACTTTTCTATTTTTGGTTTAAGTTTTAATTTTTATTGCAAATCTTGTTAGTTGAAATAAAAGATTACTATGGCTCGTACTCTTGGGAGTTTTGCTACTCCCAGCAACAACTTCACGCGTGAACATATAGCACAATCTGAGGTAGCAGCCACTCAGTATGAGATTAAACCGAACTTATTTTCCATGGTTCAACATGACCAATTTGGAGGCTCTGCTTCTGAGGATTCCTGTATGCACCTACACAATTTCACTGAATTATATAACATGACATGCATAAAGGATTATGATCTCGACGCGCTGAAATTGCTTCCTTAAGAGGAAAAGCTAATGAATGGCTTCTTGCACTACCTAAGGTAGTATTACTTTCGGCTGATTGTTGAAGTGGTGTATTATCTAAGTATTGTCCACCTGCAAGGATTATGCAATTACGTTATCAGATTATAGGTTTCAAGCAAGGGGAACATGAGCCATTAGCGCTTGTGTGGGATAGAATGAAGGAAGCTATTAGAAACTGCCCCAACCATGGAATGGGGGAATGGTTAATTCTCCATATGTTTTATAATGGTTTGAATCATATGTCAAAAAGTATGCTTGATACAGCTGCATGAGGAATGGTCATGGGAAAGCCCATAGAAGATGTAAAGAGATTATTGGATGATATGCAAGAAAACCATGCCCAATGGCATGTTGAGAGAACCACCACTAAAAGGGTGAATGACATAGAGGAAAGTAGCATGGAGATAACAACCAAGGTTGATGAACTTATCTCCGCGATAAAAGGTAAAGAAGCGGCAAACATGAATGCTATCGCTAGTGAAGAAACTAGCAATTTGAATTTTATTGCTCATAGTAGCTATAATCCTAATTTTAAAAACAATGGATATGCTACTAGACTTACTTATCCTACAGATGGAGGGGCATCCAATAATTTTAATGGAGCTAATGCTAGCAACAGAAATACTCTCGAGGAAACTTTTAAAAGTTTTATTGCTAGTGAGACTGAGCAGAATGAAAACTTCAAGAATATCTTGAAGAACCATGATAACTTACTTGGTGAATTAACCTGTAAGGATGTTGAACTAACAAATCATGTGCAAATACTTGAAGAAAGATCCAATAATATGGAAGCACGCGTGGCTAAAATATCACACATCCAAACACTAACTTTGGCTAAGTTTTTGCAGGTAAAACCGGAGCCTAATCCAATTGAAGAAGTTAAAATGGTGAGAAGCAACGAAGAGAAATCTGAACTACTTGACACAAGTCATGTGCCAGAGTACAATTATACCGCTGCAGATTTCATTAAAATGATAGCCTTGAAATATCTGCTACCCGAGGTAACTAACAATGAAGCATATAATGGTTTTGTTGAACAAGTTGCAGCCAAGATACGTGAACTTGATGATGAAAGGAAGAAGCTCTACAGTAAGTTACCAACAATACAAGAGGATGCTTTTGAACCTACCATAGAAATTGATGCAGGATTGAATACATTCAGTCCTTTATGTGATCTTGGGGTAAGTGTTTCCACAATCCCCAAGTCAGTTTATGATAGTCTTAATCTCAAACGTTATGCTAATACCAAGATCATCTTGAATATTTCTAATTCTACTTTTACTCACGCAGCAGGCATCAAGCATGGTGTTATTGTTCAAATTAGTGATTTTCCTGTCATGATTGATCTTGTTATAGTAGATATGCCACAAGATCCAATTGCTCCTATAATTCTCGGTATACCCTTTTTAAGGGCTATAACAGTCATAATAAATGTGTTTGAGGGAAATGTTAGATTTGACTTACCCGCTAAAGATCCTTTTGTGAGAATTTCCCCAGGAAAATAAAACGAAGACCTACTCACAAGAAGGTATCATTGTGAATGCAAGAAACTATGGTCTCGGCGTGTTTCCACCACCTTGATCATTGATGACTTCTAGAACTACATCAGTATTTCCCCAATGAGGAAGGATGATGTAGTATAGCAGCGGTACATATTTCCCTCGGTGATGAGACCAAGGTTATCGAACCAGTAGGAGAACCAAGCAACACAACGTAAACAACACATAGACACAAATAACAAATACTCGCAACCCGATGTGTAAAAGGGGTTGACAATCCTTTTCGGGTAACGGACGTGATAGAGTTATAAATATTGATAGATTGAATGATAAATAAGATAAATTGCAGCAAAGTATTTTTGGGTTTTTGGTTTAGTAGATCTGAAAATAAAAGCAAAGGCAAATAGATCGTAAAGGCAAATAATATGAGAAAGAGACCCGGGGGCCGTAGATTTTACTAGTGGCTTCTCTCGAGAAAAATAGAAAACGGTGGGAAAACAATTATTGTTGGGATATTGATAGAACTTCAAATAATCATGATGATATCCAGGCAATGATCATTATATAGGCATCACATCCAAGATTGTAGACCGACTCCTGCCTGCATCTACTACTATTACTCCACACATCGACCGCTATCGAGCATGCATCTAGTGTATTAAGTTCAAGGAGAAACGGAGTAATGCAATAAGAACGATAACATGATGTAGACAAGTACTATTTATGTAGGAATAGACCCCATCGTTTTAGCCTTAGTAGCAACGCTACTTATGTGTCGGTTCCCCTTCTGTCACTAGGATCAAGCACCGTAAGATCGAACCCACTACAAAGCACCTCTTCCCATGGCAAGATGAAGAGATCAAGTTGGCCAAACAAAACCCAATATCGGAGAATAAATACGAGGCTATAAGAAATCATGCATATAAGAGATCAAAAGAAGACTCAAATAACTTTCACGAATATAAAAAGATAGATCTGATCATAAACTCAAAGTTCATAGGATCCCAACAAACACACCGCAAAAGAGTTACATCATATGGATATCCAAGAGACCATCGTATTGATAATCAAAAGAGAGAGATGAAGCCATCTAGCTCCTGACTATGGACCCGTAGGTCTACAAGGAACTACTCGCGCATCATCGGAGAGGCACCAATGGAAGTGGTGAACCCCTCTGTGACGGTGTCTAGATTGGATCTCGTGGTTCTGGACTCTGCGGCGGCTTGATCGAAATTCCGTCGACTCCCCTAGGGTTTCTGGAATATTGGGGTATTTGTAGAGCAAAGAGGCAGTCCGGGGGGCACCCGAGGTGGGCACAACCCACCACGCCGCGCCTAGGCCTCCTGGCGCGCCCTGGTGGGTTGTGCTCCCCTCGGAGCACCCCCTCCCCCCTCCCAGGTGCTGCCTTGGCCCATTGGGTGTCTTCTGGTCCATAAAAATCTCTGTAAAGTTTCGCTGCGAGTAAAATGCAAGCGCGTTCCTAATTCTTTTTTTAAAATGTCACTTGGATCCTAATTCTTTCAAAATGCATATCTGGGTCCTAAATCTTTCTAAGTTGTTCACGCGAGGTCCTATTTTCGTCTAATCACCTCTGACCAGCTCGCGTGGCGCTTTGCCCGCCACCACGTCGACTCGAGGGCCAACACGGGAGATTTCCCGTGGCTGGAGGTTGGGAATTTAAGCAATGTGGCCCCTGGAGTTTATTCTTTCCTCATTCCCCAGTCCCTAGGTCTTCTGCTCGCTCTCTCCCTCTCTCTGGCGCCGTCGTTGTTGCTGCCATGTCCGCCGCCGCGAGCTCGTCTGTCGTGAAGCACCACGATAAGACGGTTGTCCAAGAGGAATGGACGTCATCCATGGATCGAGCAGTTTTGATTCGGCTGGTGTCAAAACTGCTCAATCCATGGCTGATGTACCCACCTCTCACCAAAAAATTAAAATAGTTGTTTGGTCCATCTTCCTAGTAATAATGTTGGCAAGGATTTGGTGGAATCTGACAGAAATTGAGTAACAAAATTCAGCAAAAAAAAACATAGGAACACAGAAACATCAAATCGATTGGGGCACTTGTAGAAAATCCTGCCAGGCCGATTTTGACAGAAGATGAATTGTAGATCGAATGCGACAACTAGGGCATGGTACCAACGGCAACATACCAGCTAGTGCCAGCGATGAGATGGGCAGGGAGAAAAGGGCTAATGCCAGAGGTGGAAGAGGTGCTTGGACAACCGTCTTCCCGTGGTGCTTCACGATAGACGAGCTCGTGGCGGTAGACATGGTGGTGACGGCGCCAGAGAGAGGGAAAGAGCGAGCAGAAGATATAGGGACCGGGGAATGAGGAAAGCATAAACTCCAAGGGCTACATTGCTTAAATTCCCAACCGCCAGCCACGGAAAATCTCTCGCGTGGGCCCTCGAGTCGACGTGGCGGCGGTCAAAGCGCCACGCGAGCTGGTCAGCAGTGATCAGACGAAAATAGGACCTCGCGTGAACAACTTAGAAAGATTTAGGACCCAGATATGCATTTTGAAAGAATTAGGACCAAGTGACACTTCCAAAAATAAATTAGGACCGTGCTTGCATTTTACTCTTTCGCTGCCTTTGGACTCTGTTTGATATTGATTTCCTGCGATGTAAAAAACATGCGAAAACAACAACTGGCACTTGGCACTATGTCAATAAGTTAGTAACAAAAAATGATATAAAATGAATGATTGTAAAACATCCAAGAATGATAATATAACAGCATTAAACAATCAAAAATTATAGATACGTTGGAGACGTATCAGCATCCCCAAGCTTAACTCATGCTCGTCCTTGAGTAGGTAAGTGATAAAAACAGAATTTTTGATGTGGAATGTTGTCTATCATGTCATATCATATTCTTTTCTTTATAGCATGGACATTTGGACTTTTATATGGTTCAAAGCAATAGTCTAGTTTTGACATGAGATTTAAATACTCAAACATATCAACAAGCAATCATGTCTTTCAAAACATCAATGATAAAATAAGTTATCCCTAGCCCGTCATGCTCAACCATTGATCCATTCACGAAACACACTCGCATATTAGTTACACCCAATGCTCAAGTATGATCTTAGTGTTTCCTAGTTGGTGCTTGTAAGAGAAGATGGAGACTCAAATTCAAAACTAAAAATTTCATAAATAAAAGATAGCAATGGTTTACAAGTAGGATGCTGACAAGAAGATCACGGGCATTGAGGCAAAACTATAGATCGAGACTACTAGCAATAGGCAAAGATAGTAATGTTATCGGGGTTCGGTCATTTTGCGTGAAGAGAAGTCGTTCGGATCGTAAGAAGGGTCCTCGTGCTCAACCTCGTTGGAAACCTCGTGCTCGTACTCGAACTCAGACTCTGCTTCCGGCTCTAAACAAAACAATCACACCAAGCACAAATCAACAAGATGCAATGCGCACTCGAAAATGATGGATGCACTAAGGATGCACACGGAGCACGTAAAATATCACTCAAGAAAAACACCTCAAAACATGATAACAAACTGATATTATTAATTTACACGGAAAATCAATCAAGTTACATATAAGATTCGCTGAAATCGGAGTTACGGGCTAAAAGTTATGCCCGAAACAAGAAATGAGCGAAAGCTGAAAATTACAGCAACATAGCAACTTCGGAGCACAAAATAATTAAGCTACAGCATTCAAATAACATGGCAAAGGACATGAACACAAACTACACATATACTACAGCAACTAAGTCCAAAGGTGCACCCCCAAAGGAGCCACGGATCAATACCAATGATCTTGGATATATTGAACTTGACAATAAAATTCTGGCAGCAGAATTTTATTGAAACTTTGGAGCAAAAGATAAACATGCTACAGCCACTCAAATAGACATGTGAGGACATGAATGGAAAGACAACAATATATACTACAAGGAACAATCAAGATCCACTCCAAAACTATCATGCTTTGTCCTAGAACATCACACGAACATGGCATCGGAACGTTACAGATTTCAGACTTAGTGAAAACTCACTAAGTCCTAAAACAACAATTTCATCATGGCATCTAAAAGAGCATGTTTAAGTCACCTCGAAACTAAACATGGCAAGAGGTAAGCACCTCATCAAAGTACACATGATGGTGATACCGAAACACACAAGCATGCTTCATGGAGATAAACACAACGATAGCAACGAGCTCAACAAGATGGCATTTCATAACAAGTGAAACAACATCACAGCCACATGGCACTTTGCAACGATGATAAACATGGCAAGAATAAATCTAACATGCTACCTAGCACATACAACATGTAGAGCATGGCAAGACGAACACGTGGACATGTCATTTGCATCATTTGGGCAAACGAGCTAAAAGATATCACATGGCAAAGATGGCATAAAAACATCACATAGCAGCAGTTTATATCATGATGCACTCTTGCAAAAGCAAAACAAGCACCTAGATGATCTCTAACATGCATGACAACAAGAGATGAAACGTAGAGCACGATCCCACGAACGTCTGGACATGCTACATGCGCGAAACGGAGCACCACACTAAAAGTTACAGCAGTTGAAAAACAGCATCAGCAACTAAACATGTAGATCTAGGGACTTAGAAGGAAAATCAACCTAGATCTGAAAAGTGGAGATGGGCTCGAGGCAGACAGATCCGGCCCGAGAGGAGGCAGGGTGCGGTCGGGCCCTGGCTGCTGCTGCCGGCCCGAAGCGGCTCGGGTCCGGCCTGTCGGTGCGGAGGCGGCCGCCCACGGATCTGGAGGGAGGCGGAGGCCCGCTGTGGGAGGCCGGGCGGCCTGGCGTAGCGGAGCGGCGACGGCCCGCGGTGGCCTGGCCCGAGGGAGGTGGCGAGGCGGCCCGTGGAGAAGTGACTCGGGCCCAGCGGAGGGACGGGCCGTGGCTGCGGCCTGAGGCGGGAGGAGGCCTAGCCTGGCGCGGCCTGGGGCACCCCGGCCTGGAGGCTGAGGCGCCTGGCCCGAGCGGAGCTGCGAGCCCAAGAGGCGAGCGGGAGGAGCGGCCCGCGATCCCGGCGAAGTGGTCCCGCTGGGCTGAGGCGATGCGATCGATCGGTGGAGGAAGCGAGGCAGAGGCGAGCTGCGTCTGGGCTTCGATGCGCTGCGGCATCGAAGCGGCGATGCGGTCCAGCTCGATCGATCCAGGGAGGAAGCGATGCGTTGACTTGGGCACTGGAGCGGAAGACGAGGGACTTGCCCGATTCCAGCGATCCTTGCGGCGGATCTGGCTGGTTCCCTCGGGAACTGGCCAGATGGAGAGGAAAGAGGCTAGATCCAGAAATTTAGGGGAAGGAGGAGGAGAAGCTAGATGCCCAAATAGACTAGGGTCTATTATATAGCAGTTTTTAGGGTTAGGGGGGAATGGGGTGTTAGGAGCTCTCCGATCGCGATCCGACGGATCCGATCGCGGGGGTAGTTTAGAAAGGCCTAGGAGAGAGTAGTAGACTGCAGTAGGGGTGTTTCCGGGACATGAAGTGAAGGCACTTTGGACCCACACAAATAACTGTTGGGATAGCCAACGGAGTCCAAACGAGACGAGATTTGAGAGGCGGGTTGCACACAACAAAACAACAACACACACAACAACCTCGCGGCACACCGGTAACGTTACATGCCCGAACAACAAAGTAGGCCTACGGGACGACACGGACACGTGAGGGAGCTCCGGAACGCGAAACGGACAACGGGAAGGAACACATGGAACCGGATGCAACCGACAACACAACTGCAATGCGATGCACATGTCTACATGATATGAATGAATGCCACACACTCACACAACAAAACGACGAAAACCCGAAAGACAAAGAACCCGGAATGGAAATAGATGAAGCCGGAGATATATTATATACCCAAAAGGGAAAGTATTACATCCGGGGCATTACATAGGGTTTGCAATATGTTCATGATTTGCTTATGGTGGGTGGCGTGAGTGAGAGAAGCACAGACCCGAGTAAGTAGGTTGTTTGCGTATGGGAGTAAAGAGGACTTGATACTTTAATGCTATGGTTGGGTTTTACCTTAATGATATTTAGTAGTTGTGGATCCTTGCTAGAGTTCCAATCATAAGTGAAGTGCCTATGATCCAAGAAGAGAAAGTATGTTAGCTTATGCCTCACCCTCAAATAAAATTGCAATAGTGATTATCGGTCTAGTTATTGATTGCCTAGGGACAAATAACTTTCTTGTGACAAAAAGCTCTCTACTAAAACTAATTTAGTTGTGTCTTTATCTCAACAGCCCCTAGTTTTATTTATGTGTTCTTTATATTCTTGCAAACCTATCCCACAAAAACCGCAAAGTACTTCTAGTTTCATACTTGTTCTAGGTAAAGTAAACGTTAAGCGTGCGTAGAGTTGTATCGGTGGTCGATAAAACTTGAGGGAATATGTGTTCTACCTTTAGCTCCTCGTTGGGTTCGACGCTCTTACTTATCGAAAGAGGCTACAACTGATCCCCTACACTTGTGGGTTATCAGTTATCAAACCAGTAGGAGAACCAAGCAACACAGCGTAAACAGCACCTGCACACAAATAACAAATACTCGCAACCCGGCGTGTAAAAGGGGTTGTCAATCCCTTTCGGGTCACGGGCGTGACAGAGTTGTAAATATTGATAGATTGAATGATAAATAAGATAAATTGCAGCAAAGTATTTTTTGGATTTTGGTTTAGTAGATCTGAAAATATAAGCAAAGGCAAATAGATCACAAAGGCAATAATATGAGAAAGATACCCGGGGGTCGTAGATTTCACTAGTGGCTTCTCTCGAGAAAAATAGCAAACGGTGAGAAAACAATTACTGTTGGGCAATTCATAGAACTTCAAATAATCATGATGATATCCAGGCAATGATCATTATATAGACATCACGTCCAAGATTAGTAGACCGACTCCTGCATGCATCTACTACTATTACTCCACACATCGACCGCTATCAAGCATGCATCTTGTGTATTAAGTTAATGGAGAAACGGAGTAATGCAATAAGAACGATGACATGATGTAGATAAGATCTATTTATGTAGAAATAGACCCCCATCGTTTTATCCTTAGTTGCAACGATACTTACATGTCGGTTCCCCTTCTGTCACTGGGATCAAGCACTGTAAGATCGAACCCACTACAAAGCACCTCTTCCCATGGCAAGATAAAGAGATAAAGTTGGCCAAACAAAACCCAATATCGGAAAAGAAGTACGATGCTATAATCAATCATGCATATAAGAGATCAAAAGAAGACTCAAATAACTTTCATGGAAAGATAGATCTGATCATAAACTCAAAGTTCATCGCATCCCAACAAACACACCGCAAAAGAGTTACATCATATAGATCTCCAAGAGACCATTGTATTGATAATCAAAAGAGAGAGATGAAGCCATCTAGCTACTGACTATGAACCCTTAGGTCTAGAAGGAACTACTCACGCATCATCGGAGAGGCACCAATGGAAGTGGTGAACCCCTCTATGATGGTGTCTAGATTGGATCTGGTGGTTCTCGACTTTGCGGCGGCTGGATCGAAACTCTGTCGACTCCCCTAGGGTTTCTGGAATATTGGGGTATTAATTGAGCAAAGAGGCGGTCCGGGGGGCACCCTGGGTGGGCACAACCCACCAGGGCATGCCTGGGCCTCCTGGTGGGTTGTCCTCCCATCAGAGCACCCCCAAGGTACTGCCTTGGCCCATTGGGTTTCTTCTGTTCCATAAAAAATCTCTGTAAAGTTTCGCTGCGTTTGGACTCCGTTTGATATTGATTTTGTGTGATGTAAAGAACATACAAAAAACAGCAACTGGCACTCGGCACTATGTCAATAGGTTAGTACCAAAAAATGATATAAAATGATTGTAAAATGATTGTAAAACATCCAAGAATGATAATATAACAACATAGAACAATCAAAAATTATAGATACGTTGGAGACGTATCAACCATCACTACGATCGAGCTAACCAGTCGAAAACAAGCGCTTGAGACAACCCACGTGAATAAAGTAGACAAGTAAGTTTTTATTTTTGTTTCAATAAAAATAGTGATTGAAGTTCTATATGAAGAAGCATGTTTGGAAGAGTTGTTCTAATGAAGGCTTGCAATGTGCAAGTTGAATTATGTGTTGAATCGGTGTTTGGATGCCTGGAAGAATGTCTATGTACTGTTGATACGTCTCCAACATATCTACAATTTATGAAGTATTCATGCCATGTTTACAACAATTCTATATGGTTTTGGTATGAATTGAATGGAACTAACCCAGACTGGCATTATTTTCAGCAGAACTACCTTGGTGTTGTTTGTTGTGCAGAAATAAAAGTTCTCCAAATGCAACAAAACTTTTTTGACAATTTTTTTGGAACAAAAGAGGCACTAGAAGCTTGTGGGAGGACCAGTAGGTGAAGTAGGAGGCCACTACGCACCAGGGCATGCCAGGTGCCTTGGTTGTGGGCTGGTGGGTAGTGGGCACCTCGTGGCCCATCTGTATGTGATACAGACGCCAAAAACGATACATAAACCCCTAGAAATAACCCTAGAACACAAGTTCCACCGCTGCAAGCCTCTGTAGACAAGGAAAACAAATCTAGACCCTGTTCCGGCACCCTGCCGAGGGGGAAATCATCATCGGAGGCCATCTTCATCATCCTAGCGGTCTCCATGATGAGGAGGGAGTAGTCCACCCTTGGGGCTGAGGGTTTATACTAGTAGCTATGTGTTTAATATCTCTCTCTCTCTCTCTGTTCTTCGTTTGGCACGATCTTGATGTACCGTGAGATTTGTTAATATAGTTGGATCATATGGTGTTTCTCCCTCTCTATCTTGTTGTGATGGCTTGAGTTTTACCTTTGATATTTCGTTGTTATCAAATTGAATGCTTTTATGGAATTGAGAGCACTTGATGTATGTCTTGGCACTCAACTCATGGATTCCCAAGGTGACATTGGGGTAATCAATGCATAGGGGTTGATGCACATTTCCGTCCTTTTTTCTCCGGTAGAATCTTGGGGCACTCTTTGCCGTTCTTTGTGTCCGATTGAGTATTATGAATCTGAAATTGTTCGATGCATATTGTATAGTCAACTCACGGATACTCGCGATGACATTGGAGTATCTAGGTGACATTAGAGTTTCTTGATGTGTATCATATGGTGTGATTTTAGTACGAACTCTTGGATAGATCGATCGAAAAAAGTAACTTTGAGGTGGTTTCATATTGATGTCTACTATGCAACTTTATTCTTGTAGACTCGTATTAGGCCTCCAAGCGCAGAGTTTTGTAGAATAGTAGCAATTTTCCCTCAAGTGGATGATCTAAGGTTTATCAATCTGTGGGAGGCGTAGATGAAGGTGGTCTCTCTCAAGCAACCCTGCAACCAAATAACAAAGAGTCTCTTGTGTCCCCTGATGACCCACAAGTATAGGGGATCTATCGTAGTCCTTTAGATAAGTAAGAGTGTCGAACCCAGCGAGGAGCAGAAGGAAATGAGAAGCGGTTTTCAGTAAGGTATTTTCTGCAAGCACTGAAATTATCGGTAATAGATAGTCTTGGGATAAGATAATTCGTAATGGGCAACAAGTAACAAAATTAAACAAGGTGCAGCAAGGTGGACCGATCCTTTTTGTAGCAAAGGACAAGCCTGGACAAACTCTTATATAAAGGAAAGCGCTCCCGAGGACACATGGGAATTATCGTCAAGCTACTTTTTATCATGCTCATATGATTGGCGTTCGTTACTTTGATAATTTGATATGGGGTTGGACCGGTGCTTGGGTACTGCCCTTCCTTGGACAAGCCTCCCACTTATGATTAACCCCCCTCGCAAGCATCCGCAACTATGAAAGAAGAATTAAGGTAAACCTAACCATAGCATGAAACATATGGATCCAAATCAGCCCCTTACAAAGCAACGCATAAACTAGGGTTTAAGCTTCTGTCACTCTAGCAACCCATCATCTACTTATTACTTCCCAATGCCTTCCCCTAGGCCCAAACAATGGTGAAGTGTCATGTAGTCGACGTTCACCATCTTCAGGCAGCACCATCGCGAGGTCATCCTCAGCCACCACCATCTCTTGCCCATCGTCAGGCACCACCATCGCTGGGTCATCCTCAGCCACAACCATTTGTTGCCCATCGTCAGCCCGCACCTCCTCATCCCCACTCTGCTCCTCTTCTTCCCCACTCCATTCCGGATCATCCTCGCTGCTGCTTTTGCTGCAGCCAGAGTCGTTGTTGCTTTGGCTATAGCCAGAGTAGCTGCTGCTGCTCCCATTGCCTGACCAAATGCAACAATGACCGTTAACAATCGATGCGAGATAAAGCCAAATGTAGAGGAAGAAGAGGCGGAACGTACTGGCATCATCGTCATCCTGGTAGCGCATGCGACACATAGTCGTGTTGAACACCTTCACGGTGAGCATGGCATCACCGGCGTACCTGAAGAGAAGGAAGTACCCGTGCTGCAGGTCGTAGGCACGATAGAACTGCTCCCAGCCACGACACAGCTACATGTGGTCGTACCTGATCACCAACTCCACGTCCCAATGCCTGCGAAGCCCGTTGTCGGCCTGTCGCGGCTTCACATTCTTTGGGAAATGGCCGTCTAGCATCTTCATAAAAGTGTCAGGCAACCTCTGCAGTTTGGGACAAGGGGTGATGTAGCAAACAACAGAGTTATCATAATGAGATGGGTGAAGGGGAGATCTCTCCTTTAATATACCGGCCTCCTGGAGGAAGTCCCAAGTATGATACTAAAGAACTCGAAAGCATCCAACTCGTACTCCGGTGTGGAAGAGCGGAGCCTGTGGTGGCGGCTTCCCCTCGTCTCTGATAAGCAGCAGAAGAGACCAATTAGTAATGCCCATGTTTCAAATTGATCATAGATAAATTGATCATAGATAAATTGATCATAGGTACATTAGCAGTAATATTGTGGTCATCACCAAAAAATCATTAGAGGATAAATGCAGTAATATTGACCAAGAATTATTAAGTTCTAGATTGTGCATATTTACTTGAATGTTCCACTAAATGGCAACCTTTGCATGTGCATAATTCTTCAGACTCTCACTAAAATTAGGCATGGGATTTGACTAAAACAAAAAGTGTATCACCATAACCCAGTAAGTTCTTTCTTTCAAATTATCATCATAGTTGTAAACTAACTATATGAGCAAGATTACCATGCTACAATGATCACAGTACGCAAAACACAAGTGATTCACACTCAATATTCTGTAACAATCCCAGTTCACAAAATATACAATCTGAATTTAACAGCTAGCCACGCTATTCACTTAATATAATCAGAATTCTAGCTTTGTTGTTTCTGCCAAACTGATACTAAAAACACTAGTACATCTCCATTCCTAAGCATATTCTACACCACATATGAACCATCGACAAATATAAACCACCACCAAATTCACACCAATAACAGGAACAAATCATGCTGCAAAGAAATGGAAGAAGGGGGAATTTGTCGTCGTACGGGGTGGAGGAGGGGGGACGCCGAGGGGCGGCGGTGGATCGGACACGGGGGCGGG
>LR738715.1:679027739-679048118 GCA_902687465.1 Secale cereale | reverse complement strand
ACGCGGCGAGAGGGGTGGCCCGGGGTGGAGGAGGGGCTCGCCGGTGCGGCGGTGGCGGCACTGAGACGGGGGTGGCACGGGGCGGCGGCGGCACGGGGGCGGGGTGACACGGGGCGGTGGTGGCACGGGGGCGGAATGGAAAGAGGGGGGGACAGAGAGATTGATCGGGCGGCACGATGCATTTTGTTAGGGCACGGTTCTTTGCCGTCTGCTAGCAGACGGCAAAGAGCCTAGCTAACGACGTTAGTTTGGCCATTCTCTTTCCCGTCTGCTAGCGGACGACAAAGAAACTTTGTCGTCCGCTAGCAGACTGCAATGAAAGTGGCCGTTAGGTGGTCTTCGCTAGTGGGCCACCCACACTCTTTGCCATCTGCGAGCAGACGGCAAAGAGCTGGCGGACAGCAAACATGTCCTTTGCCGTCAGCTCTCTGTTTGCCGTCAGCTTTCTTCAAACTGATGGCAAAGACATTCTTTACTGTCAGCCAGCGAACGGCAAAGAGCTGACTGACGGCAAAGATCCTGATTCCAGTAGTGTGACCACTAGACTGAGGATGATAGGGTGATGCAATTCTATGGTTAACATCATATTTAGCAAGCATTTTACGGAAAGCACCATGAATAAAGTGTGAACCACCATTAGTCATTAAATATCTAGGGACTCCAAATCTTAGGAAAATAACTTCCTTAAGCATTTTAATAGAGGTGTTGTGATCAGCACTACTGGTTGGAATAGCTTTTACCCATTTAGTAACATAATCAACAGCAACCAAAATATGTGTATACCCATTAGAGGAAGGAAAAGGTCCCATGTAATCAAATCCCCAAACATCAAATGGTTCAACAGCAAGTGAATAATTCATAGGCATTTCTTGACGCTTACCAATATTACCTATCCTTTGACATTCATCACGGGATGAGATGAACTTACGAGCATCTATGAAGAGAGTAGGCCAATAAAATCGAGACTGCAATACCTTGTGAGCAATATAATAAATGGTAATTGATTTTAGAAAATTAAATAAATCCACTAGAAAATATCAGGTTGGGAAACAGGTATTTGTGAAAAGCCAGAGTATCCATCAAGGAAGCAAAAGTGTGTATGCTTTGACAATCTTTCTAGCATTTGATCAATAAAAGGTAGAGGGTAATGATATTTTCTAGTGGATTTATTTAATTTTCTAAAATCAATTACCATTCTATAACCTGTAACAATTCTTTGTGGAATAAGTTCATTCTTATCATTAGGAACAACAGTAATACCTCCCTTCTTAGGAACACAATGAACGAGACTTACCCATCTACTATCAGCTATAGGGTAGATTATACCTACTTCCAGAAGTTTTAATATTTCCGTTCTTACCACTTCTTTCATGTTCGGGTTTAACTGACGTTGATGATCGACAACTGGTTTAGCATCAGGTTCCATATTTATCATATGATGTCATAGAGTAGGACTAATGCCATTTAAATCATCTAGAGTATATCTAGTAGCAGCTTGGTGCTTCCTTAGAACTTTCAATAATCTTTATTCTTCATGTTCTGAAAGGTTAGCACTAATAATAACAGGATATATCTTCTTTTCGTGAAGATTTCTATTAAACTTGGAAAAATTAAATTCATGAGACTCATTACCAAAACTAACACCGACAGTTTGTTTATTACAATCTATCTGAGCATTAACGGTGTTCAAGAAGGGTCTACCAAAGATAATGGGACAGACGTCATCTTGTGGGGAACCAAGAACAAGAAAATCAGTAGGGTATTTTATTTTTCAACACAAGACTTCAACATCTCTAACAATCCCAATTGGTGATATAGTGTCTCTATTAGCAAGTTTAATAGTGACATCAATGTCTTCTATTTCTGCCGGTGCTAAGTCATTCATAATTTCTTGGTATAAAGAGTAGGGAATAGCACTCACACTAGCACCTATGTCACATAAACCATGATAGCAGTGATCTCCTATTTTGACTGAAACAACGGGCATGCCAACAACATGTATGTGTTTATCTTTTAAATCGAGTTTAGCAATTCTAGCAGCTTCTTCATTAAATCAAATAACATGCCCATCTACATTTTCTTCCAAGAGATATTTAACCATAGCAACATTAGGTACTACTTTAATTTGTTCATCTGGCTTAGGTGTTCTGATATAACTTTTGTTAACCATAGTTGATACTTTAGCATGTTCCTTTATACTAACAGGGAAAGGTGGGTTTTTAATATAAGCAGTAGGAACAACTGGATCAACATTATAAAGTATGGTTTCTTCTTTAACTAGTACCGGTTCTTTAATTTCTTCCTTAATAGGTGGGTGATATTTAAACCACTTTTCCTTAGGGACATCAACATGAGCAACAAAAGATTCACAAAAGGAGGCTACTATCTCAGAGTCAAGTCCATATTTAGTGCTAAACTTTGAAAAGGCATCGGTATTCATAAAAAATTTAACACAGTCATACTTAAGCTTAATACATGACTCTTTACCTTCTCGACTTCCCAATCTTCAGAGTTGCATTTAATTATTTCTAAAAGATCCCACCGGAATTCAATAGTTTTCTTCATAAAGGAAACAGCACAAGAAGTATCAAGCATGGATCGATCATTATGAGAAAGCCGAGCATAAACATTCTGAATAATAATTTCTCTTGAAATCTCATGACTGGGGCATGAATATAACATTGACTTAAGCCTCCCCCAAGCTTGAACGGTACTTTCTCCTTCACGAGGCCAAAAATTATATATGTAATTACGATCACGATGAACTAGATGCATAGGATAATTTTTTGGTGAAGCTCCATTTTCAGTCGGTTCCAGTTCCAAGATCCAATATCATCGCATAGCCTATACCATGCTAATGCTTTTTCCTTCAAAGATAAAGTAAAACCCTTCTTCATAACTTGATATCTGGGTAGACCTGCAAGCTTAAACAATCCACCAATTTGTTCCACATATATCAAGTGCATATCGGGATGTTCGGTTCCATCTCCTGCATAAGAATTAGCTAGCAGTTGTTCTATCACACGAAGGGATTTCATATTCAATATTTTTAGTAGGTGCAACGGGTTGAGGGGTAGCTAATTGTGGTTCCGGTCGAGGTGAAGATACCCCGAACAAACCCCTCAAAGGATTGTTCTCCATAGTAACAAGTGACAATAAATGTCAGCACACTATATGAATGTTTCCTTACCAATTACCACTTACCAGAAGCGCTTCACTCCTCGGCAACGACGCCAGAAAATTGCCTTGATGACCCACAAGTATAGGGGATCAATTGTAGCTCTTATCGATAAGTAAGAGTGTCGAACTCAACGAGGAGCAGAAGGAACTAACAAGTGTTTCTGAGTAAGGTAATGTCTGCAAGTGCTGAAATTGTAAGTAGCAGAGTATTTTGATAGCAAGATAATTTTGTAACGAGCAAGTAACGATAGTAGTAGCAAATGTGCAGCAAGATAGCCCAATCCTTTTGTGACAAAGGACAGGCCAAAACGGTCTCTTATAATAAGCAAAGCGTTCTTGAGGGTACACGGGAATTTCATCTAGTCACTTTCATCATGTTGATTCAATTTGTATTCGCTGCTTTGATAATTTGATATGTGGGTGGATCGGTGCTTAGGTGTTGTGCTTCCTTTAAAAACCCTCCTACTTATTATTAACCCTCCCGCAAGCATCCGCAACTACGAGAAAAGTATTAAGAATAAATTCTAACCATAGCATTAAACTTTTGGATCCAATCGGTCCCTTACGGAAGAGTGCATAAACTGGGTTTAAGCTTCTGTCACTCTCGCAACCCACCATCTAATTACTACTCCACAATGTATTCCCTTAGGCCCAAATATGGTGAAGTTTCATGTAGTCGACGTTCACATGACACCACTAAGGGGATCACAACATACACACTATCAAAATATTGAACAAATATCAAGTTCACATGATTACTTGCAACATGATTTCTCTCATGACCACAAGAACAAAGGTAACTACTCACAAGTCATGAACATGCTCAAGATTAAAGGGGTAATATATAGCATAATGGATCTAAACATATAATCTTCCACCAAATAAACCATATAGTAATCAACTACACGATGTAATCAACACAACTAGTCACCCACAAGCAACAATCTATAGTTCCGGTAACAAGATTGATCACAAGAGATGAACTAGGGTTTGAGATGAGATGGTGATGGTGAAGATGTTGATGAAGATAGCCCTCCCCAAGATGGGAGAGTTGTTGGTGATGATGATAACGATGATTTCCCCCTCCGGGAGGGAAGTTCCACCGACGGAATCGCGCCGGAGGGCAAAAGTGCTCCTGCCCATGTTCCGCCTCGAGACGGCGGCGTTCCATCCCGAAAGTCTTCTCCTTATTTTTTTCTAGGTCAGAGAGGCTTATACCAGAAGATGGTCACCGGAAGCGGGTCTGGGTGAGCACAACCCACCAGGGCGCGCTTGGGGGCCCTAGCGCGCCCAGGTGGGTTGTGCCCACCTGGTGGGCCCCTCTGGTGGTTATCAGCTCCAATATTTCTTATATATTCAATAAAAACGTGAAGTTTCAGCTTGTTTGGAGTTCTACAGAATAGGTGGCCTGACGTAGCTTTTTCAGGTCTAGATTTCTAGCTGCTGGAATTCTCCCTCTTGGTGTATACCTTGCAAATTATGAGAGCAAAGGCATTAGAATTACTCCAAAAAGCATTATTATACATAATAAGAACATAAATAATAGTAAGAAAACATGATGTAAAATGGATGTATCAGTCGGCACGCTCCCTCTACGTCTTGGGGGTTAGTTGCAAACCTACATAATTGTTATTTGGCGCCTAGTTGGGCATGAACATTATATATGTATCATGTTTATTGCGAGATGGTTATTTATGTTTAGGGATTTTTATTTATGTGCCCCTGGTTCCTTTTCTCTACTCATTCATCCCCATTTATTAACTTTTGCTCAATTTTCCCCACTCCCTTGCATGAAACCCTCAGAACAGGTTATAACGGACGTTGTCGTCGGGTCAATGCCTTCGACCATTAACACTGACGAGTGGGGCCGCGTTGGGGGTGGGCACATGCAAGAGCGCGGTCGTGCGCGGTCGTGGGATAGCACGTGTTAGTGGACATGCCCGAAATGTCCCATCATATAAAGAGGGGCAACCACCTCCATCGCCCCTACCATTTCCCCTAAATCCCCTCCATGTCGCATCGTCTTCCTCTCCCCATCCGGCGTCGTCTCGCTCTCCTCCACTCTGCCTCCACCGCACCGTCTTGCTCTCCCCCACCGCTTCCTCTTCCTCACCTTCATCGCCTCCATCTATCCGATGGACAAAGCTCGTGGCGACGCCGGCGCAGCGGCCGGAGAAGTGGTGAAGCAGCAGGGCGCGGTGATCGCGGATGTCGGCGGCGTCCACGGCGGTGCGGGGAAACTCGCAACCGCTGCGGATGTGGGGAAGGAGGTGGCGGGATCTGCCTCAGCGCAGATGGTGACAGCAACGAGCGGCGCAGTCCATCCCGATGCCCCCCATGCGCAGCCCGGCGAGGAGCAGGAGGTATTTGCACTTGCTTTGCTTTAGGATATTAGCTTGTAGAGTTAGTAGCATTGGTTAGATTATGGATTCATACGATAGTTCAGATGGTTAGAGTAGTTGGTTTGACGGATGGGTCGGGGTTTTTTGTATGGGTTGGGGGGTGGGGTTTTTGGACTAGGGTTTGTTGGATAAATGCTAGTTAGATGTTGTGAACTATGATTTTAGGTGCTGCAATGATTGGGGTTTTTAGATTTGTTTTTAGATTTGGATAAATTCGTTGAAAAATGCTAGATGTTGTGAACAGATTGGGGTTTTTAATGCTATGATGCTTATTAGATTTGGTTTTAGTGCTCGTAGAATGGGGTTTTTAATGCTATCATGCTTATTAGACTTGTTTTTTATGCTTATTACATTAGTTTTTTTTATGTTGTTTTTTATGCTTATTAGACTTGTTTTTTATGCTTATTAGCTATGTTGTTCACAATATGTCCATAATATGTAGTTATATTAGCTCTGTTGTTCAATGTGTGTGCATGACAATGGAAAATGCAAGCCCTACGATCAAGTGTGCATATCTAAATTTCAATATGTAGTTATATTAGCTTTGTTGTTCAATGTGTGTGCATGATAATGGAAAATGCAAATAGCCCTATGTATTTACTAGTAATAGATGTAATTGTATATTCAGGAGGATGATGGTTGGGGGAAGAAGAGGAAGATAAACTATACCTTCGACGATCCGTACGATCCAGCGTATGGTGACGACGAAGAGTATGAGGTAAGCCTACTTTAAATTTAAATTGTTCATTTAGTTCGTTGACATGGTGTATTCCCATGAATATATAATGTACTAATTTAATTCATTCGTGTGTGCTGCATGTCTCTAGGGAAGATCTGAATGTGGACCGCGGCAACTTCACCTCCTTGAAAGAGAAGGAGGAGGAAAAGATCAGGGTCAAGGGCATGGGTTACTACTACAAGAGCAGGACCAAAACTTGGCGCTGCCCCTACTGTACCACCAAGACAAAGCCAAAGTCCGGCCGCTTCGCTCACCTTCTAGCTCATGCAGAAGATGTGGCCATCCACGGCGAGGACTACAAGATCATGGGGCAGCGTGCTGCCCTAGCCAAAGTCATGTCTCCCCTTCCCTGATGTGTTTTAAATACTTTAAGTTGTTTGTTGTACTATGTTGGTGAACTATGTTTGTGGGGCCCCATGTTTGTGGGTTAACTTTTGGTGGTTTGATGAATTTTATATGCATGTGGCTATCTATGTTGGGTATTTTTGTGTTTTTAAATTTATCTCCTATGATTTGTTTCAGTGTTTTGAAAGTTCAGGTGCTGCAATGATCACACATATGCTGCAATCCATCATTTTATCAAGGGTTCCCTTTTATAAAATATTCCATAGCAAAAAATAACATTTTAATGAAGATGTATTATCAACTATCTATGTTTGTGTAGGAGATCATGTGTACAAAATTTGAGGTGATTTAGAGGAGTTCAAAGAAATTTGAATTTGAGAAATATGCTCCAAATAAGCTCTCAGGCTAGGGTAAACATCCCATTTGTAATCAAGTTTTTTGTACCTACTCTAAATGAGCCAAATGTTTTTTATTAACACATATTCAATCTATATAATGTAGATTCGAAGTCTCATTATTTTTTTAATTAATCTTCATATTTTTACATTTTATTTTGCAAAAAATGCTTTAATATAAAAACTATTAAAACACGTTTAAAATATGAAAATAGAAAACTAACTTCAGATCCTTCTTATTCACTTTAAAACAAAGGTTTATTGATTTTATTGATTTTTAAAAAAAAAATCAAAAACAGAAGGTAACACCACCTCCTCTCCTTGAACTCTATGAAATCATGTAGGTGATAGCTCATGTGTGTGAAGGTTTTCTCATGAAAATGACCATAGACCAAGTTTATGATTTTTTGTTGGTAACATGTCACATAAGACAACATTGTGCGTAGGTTTTATATTTTTTTGATTTTTTTTAAATTAATGGTGCTCATTTGATCTCGATCGTGCCAGCTAGGATTTTTTTCATGAAAATGACCATAGACCAAGTTTAGTATTTTTCCTCATTAGTGTGTCTTATAAAACGACGAATCGCGAAGGTTTCATATTTTTCAATTTTTTAAAATTAGTTATGCTCAGTCAAAGCCTTCGAAACCCATTGACCAGCTCAAAACCCCCTCTAAACCCCGCGGGGTTTCGCCTAACCCTAGCTCCCAACGTTAGCCGTCCGATCATACCCTCGCGCCAAGCGACAGCCCTCAGATCTGGCCTTCTAGAAGGAACTAGGTGGGCTTGATGTGTGCAGGCTCCGCGCCGTTGGATCACAAGGACGTCTCAACATCGTTGGATCGTGGGGCGATCCGCGAGAGGCAATCCTGTTCGTTGTGCTCGGCTGCTCGTCCACCACTGACTCGGTGAAAAAAATGTTGTTATTTGGCCCAAAAAGAAACCAAGCTCTGGTTGGGCCGTTGATTTGCGTCGTTTTTTTTTCATCGTTTGCTCTGTTTTTTGTGAACGTGTTGGCTCTGTATTTTTGCATCGTTTGCTATGTTTTTTGTGAACGTGTTGGCTCTGTATTTTTGCATCATTTGAAATCAATTGACATTGCATAGAAAATGACAAATTTATTTTTATCATGCAAAATGGCCACAAACTATTCAAAATTTGTCTCTTTTCTATAATATATGTGACCACGGATTCTCACGCGTGCAATTAGCTTCTTTTACTTCTTCTTTTTCAAATCACCGTTTCCCACGCGTGTACACTCCCGATGTTGCGGTGGGTTTGAAAACGGGTTACTTCACATTTGGCCCCGTTATTGCCATGGCCAAATAACACATAGCACTACGGCTATTTAAGCCACCCTCTGCCTTGGCCAAATAACACGTAGCACTACGGCTATTTTGACACGCCTTCTACCTCCTTGGCCGGGTGTCTTCGTGTGACTGCGAGTTCATCGCTTTCACCACCCACAACATATTCACGGAGTACACCAACATCTTCCCCACCGCGTCCCGCATGCACACTCTTTCGTACCCCATCGACATCGCCCCGGAGGAGTAGTGAAGGGCCCCGGAGAAGGAGCGAGGTGGAGAAGGCGGCGTCTAGGGTTCTAAACCCTATATCTATTTTTTTAGTCTATGTTATGTTAAGTTGTAATCCCCTTGAACTATGTGAGAGATGCTATGGGCTTGCTGGCCCTTTTATCAAGTTCTATTATTAAGTTTTCTATCTAAAAAGTGCATGCATCCACAACATATTTGTTCAATTTATCATAGCAAAACGGGTTCTAAATTAAGGAGACAAGTGGGCGAGAAGAGAGGAACCAGCGGGAGCGACCGTCGCTGCATCCGTGGCGGCTGGCGTGCACAAAAGCGGCTCGGTCAGTGCATCGGCGAGGCACGCATCAGCGCATGCAGGCTCGATTGGCGCATGCAGGCTCGGTTGGTGCATCGACGCATGCAGGCGGGCTTGTTGGGTGCATACATAGCAGGTTTCCGTCGTGACGGTGCGCGCAGGCATTTAATGCAAGGGACAGCCCAACGAAACCACAGCACAATAGTCGAACAACTACACCCCCAACGCGGCCCCACTCGTCAGAGTTAACGGCCAAAGCGCTGACCCGACGGCGATGTCCGTTATAACCTGTTCTGAGGGTTTCGAGCAAGGGAGTGGGGAAAACTGAGCAAAAGTTAAGAGCGTAGGGATGGATGAGTAGAGCTAAGGAACCAGGGGCACAGATGTAAAAATCCCTTATTTTTAGGACAGAGAATAATGGTTGTCCTATTCACATGAATAATATATTTCATGGTCATGCACCCAATGTGAATGATTTATTCTTGTTGAATCTCGATCGTAGATGTACACATGTTCATAATATTGATTCCGAAAAATACTTTAATTCAAGATTCTTGAAGTGTAAACACACATAATTATTTTAAGCAAGATGACATATTGTTGTGTGTATGACTCATTTTAGTCCTCCTATGAAATTTTATCCTTAGTGGCCACAACACAATACAAGACAATGGAAGTCTTCTCCGCTTCCTGCCACGGCGGTAGTTTACTTGGAAGATTGAACCCAACCTCTACTGGCTACCAATCTATACTGGCCAAGAGTAAGCAAGCCACCGAAAAGAAATATGCATCTATAAACCAAAACATAATGGCATCCATAGAATTGAATATGAAGAAATAATTCATCACCTGGTCAACATGACCGGTAAAGATTGTATCAAATTAACCATAATAATGTAGACTGGAAGTGGAGTGGAGTGGAAAAAATGGTTAGGGTTTGGTCCGGGGTGCGGATAGTGATGACATATATGTGGGGTCGAGGTGGGTCCATCCAACGTGAGGGACGCGCCCGGACGACCCTAAATTCGTCCAGCATATGGGTTAGATTTGAGGGGTGCCGGAGAGCCCGAACCTTCGGGCTAGCTTTGAAGCATCCGGTTGGATGACAATTTTATGAAGGGTCCGATGGGATGAAGATTTTATGACCGGGCAACAAGTAGACTGCCCACCTAGACATTTGGGAAAGGCTTGAGAGGTTCAGTCGTAGATACTCTAAATTTTACACGAGGGTAAGAAATCAGGCGAAATCAGAACATGAGGGATGAATTTTGCACGAGAGAAGGATGGGTAGGAGCAAAAATGTTCCGTAATCGCTATTGTTTCCTTTTCCAGTTTAGCTACTTGTAAATCGCCTGAAAATGACATGTGGCTCAATTGATATGCATGATGAATGCAGCTGCTGGAGGGATGGTGTTCGCACATGAACACGTCACCGTGTACCTCCGACACCGAGGGTGATGCACCGCAGCTCACGTTGAAGGAGACCCGTCCAGAAGCGCGGTACGGAAGCAATCCGGTGGGCGCTTTTGAGGATCCGAAACCCCACACGCCCGAGAGGGACCCCGTCAGGACGCGCGGTGGCTATGGGCTGCCCTAGGTCGACCTGATCGCCCCTAGGGCCTCGAGGTTCGTCGCCCTGCAATAAGAAGAACGAACGAAGAATGAGGAAGAAGAAGAACAAAGGGAGAAGATAAAAGTAAAGTAAAAGTGATAGATGAATTGATCGATTGTGTGTTGTTCAACCGGCCGTCACCTCGTGTCTATATAAGAGGAAGATGGACTTCCCGTACAAGAAAAGGACTTTCCTAACCGTCCAAATCATCAAAACCTAATAAAACACGGAGTATTCACGACCTCCGGCCCGGATGTCCGGCTCAAGGCCCGGATGATCCGGCCTAGCCCAGTTTTCTGACAGCAGCTCACTAATCGGTCAATAACTTTTGTATACGAACTCGGATTAAGATGATTTTATATCAAAATCAACCGCCTCGACGAGACGCAAAACTTTGTTGTTAAACACTTTTTGATATGAGGCCATCTTGAGGGTGCTTCGTGCCGTTTTCTAAAGTCTGTAGCAGAAAAAGTTGTCCGGACGTCCGGACTTATACCCGGACTGTCCGGCCTCCACCCGGATCATCCGGGACTGGACCCAGATCATCCGGCTTCATCACAAAAGTTCTGGCATGTTTGGTGCTTCAATTTCCCGGATGATCCGGATGCCGGCCCAGATGATCCGGCCAAACATGGCTGCAGCGCACGGTTTTGCCTCTAACTTTTGCATACGACCTCGGATTAAGACGATTTTTATACCAAAATCGTCCGTTTCGATAAGACGAAAAACTTCTCTGTTGAAGACTTTTTCATCCGAGGCCATGTTAATTAGGTTTTGTCCCATTTTCTAATCTGATGTCAACACGGGTATCTCCGAAATTGTCATATCTTTTGCACTTGAGCTCCGTTTTGGTCCATCTTCATATTTATTTCGATCATCTTGACGAGGGCCATCAAATGATGACATGAACTCATAATTTTAACCTCATCCCATTATAGGCTCAAGTCACTCTTTGCGATCATGCCATTTTTGAGTGTCAACACATGCCCCCCTGTTTTTCGGCAAAGCTAGTGTGCCGAAAAATAACTTGCACATAACTTATTCTAAGGACGATGTCAACACTCCATCGGCCACTTTGCATGCTTAGGGCGACAAATATATATCGGCCGTTATTTGTTTGAATCCTTGATGCAAACTTGGGTGAAACCTTCTCAAATTTATTAACAATCCAATGATAAAGTTCCATGGATATGTATCTCAAGGTCGTCCTACGAACCATATTGTTCACCCTTTTACTAGGATTTTGCAGACAATCAACAATAAATTTCTCCAATTCTTACTTTCACCTGCATAAAAAATTCATTAGTGGCCGAAGCTATGAACTTCGGTTCGGCCCTACCTATGTTGACAAGACTAAGCATCAGCTATTGAGAGAAATGCAATACACCATGATTAACATAGTAGCTGGATGCTTGCCGTGCCAACTCTTTTGAATCGTCATGTCTAAATATATGAACAATTGTAAAGCAACCCAAGGTAAACTTTGCATCTAGACATACCCCAAGATAAACTTCACAACATTGATAACCCTTGGATATTTTTTGCACTACTCATAACGAATCAACGAAAGCCTCAATATGTATAGCACCTATAGCAAGTAAAAGAGTCAATCTGAATAACAATGCATATTCTTCTTTGATTTATCATGCATAAAAATATTCTAAGCGGCATGAAGCTTCAAAAAATAGTACCATAAGGAGATATATAAACAACACCAACACTTTGGCCATTGCTACGAATTGAACCATCAAAACATAATCTCCATAGTACTAGAGAGACAAGGCTAACATCAATATTGTGCATGTCATTAAACCGATGTTCAGTAATAAAATCAGCTATGATTTGGCCTCTTATAGATCTCAAAGATGCATAAGCCAAATCATATCCAAACAAAGTATAAGCCCACTAGCCAATTCTACACTATGAATTGGTCTATGCAATGTATACTCAACGACATCGGTCATGATGTTTCAACTCCATTCAATCATAATATAGGCATACATATGAATTTTCATGAGCGCATACTTTGTCTCGCTCTCCATTCGAACTACGGACGATGCTAGAATACTACACCGTCCATGCATTGACATATTCTTAGGACGATAGATAAATATCGGCCATTACCATGTAGACATCATTCAAAGAACATATAGCCGAAATAAACAAATGAAATGACAAATCAAGTATTTTGGCCCTTTGGATCAGCAAGAAACTTGTAGCTAATCAAATGTATAGTGACTTGGTAATACCCTTTCATGATGTAAGAAATTATATGGCATCCATGGATTAAAATAAGCCCATTGAGGGTTACCAATCATACCTGATGACGAACTCCATGGCACAGACGTTAATGGCATAGTTGAAGAATATGGATAATGTGTAGACCGAAGATGCTGAAATCTTCGGCTTGGTCCTTCATAGTTTTCACTCTTTTCCTTTTTCACCTTTGCCGCACTTCTTGTAATGGAAGCTTGCACATAATTCTTATTTTGAGCACTTCCTTTAGGAACCCATGCCATGTTCCTTTGTTCAAGTTCTTGTGCACTAAGTTTTTGTAATTTCTTCTTTTGCCAATATGATAAGCCGAGTGGGCACCCCGGCTGCGATTTTGTCTGAAGTAATGGCAATTCTTGTTTCACCTTGTGCACTCTCAACTTCTTTTCTTCAGATTTGGCACGTTGACTATCAATAATTGGTTGTTTCGTCTTATTGCCTTTAGTAGCCAATGCCAACACTTTAATTGGCTCTTTTTCATTTGGGATCAAATCTGAAGTTGCACTCTTACGGCCATCTCTTTTAACACGGTAAACTTGCTTGACCACCTCTTTCTTCTTCCTTGAGCTCCGGACCGATTCCTTATGATTGAAACGGTCTTTAACATGTGATTGTTCAAACGTCGATCTTCTTGGAGCTGCATAGTATTGGTGAGATGGTCTAGAATAAGATGGAGAATGTGCCCTTGTATCATACATGTCCCATGATGAATATGTATCTATATGAGCATAGGGAGGCATCCACGGCATTGGCATTGGCGGCCCAAAATAAGGATATGAATATGTTGCATTAAAATTATCACTTTGCCAATACCAATCCTCATATTTGCGCTTCGGGGTGATCTTGGTTTCTTTGCATGATTTGGCCGATAAGCATTCTTCTCTTCACTCTTCTTTTGATATTTATCCAATAGTTCAGCGAAGGTGATTTTTGATCACTTACACTTGCGCTTATTTCGGCCTTTGTTTTCTTTTGGTTTGCTTTCATCGATCATTGGATTTGCTTGTTGCCCCCCAGTCCTTGGCGTCTCCATTGTAGCTTCGATGGAGCTCTCGCCCTCAAGATTATGCTCGTTATGCTCTTCAACAACTTCTTTACTTGAAAGCTTGATCCCATCAGCTGCAGCTTTTACATTCTCTTTAAGTGGATCGGCTTGAAGCAGCCGATGCAAAAACTTTTTGCCATCGGGACCAATCGGAATAGACTGGTCATCTCTTGGTGTTTCAACAAACTTCAATCGTCCTTTTTCAATGGCCGATTTAACTATTTGACGAAACATGTTGCAATCCTCAAAATTATGCTTGGATGAATCATGCAACTTACAATACATTCGTCCTTGGATTGATGGCTTAACATGGTGACCAAGAATTGTAATGTAATTATTTTTCAGCAATAAATCAAAATTTGGTCACACATGCTTGAATTGAAGGTATACTTCTTGTTTTCTAGCTGATCTTGCTGTTTGAACGGCTTTGGAGATAAGCAAACGAATGGTTCAGATTTGTAATCTCCCCATTCGGCTATGCATTGTGTTTTGCACTCTATCTTCGATGTCTTTGGATAAGATATTATATTAGCATCAGTTTTCTCAATAGAATTTAACCTTGGCTTTAAGTTTCTGAAATGAAGATATATAGAACATACATGTCTCAGTTGAGACCAAGTGCAAGCCAAGTACGAAATAAGCAAAGCTACCCAACTAGATATGAACTTTACATAAAGCAACGGGGAAAGCTTTGGCTGTAACAATAAGTCAATATCGGTCTTTATAAATGGCGTAATGGGTTGACCGATATGTTCCATAACAAGTTTATTGCTAACAAGTAAATTACCCTTCTTCATTGGTCTTTCAAAATTACTTATGAGAATATTTCTTATAGATGCATCAATAATGAAGTCGCGACCAAATCTGAAAATAGGTAAATTACTCTCTATGCATACCTCTTCAAATATGTTGGGAGAACATGATGGTGGTGTCACTTGAAGAACATCTTGCTCCGTCTTTGGATGGCTCCCCAACACCTTTTCATCATCTTTTTCTTGATTCCGTGCATCATTGCTTTGAAGATCCATGTCAGCCGAACTATGTTCGGCTACTTGTTCTTGTCCTTGAGGCTTGTCAATTTCTATGGCACGGACCTCATAGGGCAGGAAGTAGGTTCCATTGACTTCGGAAAATCAAGTATGATTGTTTTGCTATGCTTTCCATGCCCTTTCTCAATAATGCTTGCCTCTTTGGATTTGATGGACTCAGAATATATACTACTTGATTCGGTTTTTCTAATAACCGAATTTTCTTTGTTACCTGAATCAACAACTTTATCTTTTTGAATTTGCAAGGCTTCTCGCTCTCGTCTAATTTTAGCCCACATCTCAGCTTGGCGAGCTTTAAACTTTTTCATCTCAATTTCCATCCACTCGTCATGAGATTGCCCACCAATACTTTGAGACTCTTTCGGCAATGAGGTGTCGAAACTTTGCGATTGTTTAGGTGGTACACTGGATGGTACAGCACTGGGCAACTGCATCATTTGCACAACTCTAGCTTTTACATCAGCAAAGTCATGAGGCTTCCCGCCTTCTGTTAGTTCCTGGCGAATAGAGTTGCACAAATCCCAAGATAATGTAAGCTTGTTCTCAATTACCCAGTCTGGATATGGTTGCCCCCCAATGCTTTTAGACTCTTTCAGCAATGATATGTTGCCAAAATTCTGTAATTGTGTAGGGGGGACATGATATGCCACGGTAGTATGTGAAGGCATTTGTGCTCCTGCGGAAGTTTCACTTATTCGGCCATGACCATTAAGGTGCGGAGCCGAATTATGGACATCAACAGTTGTGTATGGTGCCAAAAAACTAGTAGCATGAGGTGTAGCATATGATGTTTGAGGTTAATTGGCCGAATAACTAGTAGTAGCATGGCCAATTCCCCTATCCACAAGCATGTTTGGATTAATATGTTGCAAATCAGTTGCCGATGAATAAAAAGATGAAACACTATGTTGCATCCCATTGAAAGATCCTATATGGGGTGTTTCAGCTTGATTAACCGAACTCATCATGTTGTTCATCAGCATATGGATTTGTGGGGTTGCCGATGCATGGGAGTTGGGATACATATGTTGCATGTTGCTAAAATTATATGAAGTAGAATCATGGAGATTTTGTTGCATCGGCCCTTGCACATAATTAGATACATGATTGATAAAGCTAGGGCTAGCCGATACATTATGCTCATTAGATGATCCAGCAACAACATATGTATTATTTGCATCTACATATGTGAATTGGGTATTCATATTACCTTTGTAGATTGCAAACCCTAGATGACGATCTCTTCGTAGCAAGAACGGGCCGGAGACCGTTCAAAGCTTCGTCCCCAGCGGAGTCGCCAAAAAGTGTGTTCGCACAAGAACACGTCATCGTGTACCTCCGACGCGGGGGGTGATGCACCGCAGCTCACGTTGAAGGAGACCCGTCCGGAAGCGCGGTACGCAAGCAATCCGGCGGGCGCTTTTGAGGACCCGAAACCCCACACGCCCGGGAGGGACCCCGTCAAGGCGCGCGGCGGCTATGGGCTGCCCTAGGTCGACCTGATGGCCCCTAGGGCCTCGAGGTTCGTCGCCCTGCAACAAAAAGAACGAACGAAGAACGAGGAAGAAGAAGAACAAAGGGAGAAGATAAAAGTAAAGGTAAAAGTGGTAGATGAATTGATCGATTGTGTGTTGTTCAATCGGCCGTCACCTCGTGTCTATATAAGAGGCGGATGGACTTCCCATACAAGAAAATAATTTTTCTAACCGTCCAAATCATCAAAACCTAATAAAACACGGAGTATTCACGACCTCCGGCCCGGATGTCCGGCTCAAGGCCCGGATGATCCGGCCTAGCCCAGTTTTCTGACAGCAGCTCACCAATCGGGCAATAACTTTTGCATACGAACTCGTATTAAGATGATTTGTATATCAAAATCAACCGCCTTGACGAGACGCAAAACTTTGTTGTTGAACACTTTTTGATCTGAGGCCATCTTGAGGGTGTTTCGAGCCGTTTTCTAAAGTCTGTAGCAGAAAAAGTTGTTCGGACGTCCGGACTTATACCCGGACTGTCCGGCCTCCACCTGGATCATCCGGGACTGGACCCAGATCATCCGGCTTCATCACAAAACTTCTGGCATGTTTGGTGCTTCAATTCCCCGGATGATCCAGATGTCGGCCCGGATGATCCGGCCAAACATGGCTGCAGCGCACGGTTTTGCCTCTAACTTTTGCATACGACCTCAGATTAAGACGATTTTTATATCAAAATCGTCTGTTTCGACGAGACGAAGAACTTTGCTATTGAAGACTTTTTCATCCGAGGCCATGTTAATTAGGTTTCGTCCCATTTTCTAATCTGATGTCAACACGGGTATCTCCGAAATTGTCATATCTTTTGCACTTGAGCTCCGTTTTGGTCCATCTTCATATTTATTTCGATCCTCTTGACGAGGACCATCAAATGATGACATGAACTCATAATTTTAACCTCATCCCATTATAGTCTCAAGTCACTCTTTGCGATCATGCCATTTTTGAGTGTCAACAGATGGAAGGAGCAACTGTCGGCACACTGGAGAAGGCCTCTAGTCTATCTTAGGGTGGCAAGCAATCTCGGTGTGACGCCCCCGATTTGTCCGTACACTAATCATGCACGCAAATGTGTACGGCCAAGATCAAGGACTCACTGGAAGATATCACAACACAACTCTAGACACAATTTAAAATAATACAAGCTTTATATTACAAGCCAGGGGCCTCGAGGGCTCGAATACAAAAGCTCGAAAGCACAAGAGTCAGCGGAAGCAATAATATCTGAGTACAGACATAAGTTAAACAAGTTGCCATAAGATGGCTAGCACAAAAGTAACAACGATCGAAAAGGCAAGGCCTCCTGCCTGGGACCTCCTAACTACTCCTCGAAGCCGAACTCCACGTAGAATCATCCTCGGGATCTTCTGGCTCCTGGACTCCATCAATCTGGTTGCGTCATCCGAGAAGAAGGAACAAGAGGGGAAAAGGGGGAGGAAAGCAACCGTGAGTACTCATCCAAAGTACTCGCAAGCAAGGATCTACACTACACATGCAATGATATCTGTGTAAAGGGGTAATATATGTGGACTGAACTGCAGAAAGCGGAATAAGAGGGGGATAGCTATTCCAAACGAAGACTACGCTTCTGGTAACCTCCATCTTGCAGCAGTAGAAGAGAGTAGATGGTAAGTAACAAGCTCCCTCGCTTCTCGCAGCCTCCATCTTGCAGCAGTGGAAGCGAGTAGATGGAAAGTAACCAGCTCCCTCGCTTCTCGCAGCCTCCGTCTTGAGTAGCAGAAGAGTTCACCAAGTAACATCGTAAAGCATAAACCTACCCGGCAATCCTCCCGCACATCACCCTGTGAGAGAGCAACCACCGAGTTATATCTGGAACTTGTCTGGGTGTGTTTTATTAAGTATCCAGTTCTAGTTGTCATGAGGTCCGAGTACAACTCCGGGTCGTCCTTTTACCGAGGGACACGGCTATTCGAATAGATTAACTTCCCTGCAGGGGTGCACCACATATCCCAGCACGCTCGATCCCATTTGGCCGGACACACTTTCCAGGGTCATGCCCGGCCTCGGAAGATCAACACGTCGCAGCCCTACCTAAGCACAGCAGAGAGGTCAGCACGCCGGTCTAAGTCCTAGGCGCGCAGGGGTCCGGGCCCATCGCCCAACGCACACCTGCACGTTGCGTACGCGGCCGGTAAGCAGACCTAGCCTCTCCTAATACCAGAGTAGGCTTTCCAGTCCAATCCGGCGCGCGCCGCTAAGTCGCTGACGTCAAGAAGGCTTCGGCTGATACCACGACGTCGAGTACCCATAACTATTCCCACGTAGCTGGTTAGTGCGTATAGACCAAATGGCCAGACTCAGATCAAATACCAAGATCCCGTTAAACGTGTTATTATGAAATAACCGCGGACAACGACCAGGGCCAGGCCCACCTGTCTCCTAGGTGGTCGCAACCTGCACTGTCGCTCCGCCACAAGGTAACCATCAGGGGGCTGTCGGGAACCCAGGCCCACCACTACCTGGGTGGAACCACCTGCCCCTTCAGCCCCCATATCCGAACCATCATCATGTGTCATGTAAAATGTATGTAGTATATACCCGTGATCACCCCCAAGTGATCACGGCCCGATAGAATAGCAGGGCAGACGGACAAGGGTGTAGGGCCACTGATGGAGTACTAGCATCCTATACTAAGCATTTAGTATTGCAGGTAAGGTATCAACAGTGGTAGCAACAATGACAGGCTATGCAGCATAATAGGATTATCGAAAGCAGTAACATGCTACACTACTCTAATGCAAGCAGTAGAGAGAAGAGTAGGCGATATCTGGTGATCAAAGGGGGGGCTTGCCTGGAAGCTCTGCAGACGAAAGGAATCTTCAGAAGCGTAGCCGTAGTCGAACAGGGGGTTACCGTCAGTCTCGGGGTCTACCGGAAAGAAGTAACGGAGGGGGAAACATAATAAATAACAGAGCAACAATAGCACACAAAGCATAACATGGCAAAAGGCGGTGCTACGTGTGACCTAACGCGGTGCTCGGTGATACAGGCGAAGAGGAATAACATCCGGGAAAGTATTCCCGGTGTTAGGCGTTTTCGGGCGGATGAAACGGAGGGGGAAAGTTGCGGGTTCGGTATGATAGAGATGCGTGGCGGACGAACGGACCGCGTATTCGGATTCGTCTCGTCGTTCTGAGCAACTTTCATGTACAAAGTATTTTCATCCGAGTTACGGTTTAAAAGATATGATTTTCTAAAGGTTTTATTAAATTTTGGAATTTAATAATAATTAAATTAATTTTAAAAAGGATTTATGACATCAGCATGACATCATGCTGACGTCAGCATGGTTGACTGGTCAACCTGACCAGTGGGTCCCATCTGTCATACACTATTTAGTTTAATTAGGATCTAGCTAATCCAGTTACTGTTTAATTAAACTACCCAATTAATTAGATTAATGAAACAGGATTAACTAACTTAATTTATTCACTAATTAATTAATTAATTATATTTTGATTATTTTAATTATTTTAATTATTATTATTATTTATTATTTTTATTTTTATTTTTTATTATTATTAAACAGTTCTGGGGGGCGGGCCCCCCCTGTCATAGGGCCATAGGCCTAAACGGGTTTGGGCACAGGGGCGCAACGGGAGGAGCCCGTGGGCACGGCGCTGAAGGGGACGAGGCTGCGGCTATCGCCGGTGGCAGCCTCAGGGCGAGTGGCCGCCGGCGGCAGCGGCCAGGGGGAATGGGCGGCTGCGGGCAGGGCGGCACGGGAGCCGTTGGCCGCTGCGGCGGCGAGGCCCCGGCCAGCAGCGGCCCGAGCGGGCGCGGCCAGCCGGCGGGCTGGGCATGTAGGAGGCGAGGAGCGCGGTGTGGTTGGGGTGGCGAAGGGGCCGGCGCGGCGGGCGGCCAGCGCCGGGGCGAGGGCCGGCGCCTGGAGCGAGCGCGGCGGCCAGGAGGTGCGGCGCGCGCGCGGGGG
>LR738715.1:679004251-679019122 GCA_902687465.1 Secale cereale | reverse complement strand
AGTGCGAGGAGAGGGGGAAAGCCCGGGGCCTCACCGGGGTTCGCAGGGTCAAGGGCAGCGGGGTCATCGGGGACGGGGCGTGGTCGCCGTCGGCTCGGCGAGGGGCGCCCTCGAGGGAGAGGGGACGGGGTGCGAGGACGAGGGCGGGTGTCGGCGAGGTGATGGCGAGCCGCGGGGAGGCAGCTGCTCTCCGGCAAGGGCAGCCGGTGCGAGGTGCAGCCCCGAAGGCTCGCGAGGTCGCCGATGGGAGGTAGGAGGCGCACGGGGTGGGGCGGGGCTCTGCCCTGCGCGAGCGCGATCCAGATCCACGGTGGGGGGGAGGGAACGGGCGAGAGACGTGAGGGTAGTGGGGTGTTCGGGGGTTAGGTCACAGGGGATGGCCATATAGGCCAGGAGAGGTGCGACTGGGCCGGCCGGTTGGGCTGAGGCCCAGTTGGGCCGGGGTCTCTTTGCCCTTTTTTTTTTGTTTGTTTTTCTTTTCTCATTTTCCTTTCTTTTGTTTTATTTTAGTTACACATTATTTTTAGTTTAGGGAAATATGACAGTAGCTCCTAAAATAATGTTCCACGATAACCCACTGTCATAATAGTTTTACCCCCGAACTAAAACAATTTATTATTTTACAAAATACCAAAGGCATTAAATAATTGTTTTTGCTACTGTTTAAATCAGTATAGTGCCTTTAATTATTTTATTAAAATAAGGATTCTCCTCCATAATTCCTTGCGATTTATTTGATACATCCCGAACATTTTAATTTTAATGTTTGAAAACTTTTGTGTTTTCTTTTAATTCAAATTTTAATTTGGATCGTTTTCGAACTAACACGAGATTATCATCAGTAAGTGTGGTGACGTGTCGTCATTAGTAGAGGGTTACTGTAGCTTAACTATCCGGGCGTCACACTCGGTATCTATCTTAAGGTCACAGGAAACCACGGTATCTATCTTAGGAGTGTGGGGTGCAGGTTCACCAGGAAAAATGTCCATCATCGGAGTTACGAGGGATGGTCGGGGGCGGCATCGCGACTATGGGCTGCAGTTGGGGGCGGGGCGGCAAGACTGGAGCGGGAGCGTGCGGGAGACGGCAGCAAGCGTTTAGGCGAGTGGTAGGTCAGTGGTTCGAGGTAGAAGATGATTAGTAAAAACATTTCAGAGGTTAAAAAAGTTGATCTAGCTATCCATCTAGCATCCGACGACCGGAGGGAAGGAAGACCGCTGAGGTAGAAGATGATTAGTAAAAACATTTCGGAGGTTAAAAAAGCTGATCTAGCTATCCATCTAGCATCCGACGGCCGGAGGGAAGGAAGGAGCAGCCACCGGCCACATAGTAGGCCTCTGGGTTTATCATAGATGGCAGGCGACTCTTCTAACTTAGGATCGCCGGCCACATAGTAGGCCTTTGGGTTTATCTTAGATGGCAGGCGACTCTTCTAACTTAGGATGGCAAACGACCCCGGTATTTATCTTAGGGAAGGGGGTGCAAGTTCGCACGAAAAAAAATTATTCATCGTAGGGGTTGAAGGGATGGCCGGTGACGGCGGCAGCACGATGGTGGGGTGCGGTTGGGGGAGGGCGGGGCTGGCACGAGAGCGTCATCGACCGCAGGCGGTTAGCCCGGTGTTAGCTCAGCAATTCGAGGTAGAAGGTCAACAGTAAAGACATATCGGAGGTTGAAGAATCTGATCTAGCCATCAATCTTGCATCCGACGGCTCATAACGAAACTACTGACCCAAATTGATTTTCAAGTCACCTCACCTGACCTCTAGCCGATCCCTTCCATTTTCTATGTCCGAGTACAACCAAACTTGGTAATTGATGGTTGAAGAATACCAATCCAAATCGGCACTACCATTACGGGCATCCAAACGTGGCCTAAGAAGAATCAAGGAGATCGAAAGTGCCCTTCTACACCTGAGCTCAATCAAATGAGCTCGGGATGAACACTTACTTGAAAACATTTAAAAAAATGTTAAAAAATATATCTGAAATTTTTATGGCAAACCTTGACAAATGTTATAAGAATTTGCAAAATTCCATCAGAAATCATTTTTACCTAAGTCGTGGCAATTTTGTTTTTTTGCCACGGCTTCCACAAATGTGATTTGATGATAAAATTTTGCAAACTCTTAGAACATTTGTCAAAGTTTTGCCATAAAAAATTTCAGATTTTTTAAATGTTTTCGATTTTACTGCTCAAATGAGCTCAGGTGCAAAAACTTCACGTCCCAAAGAGCTTATTTCTGTTAGACTTGCAACATTTTTGTTGTTGACCGTAGCCTCCCAGCGGAGGCGCCGTCAGAACGGACAGATAAAGCCCAATGCATGGATAAACGTACAGAGAGAACACGAATTTGCGGACTGTGTCATTCCTGGAACAAGGCAAATTGGGGAACATAGCGGTCAAAATGGCAGTCACGCAATGCCAATAATTCGGCCATAAACCAAGCAGTTAGCACACGCGCTCGGCACATTTCAGTCGGGCGTCACTACTCAGTACCCACTGTCCACTCCAAACGCAAACGTGCAGCCGGCACCACCACCGCCCGACCCGGCGGCCGCCTCCACCGGCACCGGCACATTGGCGAACGCGTCGTCGGTGTAGAACCCCGCGAAGTCGACGGCGTCCGGCCCAAACGCGGACACGTTGCCGAAGTCGCCGTCAAGCAGCAGCCTCGCCCTCTTCTCACCGCCCTCCACCGGCTCTTGCTCACCACTGGCCGCGTTGCCGCTGTTGCCGACCAGGCGCTGCAGCGTGTCGCGGTCGCCGACGATGGTGAGGAGGAAGGCGAGCATCTGCTTGGGCTTCCGCTCGGTCTCCTGCACGCGGCGCCACATGGCGGCGACCCTGTCGTCGATGGTGCTCTGCTCCTTCTTCAGCCTCACCACCTCCGTGGCGACCATGGTCATGTCGTCGTCGGTGAGACCGGCCGCCCCCGCGTCCTTGCGCTTGCCGCCGCCGCCGCCGGGGGCGGGGTTGCCACGGCGGACGATGTTGCGCAGGAGGTGCGTCTGGCCCCGGAGGAAGGAGCCGTGGGCGAACTCCCACCGGTCCGGATCCACCTTGCGGAAGCCCTGAGGTGAAGCGGAAAATAATCTGGTCAGGGCAGAATCTAGTGCAAGGACGCTGGCTCTCTCTGCACTTTGTGAAACAAATCTGCGCTTTTCGACTCAGCTCGCTATACGTGTCACGTTCTGGCACTTCTAATCACGAACACATGGAAAATGCTGCTTCGAAGCGGATAAACGTTGTATTCAGAAGGCGCAAAATATTCAGAAGCTTGCCTGTAATTAACATCGCGCGCCACGTGGTCTTCATATGTCCATAAATCGACACCCCAGCCAGTTTTTTTTTCCTAAAAGAAATCGACACCCCAACCACACACAGTAAAGACGAACTACATCCTCAAAAAAAAAGACGAACTACATACTCCCAAAAAATGTCACGCATACACAGCTGTACACACACGCACACAAGAACTTGCACAGAAATCTCTCTTTCTCTCTGAATCAAGATAAGCAGAGCGCGCGCGCGGCTTAACATGGAGTAGGAATCGACAAGAGAAGCACAAATCGAGTAGGAATCAAGCGACTGACATAGGTGTTGAGCTGGCGGACGAAGCTGGAGAAGTTGTTGTGCTTGAAGTGCGCGGGCAGCATGGTCTGCGAGAAGACGAAGGGGTCGGCGACGACGAAGCTGTTGTTCCCCTTCCCCCACCCGATGACGCCGTTCGTCCCCGGGTCCTCCACCATCCGGTACGTCTTCCACACGAACGGCGCCGCTCCCCCTCCGACGCTCGCCGCCGCCGCCGCCATCGGTCTCGCTCTAAGTAAAGTTTCGCGGGATTTGTCCTGAGATTTCTTGATAAAGTAATGGGAGGAGAGCATAAAGCTCAAAGGTACTACAGAAAAAGGGAAGGGGGGCGCGTCGCCAAAGAAGGCAAGATCTGCCGGTCTGTGAACGTGTCGGCCTCCGGTGGGTAGTTTTATAAGCCTGCCGCGCCCGTGGTGGGTGTGGGGAGAAAGCGACGGCGAGGAGGTGGCGACAGGTGCGTGCATCCACGGGCTCGGGAGGTTTCCGCCGGTGGTCACACACGTACCCCCATCGTGCCACCGCGTCATGGGGCCCGCCCAGGCCGGGTGGGGAAAAAGCGCTCGCGGCCACGGCGTCGGGCGCGAGAGGACACCTGCTATGTATGCTATGCTATGGGGGGAGGGGCCGAGGGGGACCGTGTCCCGTGTTCATTCGGTGCCATATCACCTTCGGCATAGAAAACTTGGAAAGGGCAGGAAATGGGTGATTCACAGTCAGGTCGACGGACGACCCTGCGAAAACCGCATCTTCTTTTCCGGATTACTTTTTTAAGAAGAGCCAGAAGGCGCCAAAGATTTCTGTTAAGTTTTCTTCTTTTTTCTGCAACCGAAAAGATTAGTTGAGTTCCCCACAAAAAGGGAGAATAGCTCCCCACCCCTGCACCGCCCGCTCGGGGGGTGAACCCTAGCCGCATCACCGGGCACCCTTCCTAGCTTCCGCCCGAGGGAGCCACCCGGCACCCGGCAACCTTGGGACACTGCCAAGGATGGTGGCGGCGGGGCCTCCGTCTACCCTGCTTCCGTGCGGGGAGCTTTGGATCTAGAGTAGCGACTCCTATGGCGAGGCACCGCCGGCTCTGCAGCGAGCGGTCGTGCGGACGGTGGATCCGGTGTCCTGACCGCGTGGGCGACGGGATCTTGGTGGTCGAGAGCGGGCGGTGGCAGCTTCTACGGCGGCCGGTGCGCAAGATCTGGCACCTCCCCTCCTCGCATGTTCGACGTGCGAGTCTGCCCCGCATCCATCCCATCTTGCGATGGTGTGGCTCCTTCAATCCAGGCGAGGAGGTAGTCGCCTCCTTCGAAGATGGTGTACTGGATGTGTCGTGTTGGGACCGTAGGTGCATGGTGACGGCATGCCCCGCTGGTGTCGGCCCCTCTCTTCTCCGAGCAAGTGTGGTATTTTTTCGGGTGCAGCAGTTTTTGAGGAGGACCTTAGCGTCTTCGGCTTCATTCTAATATGATCATCTTCAGCCCCCATGGCGCATGACGCTTAGTTTTATGTTGTCCATCGTCTATGTATCTTAGAGCAACTTCAACCGGCCGACCAATTTCGTCTGCGCGTGTCCGTTTGGGTCGACGCAGACATAAAACTCGACCCAACGCAACGACCAAAATGGACGCGTGCCCGTTTTTTGTTCGCCCGCGACCCATTCCAGGCCCAAATTCGGGCCGCATTTGAGTCGGCGCAGACACAGGACAGACGAGCGTGAGGCCCGCTGTTATCCTCCCCCTGGTTCGCTAGTCGGTGACACGCAAGCCAGTATCCTCTTCCTTCACTGGCCCTCAATTCACCCGGCCGCCAGCCATTCGTCCGTAGATAGGTCACCCATCTGGGCGCCTCATCTCACGGCGTCGCTAGCCTCCCAACCTTGCCGCCGCCACCCGGACGCTACACCGGCACTCGAGCGCGGCATCCTCCCTCTCCTAGATGCAGGCACGCCCATCAGAGGCTGGCGCGCTCGCCGGGCGGTGGCATGCCTGCTACCTTGCCTTGATGGGGCATGGGGCTCTTCACCGGCTGGCTTCTTCCACGAAGCCCGCAAGTTGTTTGACGGTTTGCCCACCAGGTACAAATGGACTTCGATGACGAGTTCTTTTTCTACAACGTTCTTTGCGATTCAGATGACTCTTCATCCGATGATGAGGAGATCGTGGCAATTGTGTTGGTCGTCCATGACCACGTAAGTAGGCAGCGGTCGATGTTTAGGGCTCGATACCGGGGCACACGTCGGCGTTGAATCGCAACCGAGAGAGTGGCCATTTCCTACTCTGGAAGGACTACTTCGAGACCCCCAACCCGCTCTTCAAACATCACCTATTCCGGTGTTGTTTTCGTATGGCTAGGTATGTGTTCAACCGTATTCAGGAGAGGATGGTGGGGCACTATAACTATTTCGAGTGCAAGACGGATGCCCTGGGAAAGATTGGCTTCTCATCTTATAAAAAATGCACTGCTGTCATTCGGAGCTTCCATATAGAGTTTCTGGTGATCTCATTGATGATTATGTCCGGATGTGTGAGTCCACCTGCCTTGAGTCCATGTATAGGTTTTGCAAGGCTGTCATAGTTGTGTTTGGCCCGGAGTACTTGAGAGAGCCAATTGTTGCTGATACAACATGGGTGATGGCGATGAATGCCAGCAGGGGTTTCCTCGGGATGCTTGGTAGTATAGATTGTGTGCACTAGGAGTGGAAAAACCATCCTTATGCTTGGCAGGGGCAGTATAAGGGCCTTGTCCGAGCTTGCATTGTCATACTTCACGTCGTTGCTTCATAAGATCTCTGGATTGGTACTCTTTCCTCGGCATGGCCGGATCTCACAACGATATCAATGTGCTCTACCGCTCTCTAGTGTTTGCTACGATGGCAGAAGGCAAGGTCAATGTTGAGATCAATGGCCACCACTACAACAAAAGATACTATCTAACCGACGGTATCTATCCACAGTGGACTATTCTTGTCAAGATAATCCCCAGTCCTGTAAGAGAGAAGAAAAAGAGATTTGCCCTAGAGCAAGAAAGTGTTAGGAAGGATGGAGCGTGTCTTTGGTGTTCTGCAATCTCGATGGGGCATTGTTCGGTATCCTACAAGAACTTGGAGCACCCGAAAGTTTTGAGAGGTGATGACTGCTTGTGTGATCATGCACAACATGATCATAGAGGATGAGCGTCCAAAACGTCTCTACGACCAAGGGTTTCAGTTTTAGGGTGACAATGTTGTGCCTGAGCATGGAGGAGCGGCATCGTTCGCACGGTTCACCGAGTTTCATCATCAGATACGTGATTGGAAAACTCACGTTCAGCTGCAAGATGATTTGGCTGAGCATACGTGGGCTCATGTTTGGCAACCAATATATGTATTTGCCACATTTTTCTTTTAAATGTATTTGAGATAGTTTAATGTTTATTTAGCTTGTAAACCATGAGATATTTATGTGGTTTTCGAACTATGCAATATTTGTATTTTTATTGAACTATGTTAACTTAGGGGCAAATTTTATACATAGTATGTGGCAAAATGATCAAAAAATGGCCACAAGCCGGTCGCGCGGACAAAAATGAGTCGGCGCGTTAGGCTCATGGCCAATTCAAACGAAAAACAGGACGGGCTGACCAACGCTGATGAACAAAACGCGCTTCCGTATAGGTCGGCCGGTTGAAATTGCTCTTACCGCCTCTGTTGCTCTTTCTTTTGCCTGAGGAGGTACGTCTGTAATTATGATCGGTTAACGACTTTGTTAATTTAAAGTCATGTTAGGCTTGAGCCGCATGTCGAGATCGGTGATGCCTTTGCAGCTATGGGATTGGTTCCCTGTCATTTTGGCAAGACTACAGTTTCGCTATGGCCAGACTCGTCAAAATTCAGTGTGCTGGATCTGGATGCTAGTACGCAAACGGAAATTTTGGTATGCTGCCAATAAGAAAGATGGCGGTGGCCCTCTCCCGGTTTAGGCCCACCCGTGCAGGCGCCCATGCCGTCGCACAGTGACGACCGGCGAGGGCAACGCTGTCGCGACCACCACCGAGATCGCCAGCCACGCATTTCGCCCCGGCCGACCGCTCGACGCGTGGGATTTATTAAGGACTCGTGCGGCCTCCACGGCGGGGCACGCAGCGCTGCGCACCACACATTTGCTTCTTCTTCCTCCGCCGCTGCGAGCGGTCCCGATCAGGTTAGCAATTGTTGTTGTGCTGGGAGTGGGACTGGGGAGTAGATTACGTGATCTTATCCCTGCGGCCATGACCGCGACCCTGCCGATAAAGCGGCAGACAGCAATGCCGTATTCCATGCGGTGGCCGTATCCCGTAGTCTTGTGCCCACAACGGAGAAACAACTTGCGATCGATATGTTTTTGTTGCCATTATTTTTCATCTTTAGAGCTGTGTCAGGGCATCTTCCATGCTGACTCCAAAAAAGATGGACACATGATATGGCTGTGGATGGATCCGGACTGTCAGTGGAGACCCATGCGAGAGTCGGCCATCCAACCATGTTTCTGTGGACAAAAACGCCGGCCCAACGTACCGATCCAAACCTAAAGCGTGTCCACTTTATGTCCGCACCGACGCCTTTCAGACCCGGCGCGTCTCCTCGGTGTCCGTCGGGGCCTCGCATTTCAGCCGCTCAACAACCGTCCATGGTCGTGTTAAACGCCAGCACCTACCTCGGGCCGCATGACAGTGTGTGCAAGGGTCGCGTGCCCGTCCTTTTTAATGAAAGTGTGCGGCAGGGCCGGCCTCATCAACTTCCCCATCCACATATGGCCATGCTTGCCCCCTCGCCAGCGACCAGAAAACCCTAGCCAGCCAGCACGAAACCTAGCGAGCCACGTGCTTCTTGCGTGGGAAGGGGAAGGGGAGGTTCAGCGCCGACGCGAGCTCTTCCCGCGTGCTTCCTCCTCCGTCGCTGTCGGCAAGACGCGGCTCGCCACTGCGGGAGCGGGAGCGGCTGTACATACCAGTCCACCAGGCGTGGTGGCACTGGCAGTACCGTCGGCCCTTGCAGTATCTGCATGTCAACCTGCCAAACGGTTGGCATCTGGAACCGCAGCGGATCCCCATTCCGGCTATGCCGCGTGCATGCCGAGGAGGTTCGCCGACGTCGCGAGCTCCTTACGTCGGAACAACATGTGATGCGTGCCTACGTGCCAGACTTCCCCAACTCGGAGCACTTGTTTGCGCTAGAGCACGAGGAGGAGCGATGTCGCGGCGTCCACATCGTTGTCCCCCTCCCGCCCCCTAAGCTTTTGCCAGAGGAGGGAGCGGCGGAGGCGGTGTACCAAGCCGCCCTCGAGGAGGTCCTGTAGCACGCACTGGAGGCGAGCCGGCTCGAGGAGGACGCCCATTGGGATGGGCTGGATCACGCCCTCGCCTTGTCGACGATGGGGACTCCGTCCACGCTTCGTTATTCGTTCCACCACCGTCGCCGTTGTCGCCCTTCATTGATTCCAAGGCCGAGACCGAGCACACATCCATGCAAAAGCGGCGCTACCGCCGCCCACTTGGCCCAAGGAGTCATACTCATGGACCGGCCTGCTCCGCAAGTGAGTTAGCGCGCCTCCCGTCCACTACGCCGGACAAGGATGCGACCCACTTTGAGCGCTGGAAGGCGCATTGGCTTGTCGAGGAGGAGGCCGACGGCGAGCGGCAGATACGCCGGGAGCAGTAGCTGCTCCGCAACAAGGAGGCATTGCACCTTGAGGAGGAGGAGGAGCGCGCCCGCCTAGCCACAATGTCGCCGCCGCAACAGACATGGAGGTGGCTGCCTTGGAAGCCTATCAAGCCGAGTTCGGGTGGGCTGGGCCGCCTTCTGTTTTCATCAACCTCACCATTGGCGACAATGACGGCAAGGACAAGGTAGACACCTAGGGTAGCGTGCAGGCGCAGAGTTGTTTTTACTTTTTAATTCAATGTTCAAGAAAGTGTGGTCCCGATCTTCCGATGAAATGGTAACTATCGATTTTGTGGAGACAACTTTGACAATCCGATTACAAACGTGCAATAATGTTGTGGCTTAGCAATTGGTAAACCCACCTCCGAGAGGTTATTGACCACATCGGAGTACGATCAACCTGACCATGAAGGTCTATTCCTACAAGCAATTGAAGAAAAAAAATGATAAAGCAATTTGAATATTGTGAAGGAAATATGCCCTAAAGGCAATAATAAAGTTGTTATTTATATTTCCTTATATCATGATAAATGTTTATTATTCATGCTAGAATTGTATTAACCGAAAACTTAGTCCATGTGTGAATACATAGACAAAACATAGTGTCCCTAGTATGCCTCTACTAGACTAGCTCATTGATCAAAGATGGTTATGTTTCCTAGCCATAGACATGAGTTGTCGTCTGATCAACGTGGTCACATCATTACGAGAATGATGTGATGGACAAGACCTATCCGTTATCTTAGCAACTTGATCGTTTAGTTTTACTGCTATTGCTTTCTTCGTAACTTATACATGTTCCTATGACTATGAGATTATGCAACTCCCGAATACCGTAGGAACACCTTATGTGCTATAAAATGTTACAACGTAACTGGATGATTATAAAGATGCTCTACAGGTGTCTCCGAAGGTGTTTGTGGTGTTGGCATAGATCGAGAATAGGATTTGTCACTCCGAGTGTCAGAGAGGTATCTCTGGGCCCTCTCGGTAATACACATCATAATAAGCCTTGCAAGCAAATGACTAATGAGTTAGTCACGAGATGATGTACTACAGAACGAGTAAAGAGACTTGCAAGTAACGTGAATAACTAGGTATGATGATACCAATGATCGAATCGCGGGCAAGTAACATACCGATGACAAAGGGAACAACATATGTTGTTATGCGGTTTGACCGGTAAAGATATTCGTAGAATATGTAGGAACCAATATGACCATCCAGGTTACGCTATTGGTTATTGACCGGAGATGAGTCTCGGTCATGTCTACATAGTTCTCGAACCCGTAGGGTCCGTACACTTAACGTTCGATGACAATCGGTATTATGAGTTTATATGTTTTGATGTACCGAAGATAGTTCGGAGTCTCGGATGAGATCACGGACAAGACGAGGAGTCTCGGAATGTCCGAGACATAAAAATTGATATATCGAACGGCTATATTCGGACACCCGAAGTGTTCCGGGTGATTTCAGAGAAAGCCGGAGTGCTGGAGGGGTTACCGGAACCCCCTGGGGGAGCATTGGGCCATAGTGGGCCTTGAGGGAAAGTGAGAGGCAGCCCACCTTCCTTCTCCTTCATTTCCCACTCCTACTCCTACTAGGAGTGGAATTGCTCCCCTCCTTGGCGCGCCCTAGGGCCTCCGGCCTCCCCCTTGATCCTTTATATACGGGGGCAGGGGGCACCCTAGAACACACAATTGAACATTAGTTTTATCCGTGTGTGGTGCCCCCTCCACAGATACACACCTCGATCATATCATTGCAGTGCTTAGGCGAAGCCCTACGCCGGTAGCTTCATCATCACAGTCACCACGCCGTCGTGCTGACGAAACTCTCCTGTGATGCTCAACTGGATCAAGATCTCGTAGGACATCATCGAGCTGAATGTGTGCTGAACGCGGAGGTGCCGTATGTTTGGTGCTTGGATCGGTTGGATCGCGAAGACGTTCGACTACATCAACCGCGTCACTAGACGCTTCCGCTTTCGGTCTACGAGGGTACGTAGACATACTCTCCCCTCTCGTTGCTATGCTTCTAGTAGATAGATATTGCGTGATTGTAAGATTTTTTTTGAAATACTACGTTCCCCAACAGTGGCATCATGAGCCAGGTCTATGCGTAGATGATATGCACGAGTAGAACACAATGAGTTGTGGGCGATAATAGTCATACTGCTTACCAGCATGTCATACTTTGATTAGGCGGTATTGTGAGATGTAGCGGCCCAGGCCGACATTACGCTTACGCTTACGCGAGACTGGTTTCACCGTTACGAGCACTCATTGCTTAAAGGTGACTGGCGGGTGTCTGTCTCTGTGACGCCCCCGATTTGACCGTACACTAATCATGCACGCAAATGTGTACGACCAAGATCAGAGACTCACTGGAAGATATCACAACACAACTCTAAACACAAATTTAAAATAATACAAGCTTTATATTACAAGCCAGGGGCCTCGAGGGCTCGAATACAAAAGCTCGGAAACACAAGAGTCAGCGGAAGCAACAATATCTGAGTACAGACATAAGTTAAACAAGTTTGCCTTAAGAAGGCTAGCACAAATATAGCAACGATCGAAGAGGCAAGGCCTCCTGCCTGGGACCTCCTAACTACTCCTCGAAGCTGAACTCCATGTAGAAACATCATCGGGATCCTCTGGCTCCTGGTCTCCATCATCTGGTTGCGTCATCCGAGAAGAAGGAACGGAAGGGGGAAAAAGGGGAGCAAAGCAACCATGAGTACTCATCCAAAGTACTCGCAAGCAAGGATCTACACTACATATGCAATGGTATCTGTGTAAAGGGGTAATATATGTGGGTTAAACTGCAGAATGCCAGAATAAGAGGGGGATAGCTAATCCAATCGAAGACTACACTTCTGGCCACCTCCGTCTTGCAGCAGTACAATAGAATAGATGGTAAGTTCACCAAGTAACAACGTATAGCATAATCCTACCCGGTGATCCTCCCCTCGTCGCCCTGTGAGAAAGCGATCACCGGGTTGTATCTGGAACTTGTCTGGGTGTGTTTTATTAAGTATCCAATTCTAGTTGTCATGAGGTCAGAGTACAACTCCGGGTCGTCCTTTTACCGAGGGACACGGCTATTCGAATAGATTAACTTCCCTGCAGGGGTGCACCACATAACCCAGCACGCTCGATCCCATTTGGCCGGACACACTTTCCAGGGTCATGCCTGGCCTCGGAAGATCAACACGTCGCAACCCTACCTAAGCACAACAGAGAGGTGAGCACGCCGGTCTAAACCCTAAGCGCACGGGGGGTCTGGGCCCATCGCCCAATGCACACCTGCACGTTGCGAGGGCGGCCGGTAAGCAGACCTAGCCGCTCCTAATACCAGAGCGGCTTTCCAGTCCAATCCGGCGTGCACCGCTAAGTCGCTGACGTCAAAAAGGCTTCGGCTGATACCACGACGTCGAGTGCCCATAACTATTCCCACGTAACTAGTTAGTGCATATAGGCCAATGGCCAGACTCGGATCAAATACCAAGATCTCGATAAGCTGTTATTATGAAATAACCGTCTACAACGACCAGGGCCAGGCCCACCTGTCTCCTAGGTGGTCGCAACCCGCCCTGTCGCTCCGCCACAAAGTAACCACCAGGGGGCTGTCGGGAACCCAGGCCCACCACTACCTGTGTGGAACCACCTGCCCCTTCAGCCCCCACCTCTGAATCATCATCATGTGTATGTAATAGTATAGTATATACCCGTGATCACCACCCGAGTGATCACGGCCCGATAGTATAGCATGGCAGACGGACAAGAATGTAGGGCCACTAATGAAGTACTAGCATCCTATACTAAGCATTAGGATAGCAGGTAAAGGTATCAACAGTTGTAGCAACAATGACAGGCTATGCAACAAAATAGGAGCTATCGAATCAACAACAGTAGCAAACCTAATGCAATAATAAGAGAGAGGGGAATGGGCAATATCTGGTGATCAAGGGGGGGGGGGCTTGCCTGGTTGCTCTGGCAAGAAGGAGGGGTCGTCGTCGACGCATTCGATCACAGTGGCATCGTCATCGGTCTCGGTCCTCGTGTCTAACGGAGAGAAGAGGGGGGAAGAAACAATAAATATAAAGCATACAATTGTAACACAAAGTATGACATGGCGATACGATGTGCCGGGTGTGCCCTAACGCAGTGATACATCTCACCGATAAAGGAGGATCCCATCCGAGAAAGTTTTCCTGGTTCCGGACATTTGTCAGACAGATGACCGGAGGGGGAAAGTTCCATGTCCAGGTATTTAGAGGCACCACACGAATATGCGGGTAACGTATTCGGGTTCGTCTCGTCGTTCTGAGCAACTTTCATATATAAATTATTTTCATCCGAGTTACGGATTATTTTATATTAATTTTTAAAGTTTTAAAACATTTTCTAATTTATTAATTATTAAATAAATTTGAAATTATATTAACACATCAGCATGACGTCAGCATGACGTCAACAGTCAACAGAGGTGTTGACTGGGTCAAGCTGACGTGTGGGGTCCACATGTCATTGACTGATTTAACTAGACATAATTAATTAGGTTAACTAGTGTTTAGATTAAGCTAATGATGATTAATTAACTTAATTGATTCGTTAATTAATTAATTAATAATATTTTAATTATTATTTATTATATTATAATTAATTTTTAATTTCTTTTTTAAAAATGTTCTAGGGGTAGGCCCCGGCTGTCATTGGGTCAGGGCCATACCTAGCGGCTAACGGGCATAGCCCGTCGCGCATTGGGCACCCGGGCGTGGCCACGGGCACCGGGCGTACATGCCTGAGGCCATCAGGAGGGCGCTGGCCGGGGCGGGGTCGCCGACGACGTTGGCGGGGGAAGCCGCCGGACAGGGAGGGGAGGGAAACGGCGAGGGGAGCGGGGGCTCTTGCGAAAGCAGCCGCAGAAGGCAGCCATCGGTAGAGGACAAGGCAGCGACGGCGGCATGCGTGAGCAGTGGCGCTACAGTGGCTGACGACGAGGCCGTGCACGCGGAGGGGACGGTGGTGCGGCTAGGCAGCGCAGGCGGGACCAGCAACAGCGAACACAGAGCAAGGCGCGGCACGACGTCGGGTACGCGGGCGTGTCGCGCGCGCGGCGAATGACGCCGAACAGAGAGGAAAAGAAGGAGGGACGGCGGCTCACCGGGCCCTGCTGTTGTGCGTACGCGGGCTCGGGGAGGAGGATGAGGAAGCGAGGTGACGGAGAGGTCGACGGTGGAGGCGGGGTCGCGTCGTGGCCGGCGTCGGCTGTGTCGTTGGCGGGGAGGACGAGGACGTATCGGCGACGAAGAGGACGGTGGCGATGATGTTCGACGACGGCGGTTCGTGCATCGTTGAGGTCGTGCCCCGATCCACCGATCCAGTTCTGGATCGGGGAGGGGGTGAGGATGGGAGGCGAGAGGTGGGGTCGAGGGGGCGATGACGGGGCGGCACCGTAGACGACGAGCGGCGTCGTTGCCAGCGGGGGGTGGGGCTCGGGAGTGAGGCGCATCGCCACTAGGTGTGCGGCGGCGCGAGGGAGAGGGTGAGGGAATCGTGCGGGGGGAAGTGGGGATCGTGGGTACTAGGTCACATGG
>LR738715.1:678728212-679004130 GCA_902687465.1 Secale cereale | reverse complement strand
GGTCTTTTCATTTTAGCTTTATTTTATATTTCTTTTGTCTTTTTCCTTTCCTTTTGTTTTTTATTTCTTTTGTGTTTTATTTTCAGTTCCTTTTATTTTAGTTTTATTAAATACCAAGTCAGCACCTAAATTAGTATCATCAATATAGGCCACCGCCAAACCTAGTTTGTAGCCAATATATTAGTTTAATATTTTCATAATTTGTAAAGCAATTAAATTATTATTTTAGCCACTGCTTTTAATTATTATAGTGCATTTGAACTCTTTATAAAAGTGTGGTTTCTCCACCAACATTACATATGATTTATTTGTCACCTTTAGAACATTTTAGTTTTGACGTTTGAAAACTTTTATTGTTTGCTTCATTTTGAATTTGAATTCGAACCGGTTTCGAACTAACACGAGATTATCAACAATAATTATGGTGACGCGTCGTCATTAGTAGAGGGTTACTGTAGCTTAACCATCCGGGCGTCACAGTCTCTCTCACTTCAGTTGAATCCGGTGTGGCTACGCCCGGTCCTTGTGAAGGTTAAAACAGCACACTTGACGAAAAATCGTTGTGGTTTTTGCATGCGTAGGTAAGAACGGTTCTTGCTAAGCCCGTAGCAGCCACGTAAAACTTGCAACAACAAAGTATAGGACGCCTAACTTGTTTTTGCAGGGCATGTTGTGATGTGATATGGTCAAGACATGATGAGTTATACGTTATTGTATGAGATGATCATGTTTTGTAAAGTTATCGGCAACCGGCGGGAGCCTTATGGTTGTATCTTTATTGTATTAATTGAGAAGGCCATGTAATTGCTTCACTTTATCACTATGAGTTAGCGATAGTAGTAGTAGCAATAGTTGGCGAGATGACCATGATGCTACGATGAAGATCATGGTGTCTAGACGGTAACGATGGAGATCATGACGATGCTTTGGAGATGGAGATCAAAAGCACAAGATGATGATGGCCATATCATGTCACATATTTTTTGATTGCATGTGATGTTTATCTTATTATGCTTCTTATTTAGCTTAGTACGGCGGTAGCATTATAAGATGATCCCTTCCAAAATTTCAAGGTACAAGTGTTCTACCTGAATATGCACCGTTGCGAAAGTTCGTCGTGCCGAGACACCACGTGATGATCGGGTGTGATAAGCTCTACGTTCAAATACAACGGGTGCAAGACAGTTTTGCACATGCAGAATACTCGGGTTAAACTTGATGAGCCTAGCATCTACAGACATGGTCTCGGAACACTGGAGACCGAAAGGTCGAGACAGAATCATATAGTAGATATGATCAACATAAGATGTTCACCATTGAAAACTACTCCATCTCACGTGATGATCGGACATGGTTTAGTTGATTTGGATCACGTGATCATTTAGATGACTAGAGGGATGTCTATCTAAGTGGGAGTTCTTTAGTAATATGATTAATTAAACTTTAATTTATCATGAACTTAGTCCTGATAGTTTTTGCATATCTATGTTGTTGTAGCTCAATGGCCCGTGCTACCGTTCCCTTGAATTTTAATGCATTCCTAGAGAAAGCTAAGTTGAAAGATGATGGTAGAAACTACACGGACTGGGTCCATAACTTGAGGATTATCTTCATTGCTGCACAGAAGAATTATGTCTTGGAAGCACCGCTAGGTGACAGGCCTGCTGCAGGAGCAACTCTAGACGTTATGAACGTCTGGCAAGCTCGTTCTGATGACTACTCGATAGTTCAATGTGCCATGCTTTACGGCTTAGAATCGAGACTTCAACGATGTTTTGAACATCATGGAGCATATGAGATGTTCCAAGAGTTGAAGTTAATATTTAAAGCAAATGCCCGAATTGAAAGATATGAAGTCTCCAATAAGTTCTATAGCTGCAAGATTGAGGAGAACAGTTCTATCAGTGAACACTTGCTCAGAATGTTTGGGTACTACAATCATATGACTCAACTTTGTTGCAAAGTTGACAAAGATAGTGTTATTGATAGAGTTCTTCAATCACTGGCACCATGCTATAAAGGCTTCGTGATGAACTATAACATGCAAGGGATGCAGAAGACAATTCCCGAGCTCTTCGCTATGCTCAAAGCTGCGGAGGTAGAAATAAAAAAGGAGCATCAAGTGTTGATGGTTAACAAGACCACTAGTTTCAAGAAAAAGGGCAAGGGAAAGAAGGGGAACTTCAATAAGAATAGCAACACAGTTGCTACTCCCGCGAATAAACCCAAGTCTGGAGCCAAGCCTGAAACTGAGTGCTTCTACATCAAAGGGAATGGACACTGGAAGCGGAACTGCCCCAAGTATTTGGCGGATAAGAATGATGGCAAAGTGAAAAAAGGTATATTTGATATACATGTTATTGATGTGTACCTTACTAATGCTTGTAGTAGCACCTGGGTATTTGATACTAGTTCGGTTGCTAATATTTGTAACTCGAAATAGGGACTACGAATTAAACGAAGATTAGCTAAAGACGAGGTGACGATGCGCGTGGGAAATGGTTCCAAAGTCGATGTGATCGCCGTCGGCATATGCTACCTCTACGTCTACCATCGGGATTAGTATTAGACCTAAATAATTATTATTTGGTGCCATCGTTGAACATGAACATTATATCTGGATCTTGTTTGTTGCGAGACGGTTATTCATTTAAATCAGAGAATAATGATTGTTCTAATTATATGAGTAATATCTTTTATGGTCATGCACCCTTGAAGAGTGGTCTATTCTTGTTAGATCTCGATCATAGTGATACACATATTCATAATATTGAAGCCAATAGATGCAAGGTTGATAATGATAGTGCAACTTATTTGTGGCACTTCCATTTAGGTCATATTGGTGTAAAGCGCATGAAGAAATTCCATGCTATTTGAATTTTGGAATCACTTGATTATGAATCACTTGGTGCTTGCGAACTATGCCTCATGGGCAAGATGACTAAAAATCCATTCTCCGAAAAAATGGATCAAGCAACAGAGTTGTTGGAAATCATACATACTGATATATGTGGACCGTTGAGTGTTGAGGCTCGCGGCGGGTATCATTATTTGTGGACCTTCACTCATGATTTGAGCAGATATGGGTATATCTACTTGATGAAGCACAAGTCTGAAACTTTTGAAAAGTTCAAAGAATTTCGGAGCAAAGTAGAGAATCATCGTACCAAGAAAATAAAGTTTCTACGTTCTGATCGTGGAGGCGAATATTTGAGTTACGAGTTTGGTCTTCATTTGAAACAATGTGGAATAGGTTCACAACTCGTGCCACCCGGAACACCACAACGTAATGGTGTGTCCGAATATCGTAACCGTACTTTATTAGATATGGTGCGATCTATGATGTCTCTTACCGATTTACCACTATCGTTTTGGGGTTATGCTTTAGAGACAGCTGCATTCACATTAAATAGGGCACCATCTAAATCCGTTGAGACGACGCCTTATGAACTGTGGTTTGGCAAGAAACCAAAGTTATCGTTTCTTAAAGTTTTGGGCTGCGATGCTTATGTGAAAAAGCTTCAACCTCATAAGCTCGAATCGAAGTCGGAGAAATGTGTCTTCATAGGATACCCAAAGGAAACTGTTGGGTACACCTTCTATCACATATCCGAAGGCAAGATATTAGTTGCTAAGAATGGATCCTTTCTAGAGAAGGAGTTTGTCTCGAAAGAAGTGAGTGGGAGGAAAGTAGAACTTTATGAGGTAATTGTACCTTCTCCCAAATTGGAAAGTAGCACATCACATAAACTAGTTCTAGTGATTCCTACACCAGTTATCAAGGAAACTAATGATGATGATCATGAAACTTTGGATCAAATTACTACTGAACCTCGTAGGTCAACCAGAGTACGTTCCGCACCAGAGTGGTACGGCAACCCAGTTCTGGAAGTCATGTTACTAGACCATGATGAACCTACGAACTATGAGGAAGCGACGATGAGCCAAGATTCCGCAAAATGGCTTGAGGCCATGAAATATGAGATGGGATCCATGTATGAGAACAAAGTGTGGACTTTGGTTGAATTCCCGATGATTGGCAAGCCATTGAAAATAAATGGATCTTCAAGAAGAAGACAGACGCCGATGGTAATGTTACTGTCTACAAAGCTCGACTTGTTACGAAAGGTTTTTGACAAGTTCAAGGAGTTGACTATGATGAGACTTCCTCACCCGTAGCGATGCATAAATCTGTCCGAAACATGTTAGAAATTTCCGCATTTTATGATTATGAAATCTGGCAAATGGATGTCAAAATTGCATTCCTAAATGGATACCTCAAAGAAGAGTTGTATATGATGCAACCAGAAGGTTTTGTCGATCCTAAAGGTGCTAACAAAGTATGCAAGCTCCAACAATCGATCTATGGACTGGTGCAAGCATCTCGGAGTTGGAATATACGCTTTGATGAGGTGATCAAAGCATATGGTTTTATACAGACTTTTGGAGAAGCCTATATTTACAAGAAAGTGAGTGGGAGCTCTATAGCATTTCTGATATTATATGTAGATGACATATTGTTGATTGGAAATGATATAGAATTTCTGGATGGCATAAAAGGATACTTGAATAAGAAATTTTCAATGAAAGACCTCGGTGAAGCTGCTTATATATTAAGCATCAAGATCTATAGAGATAGATCAAGACGCTTAATTGGACTTTCACAAATCACATACCTTGATAAAGTTTAGAAGAAGTTCAAAATGGATAGATCGAAGAAAGGGTTCTTGCGTGTGTTACAAGGTGTGAAGTTGAGTAAGACTCAATGCCCGACCACTGCAGAAGATAGAGAGAAAATGAAAGTCATTCCCAATGTCTCAGCCATAGGATCTATCATGTATGCAATGTTGTGTACCAGACCTGATGTGTGCATTGCTATAAGTTTAGCAGGGAGGTACCAAAGTAATCCAGGAGTGGATCACTGGACAGTGGTCAAGAACATCCTGAAGTACCTGAAAAGGACAAAGGATATGCTTCTCGTTTATGGAGGTGACAAAGAGCTCGTCGTAAATGGTTACGTCAAATCAAGCTTTGACACTGATCCGGATGACTCCAATTCACAAATCGGATATGTATTTTTATTGAACCGTGGAGCTGTCAGTTGGTGCAGTTCCAAGCAGAGCGTCGTGGCGGGATCTACGTGTGAAGTGGAGTACGTATTTGCTTTGGAAGAAGCAAATTAAGGAGTCTAGATGAAGGAGTTCATATCCGATCTAGGTGTAATACCTAGTGCATCGGGTCCAATGAACATCTGTTGTGACAACACTGGAGAAATAGCCTTGGCGAAGGAATTCAGGTTTCACAAGAGAACCAAGCACATCTAGAGACACTTCAATTCCATCCGCGATCAAGTCAAGGAGGGAGACATAGAAATTTGCAAGATGCATACGGATCTGAATGTCGCAGACCCGTAGACTAAGCCTCTTCCACGAGCAAAACATGATCAACACCAAGACTCCATGGGTTTAGAATCATTACTATGTAATCTGGATTATTAACTCTAGTTCAAGTGGGAGACTGAAGGAAATATGCCGTCGAGGCAATAATAAAGTTGTTATTTGTATTTCCTTATATCATGATAAATGTTTATTATTCATGCTAGAATCGTATTAACCGGAAACTTAGTACATGTGTGAATACATAGACAAAATAGAGTGTCCCTAGTATGCCTCTACTAGACTAGCTCATTGATCAAAGATGGTTATGTTTCCTAGCCATAGACATGAGTTGTCATTTGATCAACGGGATCACATAATTAGGAGAATGATGTGATGGACAAGACCCATCCATTAGCTTAGCAACTTGATCGTTTAGTTTTATTGTTATTGCTTTCTTCGTAACTTATACATGTTCCTATGACTATGAGATTATGCAACCCCCGAATACCGGAGGAACACATTGTGTGCTATCAAATGTCACAACATAACTGGGTGATTATAAATATGCTCTACAGGTGTCTCCGAAGGTGTTTGTGGTGTTGGCATAGATCAAGAATATGATTTGTCACTCCGAGTGTCGGAGAGGTATCTCTGGGCCCTCTCGGTAATACACATCATAATAAGCCTTGCAAGCAAACAACTAATGAGTTAGACACGAGATGATGTATTACAAAACGAGTAAAGAGACTTGCTGGTAATGAAATTAACTAGGTATGATGATACGAATGATCGAATCTCAGGCAAGTAACATACCGATGACAAAGGGAACAACGTATGTTGTTATGCTGTTTGACCGATAAAGATCTTCGTAGAATATGTAGGAACCAATATGAGTATCTAGGTTCCACTATTGGTTATTGACCGGAGATGAGTCTCGGTCATGTCTACATTGTTCTCGAACCCGTAGGGTCCGCACGCTTAACGTTCGATGACGATTGGTATTATGAGTTTATATGTTTTGATGTATCGAAGATAGTTCGGAATCTAGGATGATATCACGGACATGACTAGGAGTCTTGGAATGTCCGAGACATAAAGATTGATATATTGGATGGTTATATTCGGACACGGGAAGTGTTCCAGGTGATTTCAGAGCAAACCGGAGTGCCGGGGGGGGGGGGGGTGTTACCGGATCCCCCCGGGGGAGTATTGGGCCATAGTGGGCCTTGAGGGAAAGTGAGAGGCAGCCCACTAGGGCTGGCCGGCGCCCCCCAGGGAATCCTAGTTGGACTAGGAGTGGGGGGGGGACCGCCCCCCTCTCCTTCCTTCTCCTTCCTTTCCCACTCCTAGTAGGAGTAGGAAAGGGGAGTCCTACTCTTACTAGGAGTGGGATTGCTCCCCTCCTTGGCGCGCCCTAGGGTCGGCCGGCCTCCCGTTGCTCCTTTATATACGAGGGCAGGGGGCACCCTAGAAATCACAATTGAACATCAGTCACTACAAGAAATATGTCAACTTGTGACCTTCTCTCAATGACCCCGGCTGAATTGGTCGTAAATCCACGGCCATTTCACTTGGAAGGGCTCAAACCCTGAAATTGCCTTACATCAAATGGTAATAAAGCAGACAAGATTGTTCAACAACCTTATTTCTACATGATCACGACCAATATAAATGGTCATGAGGTTGTGAACGTGGATGCATTGGTACTTAAGGTGTCGCTCAACGTGTGCTTAGGCCTCGGTGGAACGAGGCCACCTTCTTTTAAAAAAAATATGCGTGCCAGGTAGGCCTCGGCCCATCCAGGAAGAAATGTGGGACGCACTCATATTACTAAAAAAACATATATTCGGCCCAACGAAAATGAGAATATAACAAGTTTTTCATGTATTTAAATTTTGCTAACTAATATCAACAATGTTTTATATGTATACAAAAATGTACAATGTGTAAAAACAAATATAGACATCAAAACGTATGTATGAGAAGATTTTTTTTGTTGGGATTATACGAAAATATGTTAATCATGTATTTGAAAAAAGTTACAGATATATAAACAATATGTACAATGTGCCTTAAAAATGTAGACATGTGTTTAAAATATTAGACATCAATATATTTATTAAAAATGTTAATGATGTAACTAAAAACAGTTTAATATCTATAAAAAATGTTCCTAGTGTACACAAATTTGTTCATATAATGTAGTATAATATTCTTGAAAAATGGAGAAGTTTTTTTAACAAAAAATATTTGTTAGGTTCTTCACAAAAAAACTCATTTTGGAAACTCAAAAAATGAAAAATGAATATGCGGAAATTTGTCTTTTTCACGATAGGTGGATCAAAAACTTTTTACACCCAACCATTTGGTCAAGTGTACATTAAATATGGCCTGGTATTTTAGAATTTTGATTTGGTCCAATTTTGCAACAAATATATGGTAGGTTCTTCACAAAAAAACCTCATTTTGGGCACAACAAAAATGGAAAATTGATTTTTTGTCCAAAGAAAATAAAAACTCCCTTAGAAAACATTGTTCGTCATTGCAAGATGCACCCTTGTGCAGTATATGAGATCATTTGAACAAAGTATGCCATGAATTTGTTATGCCCATTTCAAAATGCGGTCAAAACGGCGGGCTTGACCATTCTTAGCTAGTGGTTGAATCTTGGAAAACTTTTGATGTTTCTCTGAGTAAATAAATACTTATGTACCTATAAATGATTTTTGGAAAAAATAAAGAGTAAACTATGAGGCAGCTGCAATTCAAATTTGACCCACTTCCTACTGAATCGACAAAAAAATGTCTTTTTCACCAGAGGTGGATCAAGGCTTTTGACACGGAACCATTTGGTCAATTGTGCATTAAATATGTCGTAGTATTTTATAAAATTGATTTCATCCAATTTTGCAACGAATATACGGTAGGTCCTTCACAAAAAAACTCATTTCGAGCACTCAAAAAATGGAAAATGAAATTTCCGTGCAAAGAAAATGAAAACTTCGTTAGCAAACATTGTTTGGAATTCCAAGATGCACCCTTGTGCACAATATGAGATCATTTGAACAAACTATGCCATGAATGTGGCCATAAGATTGATCATTTGGCTTGAAAGCCATGAATCTTCATGCATGATAGCTCATTTCTAAGAACACTTTTTTAAAATAATTTTCGTATTACAAGTTTATTTTTTTGGCAACTTGGTCACATATAATGACATAATGCGAAGGTTTTCCAAATTTTTGATTTTTTTATGCCCGTTTCAAAATGCGGTAAAACGGCGGGCTTGATCGTTCCTAGCTAGTGGTTGAATCATGGAAAACTTTTGATGTTCCTCCGATTAAATAGATATTTAAGTACCTAGAAATGATTTTTGGAGAACACAAAGAGCAAACTACAAGGCAGCTATAGTTCAAATTTGACCCGTTTCCAACTGGATTGACGAAATTTGTCTTTTTCACTAGAGGTGGATAAAAGCTTTGGACACCCAACTATTTGGTCAATTGTGCATTATATATGGCCTAGTATTTTATAAAAATGATTTGGTATAAATTTGCAACAAATATGGTAGGTCCTTCACAAAAAAACTCATTTCGGGCACTCGAAAAAATGGAAAATGATTTTTTCGTCCAAAGAAAATGATAACTTCCTTAGGCAACATTGTTTGCCATTCCAAGATGCCCTTTGTGCATGATATGAGATCATTTGAACAAACTATGCCATGAATGTGGCCATAAGATTGATCATTTGGCTTGAAAGCCATGAATCTTCACGCATGATAGCTCATTTCTGAGAACACTTTTTTTAAAATAATTGCCGTATTACAAGTTTATTATTTTTTCTGGCAACTTGCCCACATATAATGACACAATGCGAAGGTTTTCCAATTTTTTGATTTTTTTGATTTCTTTATGCCCGTTTCAAAATGCGGTAAAAACGGCGGGCTTGATCGTTCCTAGCTAGTGGTTGAATCATGGAAAACTTTTGATGTTCCTCTGATTAAATAGATATTTAAGTACCTAGAAATGATTTTTGGAGAACACAAAGAGCAAACTACAAGGCAGCTATAGTTCAAATTTGACCCGTTTCCAACTGGATTGGCGAAATTTGTCTTTTTCACTAGAGGTGGATAAAAGCTTTGGACACCCAACTATTTGGTCAATTGTGCATTATATATGGCCTATTATTTTATAAAAATGATTTGGTATAAATTTGCAACAAATATGGTAGGTCCTTCACAAAAAAACTCATTTCGGGCACTCGAAAAAATGGAAAATGATTTTTTCGTCCAAAGAAAATGATAACTTCCTTAGGCAACATTGTTTGCCATTCCAAGATGCCCTTTGTGCATGATATGAGATCATTTGAACAAACTATGCCATGAATGTGGCCATAAGATTGATCATTTGGCTTGAAAGCCATGAATCTTCATGCATGATAGCTCATTTCTGAGAACATTTTTTTTAAAATAATTGCCGTATTACAAGTTTATTATTTTTTCTGGCAACTTGCCCACATATAATGACACAATGCGAAGGTTTTCCAATTTTTTGATTTTTTTGAATTTTTTATGCCCGTTTCAAAATGCGGTCAAAACGGCGGGCTTGATCGTTCCTAGCTAGTGGTTGAATCCTGGAAAACTTTTAATGTTTATCTGATTTAATAGATATTTATGTACCTAGAAATGATTTTTGGAAAAAATAAAGAGCAAACTACCAGGCAGCTGTAGTTCAAATTTGACCCGTTTCCATCTCGATTGGCGAAATTTGTGTTTATCACCAGAGGTCGATAAAAGCTTTGAACACCCAACCATTTGGTCAATTGTGCATTAGATATGGCCTAGTATTTTATAAAAATGATTTGGTATAAATTTGCAACAAATATATGGTAGGTCCTTCACAAAAAAACTCATTTCGGGCACTCGGAAAAATGGAAAATGAATTTTTCGTCCAAAGAAAATGAAAACTTCTTTAGGAAACATTGTTTGCCATTCCAAGATGCACCTTTGTGAACGATATGAGATCATTTGAACAAACTATGCCATGAATGTGGCCATAAGATTTATCATTTGGCTTGAAAGCCATGAATTTTCACGCATGATAGCTCATTTCTGAGAACATTTTTTTTAAATAATTGCCGTATTACAAGTTTATTATTTTTTCTGGCAACTTGGTCAGATATAATGACACAATGAGAAGGTTTTCCAATTTTTTGATATTTTTTGATTTTTTTATGCCCATTTCAAAATGCGGTCAAAACGGCGGGCTTGATCGTTCCTAGCTAGTGGTTGAATCTTGGAAAACTTTTGATGTTTCTCTGATTAAATAGATATTTATGCACCTAGAAATGATTTTTGGAAAAAATAAAGAGCAAACTACAAGGCAGCTGTAGTTCAAATTTGACCCATTTCCAACTGGATCGGCGAAAATTTATCTTTTCACCAGCGGTGAATAAAAGCTTTGGACACCCAACCATTTTGTCAGTTTTGCATTAAATATGGCCTACTATTTTATAAAAATGATTTGGTACAAATTTGCAACAAATATATGGTAGATTTTTCACAAAAAAACTCATTTTGGGCACTCAAAAAAAAATGGAAAATGATTTTTTCATCCAAAGAAAATGAAAACTTCCTTGGGAAACATTGTTTGCCATTTCAAGATGCCCCTTTGTGCACGATATGAGATCATTTGAACAAACTATGCCATGAATGTGGCCATAAGATTGATAATTTGGCTTGAAAGCCATGAATCTTCACACATGATAGCTCATTTATGAGAACACTTTTTAAAAAGAATTGCCATATTACAAGTTTATAATTTTTTTATGATAACTTGGTCACATATAATGACACAATGCGAAGGTTTTCCAAAATTTTGAATTTGTTTGAATTTTTTATGCCCGTTTCAAAATGCGGGCAAAACGGCGGACATGACCGTTCCTAGCTAGTGGTTGAATCTTGGAAGTTTTTTGGTGTTTCTCTGATTAAATAGATACTTTTGTACCTAAAAATGATTATTGGAAAAAATAAAGAGCAAACTACGAGGCATTTGCAGTTCAAATTTCACCTATTTCTAGCTGAATCGACGGAAATTTGTATTTTTCACGAGAGGTGGATAAAAACTTTTGACACATGACTATTTGGTCGATCATGCATTAAATATGGCCTAATATTTTATAAAAATGATTTGGTAGGTCCTTCACAAAAAAACTTATTTTGGGCTCTCGAAAAATGGAAATTCGCCTTTTTGTGCAATGAAAGGGAAATCCCCCAAATCAACATTGTTTGTCATCCCAAAATACACATGTGTGCACACTATTGGTTCATTTTAGACAACTATAAGTGATTAATATGTAGAATGTTTACCCTGAATTAGATTGCGAAAAATGTAAGAGAAACACAAGAAAAAAACAACTACATAAGCTTATTTCTGATTGGCGGAATCACCTGTGGCTTGGATCGATGACATGGCAAACATCAGTCCATCCATCCATCCATCCACCCATCCCATCCCACGGCAGCAAAACCCCCTCCCTCGCGCGAATCCCACCCAACCCCCTCTCTCTCTCTCTCTCTCGCGAACCCTAGCGCTGCACTCCTACCTTGCCGCCGCCACCTCTCAGATTCGTGCCGCGTCACTGGTGTCACCCTCCTCCCTCCCCCCGCCCACAGCCCACACCAGACCAGACCAGCGCGGCAGTCGCCATGGATCCACCAACCAGCACGGCGCACCGGACCCTCGACGACGAGGCCGCCTTCTTCTTCTGCGCGGCGCTGCCCCTCCGTGGCTGCGACGCTGTCAACGCCAGCCTCGCCGCCTTCGTCGCCCGCCACCACTCACGCCCCGCCGCCGGCAAGTCGAATCGATCCCCAATTCCGACGATAGATTCACCTCGACGGAACTAAAAGACAACTACCTCCCCTCGATTGGATCTGAGGCAACCCCCACCGCCACCCCCACCGCTGATCCACCCTCTCCCTCTCCCCTCGATCCCCAGATCCATCCTCGTGCTCGGTCACGCCGCCCTCCTCCTCTGTGCGCTCCATGGACGGCACCACATCCTCGTCTCCACGACTCACGCTTGCTCCGCTCCGCTCCTTCCTCCCATCAGTTCGGATCCGGTGCACGCGTTCCCAACCCCCGATGGCTCTCATGCCACACCCGCTGCTCCAGCTCAGCGCGCGCCCTCCCACGGTCGCCGTGGCCCACCAGCGTCGCGCGCTCCTCTTGCCGCACCGCGCTTGCTCCTGCCGTTGCTGCGCCGGTGCCGACGTGGGTAAGGCATGGGCGAGGCAGGCGTACCCGTACAACGAGATCGAGCCGAGGTGGCAGGCGCGCTGGGAGGAGCACCGCACGTTCCGCACCCCGGATGCCTCCAGACCCAATTGCTACATCCTTGGCATGTTCCCTTACCCAAGGTACCCATCCAAGCGCCTCTCCTCTCGGGCTCCCCGTATGGAATTCTTCATCGAATTGCTCGAGTCGCCTATGAATATGTGGCTACCTCGCCACAAATTTTTGTTTGAGTTGTGTATATAAGAATAATGGATGGTTCTGTAGTTTCAGTTTCTCCACCACTGCTCAAATTGTTGGAATTTATCATGAGTTTCTCCAGTGTTGTACTAGCCTTGCAATTGCACGTGGTGGTGTAATCGGGTTGTAGTCGTGTATAGGATACGAGGCTCTAGTTTAGTTTCTGTAGAATATGTAATATTGAAGTATCCTCTGTTATGCGACTGCATATAGCCTAATATTTACTCTTCCTGAATGCATAAAGTAGCCCTGAAATTGAATCCCAGAGAATGAATGAGTTTGCAACCATTCCTATTTTTTTGTTCTTGTCCTATTTGGATTTAGATGCAGCAGGTGCGGGCGTGCGTCTCATTTGCAGCCACTGCCAGGCGTCCCAGCTGCCAAGACCCACGCTGCTAGGTGGCTTCTCACCCCTCGTTGGCTACCCCAAGTGGAAGGTTTGAGATGCAGTGTAGCAGAAGTTTTCCCTTGGCAATACCAAGGATCGATTTCCCTGAGACTCCTAGTTTCAACAAGAAGGTGTCAACTGCTAACGGCGCCAGATATTAGCAATCAACGTGGACCTGCACACAGATACAAATAACTTTGCTCCCAACGAGTACAGAGAGGTTGTCAATCCCTCCGGCCTTGTAGTTTACAAAGGATCAACCGCAAGTGATAATAGTGATAGGTATAATTGCAATAGTAAGTAAAAAGCGGAAAGTAAATAGCGGATGTGATCAATGATGGTAATATGGACCGGAGTCTCATGATGTTCACTAGTGATGTCTCTCTCCCAAAAGACGATAAAACTGCTATGTGAGGTAAACGAATTACAGCTGGGCAATTGACAGGACCATGTGCGCAAACCAATGCTGACTAAGTTGCAAGAAAGGTAGAGGTTCAAAGCATGGGCGGTACGCCGAGGTAAGTAGACCGAAATCCATCTGCATCTACTACTAATCATCCACCTTGAGATATCTATCCAGAACATCTCTCTGGTATTAAGTTGCGAGTCCCACCCATAGTGTAAACTCAAAGCAACAGACAACTGCATTAAAAGAACTTTGCGTAAAGTAAACAATCCTTGCACCCGCGGGCACAAGCACCGTTGTTTTCCCCCTTGTGGCAACAGCACATCCCCTAGACTCATGTTTCTGTCACTCAAACTAGTCATCGAGGGGCATGAACCCACAATCAAGCATAACGTTCCCTCTTGGAGTCACTACCTACTACTTGGCCAAAGCAATAAATAACAACGGAGAACATGCAAGAATTACTTACGAACATAAATATAAAAGAAGTGAATCAAATATATTACTCAAACATAATCTGAACATAATCTCATAATCCATCGGATCCCAGCAAACTCATCATAGCAACAGCATAAGGATTACATATGTGCCTCGATCATGTAGGGCAGCTCACGAGGACTAATTAGTGAAGCACAAGAACGGGAGGAGAACATCACATAGCTACTGGTCATGGACCCATGGTCCAAGGGAGACTACTCACAACTCATCCGGGAGGCGTCCATGGTGGTGGAGAAGCTCCCGGTGGTGATTCTCCCCTCCGGTAGGGTGCCGGGAAGAGTTCTCCTGGTGCTCCCGATCTTGGAAGCGGCGGCGGCGGCGGAACAGAGATGAGATCGCGAAAAAGAGTTCCCGTCTCGAGGGTTTCGGGAGACGCTTTAAATATATGCCAAGGGGGGCATCAGACGAGGCTCGGGGGGCCCAGGCGCCCCCCCGGCGCGGCCCGGGGGGGGGGGGGGGGCGCCACCAGGGCGCCTGGGGCCCTGATGGCCCCCCTCCAGCTGTGCTTCGGGTGCCTGGTAGCTTCTGGAACGCTGATTTTTTATATAATTTTTCTGGATTTTTTCTGGCAGTTCTCGTAATGTGAAAACCTGAAATACAAAAACAGCCGAAAACAGAAACTGGCACTGGGGTGCACTGAGTTAATAGGTTAGTCCAAATATGATCAACAGTGTATGGAAGTGTATAAATAACATAGCAATATCACCCAAAAGAGGCATGGAGCAAGCAGAAATTATAGATATGTTTTGGACGTATCAACATCCCCAAGCTTAATTCCTGCTCGTCCTCGAGTAGGTAAATGATAACAAGAATAATTTCTGTGGTGACATGCTATTAACCATATAGGACTTTTTCATAGTCACATGACAAAAGCTTACTGAGACAATGAATCTATAGTAATTAAGTTGCCTCATGAGAAAATCACAAAGAACTGAAAGTTTTACAATATGATACTGAAACATCAAATAGATTTGTAATGAACATGGTGTGCAAATATGATAAAGTGATATCTCGCTTGCCCCCTTTAGTGAAGCAAAACATAAATGCAGGGGCACCTCCAAGGTTTAAGTGATGACTAGATACAATGATTTCAGAATAAACGATATCACAATCATGCAAAAGACTATGCTACTTTGGGACAATGCACATTACACTCAGAATGACAATCATGCTCTCAGTAGTTGGTGCTTTAAAAGAAGGTGGAGACTCTCGAACCGTGGCTTTTGTTGGCAAGGTTGAAAACCTGTAGTCGGAAACAAAGACAAAACATGTACCAGAGCTCTTGGTTTTAAAAATAGAGGTAACAATTTTTTTTTGATCATGCATGTTTCGTCAACGAATGCTAGCAGACAACTCAATCACTTCTTGAGATGGACAAGTTTCGAGGAACGGCTCCCGAATGAGGACGATCACATCCTCTTAATCTCCTTTGTTTATCACTGCCAAAGTTTTCTGATTTCTCATGAACAAAGCGTGAAGGAGGGTTTGTTTGTTATATTAATTTTGAGCCGGGCGCACTCAATGCCAGTTCCTTCTCGTATTATGGGTCTGCATATTATACATGCAATCCCGGGGTGAAGCTTGTCCAACTTAAAAAGATCATGAATTAACTACTACTTCCTCATGAACTTACAACAGAGGCACAAAATAGGAATGCTTTTTTCTTTGAATAATTTCGAGATGGCACATGCAAGTCTCCGTTAGGAATGGCAGGTAAATACCATGTAGGAAGGTATGGTGGACTCATATGGCATAACTGGTTTAAAAGGATGTGGATGCACAAGCAGTCAGTCCGCTTAGTACAGGTGGAGGTTAGCAAAAGTCTGGGAGCGACCAACTAAGAGAGCAATGACGGTCATAATCATGCAGAGCGACAAAGCAACATTGAATCAGGCATGGAAGTTATATCGCTACTCAGAAACAAAAGATCATCAAGGCTTGACAGACTTTCTTTACAGTCTTAAATATGCGTGAGCATACGCCAAGTCAATCAAAATAAATTCTTTGAAGGAAGATATTACTAAACCATACCACATCATAGGCAAACAAATCATGTTGGTACTCCAATAACACATTGGAAACCCCCCAGCTATTTGGGACTAACCATAAGAAAACCTGAACTACTAAGCGCCATTATGCACGTAGCATCTTTATCATAGACATATCAACCAATGCAACGGAAGCAAACTCTCTTAATAAGATAAACATGATAACTTAAGAGAGTTCAAGCAACCAACTAAACGAAAGCTCTTTAAAAAGATAAGCATGAAAGTTAAGAGCTAAGCATGATAGTAGCTATTAAAAGACAAAGAACACACACAACAGAGATAGACATGAAAATTCTATGTTATGTTCTAGGTAGAAGTGGAGCGTGTTTCTCTCCCACATAAAGAAAGCTGAGTTCCGACTCGTTATGAAAAGCTAAGGAAAACTAAAAAGGAAAACTAAAAGCAAGACGCTCCAAGCATAGCACATAACACATGAAGTGATAAAAATATAGTGGAACGAAAGACGAACTGATAATGTTGATGGAGAAGGGGATGCACGGGGGCATCCCCAAGCTTAGACGCTTGAGTCTCCTTGAATATTTCTTGGGGGTGCACGGGGGCATCCCCAAGCTTGAGCGTTTGACACTCCTGAATCTTTTTATCATCTTCCCTCACACACTTGAAAACTCCCTTCATACATAACTCATCATAATCTGATTAGCGAGGTTAGTACCCATAATAAAATAATTGTTCCTTGATGGAAATAAAGATATTCTTGAATTTCTACTGTTTTTCAAGATTGCCAAAAGGTTTTTGCAAAGAAAAAGCAAGCTCTAGGTTTGCAAAATGAAGGAAAGGCAAAACAGGACAGAATCTGTGAAAAACAGAACAGCAGGTAGTAAATGATTTTTCCGGGGCACTTATGCAACTCTAATCAAAAAACTCAAAACAGAAGCACGAAAGACAATTATATAGAGCACGCTGTCGAAAAAATTCAGACCAAAAAGATGATCTGGTGATTTTATACGAATTTTTCTATCCAAGGACAGAATCTGTTTCCTGGACAGCACGTCACAACTTTTGAACTTTCTTGCAATCAGAGGCTATACTTGGCACAAAATTGAAAAGCAAAGATACAATGATGATGCTATAGTAGTAACAACATCAAGACACAACAAAAGCAAAATAAAATTTATTCATTGGGCTGCCTCCCAAAAGCGCTTTCTTTTATGCCTTTAAGCTAGGCATAATGCATAGAGATCAAGTTGTATCAATTGAACCATCATCAAGATCATAAAAAAGCTCTTCAATAATACAACTAGTCTTAAGAGGGCTCTCAAATAAAGGCCTCATAGAGATACTTCTAGGGATAAGACCAAAAGGATAAAAGTCAAGGGAAGATTCATTTATAAATTCATCAAAGAGAGGTGTTTCTTCCAAAGTCTTTACAGTTTCAACCCCTTTGGCAATAGATGGATTACTTTTAGAACGGGGAGCCTTTGGAATGTGAACGAACTTAGGCTCCCTCTTTGCTGGAGTTTCTACCTTTTTGGTTTTGATTGAGGAGAAAGTAGTTCCTAGAGTATCAAAGATTTCCTCAATCTGGTCTATCCTAGAAGAGTCCAAGTCATGGAATTTGACGGTCTCCAAAGTTTTGAAAATTTTATGCATGGAGCTATCAAGCCTATTCAAATTACCTTGGATCTTTCGATCCAACTCATTTATCTTATTAATGCTTGGCATCTCTAGCTCTATTTTTTCAAGTTTTTTCATAATGTGAGCTAGGGTGATGTCCTCTTGAATGCTAACAACAGGGGGATTCCCAACAAGATTTTCAATAATACTAAGAGACTCCCAAATTGGGGCTTCTAGGAAATTCCCATTGATAGCAGTATCTAGAATAAACCTATTCCAAGAAGTTATTCCAACATAAAAATTTCTAAGCAGGATTGTAATGCCCAGGATGGAGTTATACCTCCTACGTGTCGAGGCACGACTTAAAGGCATAAGTCCATCCTAGAATGATCTCAAGTTTGGTAATCTTTGCACAACTCATGTAAAAGAGGGGATAGTAAACTGAAAATAGTTGGCTTACACTCGCCACGTCACAGAATTACAGTACAAGTCTCAAACATCATACATTAAGATCACTACAACCCTCTAAGGGCAAAAGCCAAATGTCAAAGTACCAAACTCAGATAAATAAACCACAGGCGGATCGAATCCTAGTAAGAGACTCCACTACTGATCGTCCGGGTAGCGCACGTAGTAACGACTACGCTCCTCGTCGTACTCCCAATCCAGCTCGAGGCCATCACCTGGATAGCTCACAGCTGGACCTGCATCTGGTGTGTGAAGTAACTGTGAGCCACAGAGGACTCAGCAATCCCGTTCCCGGGTAACAGAACTATTTAAGCCTTTAGGTGAGGGAAAGGCTGAAGAAAAGAACAAGTCTGCAGCAGCAACTAGCATCTAGCTTACGCAAGTGAGAGCGAGAAGAGAAGGCATCGGCGAGAAGTGATCACGAAGTGATCCTAGCTACAAGCTCACAATCATAACCCCTCCGTGTTCAACTCCCGAATCCCTATTCGGAAATTGACAGTCACGGAACACACGCTGGTAGTGTATTAGTAACATTGTGTCAAGTTATCTACAACCGGAATTAACAAGCTCCCATCTGCCACATAACCGCGGGCACGGCTTTCGAAAGTTCAAACCCTGCAGGGGTGTTCCAACTTGACCCATTACAAGCCCACGATCCGCGGAGTCGCAACTCCAAAGTGGGAAGACCCGAGTATCCTCGGAATCCCGTGCTCAAGATATACCGGGCTAAGGTAAGGCTAATCCAGCAAATCCTCCCGGCGTGTCGACACCCTGATCGTAGCTGCGCGTATCTAGGTCTCAGGACACGACCGGATGGGCGATTCTACGGGTGGATACCAGATACCTCGGGTTGCCCCAAGGCGGCCCCGCAGAACCCCCGTTTCGGACCAACACTCATGTGGAGCACTGGCCCGGGGTTGTTGATTAAGAAAGAGGGTTAATTACTCCCTATGCAAGTTTAGTTTGTTATTAGGCAAATAGTACCAATGTTGGGTCTTGCTGGAAAAGACTTAGCACTTAGCGGTTTATCGAGGGGGTCCCATACACCCCAACCGTGTTAGGAACGCATAATCAAGGAACGTAATACCGGCTTATACGGATCCTAACGGCATGAGTGGAACAAATCACCAAGCAAAAGGCTTAGCCTTCCACCCTTACCAATATATAGATGATTTCAATTAAAGCATTTATATAGTGTGATATAACCCAACCAAACTTCAACCATGGAGCAAGCATCTTCACTTCACCTGCAACTAGCAACGCTATAAGAAGGGCTGAGCGAAGCGTACTTAGCCAAGCAATGGTTTGCATAGGTAGGTTGGTTAAACATGGCAATTGGTTACAAGTAGGAGGCTGACAAGAAGAACATGGGCATCGAGGCAAAATTATAGATCGAGACTACTAGCAATAGGCAAAGATAGTAATGTTATCGGGGTTCGGTCATCTTGCCTGAAGAGAAGTCGTTCGGATCGTAAGAAGGGTCCTCGTGCTCAACCTCGTTGGAAACCTCGTGCTCAACTTCGTACCCGGTCTCAGCTTCCGGCTCTAAACAAAACAATCACACCAAGCACCAATCAACAAGATGCAATGCGCACTCGAAAAACATGAATGCATGATGGATGCACTAAGGATGCTCATGGAGCACGTAAAACATCACTCAAGCAAAACACCTCAAAACAAGATAACAAGCTGATATTAATAATCTACATAGAAAATCAACCAAGTTTGATATAAGATTCGCTGAAATCGGAGTTACGGGCTAAAAGTTATGCCCGAAACAAGATTTGAGCGAAAGCTGAAAATTACAGCAACATAGCATCTTTGGAGCTCAAAATAATTAAGCTACAGCACCCAAATAGCATGGCAAAGGACATGAACACAAACTAGACATATAGTACAGCAACTAGGTCCAAAGTGCACCCCCAACGGAGTCACGGATCAAAAGCAATGATCTTGGACATATTGAACTTTGCAATAAAATTCTGGCAGCAGAATTTTATTGAAACTTTAGAGCAAAAGATAAACATGCTACAGCCACTCAAATGGACATGTGAGGACATGGATGGAAAGACAACAATATATACTACAAGGAACAATCAAGATCCACTCCAAAACTAACATGCTTTGTCCTAGAACATCACACGAACATGGCATCGGAACGTTACAAATTTCAGACTTAGTGAAAAATCACTAAGTCCCAAAACAGCAATATTATCATGGCATACAAAAGAGCATGTTTAAGTCACCTCGAAACTAAACATGGCAAAGGGTAAGCACCTCATCAAAATACATATGACGGTGATCCCGAAACACACAAGCATGCATCATAGAGGTGAACACAACGATTGCAACGAGCTCAACAAGATGGCATTTCATAACAAGTGAAAACACAACATATGAACATGGCACTTTGCAACGATGATAACAAGGCAACAATAAATCTACCATGCAACCTATCACACACAACACGTAGTTCGTGGCAAGACGAACACGTGGACATGTCATTTGCATCGTTTGGACAAACGAGCTAAAAGATGACACATGTCAAAGGTGGCACAAAAATAACACATAACAGCAGTTTATATCATGATGCACTCTTGCAACAGCAAAACAAGTGTCAAGATGACATCTAGCATGCATGACAACAACAGGTAAAACGTAGAGGACATCTCCACGAACATCTGGACATGCTACACGCGCAAAACGGAGCAACAGGCACAAAGTTAGAGCAGTTCAAAGTTAGCATCAGACAGGTGAAAACTGGACTTAGGAGGATTTGAAAACCTCACGGATCTAGATCCGGATGAACAGTAACGGGCCGGTGGCGGCGGAACTGTGTGGCCCGGCGGGATCTGGGCCGCGGCGAAGGAAGTGGGCCGCGGCGGAGGCGGGACGAGGCCCAACACGGCGAGGGAGCCCGCGCGGCGGCGCGCCCACGGCTGGTCCGAAGCGGCCCGCGGCGCGGCTGGCTGGTGCGACGGCGAGGCCCGACGGGGCGGCGGCCCGGTGCGAGGCGAGAGGCCTGGCGCCCGGCTGTGCAGCTGGCGGCGAGGGGTGCTGGGCCGGGGAGGCTGGCCCGCTGGCGCTGGCTGCGGCCACTGGCCCGAGGTGGCGAAGGAGCTGCGGCCCGGCGACGCTCGGGCGAACTGGTCCCGGCCAGCTGACGGGGGCGTACGGGCCCGGAGGGAGGACGGCGTACGGGCCGGCCCGGCGACGCTGAGGCTGGCGCGCGGTGTCGAGGCTTCAGGCGAAGCGAGCCCAGCGCTCGGGAGCGAAGACGCGGCCGGTCGGCGATGGATCGAAGGGATCCAGGTGGCCAGGGCGGTCGTTGACCCCGGCACCGAAGCGACTGCGCGAGGCGGTCGGCTGGAGCTGGAAGGATCCGATTCCCTCGGATCCAGAGGAGGAAATTTAGGGATCTGTGATCTGATCTGAAAGGAAAAGAAAAAAAAATAGAGGGGAAGGGGGAAGAAGAAGGGGACATGCCAAAATAGACTAGGGGGTCTATATGTAGCAGTTTTTTAGGGTTAGGAGGGGATTTAGGGGCGCTAGGAGCCCTCCGATCGCGATCCGATGGATCCGATCGCGGGGATAGTTTTAAAAGGCCTAGACGGAGATAAAAGAAGGCAGTAGAGGTGTTTCTGGGACACGAAGTGAAGGCACTTCGGACCCACACGGACAACGGAGGGAAAATTCAACGGAGTCCAAACGAGACGAGATTTGAGAGGCGGGTTGCACACAACAAAACAACAACACACAACACAACCTCGCGGCACACCGGTAACGTAAAACGCCCGAACAACAAAGTAGGCCTACGGGACGTCACGGACACGTGAGGGAGCTCCGGAACGCGAAACGGACAACGGGAAGAAACACACGGAACCGGATGCAACCCACAACACAAATGCAATGCGATGCACATGTCTACATGATATGAATGAATGCCACACACTCACACAACAAAACGACGAAAGCCCGAAAGACAAAGAACCCGAAATGGAAATAGATGAAGCCGGAGATATATTATATACCCAAAAGGGAAAGTATTACATCCGGGGCATTACAAACTCTCCTCTACTACAAAAAGATCTCGTCCCGAGATCTAGGACTGGAAAAAGGAAGGGTACTCGGAACGAAGATGATCTTCTCGTTCCCAGGTAGCTTCTCGGTCTGTGTGATGTGACCACTTGACTTTCAGAAACTTGATGGACTTGTTGCGAGTCTTGCGTTCGGTTTCTTCGAGAATTGCAACTGGATGCTCTCCGTAGGACAGGTCTTGTTGAAGATCAATCTCCTCAAACGGAATCATGCGCTCAGGTGCCTTGAAGCATTTGCGAAGTTGAGACACATGGAAGACATCATGAACATTTGCAAAGTTGGAAGGGAGCTCGAGCTGATAGGCTAGATCGCCTCTTTTGCCAAGAATCTTGAAAGGACCGACGTATCTAGGAGCAAGTTTTCCTTTGATACCGAATCTTTGGGTTCCTTTCATCGGAGACACTCGGAGATAGACATGATCACCGATGTCGAAAACCAAATCACGATGCTTTCCGTCATAGTAGCTCTTCTGACGCGACTGAGCGGCCTTGAGATTCTCACGTATGACTTTGCACATTTCTTCGGCTTCATAGATCAAGTCATTGCCAAGAAGTTGGCGTTCACCTGTTTCAGACCAGTTGAGAGGGGTACCGCACTTTCTGCCATAGAGAATTTCAAACGGTGCTTTGCCTGCACTTGCTTGAAAGCTGTTGTTGTAAGAGAACTCGGCAAATGGAAGACAGTCTTCCCATTTCATGCCGAAGGAGATGACACAGGCTCTGAGCATATCTTCTAGGATCTGATTCACACGCTCGACTTGACCACTAGTCTGAGGGTGAAAGGCAGTGCTGAACCTGATCTTCGTGCCCATGGCGGACTGAAAGGAGTCCCAGAACCTTGATGTGAACAAGCTGCCACGGTCTGAGGATATAACTTGAGGAATGCCATGTAGGGACACAATTCTGGAAGTGTACAACTTTGCAAGTTGAGCTGCATTGATTGATTCTTTGACTGGAAGAAAGTGAGCGACTTTGGTAAGCTTGTCAATCACCACAAAGATAGCATCATTGCCTCGCTTGGATTTAGGAAAGCCAGTGACGAAGTCCATTTCAATGTGGTCGAACTTCCACTCAGGAATAGGAAGAGGTTGGAGAAGACCGGCTGGATGTTGATGTTCTGCTTTCACTCTTCTGCATACATCACATTCGTTCACGAATTGGGCAATCTCCCTTTTCATGCGTGTCCACCAGTAAGATTGCTTGAGATCTTGGTACATCTTAGAACTGCCAGGATGAATGGAAAGGAGAGAGTCATGAGCTTCTTCCATTATGAGCTTCCTGAGATCACCTTTGGGAACAACGAGTCTGTCCTCGAAGAACAAGGTATCTCTCTCATCAACACGGAAGCACTTATATTTTGGAGTGCCCTTTGCAATCCCATGTTTCACCTTCTTCACCATGGTATCACTGAGCTGGGCCTCACGGACTTGATCTTCCAAGGTAGGAGCAATTTGGAGATTTGCAAGAAAACCCTGCGGAACAACTTGAAGGTTGAGCTTCCTGAAAGCTTCACAAAGCTCAGGCTGGTATGGCTTGATGAGAAGGCTGTTGCAATATGCCTTTCTGCTCAAAGCATCTGCAATCACATTCGCCTTGCCTGGAGTGTACTCAATGCTGGGGTTGTACTCTTGGATCATCTCGACCCAACGAGTCTGGCGGAGGTTCAGATGCGGCTGTGTGAAGATGTACTTCAAGCTCTTGTGATCAGTGAAGATGTCGACCTTTCTGCCCAACAACAGATGTCTCCACGTAATCAGAGCATGTACCACCGCTGCTAGCTCGAGATCATGTGTGGGATAGTTCTTCTCACTGGGCTTGAGCTGCCGAGAAGTATATGCCACAATTTTCTTATCTTGCATAAGCACACCACCAAGGCCTTGAAGAGAAGCGTCACAGAACACTTCATAGGGCTTGGTTTCATCCGGAGGAGTCGGAACTGGAGCTGAGACAAGCTTCTCTTTGAGGGTTTTGAATGCCACTTCACATTCGGGAGACCAAAAGTATTTGACATTCTTCTGAAGCAGGTTGGAAAGAGGCTTGGCAATCTTGGAGAAGTTTTCAACAAACCTTCTGCAATAGCTGGCAAGACCCAGAAAACTGCGGAGCTGCTTGACGTTCTGAGGAGCTTCCCAGTTGACAATTGCTTCAACTTTCTCGGGATTAACCGCAATACCGTCAGCTGAGATAATGTGGCCCAGGTACAAAACCTTATCGAGCCAAAACTCACACTTGGAGAACTTGGCATAGAATTTATGCTCTCGGAGTCGATCAAGAACCAGACGCAAGTGCTTTTCGTGATCTTCTTCATTCTTGGAAAACACCAGAATATCATCCAGATACACAAGCACGAATTCGCCAGTATAGGGGTTGAAGATGTAATGCATCATCCTTGAAAAGGTAGGAGGAGCATTGGCGAGACCGAAGGACATGACGGTATACTCATATGAACCGTAGCTCGTTCTGAAGGCCGTCTTGGGAATGTCTTCCTCGCGAATGCGAATTTGATGATAGCCCATTCGGAGGTCAAGCTTAGAGAACACTTTAGCTCCTTTGAGCTGCTCAAAGAGTTCGTTGATGTTGGGGAGCGGATATTTTTTCTTAATCGTCTTCTTGTTCAATGGCCGGTAGTCAACACAGAGACGCTCCGTGCCATCTTTCTTCTTGACAAATAAGACGCCACAGCCCCACGGAGATGTACTCGGTCTGATGAGACCCATACTCTCCTGCTTATCAAGCTGCTTCTTCAATTCCTTCAATTCATCCGGAGAGAGCTTGTAAGGACGCCGGCAAGCAGGTTCAGTGCCCGGCTCGAGTTCAATGACAAACTCCACCTGACGATGTGGAGGCATGCCTGGAAGATCTTCTGGAAAGACGTCTTGATATTCGTTCACCACTGGAATTTGCTCTATTGCATTAATTTCACCCTTATCATTAAGAGAGAAAAGCCGAATAGTATTATCCCTGGAGGCGAAGATAATCACATCTTCATCAGAATGAGTCAACTTGACTTCCTTTTGAGCACAATCAATGTGAGCATCGTGCTGAGAAAGCCAATCCATTCCGAGAATGAGGTCGATGTCAGAATGACCAAGAACCACCGGAGAAGCCAAAAATCGATAATCACCCATGCGAATAGAAACATCCGGAGCATATAAACTGGAATGCATCTGCTTTGCCGGAGAAGAAACTGCCAACTGCTTCGGTAAAGCTACTGTGGTCACACTATGCTTGGATGCAAACGGGCATGACATGAAAGAATGTGAAGCACCCGAATCAAATAACACTTTAGCTGGGATAGAGTTAACTGGAAGGTTACCCAGAATGACATCAGAAGAAGCCTCCGCTTGTGCTGCATTCATCAGATTGACCCTTGCTGCCTTTGGATCATGCCTGACAATAGCTGAACTCACAGGTGGTGGAGGAGGAAGATGCTTCGGATTCGGACATCTGTTGGCATAATGACCCTTCTGGCCACACTTGTTGCACACCACTTCAGAGAGAGGACGGAAATGAGAGCCACTGGACTTGGAGCCTTGAGACTGAAACTGCTTCTTCGACTGGTTGCTTGGGTTGGGTGGGTGGGAGAAACCACGACCACTAGAGTTCTTGTTGTTGGAGTTGTTGAAGTTGCTGGAGTTGTTGTATGGAGCTCGAATCACTGGAGGAGGAGGAAGCCAGAATTTCTGTTGTTTCGCAGCCAACTGAGACGATGAGGAAGAGTGAACAGCATCTCGAATTCTCTTCTTAGAAGCCTCCATCTTGAGCAGCTGCTTCTTGTTTCAGAGCCATGTTATAGAACTTATCGAATTCGTCTGGCTCGAACAAAGTGAGAGCAAGCTGAAGTTCATCTTTGAGACCTCCACGGAACTGATAGATTTTACTCTTTGCATCAGGAATGTCTTGCTTTGCATAGCGAGCGAGGTTTTGAAACTTGACATTATACTGATAGACTGTCATGGAGCCCTGCTTGAGGTTGCGGAATTGCTCACGCATACCCTCGATAACACTTGTAGGAATGTGATGCGAGCGGAAATCCTTGCAGAAATTCTCCCAAGAGATCACTTGACCCGGCCTTGAGTCTTTGTACTGCTGCCACCAGTCAGCTGCTTGATCTTTCAGTTGGAAGGCTGCAAACTTCACATAGTCATCTTCTTTCACGTTACTGCACTCAAAATGCTTCTTGATATCGGTCAGCCAATCCTCAGCATCAAGAGGGTCGACACAGTAACTGAAAGCTTTAGGATTGTTAGCCAGGAACTGGTTGAGGGTAGCATGGTGCTGCTGGAAGAAGTTGCCTTGGTTCATTGGAACACCCTGATTAGCTTGATTAGCTTGATTAGCTTGCATCATCTGCATCATCTGCATCATCAACTGAGTGTTCTGAGCTGTAGTCTGCATAATTGCTCTCCAAGCCTCAGGCGGAGGAGGAGGGGAAGGAGGACGCTCTGGGACCTCTTCCACCTCTGGGTTGGCGTTCGGAACCCTTTTCGGAGCCATCCTGTAAGAGATGACCACGAATCAGCAATTGATTGACAAAAGGAATAAGCTGAATCAATGGAATGAATTGCAACAAGTCTTCACAATAATCATTCGAACAATAAGAACGAATGAAATCATCCGAACAAGAGGAACGAATGAATTTCTCAGTTAATTGATAACATCAGTCTTCACGAGAAGCCACATAGGGATCAAAAGGATAAAATAATAAAACAACAAGGTACGGAAAAGGAACAAACACAAGAGAGGAGTTTCGTTCTAACATCTTTGTGCTGAAAGCATATGAACGCGTTACGAAAAGGTTTTGCAATCCCCGGATCAGCATAGCCAAGGACCCTTTAAGATGCAACTCCTGATAGTAACATCGGTCATATAATCCCTTCACTCAATGTCGAACCCCGAACTCACTAACCTGCATTCGTTGGAAGAATGCCTACGATCTACTGGATAAAACCCACCTATAGTTTTCCGAAAGATTCCAGTTATGCAATCAGGTGTTGGGGATACACGGGAAGCACCGCGCAATCAACTCTAACCTACATCCAGGTGTATCCATCCTTCAACACATAACCAGTCTTTCTCGGAAACTGTGTACCTCGGACCTTCGAAAAGCATCCACTATAACAAGCTATGGCAATACTCCCGAACTACCTCCCCAGTACTGGGTGATGTCGGGGTTATCGTGCCACTGGCCGTATAGGGGAGATTTTCGATGTCGGTCGTCTTAAGTATTTAGTACTGCCGCGATATGCTTGTTATAATGATACCCCGAAGCTCAACTCCTCGGTAACAAGAGGCATCAGGAACAATATCCTTGTCACAAGAGCATCGAAACAATCCCAGAATACTCGCGGGATTCCTAAAAAAAATTTTGTGCAAATTTTGAAGATAGGAGAGACAAGAGTAGACGTCAGGAGTCCTCACCAGAGAGAAAGGGGATGAGAAGCAAAGAAATCCTACTCTCCGATATAATATAGGACTCAAAAAGTTTTCAGTGTGTGCCTAGACTCAACCGTCAACGGTTCGATCAAACAGTGGGGGCTCCTAGGTCGGAGAAGGCTCTGAATACCAACTTGTAATGCCCAGGATGGAGTTATACCTCCTACGTGTCGAGGCACGACTTAAAGGCATAAGTCCATCCTAGAATGATCTCAAGTTTGGTAATCTTTGCACAACTCATGTAAAAGAGGGGATAGTAAACTGAAAATAGTTGGCTTACACTCGCCACGTCACAGAATTACAGTACAAGTCTCAAACATCATACATTAAGATCACTACAACCCTCTAAGGGCAAAAGCCAAATGTCAAAGTACCAAACTCAGATAAATAAACCACAGGCGGATCGAATCCTAGTAAGAGACTCCACTACTGATCGTCCGGGTAGCGCACGTAGTAACGACTACGCTCCTCGTCGTACTCCCAATCCAGCTCGAGGCCATCACCTGGATAGCTCACAGCTGGACCTGCATCTGGTGTGTGAAGTAACTGTGAGCCACAGAGGACTCAGCAATCCCGTTCCCGGGTAACAGAACTATTTAAGCCTTTAGGTGAGGGAAAGGCTGAAGAAAAGAACAAGTCTGCAGCAGCAACTAGCATCTAGCTTACGCAAGTGAGAGCGAGAAGAGAAGGCATCGGCGAGAAGTGATCACGAAGTGATCCTAGCTACAAGCTCACAATCATAACCCCTCCGTGTTCAACTCCCGAATCCCTATTTGGAAATTGACAGTCACGGAACACACGCTGGTAGTGTATTAGTAACATTGTGTCAAGTTATCTACAACCGGAATTAACAAGCTCCCATCTGCCACATAACCGCGGGCACGGCTTTCGAAAGTTCAAACCCTGCAGGGGTGTTCCAACTTGACCCATTACAAGCCCACGATCCGCGGAGTCGCAACTCCAAAGTGGGAAGACCCGAGTATCCTCGGAATCCCGTGCTCAAGATATACCGGGCTAAGGTAAGGCTAATCCAGCAAATCCTCCCGGCGTGTCGACACCCTGATCGTAGCCGCGCGTATCTAGGTCTCAGGACACGACCGGATGGGCGATTCTACGGGTGGATACCAGATACCTCGGGTTGCCCCAAGGCGGCCCCGCAGAACCCCCGTTTCGGACCAACACTCATGTGGAGCACTGGCCCGGGGTTGTTGATTAAGAAAGAGGGTTAATTACTCCCTATGCAAGTTTAGTTTGTTATTAGGCAAATAGTACCAATGTTGGGACTTGCTGGAAAAGACTTAGCACTTAGCGGTTTATCGAGGGGGTCCCATACACCCCAACCGTGTTAGGAACGCATAATCAAGGAACGTAATACCGGCTTATACGGATCCTAACGGCATGAGTGGAACAAATCACCAAGCAAAAGGCTTAGCCTTCCACCCTTACCAATATATAGATGATTTCAATTAAAGCATTTATATAGTGTGATATAACCCAACCAAACTTCAACCATGGAGCAAGCATCTTCACTTCACCTGCAACTAGCAACGCTATAAGAAGGGCTGAGCGAAGCGTACTTAGCCAAGCAATGGTTTGCATAGGTAGGTTGGTTAAACATGGCAATTGGTTACAAGTAGGAGGCTGACAAGAAGAACATGGGCATCGAGGCAAAACTATAGATCGAGACTACTAGCAATAGGCAAAGATAGTAATGTTATCGGGGTTCGGTCATCTTGCCTGAAGAGAAGTCGTTCGGATCGTAAGAAGGGTCCTCGTGCTCAACCTCGTTGGAAACCTCGTGCTCAACTTCGTACCCGGTCTCAGCTTCCGGCTCTAAACAAAACAATCACACCAAGCACCAATCAACAAGATGCAATGCGCACTCGAAAAACATGAATGCATGATGGATGCACTAAGGATGCTCATGGAGCACGTAAAACATCACTCAAGCAAAACACCTCAAAAAAAGATAACAAGCTGATATTAATAATCTACACAGAAAATCAACCAAGTTTGATATAAGATTCGCTGAAATCGGAGTTACGGGCTAAAAGTTATGCCCGAAACAAGATTTGAGCGAAAGCTGAAAATTACAGCAACATAGCATCTTTGGAGCTCAAAATAATTAAGCTACAGCACCCAAATAGCATGGCAAAGGACATGAACACAAACTAGACATATAGTACAGCAACTAGGTCCAAAGTGCACCCCCAACGGAGTCACGGATCAAAAGCAATGATCTTGGACATATTGAACTTTGCAATAAAATTCTGGCAGCAGAATTTTATTGAAACTTTAGAGCAAAAGATAAACATGCTACAGCCACTCAAATGGACATGTGAGGACATGGATGGAAAGACAACAATATATACTACAAGGAACAATCAAGATCCACTCCAAAACTAACATGCTTTGTCCTAGAACATCACACGAACATGGCATCGGAACGTTACAGATTTCAGACTTAGTGAAAAATCACTAAGTCCCAAAACAGCAATATTATCATGGCATACAAAAGAGCATGTTTAAGTCACCTCGAAACTAAACATGGCAAAGGGTAAGCACCTCATCAAAATACATATGACGGTGATCCCGAAACACACAAGCATGCATCATAGAGGTGAACACAACGATTGCAACGAGCTCAACAAGATGGCATTTCATAACAAGTGAAAACACAACATATGAACATGGCACTTTGCAACGATGATAACAAGGCAACAATAAATCTACCATGCAACCTATCACACACAACACGTAGTTCGTGGCAAGACGAACACGTGGACATGTCATTTGCATCGTTTGGACAAACGAGCTAAAAGATGACACATGTCAAAGGTGGCACAAAAATAACACATAACATCAGTTTATATCATGATGCACTCTTGCAACAGCAAAACAAGTGTCAAGATGACATCTAGCATGCATGACAACAACAGGTAAAACGTAGAGGACATCTCCACGAACATCTGGACATGCTACACGCGCAAAACGGAGCAACAGGCACAAAGTTAGAGCAGTTCAAAGTTAGCATCAGACAGGTGAAAACTGGACTTAGGAGGATTTGAAAACCTCACGGATCTAGATCCGGATGAACAGTAACGGGCCGGTGGCGGCGGAACTGTGTGGCCCGGCGGGATCTGGGCCGCGGCGAAGGAAGTGGGCCGCGGCGGAGGCGGGACGAGGCCCAACGCGGCGAGGGAGCCCGCGCGGCGGCGCGCCCGCGGCTGGGCCGAAGCGGCCCGCGGCGCGGCTGGCTGGTGCGACGGCGAGGCCCGACGGGGCGGCGGCCCGGTGCGAGGCGAGAGGCCTGGCGCCCGGCTGTGCGGCTGGCGGCGAGGGGTGCTGGGCCGGGGAGGCTGGCCCGCTGGCGCTGGCTGCGGCCACTGGCCCGAGGTGGCGAAGGAGCTGCGGCCCGGCGACGCTCGGGCGAACTGGTCCCGGCCAGCTGACGGGGGCGTATGGGCCCGGAGGGAGGACGGCGTACGGGCCGGCCCGGCGACGCTGAGGCTGGCGCGCGGTGTCGAGGCTTCAGGCGAAGCGAGCCCAGCGCTCGGGAGCGAAGACGCAGCCGGTCGGCGATGGATCGAAGGGATCCAGGTGGCCAGGGCGGTCGTTGACCCCGGCACCGAAGCGACTGCGCGAGGCGGTCGGCTGGAGCTGGAAGGATCCGATTCCCTCGGATCCAGAGGAGGAAATTTAGGGATCTGTGATCTGATCTGAAAGGAAAAGAAAAAAAATAGAGGGGAAGGGGGAAGAAGAAGGGGACATGCCAAAATAGACTAGAGGGTCTATATGTAGCAGTTTTTTAGGGTTAGGAGGGGATTTAGGGGCGCTAGGAGCCCTCCGATCGCGGGGATAGTTTTAAAAGGCCTAGACGGAGATAAAAGAAGGCAGTAGAGGTGTTTCTGGGACACGAAGTGAAGGCACTTCGGACCCACACGGACAACGGAGGGAAAAGTCAACGGAGTCCAAACGAGACGAGATTTGAGAGGCGGGTTGCACACAACAAAACAACAACACACAACACAACCTCGCGGCACACCGGTAACGTAAAACGCCCGAACAACAAAGTAGGCCTACGGGACGTCACGGACACGTGAGGGAGCTCCGGAACGCGAAACGGACAACGGGAAGAAACACACGGAACCGGATGCAACCCACAACACAAATGCAATGCGATGCACATGTCTACATGATATGAATGAATGCCACACACTCACACAACAAAACGACGAAAGCCCGAAAGACAAAGAACCCGAAATGGAAATAGATGAAGCCGGAGATATATTATATACCCAAAAGGGAAAGTATTACATCCGGGGCATTACAAGGATAGTAGTAGGTTGCTTCTTGGTGGCTCTTTTTTGAGAATCATTAATTCTATACCAAGCATCTTTTAGACTTTCCCCACCTCTTTGTTTAAAGGTGAGAACTTTTGCCTCGTCAAAGACAAAAGGACCCGACATAATGAGAACTAGAGAATAAGATAACTATTTTTGTGATTTTCGATAAAAGACACTAAAGCAAAACTGAAAGGTAAACTAACAAGACTAAAAGCAAAGGTAAAAGATAGCGTGCAACTCCCCTATCCTGAAGAGTGGAGTCCCCGGCAACGGCGCCAGAAATTGCTTTGCTAGGTGGCTTCTCACCCCTCGTTGGTTACCCCAAGTGGAAGGTTTGAGATGCATTGTAGCAGAAGTTTTCCCTTGGCAATACCAAGGATCGATTTCCCTGAGACTCCCAGTTTCAACAAGAAGGTGTCAACTGCTAACGTAGCCAGATATTAGCAATCAACGTGGACCTGCACACAGATACAAATAACTTTGCTCCCAACGAGTACAGAGAGGTTGTCAATCCCTCCGGCCTTGTAGTTTACAAAGGATCAAACACAAGTGATAATAGTGATAGGTATAATTGCAATAGTAAGTAAAAAGCGGAAAGTAAATAGCGGATGTGATCAATGATGGTAATATGGACCGGAGTCTCATGATGTTCACTAGTGATGTCTCTCTCCCAAAAGATGATAAAACTGCTATGTGAGGTAAACTACAGCTGGGCAATTGACAGGACCATGTGCGCAAACCAATGCTGACTAAGTTGCAAGAAAGGTAGAGGTTCAAAGCATGGGCGGTACGCCGAGGTAAGTAGACCGAAATCCATCTGCATCTACTACTAATCATCCACCTTGAGATATCTATCCAGAACATCTCGCTGGTATTAAGTTGCGAGTCCCACCCATAGTGTAAACTCAAAGCAATAGACAATTGCATTAAAAGAACTTTGCGTAAAGTAAACAATCCTTGCACCCGCGGGCACAAGCACCGTTATTTTCCCCCTTGTGGTAACAGCACATCCCCTAGACTCATGTTTCTGTCACTCAAACTAGTCATCGAGGGGCATGAACCCACAATCAAGCATAACGTTCCCTCTTGGAGTCACTACCTACTACTTGGCCAAAGCAATAAATAACAACGGAGAACATGCAAGAATTACTTACGAACATAAATATAAAAGAGGTGAATCAAATATATTACTCAAACACAATCTGAACATAATCTCATAATCCATCGGATCCCAGCAAACTCATCATAACAACATCATAAGGATTACATATGTGCCTCGATCATGTAGGGCAGCTCACGAGGATTAATTAGTGAAGCACAAGAACGGGAGGAGAACATCACATAGCTACTGGTCATGGACCCATGGTCCAAGGGAGACTACTCACAACTCATCCGGGAGGCGTCCATGGTGGTGGAGAAGCTCCCGGTGGTGATCCTCCCCTCCGGCAGGGTGCCGGGAAGAGTTCTCCTGGTGCTCCCGATCTTGGAAGCGGCGGCGGCGGCGGAACAGAGATGAGATCGCGAAAAAGAGTTCCCGTCTCGAGGGTTTCGGGAGACGCTTTAAATATATGCCAAAGGGGGGCATCAGACGAGGCTCGGGGGGCCTAGGCGCCCCCCGGCGCGGCCCGGGGGGGGGGGGGCGCCACCAGGGCGCCTGGGGCCCTGGTGGGCCCCCTCCGGCTGTGCTTTGGGTGCCTGGTAGCTTCTGGAACGCTGATTTTTTATATAATTTTTCTGGATTTTTTCTGGCAGTTCTCGTAATGTGAAAACCTGAAATACAAAAACAGCTGAAAACAGAAACTGGCACTGGGGTGCACTGAGTTAATAGGTTAGTCCAAATATGATCAAAAGTGTATGGAAGTGTATAAATAACATAGCAATATCACCCAAAAGAGGCATGGAGCAAGCAAAAATTATAGATACGTTTTGGACGTATCACACGCATCCACTTATGTGCTTGGAAGTTGGAACCATTGGCTACATCGATCCGGAGTATGCCCGGACGTCGAGGCTGAACGAGAAGTCTGATGTGTACAGCTCCGGTATCGTCCTTCTGGAGTTGCTCAAAGGGATGAAGACCGTCGACAACGATTCCAATTTGCACCAGTTGGTAAGTCATTCACACTAAAATCCCAAGTCTCAGATCATATTACAGCTATCTTTTCATTGCATTGTGCAAGTCACTGATAAGAGTGAGATTGAAGTTATCTTTTGTCAACCATGTTACGATCTTTCAGCATGCATGATTTGCTTCAATGGTTTCTGTATATTGTCATGGTATGATCTTTTGACCACCCTGTCTCTATGTGTGTGTAGATAATGTCGAGAGCCGATGACAACACAGTGATGGAGGCGGTGGACTCGGAGGTGTCGGTGACGTGGACGGACATGGGGCTGGTCCGAAAGGTGTTCCAGCTGGCCCTGCTGTGCACCAAGAGGGACCCGATTGACCACCCAACGATGCACGAGGTGGCCCGGGTGCTGCTCTCGCTCATGCCGGCCCCTGCCCTCCAGGTCCCATCCGCATGCCTGCTCCCTCTTCATCTCAGATATTGGATTGAAGTAGGGAAAAACCCTCCTCCATATTGTGTGATGATTATCTGTATTATGTGTAGAACAATCATGATGTCTATTTCTACTTTATGCCCCACGTTTCACTAATAACATGCCCAACTTCCTGCTCTGTAAGAAATAAGTAGATGGTTGTTTATCCTCCTCTATAACAGTTTAAGTTTGTGACCTGGTCTTGTGCTTCTGGTAGCTAGTCCAATTTGCGTACTTTTAAGTGTCTTTTGATGTGGTGGTGCCAAACAAAACTCATATGCTTGTGCTGAGCTTACTTTTAATCGTGCGAACATGACAATTTAGAGGATGCACTGTAGTTCCACTCATTTTATTCTCTGTGATGAGCTTATTTTTGTATTGTAGCCACCTTCTTGTTTACTTTGCTGAATCAGGTCTTGTGTACTAATCATGAGTTACTAGCATTTGGCTTCTCTGTGGTAAGTAAACCTGATAAATCTGTATACTTCTTTGAGATACAAATTCCATATTGCATGTTTGCGAGGTTCAATTTCTAAAGATGTTGCCAAATATTGGTGTCAACGTGTCTATCCTTAGGGGGTGATTTAAACCGCATATGATCTACTGTATATATTTTTTGTTGTTCAAACATTGAAATTCTGGTTCATTTAACAAACATCGAAATGTTGTTGACCCTGTCATTCTATGCTTAAATGATAAAAATGTCACATTTTGCTTGTTCTAACATGTTGTTAGATTTGCTTTTATTTTGTTCCTAACCATTTTGTTTGATAACTTGCAGATGCTAGCCTTCCTTCGTGTTTTGTCGTGAGGTCCAGGATGAACAAGTCGGGCTCATTGGAGATAGTTATACTATGATAGCTAGTTATATTTTTTTGATAGTTGTGTTACCTGATGTGAAATTTTTATTATTCTAAACCTGATGTTAACAATTGTTGATTGTAATAATGTGCCAATTTTGGGTCTGTTTGATTGTATTCATGATGTGAACCATGTTTTTCCGGATTAGTTATGCTCTTTTTGAAGCATTTTATTTTATGTGTGTTTTGATTTAATATTGTTATTTATTTACTGGAAAATTGAGATCTGAAGAATATAACCGTGACAATTAGGTACCACTTATTAGAACTGGTCCCATCTCACTAGTGGGCCCATCTTTTAAAAAAAATAGCATAAACTTTGGAGCCAAAAGGGCCACGACCTAGAAAATAAAAAGGCCGAATTGCTGGGCCTGGTCAATGGGAACTAACAATAAAAAAGGCTGCAATACCAGGCTTGGCCCATGAGCCCGACCGAAAATTGATGGAAAAAATATATAAAAAAGGCTGAATTGTTGGGCTCGGCCCATGAAAAACACCGAATTGGACCGGGCTGAATCTTATCCACGTCATCTTGCCACACTGGATCCTACGTGGCCTGGGGAGGCTGCCAGTGACCAAAAAATTGGTCGTGGAACCAATGGCCTTATACATATCACACAGAAGGTCGTTAATTTTAGTTTACGACGACCAACTTTTGAACATTTGTTTTTGGTCACAAGAAGGTCACAAATAGAAAATAATGACCATTCAGTGACCAATAGTCAAGGTCACGAGTTGACAGATTTCTTGTAGTGAGTTTTAGCCGTGTGTGGTGCCCCCCTCCACAGATACACACCTCGATCGTATCGTTCAGTGCTTAGGCGAAGCCCTGCGCCGGTAGCTTCATCATCACCGTCACCACGCCGTCGTGCTGACGAAACTCTCCCGTGATGCTCAACTGGATCAAGAGCTCGTGGGACGTCATCGAGATGAACGTGTGCTGAACGCGGAGTTGCCATACGTTCGGTGCTTGGATCGGTTGGACCGCGAAGACGTTCGACTACATCAACCGCGTCACTAGACGCTTCCGCTTTTGATCTACGAGAGTACGTAGACATACTCTCCCCTCTCGTTGCTATGCTTCTAGTAGATAGATCTTGTGTGATCATAAGATTTTTTTTTGAAATACTAAGTTCCCCAACATATTGCGGGTATGGACGAATTGTTGATAAAAGTGGGGTTTCAAAAACGGTATTGGCTTGGTCGTTGGACAAAAACGAAGTACACGAAGTTGCAGCAATGGCTAACTTTTAACTAAATAAAACCCAAGGAAAAAGCTAGTAGATTGATCTACTTATATAAGAGAAAGGGGTGGCGGCCAAGGAAGTGGGTGGACATCCCAAGGCAGCCTAAAACTAACCCTAGGTCGTACAAGGCTCATGGGCCCAGGTGAAGGTGATGCAACACCTTTGGACTTGTAGTTTGACTCGGATTCTGCTGCAACATCAGATTGTTTCATCAATATCTGAAAGCTCAGGACTAATTTGTAGGTGAATCCCATTGGGTTGAAAAGTGCATGAAATAAACTTTCCAAAAAAATCACCCAATTCGGTGTTGATATGTAAGAGATCTCGGCGTTTGAGTCGGGTATGTCTGTGCAATCTGAATCTGAGTCCAAAACGTGGGGGACTTGGACTCTATCTTCTCCTGGGCCAAAAGTGGCGTGGGAGGACTTTTTAAGCAACACCTAAATGTGGCTTTTCCCCTTATCTTCACATGTGTATTATACAAATGTCCCATAATTAGACATGGCCCAAAAGTCACTGAAGTATTTTTGTCCTAGATAACATAAATAAATTATTGCATAGTTTGGATTAGAAATAACCTCACAAATATGCATGTATGCAATATTTTTGGTCGTATCCAAGGTAGTCATGTCCTCATCATCCTCCCCTTCTTGAAAACAAACCCGTCTTTGGCGTTGCTTAATCTAAAATGTGGCTAACAAAAGAGACAAGGTATACATGTTGTATATGTATATGTCATCCATTTTTACTTCCCTTGGTTTTTGCACATATGACGCATGTATACATGAGTAACTTTCGTATGTCATAAAATATAAAGCCAAAATATTAACACATGAAGTAGAAGGCATGAAAATATTGCCACTCAGTTTGCACATATAAGTGAAGCTCTTCTTCATATCAAAAGATTGACAATGTTCATTATTAAACCATCCCAACATTGGTGAATAAATTTTAGTTGCTTCAAATTTACATACTACCACATTATGGGAAGTTATGGGAAGCAAATATATAAAAATTTACATGCCTCAACTTTAGTTGCTTTAAATTTAGTTGCTGGCCGTTCTAGACCTGCTTTCTATATTTAATGGGAGTTCGAAAATATATTTGCTTCCCATAAGTTTGCTGAACGTAAAAATAAGCAAATATGCAAGAAATCATTTGACACATAATCATCACCAAGATTAGAGGTCATACCAAAATTATTAAACATTGGCACAATTATTTTTGAACGTATTTGATGCAAATCTGATTTATTTTCTGATTCACATGGTTCTTTCGCAGTTAATTTAACGGGTGCAGTCGACATTATTGATATTGTAGTTGTTTGATCACATTACAAAGTCAAACCATCAATATGGTCCTCTAAAATAGATGGTGTGGTCAAAGTAGTGGGTGCCTCATCACATGGTGCATTTAAACTAACAAGGCATGCATCATACTCATGTGGGGGTGGAAGATCAGACCTTTGTCATTACCTCTTATGATCAACTCTGATGATGTAGGAACTCTCGGTGGTGATGTGTCACATAGCGGATGTGATGTAGTCCTCACAACAATGGATGTGGTTGTCATAGTACGCCTAGTAGTTGAAGGAATAACCGTATCAACTCTTGGAATGTGCACCGTGTTCTTGTTCTCCTTGTAGGAAACATGTTGTTTTATTTCCTGTTCAGCTTTGCAAGCAAGACAGAACAAATTGTCCATACGATAACACTCTTCATGAATTAGTATCTCTTGAATATCACAGTTTAATCCTCCCCAAAATCTATCCATAAAATCTTCTTCACTTTCTTCTAAAAATGAGTGGAACAAAGTAGTTTTTAAATCATCATAATATTTTGTTACGTTGTCAGTGCCTTGTTTTAAATGTTTCAGTTTTTCAATCATGCCACGAGTGTAATAAACATCAACGAATTTGTCTCTCATGAAAAGTTTTAAATCATCCCAAGTAGTAGGTATAAAATCAGGGTTTAACCGACATTCACTCCACCAAACTAAAGCATAACTAGTGAATGAACCAACCGCGACCTTAGCTTTTTCACGTTCAGCAAAATTATGGGAAGCAAATATATTTTATGTCGAACTCCTATTAAATATATAAAGAAGGTCTAAAACGGCCATTAAATGGTGGTATAGCAATCTGAGGCAGAAGTTTTAGCATTAAGCGAAAAAAGCGGGATTAGCGGCAGCTTTAGCGCTAAGCGCTGGCTAAGCGATCGTTGCGCTTGCTGAAACGTTCAAAATCAAGCAATGGGCCATGGGCTGGAGGTAAAAGGGGGCATAAAGGCCTGGCTCAATATCAGCCTGTTTAGCTAGGGTTTACTAGGTTAGAAGGGGAGGGGGAGAAGAGATCTCCAGTGGTAGTTGCTCCTGTTCTGCATCTGACTCAGCTCCATGCATCCTTGCTCCTCGTCCCCGGACTAGATCTGAACTCTGGCAACTCCTCCTCATCCTCCTAGAGTTCCACCCCGACAAGTTCAGGTGAGGATCTTGTCCTCTCCTCCTCCTCCTCTCCGCTCCTCTCCTCCTCCTCTCCTCTCATACTCCTCTGATCCATCATTCATAGATCCTCCTCTCATCTTTACTCTCTGCTGTTGTTTTCCTCTTCCATTGGTAGGCATGCAGCACTGCGACAACATTTTGCCTTTGCTTTGTCGTTCACTTTTAGTTCACCAGTCTTTGCTTCATATTGCTTACATTCATTGGTCCTTGGTTAATTTCAACATCAGGTAGCAACAATTTAGTTGTGTAGTTATGTTCTAGTATGGAGTCAGGAGGAGGATATGATGCTAGTGCAGCAACAACGATAGCAGAAGAGAGAGCAAAGATTCTCAAGAGGAATTCAGATGATATGGGTTGGGCCTATGGTCAGGTGGTTGATCCTAACAACCTTTAGATAGTCAGGTGCAATTTATGTAGTCGGATTTTCATGGGAGGTATTTACCTATTGAAGCAACACATTGAGGCAAACTCAAATGTGGTGAGGGCCTGGCTGCGGTGCCTACAAGAAGCTAAAGAAGCTTGCTTAAAAGCTTTTGAAGAAAAGGAAACAAAGAAGCAATAGAAGTATGAGCATGAGAAGGCCATGAGAGATGTTGTTGTTATTGATGCATCATCCACTCCTCAAGGTCAAGCTCAAGATGATGATGAACTCACTTGTATTGGTAGATCACAACCTCATGTATTAGGTCCTATAGTTAAGTGTACACATACCATTGACCACAAGTTATGCGAAGAAGCGAGACTCAAGAAAATGAAAATTAACAAGGCAACATGGGAGGGGAGATCACTTCGAGGACATGAATACATTGCAAGATGTGTGTATACACAAGGTAAGAGCTTGCTGCCCTATTTTTTGTCAATTGAATTGTAGATTGTTTGCTGCCCTCCTATGTTAAGACATGTCTCTCTTATATGCAATGCAACAATACTGTTCAATGCAATTGACAATGATGAGTTTAGGCAGATGGTTCATGCCATTGGTCAATTTGGTGTAGATCTAGATCCACCTAGTCAATATGATCTTCGGGAGACTTTGCTAAAGTCTGAGTATGGAAGAACCAAGAGTGAACTCAAGGACCGAGAGGTTGAGAAGGAAAAGCATGGTTGCTCTCTCACGACTGATTCTTGGACTGACATGAAGAGGAGAAGCATTATGCATCTGATCACACATTGCTCCGAAGGTGTTAGCTTCATCAGGTCAAAGGAAACATTAGACACACTGCATACAAGTGAGAATATATTCAATCTAGTTGACAAGAGAATTGAAGAATTAGGTGTTGACCATGTGGTGCAGGCTATGACTGACAATGCTTCAAAAAGCACGGGAGCTAATGATCTCTTGAAAGTGAAGATGCCGAAGATATTCTGGAGCTCGTGTGGGACTCACACTGTCAATTTGATGCTCCAAGGGATTGGCAACTTAGATAAGTTCAAGAAGATAATTGATCAAGCCAAGGCTTTCACAATATTTGTGTATGAGAACCATCACACCTTAGAGTGCATGAGATCCTTCACCAAGAAGAGAGAAATCATAAGGCCGGGAGTAACTAGATTTGCTTCCCAATTCCTCACTTTGCAAAGCCTTGTAGTCAGGGTTGATTCACAAAGGAAGATGCTGGTATCTTCTAAGTGGGACAAGATCAAGGATGTGCACTCAAAGAAAGGCAAGGATGCTACAACCATAATTCTCAACAAGTCCTTTTGGAAGGGTGTGAATCTTTGCATCAAGGTGTTCGAGCCAGTGGTGAAGGTCCTCCGGTTGGTTGATGGTGATGCATGACCCTCAATGGGCTTTGTGTATGGAGAGATTGTGAAGGCAAAGAAAGAAAGAGGCCTCTGGTAACATCGAGGCGCGCTACAAAGATGTGTTGGCTATAGTTGAAAATAAGATGAAAGATAGGCTTGATGCCCCACTGCAGTTGACTGCATATTTGATGAATCCACACTATAGCTATGAAGATGGCAGCACATTTGATTCTATTGACATCAATATGATACGACTCCAACGTATCTATAATTTTATTATTCTTCCATGCTATTATATTATCATTGTTGGAAATTTTACAACCATTTTATAGCAACTTTATATCATTTTTTGGGACTAACCTATTGACATAGTGCCCGGTGCCAGTTGTTGTTTTTGCTTGTTTGTACTTCGCAGAAAATCAATACCAAACAGAGTCCAAATGCAGCGAAAATTTTTGGAGAATTTTTCTGGGCCAAAAGACACAGGATGGGCCAAAGAAGCACCTAGGGCATGCTCCGAGGGGAGCACATCCCACCAGGGCGTGCCTAGGGGCCTGGGCACGCCCTGGTGGGTTGTGCCCACATCGGTGCCCCCCGCACCGCCTCTTTGCTCTATAAATACCTCAACATTCTAGAAACCCTAGGGGAGTTGACGAAATTTTGTTCCAGCCGTCGCAAGGTCCAGAACCACGAGATCCAATCTAGAGCCTGTTGTCTACTACACAATCTTCTTCCTGTAGACGTTGTTGGGCCTCCAATTGCAGAGGTTTGTAGGACAGTAGCAAATTTCCCTCAAGTGGATGACCTAAGGTTTATCAATCCGTGGGAGGCATAGGATGAAGATGGTCTCTCTCAAACAACCCTACAACCAAATAACAAAGAGTCTCTTGTGTGTATAGGTGCACTAGTACGGCGAAGAGATGGTGATACAAGTGCAATATGGATGGTAGATATAGGTTTTTGTAATCTGAAAATATAAAAACAGCAAGGTAGCAAGTGGTAAACGTGAGCATAAACGGTGTTGCAATGGTAGGAAACAAGGCCTAGGGTTCATACTTTCACTAGTGCAAGTTCTCTCAACAAGGATAACATAATTGGATCATATTACTAGCCCTCAACATGCAACAAAGGGTCACTCCAAAGTAACTAATAGCGGAGAACAAACGAAGAGATTATGGTAGGGTACGAAACCACCTCAAAGTTATTCTTTCTGATCGATCTATTCAAGAGTCCATAGCGACGTTCAATCTATCATAAAGTTCGTAACACCTTAAGACACAAATCAACCAAAACCCTAATGTCACCTAGATACTCCATTGTCACCTCAAGTATCCGTGGGCATGATTATATGATATGCATTACACAATCTTAGATTCATCTATTCAACCAACACAAAGTACTTCAAAGAGTGCCCTGAAGTTTCCATCGGAGAGTCAAGACGAAAACTTGTGCCAACCCCTATGCATAGATTCCCAAGGTCACGGAACCCGCAAGTTGATCACCAAAACATACATCAAGTAGATCACATGAGAAACCATTGTCACCACAGATAAGCACGTGCAAGACATACATCAAGTGTTCTCGAATCCTTAAAGACTCAATCCGATAAGATAACTTCAAAGGGAAAACTCAATCCATTACAAGAGAGTAGAGGGGGAGAAGCATCATAAGATCCAACTAAAATAGCAAAGCTCGCGATACATCAAGATCGTGCCATCTCAAGAACACGAGAGAGAGAGATCAAACACATAGCTACTGGTACATACCCTCAGCCCCGAGGGTGGACTACTCCCTCCTCGTCATGGAGAGCACCGGGGTGATGAAGATGGCCACCGGTGAGGGTCCCCCCCTCCGACAGGGTGCCGGAACAAGGTCTAGATTGGTTTTCGGTGGCTACAGAGGATTTCGGCGGCGGAACTCCCGATCTAGGTTAATTTCCGGAGGTTTATGTATTTATAGGAATTTTTGGCGTAGGTCTCACGTCAGGGGGGGTCTCCGGGCTGTCCACGAGACAGGGGCACACCACCACTTGGGGTGAGCGCGCCCCCACCCTCATGGGCAGCCCATGGCTCTCCTGGCCCAACTCTTTTACTTCGGGGGCTTCTTTTGGTCCAGAAAAAAATCATCACAAATTGGCACGTCAATTGGACTCCGTTTGGTATTCCTTTTATGTAAAACTCAAAAACAAGGAAAAAACAGAAACTGGAACTGGGCTCTAGGTTAATAGGTTAGTCCCAAAAATAATATAAAAGTGTATAACAAAGCCCATTAAACATCCCAAACATCATAAATAATAGCATGGAACAATAAAAAAATTATAGATACGTTGGAGACGTATCACCATCCCCAAGCTTAATTCCTGCTCGTTCTCGAGTAGGTAAATGATAAAAACAGAATTTTTGATATGGAATGCTAACGAACATAATTTTCAATGTAGTTCTCTTAATTGTGGCATGAATGTCCAGATCTGAAAGATTCAAGACAAAAGTCTATATTGACATAAGAAATAATAATAGTTCAAGCAAACTAACAAAGCAATCATGTCTTCTCAAAATACTATGGCTAAAGAAAGTTATCCCTACAAAATCATATAGTCTGGCTATGCTCCCTCTTCATCACACAAAATATGCATATCATGCACAACCCCGGTTTCAGCCAAGTACTTGTTTTCATACTCTATTCTTTCAAACCATTCAACTTTCACGCAATACATGAGCGTGAGACATGGACATAGCACTATGTGGAATAGAGTGGTGGTTGTGGATAAGACAAAAAGGAGGGAGATAGTCTCACATCGACTAGGCGTATCAACGGGCTATGGAGATGCCCATCAATAGATATCAATGTGAGTGAGTAGGGACTGCCATACAACGGATGCACTAGAGCTAAATATGTATGTAAGCTCAACAAAAGAAACTAGTTGGTGTGCATCCAACTTGCTTGCTCACGAAGACCTAGGGTATTTGAGGAAGCCCATCATTGGAATATACAAGCCAAGTTCTATAATGAAAATTCCCACTATTATATGAAAGTGACTAAACATGAGACTCTCTATCATGAAGAACATGGTGCTACTTTAAAGCACAAGTGTGGAAAAAGATAGTAGCAATTGTCCCTTTTTCTTTTCTCCTTTTTTGGGCCTTTTTTTCTTTGGCCTTTCTTTTTTTCCTTTTTTTGGAGGGACTTTCTTGATTTAGCCTTTCCTCACATGGGACAATGCTATAATAATGATGATCATCACACTTTCATTGAATTACAACTCGATACTAGAACAAAGTATGACCTATATGAATGCCTCCGGCGGTGTACCGGGATGTGCATTGAATCAAGAGTGACATGTATGAAACATTATGCATGGTGGCCTAGCCACAAATACGATGTCAACTACATGATCATGCATGGCAATATGACAATATGAGGCATGTCATATGAACTGAACGGTGGAAAGTTGCATGGCAATATATCTCGGAATGGCTATGGAAATGCCATGATAGGTAGGTATGGTGGCTCTTTTGAGGAAGATATATGGTGGCTGTTTTGAGGAAGGATATATAGTGGGTGTATGGTACCGGCAAAAGTTGCACGGTACAAGAGAGGCTAGCAATGGTGGAAGGGTGAGAGTGCGTAATATCCATGGACTCAACATTAGTCAAAAGAACTCATATACTTATTGCAAAAAATTACGAGTCATCAAAACAAAGCAATCAACGCATGCTCCTAGGGGGGAGGTTGGTAGGAGTTAACCATAGCGCGCCCCCGACCTCCACACAAAGGTTGACACTCTACAAATACCTCATGCTCTAACTTCGTCACATAGCGGTTCACCAAACGTGCATGCTACAGGAATAACAACCTTTAAAACAAGTATTTCTCAATTTCATAATAACTCCACTAGCATGACTCTAATATCACTATCCTCATATCTCAAAACAATTATCAAGCATCCAACTTCTCATCATATTCAATGCACTTTATATGAATGTTTTTACTACATTCATTTTGGATGCCTATCATGTGAAGGCTAGTTTTATAGCCAAAGTACATTACCATGCTGTTCTAATAGAATCTCAAAAGGATATAAGTGAAGCTGAGAGTTCATCTATTTCTTCAAAATAAAACCACCGCCGTGCTCTAAAAGATATAAGTGAAGCACTAGAGCAAAAACTATTCAACTCAAAAGATATAAGTGAAGCACATAGAGTGTTCTATCAATTCCTAGGACATATTTAACTCTCTCAAAAAGGTGTGTCCAGCAAGGATAATTGTGGCAAACTAACAAGCAAAGACTCAAATTATACAAGACGCTCCAAGTAAAACACATATTATGTGGTGAATAAACATATAGCTCCGAGTATATTTACCGATAGATGAAGACGAAAGAGGGGATGCCTTCCCGGGGCATCCCCAAGCCTAGGCTTTTGGTTGTCCTTGAATTTTACCTTGGGGTGCCTTGGGCATCCCCAAGCTTAGGCTATTGCCACTCTTTGTTCCATAGTCTATCAAAGCAATACTCAAAACTTGAAAACTTCACAACACAAAACTTAGCCAAAATATCTCGTGAGCTCCGTTAGTACAAGAAAACAATCCACTACTCAAAGGTACTGCAATGAATTCATTCTTTGTTTATATTGGTGTTAAACCTACTGTATTCCAACTTCTCTATGATTCATACTTCCCAATACTACTCATAGAGGCATCGAAATAAGCAAACAGCACACGAAAAAACAGAATCTGTCAAAAACAGAATGGTTTGTAGTAATCTGTAGCTTTCGCATACTTCTGTAACTCCAAAAAATTGAAATAAAATGGTAGACGTGAGGAATTTGTCTATTAATCATCTGCAAAAAGAATCAACTAAATAGCACACTCCAGTAAAATCTAGTGAACATTCTAGCGAGCACTAACGATTCTGTTTTTTACAGCATGATCACATAAACTTCACACAAGTCTTCCCAAAGGTTCTACTTGGCACAAACACTAATTAAAACAAAAAACCACATCTAAACAGAAGCTAGATGCAATATTTATTCCTAAACAGAAGCAAAAACAAAGAAACTGAAATGAAGTTGGGTTGCCTCCCAACAAGCGCTATCGTTTAATGCCCCTAGCTAGGCATGATGATTTCAACGATGCTCGCATAAAAGATAAGAATTAAACATAAAGATATCATCATGAGGAATATGACTAGTACATTTAAGTCTAACCCACTTCCTATGCATAAGGATTTTGTAAGCAAACAACTTACGGCAATGATAATCAACTAGCATAGGAAGGGAAAACGAGCATAACTTCAAGATTTTAAGCACATAGAGAGGAAACTTGATATTATTGCAATTCCTACAAGCATATGATCCTCTCTCATAATAATTTCCAGTGGCATCATGAATGAATTCAACAATATAACCATCACATAAAGCATTCTTTTCATGATCTACTTGCATAGAAATTTTACTACTCTCCACATAAGCAAACTTCTGATCATTCATAGAAGTGGGAGCAAACTCAACAAAAAAACTATCATGTGAAGCATAATCCAATTGAAAACTAAAATTATGATGACAAGTTTCATGGTTATCATTATTCTTAATAGCATACGAGTCATCACAATAATCATGATAGATAGCAACTTTGTTCTCATAATCAATTGGAACCTCTTCCGAAATAGTGGATTCATCACTAAATAAAGTCATGACCTCTCCAAATCCACTTTCATCAATATAATCATCATAAATAGGAGGCATGCTTTCATCATAATAAATTTGCTCATCAAAACTTGGGGGGACTAAAAATATCATCTTCATCAAACATAGCTTCCCCAAGCTTGTGGCTTTGCATATCATTAGCATCATGGATATTGAAATGATTCTTACTAACAACATTGCAATCATGCTCATCATGCACATATTTTATGCCAAGCATTCTATGTAATTCTTATTCTAGTACTTGAGCACAATTTTCCTTCCCATCATTTTCACGAAAGATATTAAAAAGATGAAGCATATGAGGTAACCTTAATTCCATTTTTTGTAGTTTTCTTTTATAAACTAAACTAGTGATAAAACAAGAAACTAAAAGATTCGATCGCAAGATCTAAAGATATACCTTCAAGCACTAACCTCCCCGGCAAAGGCACCAGAAAAGAGCTTGATGTCTACTACGCAACCTTCTTCTTGTAGACGTTGTTGGGCCTCCAAGTGCAGAGGTTTGTAGGACAATAGGAAATTTCCCTCAAGTGGATGACCTAAGGTTTATCAATCCGTGGGAGGCGTAGGATGAAGATGGTCTCTCTCAAACAACCCTGCAACCAAATAACAAAGAGTCTCTTGTGTCCCCAACACACCCAATACAATGGTAAATTTTATAGGTGCACTAGTTCGGCGAAGACATGGTGATACAAGTGCAATATGGATGGTAGATATAGGTTTTTGTAATTTGAAAATATAGAAACAACAAGGTAGCAAGTGGTAAACGTGAGCATAAACGGTGTTGCAATGGTAGGAAACAAGGCCTAGGGTTCATACTTTCACTAGTGCAAGTTCTCTCAACAAGGATAACATAATTGGATCATATTACTAGCCCTCAACATGCAACAAAGAGTCACTCCAAAGTAACTAATAGTGGAGAACAAACGAAGAGATTATGGTAGGGTACGAAACCACCTCAAAGTTATTCTTTCTGATCGATCTATTCAAGAGTTTGTAGCAACTTCAATCTATCATAGAGTTCGTAATAGAATAACACCTTAAGACACAAATCAACCAAAACCCTAATGTCACCTAGATACTCCATTGTCACCTCAAGTATCCGTGGGCATAATTATACGATATGCATCACACAATCTCAGATTCATCTATTCAACCAACACAAAGTACTTCAAAGAGTGCCCCAAAGTTTCTACCGGAGAGTCAAGACGAAAACGTGTGCCAACCCCTATGCATAGATTCCCAAGGTCACGGAACCCGCAAGTTGATCACCAAAACATAAATCAAGTAGATCACATGATATCCCATTGTCACCACAGATAAGCACGTGCAAGACATACATGAAGTGTTCTCAAATCCTTAAAGACTCAATCCGATAAGATAACTTCAAAGGGAAAACTCAATCCATTACAAGAGAGTAGAGGGGGAGAAGCATCATAAGATCCAACCAAAATAGCAAAGCTCGCAATACATCAAGATCGTACCATCTCAAGAACACGAGAGAGAGAGATAAAACACATACACATAGCTACTGGTACATACCCTCAGCCCCGAGGGTGGACTACTCCCTCCTCGTCATGGAGAGCGCCGGGATGATGAAGATGGCCAACGGTGAGGGTTCCCCCTCTGAAGGGTGCCAGAATAGGGTCTAGATTAGTTTTCGATAGCTACAGAGGCTTTCGGCAGCGGAACTCCCAATCTAGGTTAATTTCCACAGGTTTATGTATTTATAGGAATTTTTGGCGTAGGTCTCACGTCAGGGGGGGGTCTCCGGGCTGTCCACGAGACAGGGGCACACCACCACTTGGGGTGGGCGCGCCCCCCACCCTCGTGGGCAGCCCGTGGCTCTCCTAGCCCAACTCTTTTACTTCGGGGGCTTCTTTAAGTCCAGAAAAAATCATCAAAAATTGGGACGTCAATTGGACTCCGTTTGGTATTCCTTTTCTGTAAAACTCAAAAAGAAGGAAAAAACAGAAACTAGCACTGGTCTCTAGGTTAATAGGTTAGTCCAAAAAATAATATAAAAGTGTATAACAAAGCCCATTAAACATCCAAAGCATCATATATAATAGCATGGAACAATCAAAAATTATAGATACGTTGGAGACGTATCAGAGCCCTTTTCGATACTCTGCCGGAGGGGAACATGAGCACAGAGGGGTTCATCATCCTCATTGGTGCCTCTCCGATGATGCGTGAGTAGTTCATGTCAGACTTACGGGTCCGTAGGTAGTCGCTAGATGGCTTCTTCTCTCTTTGTTTCTCAATACAAAGTTTTCTTGGAGATCTATTTGATGTAATGACTTTGTGCGGTGTGTTTGTTGGGATCCGATGAATTGTGAGTTTATGCTCAGATTTGCCTTGTTTTAATATCCATACTTGATTATATAGCCTCGTATTTTTTCTCCGATATTTGGGTTTTGTTTCGCCAACTTGATCTATTTATCTTGTAATGGGACGAGGTGCTTTGTGATGGGTTCGATCTTGCGGTGTCCTTTCCTAGTGACAGAAGGGGCAACAAGGCATGCATGTATCGTTGCTATTAAGGATAAAAGGACGGGGCCTATTCCTACATGAATAGATGTCTACATCATGTCCTTGTTCTTATTGCATTACTCTGTATTTCCATGAACTTAATACACTAGATGCATGCTGGATAGCGGTAGATGTGTAGAGTAATAGTAGTAGATGCAGGCAGGAGTCGTTCTACTAATCTTGGACGTGATGCCTATATCCATGATCATTGTCTTGGATATCATCATAACTAATCGGTTTTCTATCAATTGCCCAACAGTAATTTGTCTACCCACTGTTCACTATTTTTCAAGCGAAGCCACTAGTGAAATCTACGGCCCTCGGGTCTATTTTCCTATCATATACTTTCAGATCTATATTGCCATTTGTTTTTTCTTTTATTTGCAACTTTTATTTTCTGATCTATATTATTAAAAACCCAAAAATATGTCACCGAGTTTTATTTGCCGTTGTTCCATTTGCCACTACTCATCTATCCTCTTACCAATCATTGACCCGAGGGGATTCACAACCCCTCTTACACGTCGGGTTGAAAGTATTTGTTCATTGTGTGCAGGTATGTACCGTTTACATAGTGTTGCTTGGTCCTCCTACTGGTTCGATAACCTTGGTCTCATCACCGAGGGAAATACCTACCGTAGCTGTGTTGCATCATCTCTTCCTCTTTCGGGAAACACCGACGTAGTTCAAGGGACATCAAAAGGAATTTCTGGCGCCATTGCTGGGGAGACATCATCAACGTCTATCAGGTTCCTAATCACGAATCTCATCTCCTTGCAGTTCATATTATTTGCCATTTTCCTCTTGTTTTCATCTCCCCCACTTCACGAAAATTTGTTGTTTTATTTGCCTTCTTCCCTTTTTCATTTGCCCTTATGTCTTACTTGGTTACTCTGCTTGGTTGTTTGGTATAATTGTGTGTTTATTGGATATCAGAAGGAAAACGTTTATGGATGCTCATCCACTTGCTAATCTTTTTAAATGATCCAATTATGATGAACCAATTGCTAGCTAGTTGAGTGCACTAGATTATCTTTATGAAGTTTTGCTTGAGATTCATGAATCTGAAAATTGTGATGAAGTGATAAAATAAGAAATTTATGAAGTGATTCATGATAGCTCCTTGAATGAAAAGCATGATTGAATGGTGTTATAATAAATTCTATTAATGTCAATTATGATAGTAATATGCGAAACCCCAAGCTTGGGGATGCCAATTTTGATATGTCCTCTACTTATTGTAATGATTATGATCGGGGTGATTCTTCTTACGATCTTGAATATTTATTTAAGCTTCATGATGAATATGTTTGCGATAATATTGAAAGTGGGTTTGAAAGAGTGTCAACTTTAGGAAAGAATGATCTCACTACTTTGGAGAATGATCAATCTTATGATTTTTTTTTGATAAAAGTCGGTTTGGAGAGGTCATGACATTATTTGAGGATAATCCCACTATTTTGGAAGAGTGTCAACTTTGCATGCATGTGGATCATATAGAGAATATGTTATGTGATAGTTATATTGTTGAATTTGACTATATCCTACATGCAATTATTATGAGAGAGGAAAATATGGTTGTAGAAATTTTCATGTTACTAATTTACTTCTCGTTATGGTGACATTGTAAATGTTTTATTCTTCCCCTTGCATTTGCTAGATATTTCTTGTCTTGATAATTTGGCTGTCTACAAAATGCCTATGCATAGGAAGTATCTTATACTTAGATGTGTTTTTCACATGCTACATGATGCTCTATTTGTGCTTCAAATCTTGTCTTCTATGTGAGCAGCATTAATATCCCAAGCCTATCTTAATGATTATAAAGAAAGAGCTTGTTGGGAGGCAACCCAATGAATAAAATAAGTTTTTCACTTTTTCTTTCTGTTCTTGTGTGTTTACACATTTATGCCTCTGGTTAGATGTGTTTTTGTGGTATAAATTAGTTTTTGTGCCATGCAAAGCCTTTAGGATGGTTTGTTTGATAGTTGATTTGATTGCGTTGAAAATTAGAAACTTTTTGCGTCAGTGCCAGAATTGTTGACAGCTACTAGACGTGATCAATTCTTGAATTTTTTACACATTAGCTGGATACAAATTTCCCATATCGTCTTAATTGTTTAGAATTTTTAGAGTTACAGAAGTATGACTAAAGTCGTATCTTACAGACTGCTCTGTTTTGACAGATTCTGTTTTTGTTGTGTTATGTGCTTGTTTTGATGAATCTATGGTTTCTTTTGAAGAGTTTAAGCCATGGAAAAGTTAGAATATAGTACATATAATGCAACAACAAAATATGAATTGGTTTGCTACAGTACTTAGAGTAAAGATTGGTTTTGTTATACTAACGGATCTCATGAAGTTTTGTTGAGTTTTGTGTGATTGAAGTTTTCAAGTTTTGGGTGAGATCACGATCGATGAAGGAATAAGGAGTAGCAAAATCCTAAGCTTGGGGATGCCCGAGACACCCCAAGATAATATTCAAGAAGTATCGAGCAACTAAGCTTGGGGATGCCCCGAGTGGCATCCCCTCTTTCTTCTAACGACCATTGGTATTTTACTTGGAGCTATATTTTTATTCGTCACATAGCATGAGTTTTGCTTGGAGCGTCTTGTATGATATGATTCTTTGCTTGTTTTGCTTTTTTACTTGTGTCATCCTTCCTTTTTGAATGCACATATTTGATAAAACCAAATTATGCTATGTTTGCTCTTTATGCTTCACTTCCATTTTTTGAGAGCTATGGAATTGCTCTAGTGCTTCACTTATATCTTTTTGAGCAGGGTGTGCTTTATTTTTTTTGAAGAAATGCTCTCATGCTTCACTTAGATTTATTTGAGAGTTGGTATTTTTTTAAGAAATTATCTCATGCTTCACTTAGACTATTTTGAGAGAAATAAAATTGTGTGCTCATGTTCTTCACTTAGATTTGTTTTAGCTTATCAAAAGCAACATATGAAACTAGTCCCAAAGTGATAGATATTCAAGAGTGATATAATAAAAACTTTCATGAAGATCATTGGACAAAATTAACTTTATTCTTTGTAATAGTTTTGAGACATGATGATAGTGATATGTGAGACATGTTAATGAGTAATTATGTTTTAGTAAGAATATTGATGTTAAGGTTTGTGATTCCCTATGCAAGCACGAAAGTCAATAGTTATGCAATGAAATTACATCCTACTTGTGGTGCATTATTCGGTGTTAGTTATTCTCAATGCGCGCTTATGCGATTTTTTGTTTCTTGGTTGGTTGCTTCTCAATCTATTTGCTAGCCTCCACTTGTACTAAGTAGAAATACTACTTGCGCGTCCAAAATCTTTAAAACCAGTTTTGCCATATGAGTCTACTATACCTACCTAATGTGGTATTTCCTTGCCTTTCTAAGCAAAATTTTATGTGCCATCTCTAAATTTCAAAATAAACTTCTCTTTTGCATGCCGTACCGCTCATGAGGCGGTGATGGGTGGCCAATATTTTTCCATGCTAGATGTGTTATTCTCAAGATGTGTGTTTATTCACTTATCATTGCATGAGAGTGCGGCGGTAATAGGGATGCCCAGTCCCGAAATGAATAAATAAATATACTTTATGTTGTCAAATAATAAATTCCTTGAAAAGTGTTGATATGGAGGGCACTCGTGGATACAGTTAGCCATGGATTGTGAAAGAATGGTGGAAAAAGGAATAACTTTATTTTCCGTTTGGGAACCACCTATGGATGTATCTAGCATGGAAAGTATTGGAAACTCTTAGTCATTTTCGTTGACGGGAAAAGTATGCCTCCCAAAAAATTTATCTCTCAATTTTAGCTTTGAACTCTGGCACCTCTACAAATCCCTACTTCCCTCCGCGAAGGGCCTTTCTATTTACTTTACACAATTTTTATTTTTATTTGAGTACTCCATCTTCTCTTATAAAGCACCAACTAAGGGGCACTATGATCGTACTTGAGCATTGGATGTAGCTAATATACGATCAATGATCGAGCATGATGGGCTAGGGATAACTTGCTTTAGTATTGATATTTTAAAAGACATGGTTGCTTGTCGATATGCTTGAGTATTGAAGTCTTCATGTCAAAACAAGACTATTGCTTTCAACCATATAAAAGTCCAAATTTCCATGCTACAAAAGAAAAAAATATGTGATTAACATGTTAGGCGGCAATCCTGATGTCTACTACGCAACTTTATTCTTGTAGACTCATGTTGGGCCTCCAAGCGCAGAGTTTTGTAGGACAGTAGAAATTTCCCCGCAAGTGGATGACCTAAGGTTTATCAATCCGTGGGAGGCGTAGGATGAAGATGGTCTCTCTCAAACAACCCTGCAACCAAATAACAAAGAGTCTCGTGTGTCCCCAACACACCCAATACAATGGTAAATTGTATAGGTGCACTAGTTCGTCGAAGAGATGGTGATACAAGTGTAATATGGATAATAGATATTGATTTTTGTAATAGGTACAATAAAACACAGCAAGGTAGCCGATGGGAATATGCCCTAGAGGCAATAATAAAGATGTTATTTGTATTTCCTTATATCAAGATAAATGTCTTTTATTCATGCTAGAATTGTATTAACCGAAAACTTAGTACATGTGTGAATATATAGACAAAACAGTATGTCCCTAGTATGCCTCTACTAGACTAGTTCATTGATCAAAGATGGTTATGTTTCCTAACCATAGAAATGAGTTGTCATTTAATCAACGAGATCACAACATTAGGAGAATGATGTGATGGACAAGACCCATCCGTTAGCTTAGCACTATGATCGTTTAGTTTTACTCCTATTGCTTTCTTCATGACTTATACATGTTCCTATGACTATGAGATTATGCAACTCCTGAATACCGGAGGAACACCTTGTGTGCTATCGAACATCACAACGTAACTGGGTGATTATAAATATGCTCTACATGTGTCTCCGAAAGTGTTCGTGGTGTTGGCATAGATCAAGAATAGGATTTGTCACTCCGAGTGTCGGAGAGGTATCTCTGGGCCCTCTCGGTAATGCACATCATAATAAGCCTTGCAAGCAAATGACTAATGAGTTAGTCACGAGATGATGTATTACGAAACGAGTAAAGAGACTTGCCGGTAACGAGATTGAACTAGGTATTAAGATACCGACGATCGAATCTCTGGCAAGTAACATACAGATAACAAAAGGAACAATGTATGTTGTTATGCGGTTTGACCGATAAAGATCTATTTAGAATATGTAGGAGCCAATATGAGCATCCAGGTCCCGCTATTGGTTATTGACAAGACATGAGTCTCGGTCATGTCTACATAGTTCTCGAACCCGTAGGGTCCGCACGCTTAACGTTTGATGACGATCGGTATTATGAGTTTATGAGTTTTGATGTACCGAAGGTAGTTTGGAGTCCCGGATGAGATCACGGACATGACAAGGAGTCTCGAAATGTCCAATACGTAAAGATCGATATATTGGACGACTATGTTTGGACACCGGAAGGGTTCCGGAAGGTTTCGGGCATATACCGGAGTACTGGGGGGTTATCGGAATCCCCTGGGGAGTTAAATGGGCCTCATGGGCCCTAGTGGGAGAAGAGGAGGGGCGGCCAGGGCAGACGCGCACCCCGTCCCCCTCTAGTTCGAATTGGACAAGGGGGGGGGGTGGCGCCCCCCTTTCCTTCTCTTCCTCTCTCCCTTTCCTTCTCCCTTCCTACTCCAACTAGATAAAGAGGGAGTCCTACTACTCCCGGTGGGAGTAGGACTCCTCCCTTGGTGCATCCTCCCCCTTGGCCGGCCGCCTCCCCCTAGCTCCTTTATATACGGGGGTAGGGGGCACCTCTAGACACACAAGTTGATCAAGTTGATCTCTCCCAACCGTGTGCGATGCCCCCCTCCACAGAAACACACCTCGGTCATACTGTTGTAGTGCTTAGGCGAAGCCCTGCACCAGTAGCTTCATCATCTCCGTCACCACGCCGTCGTGCTGACGAAACTCTCCCGTGAAGCTCTACTGTATCAAGAGGTGGTGGGATGTCATCAAGCTGAACGTGTGCTGAACGCAGAGGTGCCGTACGTTCGGTGCTTGATCGGTTGGACCACGAAGAAGTTCGACTACATCAACCGCGCCACTAGGAGCTTCCGCTTTCGGTCTACGAGGGTACGTAGACACACTCTCCCCTCTCGTTGCTATGCATGTAGTAGATAGATCTTGCGTGATCGTATGATTTTTTTTTTGAAATACTACGTTCCCCAACAATGGCATCATGAGCCAGGTCTATGCGTAGATGATATGCACGAGTAGAACACAATGAGTTGTGGGCAATAATAGTCATACTGCTTACCAACTTGTCATACTTTGGTTCGGCGGTATTGTGAGATGAAGCGACCCGGACCGACATTACGCGTACGCGTATGCGAGACTGGTTTCACCATTATGAGAACTCGTTGCTCAAAGGTGACTGGCGGGTGTCTGTCTCTCTCACTTTAGTTGAATCGAGTGTGGGTACGCCCGGTCCTTGTGAAGGTTAAAATAACACATACTTGATGAAAAATCGTTGTGGTTTTGCGTGCGTAGGTAAGAACGGTTTTTGCTAAGCCCGTAGCAGCCACGTAAAACTTGCAACAACAAAGTAGAGGATGTTTAACTTGTTTTTGTAGGGCATGTTGTGATGTGATATGGTGAAGACATGATGAGTTATACGTTATTGTATGAGATGATCATGTTTTGTAAAGTTATCGGCGACTGGCAGGAGCCATATGGTTGTCGCTTTATTGTATGAAATACAATCGCCATGTAATTACTTTACTTTATCACTAAGCGGTAGCGATAGTCGTGGAAGCAATAGTTGGCGAGACGACAACGATGCTATGATGGAGATCAAGGTGTCCCACCGATGACGATGGTGATCATGACGATGCCTTGGAGATGGAGATCAAAAGCACAAGTTGATGATGGCCATATCATGTCACATATTTTGATTGCATGTGATGTTTATCTTATTATGCTTCTTATTTTGCTTAGTACAACGGTAGCATTATAAGATGATCCCTTACAAAATTTCAAGGTACAAGTCTTCTCCCTGAGTATGCACCGTTGCGAAAGTTCGTCGTGCCGAGACACCACGTGATGATCGGGTGTGATAAGAGCTACGTTCACATACAACGGGTGCAAGCCAGTTTTGCACATGCAGAATACTCGGGTTGAACATGACGAGCCTAGTATGTACATACATGGCCTCGGAACACTGGAGACCGAAAGGTCGAGCGTGAATCATATAGTAGATATGATCAACATAAGATGTTCACCATTGAAAACTACTCCATCTCGCGTGATGATCGGACATGGTTTAGTTGATTTGGATCACGTGATCATTTAGATGACTAGAGGGATGTCTATCTAAGTGGGAGTTCTTTAGTAATATGATTAATTGAACTTTAATTTATCATGAACTTATTCCTGATAGTTTTTGCATATCTATGTTGTTGTAGATCAATGGCCCGTGCTATCGTTCCCTTGAATTTTTATGCATTCCTAGAGAAAGCTAAGTTGAAATATGATGGTAGCAATTACACGGGCTGGGTCTGTAACTTGAGGATTATCCTCATTGTTGCACAGAAGAATTATGTCCTTGAAGCACCACTAGGTCACAAGCCCCCTCCCGCTAATGTAGACGCTTTGAACGTCTGGCAGACGCAGTCTGATGACTACACGTTAGTTCAGTGTACCATGCTTTACGGCTTAGAACCAGGACTTCAACGACGTTTTGAACGTCATGGAGCATATGAGATGTTCCAGGAGTTGAAGTTAATATTTCAAGCAAATGCCCGGATTGAGAAATATGAGATTTCCAATAAGTTCTACAGCTGCAAGATGGATGAGAATAGTTCTATCTGTGAACACTTGCTCAGAATGTCTGGGTACTACAATCATATGACTCAACTTGGATGCAAAGTTGACGAAGATAGTGTTATTGATAGAGTTCTTCAATCACTGCCACTAAGCTGTAAAGGCTTCGTGATGAACTATAACATGCAAGAGATGCAGAAGACAATTCCCGAGCTCTTCGCTATGCTCAAAGCTGCGGAGGTAGAAATAAAAAAAGAGCATCAAGTGTTGATGGTTAACAAGACCACTAGTTTCAAGAAAAAGGCCAAGGGAAAGAAGGGGAACTTCAAGAAGAATAGCAAGCCAGTTGCTACTCCCACGAAGAAACCCAAGTCTAGAGCCAAGCCTGAAACAGAGTGCTTCTACTGAAAAGGGACTGGACACTGGAAGCGGAACTGCCCCAAGTATTTGGCGGATAAGAAGGATGACAAGGTGAAAAAGGGTATATGCGATATACATGTTATTGATGTGTACCTTACTAATGCTCGTAGTAGCACCTGGGTATTTGATACCGGTTCGGTTGCTAATATTTGTAACTCGAAACTGGGACTACGGATTAAACAAATATTGGCTAAGGACGAGGTGACGATGCGCGTGGGAAATGGTTCCAGAGTCGATGTGATTGCCGTCGGCACGCTACCTCTACATCTACCTTCGGGATTAGTTTTAGACAGAATAATTGTTATTTGGTGCCAGCGTTAAGCATGAACATTATATCTGGATCTTGTTTATTGCGAGACGGTTATTCATTTAAATCTAAGAATAATGGTTGTTCTATTTATATGAGTAATATCTTTTATGGTCATGCAACCTTGAAGAGTGGTCTATTCTTGTTGGATCTCGGTCGTTGTAATGCCCAGTTTGAGATTATACCTCCTACGTGTCGAGGCACGACTTAAAGGCATAAGCTCGGTATCTTTGCATGACTCATGTAAAAGAGGGATGAAATTGCGAAAGAGTAGTTGGCTTACACTCGCCACGTCACCCAATACATTACATAAACAATCATCATCCAAATAACATCAGAGTCCGGCTACGGACGAAGATCCAAATGAAAGATACCATAAATAACACAAGGTCCCGATCATAACATCCTAGTAAGAGCCCTTCTGATCCTCTGGATAAGACACGTTGTATCGCCCACGTTCTTCGTTGAACTCCCAGTACAACTCTAAACGACCAGCTGTGTAGTTCACCATGGTACCTGCATCTGGTGTTGTGTAGAAACTGTGAGCCACGGAGGACTCAGCAATCCCGTTCCCGGGTAGCAATGCTATCTAAGCCTTGGGTGTGGAACAAGGCTACATAATAAGGTTGCAGCTGCACTAGCACTAGCTTACGTGTTTAGAGCGAGAAGAGAAGTGCCAACGATCGTCAAGTGATCACGAAGTGATCATATCTAAGCACGTCAAACATAACCCCACCGTGTTCACTTCCCGAACCCCTTCGGAAAGCGATCGTCATGGTTACTCACTAGCACTAGCTTACGTGTTTAGAGCGAGAAGAGAAGTGCCAACGATCATCAAGTGATCACGAAGTGATCATATCTAAGCACGTCAAACATAACCCCACCGTGTTCACTTCCCGAACCCCTTCGGAAAGCGACCGTCACGGTTACTCACGCTGGTAGTGTGCTATGATCATAGTGTCAAGTTTTCTACAACCGGATATTAACAAATTCCCATCTTCCACATAACCACGGGCACGGCTTTTGAAAGATCAAATCCATGCAGGGTGTCCCAACTTAGCCCATCACAAGCTCACGATCTGCGGACGCAACTCCAAGGTGGGAAGACCCGAGTATTCTCGGAATCCCGTGCTCAAGATATTCCGACTAAGGTAAGACTAATCCAGCAAGGCCTCCCGGTGTGCCGACACCCTGATAGTAGCCGCGCGTATCTTGTCTCAGGCCACGACCGGATGGGACATGCTACATGTTTTTACCAGCCCTCGGGTTTTCCCAAGGTGGCCTCGCAGGTTGCCCAGTTTGGACCAACACTCATGTGGAGCACTGGCCCGGGTTGTTGATTAAGAAAAGGGTTTATAACTCCCTATGCAAGTTTTAGTTATTAGGCAAATGTAAAACCAATGTTGGGACTTGCTGGAAAAGCTTTAGCGCTAAGTGGGTTATCTAGGGGGGCCCATAAACCCCAACCGTGTTAGGGACGCAAAAATCAAGGAACATAACACCGGTTTATACGGTTCCTAGGGAGGCATGAGTGGAACAAAACACCAATCAAAGGCTTAGCCTTCCACCCATTGCCAAGTATATAGATGATTTAGTTTTAGCAGATTATATAGTGTGATGTCCCAACAAAACTTCAACATGAAGCAAAGAATCTTCCAATCTTCTCCTGCAACTAACAATGCTATAAGAGGGGCTGAGCGAAGCTTACGTAGCCAATCAAAGGTTTGCTAGGTTGGGTGGTTAGAGAGGTTCATGGCAATAATAGGAGGCTGACAAACAGACATAGGCATCGAGGCAATAAACTAAAGAGCAGGACATCTAGCAATAGGCAAAGATAGTAATGATATCTGGGTCAGGTCATCTTGCCTGTTGAATCCTCGGAGGGAACGTAATCTTGCTCCTCACACTCAACCTCGGTAGAAATCTCGTTCTCAAAATCTTCACCAGGCTCTAACCAAACACAACAATGCACAATGGAACAAAATCAATCAATGTGCAGTGCTCAATCACATGATGCATGAACATGAAGCATGTGAACATGGAAAAACATGATGCATGGCCTAGGGGCACAAGAATGCAATACATCACCAACAAACAAGATCAACCACACATAATGAAACAAGCAAAAGAACAAGTGGGCAAGTTTATGTAGTTGATCAAACAAGCAACAAACATGTTTTAAAAGAGGTTGGTTAACATGGCAAGGGTGCACTAAACATAACAACAACATGCTTGCAAGTTTAAATGGGCTGGAATTGAATGCAACAATTTCCAGAAAAACCCATATTCATTTATAAGCATTTGGGACAGATTTGACATACTACTGTGATGGAGTGGTCAAACATGCTAAACAACAACGCCAAAATATTCTACACATTTTTCTACCCCAAATGCATATAAAGTTGGTTAAATTTGGAGTTGTAGAGAATTAGTTATGAATTTTGCAAGTTTGAACATATTTAAAACAAATTTAAATTCAAACAACATTTTCAATATTTCAAACATGGCAACAAGTGACATATTCATAATCTACACAAAATTCTAAGCACTTTTCATATTGGGCTCATGCTCATATGATGCATAAAAATGCAGATATTAATTAAAACAGAAAAACAGAAAAGAAAAAGAAAAACAAAAAAAAGAATAAAACAATTCAAACGCCAGGTCTGAATTGACCCAGACTCAGTGAGCTACGGTCACTGACAAGGGGGGCCACGCGAGCTGAGCTGGCGAGCGGGTGCGCGCACGGGCTGGCACTGGTGCTGTGAGGCTGGCAGGTGGGGCCCTGCTGTCAGCCTCACACAAAAATGAAAAAGGGGCAGAATAACCATAACGCCCGCGAGGGATCGAACCCGCGTCTCTCTGACGAAACCGACGGAGACACACCACTACGCCACTACATCGATCTCGACAGAGAGGGAGCAGCATATCTTAAGAATAAACCACAGGAGCAGAACAGGGGAACGTTGGCCCTCGTCGGAGCAAGCTCGTCGGAGCCGCTCCGGCGACCATTAGGCACGGCAGAGGGGTGCGAGAGGGAGCTGGAGGAATCCCGCATCCAACTAAACAACTAGCAGTGCCTAAGGGGCACTGCATCACCGGCAACGATCTATTACAGCACGGTGGCGACGAGACGACGGCGAGGTGATACAAGGCACTAGGCGGCACGGCGACTACACGGATAGGTTCTACGAACCTAGGCGAAGCTAACGGACAGCACGACAACATCTAAAGAGGTTGGAACACTCGCCGGCGACGAGGTCCGACGGCGGCACGGTCGGGCACTCATGGAACTATGGCCTAGAGCCAACGAAGGAGGGGAAAAAAGGGCTGGGGAGAGAGAGGAGCTCACCACGAGCACGCCGATGCGCTCGGCTAGCCCTGGCGTGGACGGAGTCGACGACGGCGTGTCTCGAACAGCTCCGGCCACCGTAGAGGAAGAAGAGGAAGAAGCGCTCGACGGAGAGGCGCTCGGGTCCTCTAGTTGTCGTAGTGGAAGAAGAGGATGTCGGGGAAGAAGCTAGACAACGTTGGCGAGGCCGAGGACGACGAGGAGCTCGCCGGCGACGAGAGGGAGCTCTCGGATGCGCTCGGGCGTCGACGGTGGCAGTGGATCTGGGGGATCCCAGCTCTCCAGACGGCGAGAGGGGAAGGAGAAGACCTAGGGGAAAATGATGGACAAGATTTGGGTTTAAAACATGGGCTCGGCGCACGGCCTCGACGTCCGTGAGCTGACAGCGCGACGGTGAGCGCGCCGAGTGCTCTGCTTTACTGACGGAGGAAGACAGAGGCGAGGGAGATGTGACGCTAATGGGTGGGGCCACGCACTCGGAGTGTCTACGGCGCGACTGTTGCGTCTGTAGCTGGGCCTGCGGTGCTGGGCTGTTGCCCTGTGGGTGGAGTTGGGCCTCAAGGGAGAGAGAGGGAGGAGGAGAGGCCCAGGTTGCTGCTGGCTGCTGCTGTTTCTTCTTTTCATTTTTATTTCTTCAGACAGAAAAAGAAAAGAATGCACAGAAATAAAGAAGAAGAACTAGGGGAAAATAAAAATACCCCTAAGCTCAGAGAATTATGCTCTATTTAAATAAAATGACTTGGACATTTTTAGAGGCAGAAAAATAAAAGGAGTTTGAATATAGGTCAAACACTTGATATTTTAAAACCCAACCAAATCATTTCCAAAAGAGATGATATTTGGTGGAGAGGTTGCTCACATGGGGAAAGTTTAAATGGAGGAGGAAGAATCACTATGGCATTTGCTAGTTGGTTTGCAAAATAGATCAAAGAAGATGTCAGAAAGAAAGAAGGAGAAGAATAAGAAGAAGGAGAAGAAGAAAAAGAGGGAGAGGGGGCAGGGTTTAGCTAAGATAGCTTGAACCCACACACAACATACATCACAAGGTCTCAACAATGCACAAAACAAATAAACTATGATGCCATGATGACATGATGATGCAATGCAAAAATAATAAAAGGTATGCAATGCAAATAAAATAAAAGAGAAGGACCCCCAAGGATAATGACAAGGATCAAAGAGGAAGCTTTATTGCCATTATAGGAAAGTGTTACATTTCGGGCATTACACATATTCATAATATTGAAGCCAAAAGATGCAAGGTTAATAATGATAGTGCAACTTATTTGTGGCACTGCCGTTTAGGTCATATTGGTGTAAAGCGCATGAAGAAACTCCGTAGTGATGGACTTTTGGAATCACTTGATTATGAATCGCTTGGTGCTTGCGAACCATGCCTCATGGGAAGATGACTAAAAATCCGTTCTCTGGAACAATGGAGCGAGCAACAGATTTGTTGGAAATCATACATACTGATGTATGTGGACCGATGAGTGTTGAAGCTCGTGGTGGGTATCGTTATTTTCTGACCTTCACTGATGATTTGAGCAGATATGGGTATATCTACTTGATGGAGCACAAGTCTGAAACATTTGAAAAGTTCAAAGAATTTCAGAGTGAAGTAGAGAATCAACGTAACAAGAAAATAAAGTTTCTATGATCTGATCGTGGAGGTGAATATTTGAGTTACGAGTTTGGTCTTCATTTGAAACAATGTGGAATAGTTTCACAACTCACGCTACCCGAAACACCACATCGTAATGGTGTGTCCGAACGTCGTAACCGTACTTTATTAGATATGGTGCGTTCTATGATGTCTCTTACTAATTTACCACTATCGTTTTGGGGTTATGCTTTAGAGACAGCTGCATTCACATTAAATAGGGCACCATCTAAATCCGTTGAGACGACGCCTTATGAACTGTGGTTTGGCAAGAAACCAAAGTTGTCATTTTTAAAGTTTGGGGTTGCGATGCTTATGTAAAAAAGCTTCAACCTGATAAGCTCGAACCCAAGTCGGAGAAATGTGTCTTCATAGGATACCCAGAGGAGACTGTTGGGTACACCTTCTATCACATATCCGAAGGCTAGATATTCATTTCTAAAAATGGATCCTTTCTAGAGAAGGAGTTTCTCTCGAAAGAAGTGAATGGGAGGAAAGTGGAACTTGATGAAGTAATTGTACCTTCTCCCGAATTGGAAAGTAGTACATCACATAAACTAGTTCCAGTGATTCCTACACCAATTAGTGAGGAAGCTAATGACGATGATCATGAAATTTCGGATCAAGTTTCTGCTGAACTTCGTAGATCAACCAGAGTAAGTTCCGCGCTAGAGTGGTACGACAACCCAGTTCTGGAAGACATGTTACTAGACCATGATGAACCTACGAACGACGAGGAAGCGATGATGAGCCCAGATTCCGCAAAATGGCTTGAGGCCATGAAATCTGAGATGGGATCCATGTATGAGAACAAAGTGTTGACTTTGGTTGACTTGCCTGACGATCGGCAAGCCGTCGAAAATAAATGGATCTTCAAGAGGAAGACCGACGCTAACGGTAATGTTACTGTTTACAAAGCTCGACTTGTTGCAAAAGGTTTTCGACAAGTTCAATGAGTTGACTATGATGAGACTTTCTCACCCATAGCGATGCTTAAGGCTAGCCGAATCATGTTAGCAATTGCCGCATTTTATGATTATGAAATCTGGCAAATGGATGTCAAAACTGCATTCCTGAATGGATATCTCAAAGAAGAGTTGTATATGATGCAACCAGAAGGTTTTGTCAATCCTAACGGTGTCAACAAAGTGTGCAAGCTCCAGCGATCCATCTATGGACTGGTGCAAGCATCTCGAAGTTGGAATATACGCTTTGATGGAGTGATTAAAGCATATGGTTTTATACAGACTTTTGGAGAAGCTTGTATTTACAAGAAAGTGAGCGGGAGCTCTGTAGCATTTCTGATATTATATGTGGATGACATATTGTTGATTGGAAATTGTATAGAATTTCTGGATAGCATACAAGGATACTTGAATAAGAAATTTTCAATGAAAGACCTCGGTGAAGCTGCTTACATATTAGGCATCAAGATCTATAGAGATAGATCAAGACGCTTAATTGGACTTTCACAAAGCACATACCTTGATAAAGTTTTGAAGAAGTTCAAAATGGATCAGTCAAAGAAAGGGTTCTTGCCTGTGTTACAAGGTGTGAAGTTGAGTAAGACTCAATGCCCGACCACTGCAGAAGATAGAGAGAAAATGAAGGTCATTCCCTATGCCTCAGCCATAGGATCTATCATGTATGCAATGCTGTGTACCATACTTGATGTGTGCCTTGCTATAAGCGTAGCAGGGAGGTACCAAAGTAATCCATGAGTGGATCACTGGACAACGGTCAAGAACATCCTGAAGTACCTGAAAAGGACAAAGGATATGTTTCTCGTTTATGGAGGTGACAAAGAGCTCGTCGTAAACTATTATGTCGAGTCAAGCTTTGACACTAATCTGGATGACTCTAAGTCACAAACCGGATATGTGTTTTTATTGAACGGTGGAGCTGTCAGTTGGTGCAGTTCCAAGTGGAGCGTCGTGGCGGGATCTACATGTGAAGCGGAATACATAGCTGCTTAGGAAGCAGCAAATGTAGGAGTCTGGATGAAGGAGTTCATATCCGATCTAGGTGTAATACCTAGTGCATCGGGTCCAATGAAAATCTTTTGTGACAACACTGGAGCAATAGCCTTGGCGATGGAATCTAGGTTTCACAAGAGAACAAAGCACATCAAAAGATGCTTCAATTCCATCCGCGATCAAGTCAAGGAGGGAGACATAGAAATTTGCAAGATACATACGGATCTGAATGTCGCAGACCCGTTGACTAAGCCTCTTCCACGGACAAAACTTGATCAACACCAAGACTCCATGGGTGTTAGAATAATTACTTTGTAATCTAGATTATTGACTCTAGTTCAAGTGGGAGAGTGAAGGAAATATACCCTAGAGGCAATAATAAAGATGTTATTTGTATTTCCTTATATCATGATAAAATGTCTTTTATTCATGCTAGAATTGTATTAACCGGAAACTTAGTACACGTGTGAATACATAGACAAAACAGTATGTCCCTAGTATGCCTCTACTAGACTAGTTCATTGATCAAAGATGGTTATGTTTCCTAACCATAGACATGAGTTCTCATTTGATCAACGAGATCACATCATTAGGAGAATGATGTGATGGACAAGACCCATCCGTTAGCTTAGCACTATGATCATTTAGTTTTACTGCTATTGCTTTCTTCATGACTTATACATGTTCCTATGACTATGAGATTATGCAACTCCCGAATACCGGTGGAACACCTTGTGTGCTATCAAACGTCACAACATAACTGGGTAATAATAAAGATGCTCTACAGGTGTCTCCGAAAGTGTTCGTCGTGTTGGCATTGATCAAGAATAGGATTTTTCACTCCGAGTGTCGGAGAGGTATCTCTGGGCCCTCTCGGTAATGCACATCATAATAAGCCTTGCAAGCAAATGACTAATGAGTTAGTCACGAGATGATGTATTACGGAACGAGTAAAGAGACTTGCCGGTAACGAGATTGTACTAGGTATTGAGATACCGATGATCGAATCTCGGGCAAGTAACATATCGATGACGAAAGGAACAACGTATGTTGTTATGCGGTTTGACCGATAAAGATTTTCATAGAATATGTAGGAGCCAATATGAGCATCCAGGTTCCGCTATTGGTTATTGACCGGAGATGAGTCTCGGTCATGTCTACATAGTTCTCGAACCCGTAGGGTCCGCACGCTTAACGTTTGATGACGATCGGTATTATGAGTTTATGAGTTTTGATGTACCGAAGGTAGTTCGGAGTCCCGGATGAGATCACGGACATGACAAGGAGTCTCAGAATGTCCGAGACGTAAAGATTGATATATTGGACGACTATGTTTGGACACCGGAAGGGTTCCGGAATGTTTCGGGCATATACCGGAGTACCGCGGGGTTACCGGAACCCCCTGGGCAGTTAAATGGGCCTCATGGGCCCTAGTGGGAGAAGAGGAGGAGCGGCTAGGGCAGCCGCGCGCCCCCTCCCCCTCTAGTCCGAATTGGATAAGGAGGAGGGGTGGCGCCCCCCTTTCCTTCTCTTCCTCTCTCCCTTTCCTTCTCCCCTCCTACTCCAACTAGGAAAAGAGGGAGTCCTACACCCGGTGGGAGTAGGACTCCTCCCTTGGCGCGCCCTCCCCCTTGGCAGCCGCCTCCCCCTAGCTCCTTTATATACTGGGGCAGTGGGCACTTCTAGACACACAAGTTGATATCTCCCAACCGTGTGCGGTGCCCCCCTCCAAAGAAACACACCTCGGTCATACTATTGCAGTGCTTAGGCGAATCCCTGCACCGGTAGCTTCATCATCTCCGTCACCACGCCGTCGTGCTTACGAAACTCTCCCGTGAAGCTCTACTACATCAAGAGGTCGTGGGACATCATCAAGCTGAACGTGTGCTGAACGCGGAGGTGTCGTACGTTCGGTGCTTGATCGGTTGGATCACGAAGAAGTTCGACTACATCAACCGCGTCACTAGACGCTTCCGCTTTCGGTCTACGAGGATACGTAGACACACTCTCCCGTCTCGTTGCTATGCATCTAATAGATAGATCTTGCGTGATCGTAGGAATTTTTTTGAAATACTACGTTCCCTAATAGTAGCAAGTAACAAAAGTGAGCACAAACGGTATTGCAATGCTTGAAAATGAGGCATAGGGTCCATACTTTCGCTAGTGCAATCTCTCAACAATGCTTAAATAATTGGATCACATAACCATCCCTCAACGTGCGATGAAGAATCACTCCAAAGTTCCTATCTAGCGGAGAACATAAGAAGAAATTGTTTGTAGGGTACGAAACCACCTCAAAGTTATACTTTCTGATCGATCTATCAAGAGTTCATACTAAAATAACAGCAAGTTATCATTTCCGATCGATCTATCAAGAGTTCATACTAAAGTAACACCATATGATACACATCAACCAACTCTAATGTCACCTAGATACTCCAATGTCACCACGAGTATCCGTGGGTTAATTATACGATATGCATCAAACAATTTTAGATTCATAATACTCAATCCAACACAAAGAACCTCAAAGAGTGCCCCAAGATTCCTACCGGAGAAACAAAGACGAGAACGTGCATCAAGCTCTATGCATAGATTACCCTAATGTCACCTCAAGAATCCGCGAGTTGCTGCCAAAACACATATCAAGTGATTTAATATGATACCCCATTGTCACCATAGGTATTCATAGCAAGACATACATCAAGTGCTCTCAAATTCATAAAAGTATTCAATCCAACAAAATGAAATCTCAAAGGGAAAACTCGATTCACAACAAGATAGAGAGGGGAAAACACCATACGATCCAACTATATTAACAAAGCCGACGATACATCAAGATTGCGCCATCTCAAGAACACGAGAGAGAGAGAGAGAGAGAGAGAGAGAGAGAGAGAGAGATTAAACACATAGCTACTGATACAAACCATCAGCCCCGAGGGTGGACTACTGCCTCCTCATCATGGTGGCCGCCGGGATGATGAAGATGGCCGCCGGTGATGATTTCCCCCTCCGAAGGAGTGCCAAAGAAGGACTCTAGATTGGATCTCGTGGTTCTGGAACTGGCGGCGGCTGGAACAAAATTTCGTTGACTCTCCTAGGGTTTTTGGAATATTGGGGAATTTATAGGGCGAAGAGGCGGTGCGGGAGGCCACCGAGGTGGGAACAACCCACCTGGGCGCGGCTGGGCTCCCAGATGCGCCCTGGTGGGTTGTGCCCCCCTCGGAGCACCCCCGAGTTGCTTCTTTGTCCCAGTGGATGTCTTCTGGTCCAAAAAATACTCTCTAAAAAGTTTCACTGCATTTGGACTCCGTTTGATATTGATTCTCTGCGATGTAAACAAACTAGCAAAAAACAACAACTGGCACTGGGCACTATGTCCATAGGTTAGTCCCAAAAATTGATATAAAGTTGCTATAAAATGATTGTAAAACATCCAATAACGATAATATAACAGCATGGAACTATTAAAAATTATAGATATGTTGGAGAAGTATCAATTCCACATCAACAATTCTGTTTTTATCATTTACCTACTCGAGGATGAGCAGGAATTATGCTTGGAGATGCTGATACGTCTCCAACGTATCTATAATTTTTTATTGTTCCATGTTGTTATATTATCATTCATGGATGTTTTACAGCCATTTATGCGAACTTTATATCATTTTTTGGGACTAACCTATTGACACAATGCCCAGTGCTAGTTGCTATTTTTTGCTTGTTTTTTACTTCGCAGGAAATCAATACCAAATGGAGTCCAAATGCAGCGAACCTTTTTGGAGAATTTTTGTGGGCCCAAAGACACAGGATGGTCCAAAGAAGCACCTGGGGGTGCTCCGAGGGGAGCACAACCCACGAGTGCGTGCCCAGGCCCCCAGGCACGCCTAGGTGGGTTGTGCCCACCTCGGTGGCCTCTCGCACTACCTCTTCGCTCTATAAATACCTCAATATTTCAGAAACCCTAGGGGAGCCTGATAACCCACAAGTGTAGGGGATCAGTTGTAGCCTCTTTTGATAAGTAAGAGTGTTGAACCCAACGAGGAGCTAAAGGTAGAACAAATATCCCCTCAAGTTCTATCGACCACCGATACAACTCTACGCACGCTTGACGTTCGCTTTACCTAGAACAAGTATGAAACTAGAAGTACTTTGTAGTTTTTGTGGGATATGTTTGCAAGAATATAAAGAGCACGTAAATATAAACTAGGGGATGTTAGGTAAAGAAGCAATAAAGTTAGTAATAGCGAGAGTGGAAAGGTGGTGGTAGGAGTTGCGAAATTGTCCCTAAGAAATTGACTACGTTACTAGACCGATAACAAGTTTTATGTGGGAGAGGCCACTGCTAGCATGTCATCCCTGACTTGGAATTCTATGCACTTATGATTGGAACTATTAGCAAGCATCTGCAACTACTAACGTTCATTAAGGTAAATCCCAACCATAGCATTAAGATATATCGGCCCCCCTTCAATCCCGTATGCATCAATTTCTATGCTAGGTTGAAGCTTCTGTCACTCTTGCCCTCCAATACATAGTCCTATCAACATACAACTAACCCTATGATGTGATCCACGCGCACACTCATATGATGGGCATCAAAGGACAGCAACATAACCACAAGAAAATTAAACCAATCATAGCAATTCACCAATCACCGATAGGACAACGAAAATCTACTTAGACATCATAGGATGGCAACACATCATTGGATAATAATATGAAGCATAAAGCACCATGTTCAAGTAGAGGGTACAGTGGGTTGCGGGAGAGTGGACCACTGTAGATAGATGGGGGAAGGTGATGGAGATGTTGGTGAAGATGACGGAGGTGTTGGTGTAGATCACCGTCACACGATGATGGCCCCGGCGGCGTTCCGGCGCCACCGGGAGAGGGGGGGACAGAGCCCCTGTAACGCCCGGGTAATCAAGCTACAGTAACCCTCTGGCAATGATGCCACATCACCACGATCACTGTTACTAAACTCGCTTCGGTTCGAAACCGGTTCAAATTCAAAATTTTAAAACAAAGACAAAATTAAAAGTTTGCAAATGTCAAGACTAAAATGTTCTTCTTATGGTAATTAATCACTTGTTAATACTGGTGGTGAACTAACATTTATTTCAAAATGTCAAAGTACCCTAACTAGTTAAACTATGGCTATAGCAATTAAATTAAATGCCTTTTTAATTTATAATAATTGCAAACTTTTCGAAAGTCTCACAATCTTTTGTGGCAGTGCACAATATTTCCTTGAATGTGTTTTGGGCAGTAGCATATTTTTGCGAAGTCATTTGTGGCTAAAAGAAAATACAAAAAGCTATTAAAGAAAACATAAAGGGAAAAGGCAAAAGGCGAGAAGCTACTATGTACTTAAGCCCACCTAGCACAGTTCGGCCCAGCCCACCCCGATGCCTCCTTTCTCTGTTCACCAGAAACCTCGTGGACGAGCGCGCCGCGTCCATCACTTGGATGGCCACACGCCGGTCATCGCGCGGTTTTCCTCTCCGTCCCCGATGCCTACAAGAGCAGCCCTTACTCTCTCTCTCTCGCCCAAAACCCTAGCCGTCGTTCCCTTCCTTCCCCGCGCCGCCGCTTGCGTCCCCGCGCACGCCCGACCATCACCGTGCGGCGTCGTCGTCGGACGCGTGCTCCGGCACCTCCCAGTGCCACGGGAGGAAATCCAGAGACTCCGCAGCGCCTCTACGTCGCCGTCCACATCTCTGGAGTGAGCCGCGGAGCCCTCCTCCGCCTGCTCGCCTCGCCCCACATCGCCGGAATCCTCGACGGCCGGTGCCTCGTCTCGCTACGCCGACGCCTCCTCGGCCCTCCCCGAGCTCGCTTTCGCACGACTACAGGGCCCCGTGAGATCCCCTTCCTCCCCTGTCCCGCTCTGTCTCCCTCACGCACACGCGCTCACCACGGCCGCCGCGTCGTCTCGCGCACGCGCACTGCGACCCCTCCCCGTGCCCGCTCGCGCCCGTGCCCTGCTCCGCTAGACGCCGGTGCCCCGCCGCCCCTATTCGCGCCCCGCGCGTGAGCCACCGCGGCCTGGCCGCACGCACGCGCTCGCGCAGGCCCGACCACCGCTGCAGCCCTCTGCGTGCCTGCGCGCCCCGTCCTGCTTCCCCACAGCCGCCGCACTCCCGCCGTTGCTCCTGCTTATCACCGCGCCCCCCTGGCCATCGCTGCTCCGGCCGCCGACCGCCTCTCCGCAACCGCCCGCGTGGCTACGCCCCCCTGCTCTTACCTCCCGCCTCCGGCCGCTGCGGCCCCTCCCGCCTCAGGCCGCCGCTGGCCCCGGCCGGCCGCCAGGGTCGCGCCCTCCTGGCCCCTCCCACGGCCGCGCCACGCCTCCTCCGGCCGGCTGTGGTCGCCGGCCGCGCCCCGCCGTCGGTGCCCTGGCGGCCTCGTCCCGCCGTGCAGGCGAGCGCACGCTCGGGCGCCCACGCCCACGCCCACGCCGCTCAGCGCCCGCTCCCGCCCCGCTAACGCCCAAACGGGCTGGCGCCCGAGGCCCGTTAAGCTCCCCCCAGCCACTGACGTTGGGGCCCCAGCCCCTTAAAAAAAGTTTTAAAAAAATAATAATAAAATAAATTATTTAATTGATAATTAACTTAATTAAACCTGATAATTAACGCTAATTAATTATGTTTAATTAAACTAATTACACATTAGTCTAATTAAACCTGATTAATTAAATTAGTCTATGACAGTGGGCCCCACTGCCCTTTGACCAGTCAAAGTTGACTGTTGACCCCGCTAACATCACCCTGATGTCATGCTGACGTCACCACATACTATTCTGGATAATTTTGATTTAAATTAATTAAATAAATTCCTAAAAATGTTTAAAACTTTAGAAAATCATGTAAAATAATCTGTAACTCGGATGAAAATGTTTTATATATGAAAATCGCTCGGAACGACGAGACGAATCCGAATACGCGGTCCGTTCATCCGCCACACGTCCCTAGCATAGTGAACTTGCAACTTTCCCCCTCCGATTCATCTAACCAAAAACACGAAACGCGGGGGATACTTTCCCGAGTGTTATCCCCCTTCGCCGGTACCGTGTACCACCGCGTTAGAGCACCCTAGCACTGAGTGCTGACGTGTCGTGCTTCTCTGTTGCAACTGTTTGCTTTATATTTACTGTTTCTTCCCCCTCTTCTCTCCGGTAGACCCCGAGACAGATGATGCCCCGGTGATCGACTACGGTGTTGACGACCCCTCCTTGCCAGAGCAACCAGGGAAGCCAACCCCCTTTGATCATTCCGATATCGCCCATTCTCTTCTCTCTTATGCTTGCATTAGAACTGCTACTTCTTTTTGTATGATCCTATTCTGATGCATAGCCTATTGTTGATACCTGCTTTCATACGTTACATGTTTATACTAAACTGCTTAGTATAGGCTGGTTAGAGTTCCACCAGTGACCCCCCCTATCTCGTCCCGACTGCCTCGCTGGATCATCAGAAGACCTGATCAACGGGATCGAAGACCAGGACCCGGCACCGCACATCACTTTCCCCTTAGTTGCTCGACACTACTGGGTTACTATCGAGTGGCGAGGGTGAGACCTCATCAGCACTTCTGATGTTAACCTTGTAGGTTAGTTCATCGGTTGTGGTCATCGAGGGTGATTCCTCTTTCTCCACTCCCGATAACGACACTGTCATGCAACTCCTTAGGAGTGGACCTCGAGGGTGACACCTCTTTCGTTCACCTTGACGATAAACATCAGGTGGAATTCCATCGAGGGTGATTTCCTCAGGTTTTCCCTTTGGTGTTAGACACACAGTTACTATGGCTACTATGAATTTACACTGAACCTGGTTATTAAAGACGGGTCGACCCTGAGGGGTACCCGCGCGAGCTTAATTGCGAGTGATGTGTAGTCGGGTTGACCTAGAAGGTGCCCGCGAGATAATACGAGGCGTGGCCGGGCACTCGCCCTTGCCGCAAGTTCTCGAGACAGGGCGATGGGGTCACATTATCGTGAGTCTCTGCTCATTACCGCGCGTTCCCAAGTCACTAAATGGTTTGGATATTTGATCTAAGGGGCCTCTAGCCTCATAGCGCTAACCATCACGTGGGCATAGTATGGGCGTTCTGCGTCGTATGCATCAGCCGAAGCTTAACTGACGTCATTGCGACTGAGCGGCGCGCGCCGGGTTGGACTGGTTAGGCTCCTACCTTTTTAAAGGTGGTTGCTAGGTCTGCTCGCCGGCCGCCCACGCAACGTGCAGGAGTACCCGGGGCGATTGGCCCATGACCCCTGGGAGCATAGGGTTTAGTCCGGCGTGCATGACCTCTCTATTAAGCCTAGGTTGGGTTGCGGCGTATTGTTTGGCCGAGGGCGGGCATGACCTGATGGTGTGTCCGGCCGGAGTTAAGCAAGCGTGTTGGGTAAGTTGGTGCACCCCTGCAGGTAAGAAAACATCTATCGATAGCCTGTCCTACGGTAACGGACACTTGGAGTTGTATCCTGATCGCTACAACTAGAACTGGATGCTGAGGCATTGTTTGGATATGTTGCTTCGGGAGTCGAGAAAGGATCCCGGAGCGTTGGAACAACAACATATATATGACTTATGATATACTACTCTACTTCCCCCTCTTGCTGCAAGACGGTGGTTTACAGAAGATGCTAGTCTTCGATAGGACTAGCTTCTCCCCCTCTTATTCTGGCATTCTGCAGCTTAGTCCACAAATACCCCCTTTTCATTGATACTGATGCATATGTAGTGTAGATCCTTGCTTGCGAGTACTTTGGATGAGTTCTCACGGTTGCTTTGCTCCCCCTTTTTCCCCCTTCTTTCTTCTTGCTGGTTGATGCAACCAGATGGTGGAGTCCAGGAGCCAGACGCCATACTTGACGACTGCTACTACCCCGACAAAGCCTACTACCTCATGGAGATAGCTGACGACCAGGAGTAGTTAGGAGGTCCCAGGCAGGAGGCCTTGCCTTTTCGATTGAGTTGTTTTGTGCTAGCCTTCTTAAGGCATACTTGTTTAACTTATGTCTATACTCAGATATTGTTGCTTCCGCTGACTCTTGTGTATTCGAGCTTATGTATTCGAGCCCTCGAGGCCCCTGGCTTGTAATATAAAGCTTGTATTATTTTAATTTGTGTCTAGAGTTGTGTTGTGATATCTTCGAGTGAGTCCTTGATCTTGGTCGTACACATTTGTGTGCATGATTAGTGTACGGTCAAATCGGGGGCGTCACAAGTTGGTACCAGAGCCGACTGCCTGTAGGAACCCCCTTTCCAACTCCTTGGCCGAAGTTGAGTCTAGTCTTTGAAAACCTGATTTACTAACTTAGCTGTGTGGCTTACGGGCCCACGTCGCCAATTGGGTGGTATTAGGATCTTTTATTCCTCGTCTATACTCTGGGATTCTGACATCTCTTCTCTTCGGGTTAAATGGTTTTGCTGACTCTAACATTAGGTTCTCGTAACGACTTTCCCCGAAGAGCCCCTTCATTCCGGATGGGTGCCTATTTCACCAGAAGATTTTGAAGAGATTCTCCGATGTTTCCCCGAGACCCTTGTGCCCTTCGCCATTGCAATTCCATATCACCGATAAATACGTAAGGATAGCTTTATACACTTGCTGTCCATACCTTCGATTCAATTGATCTTGTTATTACAAGATACCCTGAAATACTTCGGATTTTCCGAGAATCCTTTGTGCCCGCGCAGCTCCTTTTCCCGCATGAATACATGTATGAATAATTCCTCACACTTACCGGGGATTCGTTCACCCCCAGTTGTTCGTGTGTTTCACAAATGTCTTCGAAACACTATTCAATCTTCCAAAAATCCTAAGCAACCTATTGCTCTGTAAAGTTTTACCTGCTTGCATTATGGTTAATTCCATATGTAAATCAATATTCATTAAAATCCTTTGTGATTGACTTTCTGCTCTTATTGATTCAATATGTTGCAATTACTCGCAACATCAGTCAAACTAGAATTTGTTCTTCCAGCTCAAACGTCATTCCGAATATGAGCTGGTTCTCGACCAATCAAATTGTTGTCGATTGTACCCCTAAGTCATTTCAACTTACCCATCCTTAATCAGAGCGGTTGCTTCTGATCGCTTGATTTGGAAATCATAACTCCTTTGCATTTGAGTTTTGAATTAGTCAGTTGTTTCTATAAACTAATCTCTCTGTATTATTTCTCCTTTTGGTTGAGTACCGAAGCTCACATCAGATCCCTTGTAGACCAGTGGGTCCTTTGTTGGATTTTATTCGACAACGTCCTTTATATCCTAATACCTTGTGAGTTCTGCCATGATATATAATGCCTTGGGTAAAATATATCATCTGCTTTCTCAACTATGCTATGATTTCGAGCTTGTGTAATTTGCACCAGAAGTTGCGTAGTATGATTCTAAGATGCCCCGTTGGGTTGAACTTATGCCTTCCTTAATCTGTGTGAACCCAAAAGTTTTCCAAGGTTCATACACCTTTGGTAATTCACCAGGCAAGTCTTCGCAATCAATTCATTTTTATTAGAGCAGTGAATGAAAGCTTATGCATTGAAGAAGTGGGAGTCAACCTTGAACTTTCTATTCATGCCCCTGGACACGATGTAGATCTTATAATTGAGGCTTCTCTTAAAATTAATTATCCCCTTGATATAAGTTCATCTTATATCTAGGATTTGGCCTTTTGCAATCGTGGTTCAGACCATGCTCTCCTTAAATACCAATTCTCGGACAAGTTAAACCACTTGTCCTCTATAGGACAATGCACCTGTCCAACCTCTATTATGATCTACCATCGAGTATTACCCCGTGGTATCTCGATATTGTCACAGAACCATATTACTTCTTATGAGTTCTTCCTCAAGTATTACTTCTCACCGATTCCAATTTTCCTCGGGTTCGGAGTTGTTAGACACTCAAGGACACTGATTAGTGAATCAAATCCGCACTCCGATTCTATAACTCTAAGTAATCTCCATTGCTTATGAGTTTATAAATTCTTCAAGTCATATCTGGCCTGGTTGGCTATATCATTATCGTGCATTTTTTTCTTCTTCTTTCTGTGCTACCTGGTCCTTCTTCCCGGAGCACAATTCCGGCAATGAGCTAAGCTTACGTCGATCTTCCTCAGCATATCATTTCACCTTGAACAACTAGCTTGATTTCAAGTTTGTATTGTACTAGTGGTATCAATAACCTTTCGCTCCATCATTCATTTGACTTGATGTCATCGTCGATCGATCACATCCTAATGAAATCTCTCGACAAAGGTGTCGTGACCATCACCAACAATAATTTGCCTTCTTCCAAGTTGTAAATCGGATTCGTGATGGGTAATACCATCCTCTCCCCTCGATGATTTGTATTAACATCGACAACATTCTTGCATTCCCTCCAACACAAACTTGTTCGTGTTTCATGTTATACCTTAAGATCCTTGCTATCTAGCATTTGCTCTTTACCTTGGAGTATTACCATCTGTGATGTCAAGAAGGTCGTGAAATTTCACCACCTCTTAAGAGTTCTTGATACACGTGATACTTCTTGCCATACCCGTTCATTCCTTGGTCCCCGTGTTGTTTCTAACCGGTAACCCAACAATTGGAGTATTACGTGCGAATTCAAAACTTCTAGCAAACCGAATGCTTTGAAGTGAATGGTCGATAGTTTCATTCCAACCCTTCAGGTTATTAAACCTCCATGCTAACATCGATCTTGCTACTTGGTACATATTTCCATGTGCATCTCGTTCAGTACTTAATTGTGGATGTTCTCCACGAACACACTTCATTATATACCCTGGTGTGTCCAATGCTATCCCCTTGTTCACTTAATTGTGAAAAATCATGTCTAGGGAAATCTCGAGGAATTGTTTCTGAGCCCGTCGGCCTCGTCCTCATCTTCCCTTGCCGAAATTGTATGACTTATTTTATAAGTTGTTTCTGATGGATCATTTGTGTATCCGAAGTCTGACCTTTACCCAATGACCATGTCGGTGCTATCTCGAAGCATGTCTGTGGTACTCCGAAAATCCACAAGAACATTGTAAGTGGAATGTTAAATATTTCTTAATCAACTATCCAACATCGTTGTGTGGGTACATATCATGATTATTCTTACCCCTTTTATCTATATGGTCATAACTTTGATCTCCTGACATGTATATCATGCCCTGCTTAATCTTGGGGATGATTTACTCCTATTCATTGTGTTTAAACACATTTTCCTTTTCATTTGTTTGTTTAACCTTTCGTTGATCTACATATAACCTAAGCAGTAATAAATTTTCTGCTTATGTAAACACCTTGGTGTACTTAGGGATGGCAACGGGGCCCCATACCCACCAAACCCATGGGGATTTCATCTATTAGGGGTGGGGATGGGCGAAAAACATCCCCATGGGGATATTTACCAAACTAATTTATTCCCCATAGGGTACAATGGGGATGGGGACGATATCCTATTCCCCAGACCTAATACCCATCGGGGACCCGGTTAGTAACTGTGACACTGCGGTCAACCTTAAAATATTCACAAACAAACTTGCGAAAACAAAAAAAGCTCTGAAGAAAAAAAAATTAAACCTATCTCACGTCCTCATCTCAGCTGCCACCATGACCAAGAAGTTAGTACGACCTAGATATGCATTAGCAGGACAAGGACAACACCATTTATGTATGTTGATTATAGGGTGTCATATTATGTATATGAGTATTTGTTTATGGGGATGGGGACCCTAATGGGGCCCCATTCCCAAGTGGGGTATGGGTATGGGGAAATTTCATCCCCAGTCATGTAAACGGGGATGGGGATGTTGTAGGTATCCCCATAGGGGATTGTCCCCATTGCCATCCCTAGGTGTACTACTCTGTCAGTAAGACCCTGATACTATTGTTGATTGTTGATAACATTCCGGTAACCACCGATGGACGCGAACTTTGCCTATTGGTCCGCCTCGTTTCAACGAGCAAGAAAATGGTTCTCTTCGTCCCTCGCCCTTGGTACCGATATTGTTGCCAGCATAACTGACATGCTATCCTCTGACATGCCTTGCTTACATGATCGTGCAAGACGTCACCGCCCTCCCTACCTTTAACTCACATGGTAGGCCCATAACCCACAGTGCCTCAAGATCGAAACCTGACTCCTGTATATCCTTGTTTTCAAAGTTATCCCTCGCGCTTGCCTTCGTATGTAATTCACGAGCCACCTTCCTTGTGATCTATTTTGGTATCAGACGAAATACTTAATCTCGTTGCTCTGGACCCCTTTCACACCTTATTTCAGGCATCGAACGATTTCCTTCTCGCTCGAAGCTTCACAGGATACCTCCTTACTTTGCTCTCGATATTTTCTTAAGTTTCAATTTGAGAGTTACTTTCCGCCACCTTGCTCAATGTTGTCAACCATATGGTCAACCTTGCAGAGGTCCATTCTCTTGGACTACCCACTCTTTTGTCTCTCATAAGTACGATGGACTTCTCGAAGAAAGGATGCCGACTTCATCATGATGAGCTGAAGCAGAGAAATGAAGACATCAACGTAATGGATCGATCTCTTCGAAAGGGCAGCCAAAACCGAGAAGACCCGTTAGAATTTCGTAACCACATCTTTCCCCCTTACTCCACCTCTTAAAATCTCGGCACGAGATTTCTTGTAATAGAGGAGATTTGTAACGCCCGGGTAATCAAGCTACAGTAACCCTCTGGCAATGATGCCACATCACCACGATCACTGTTACTAAACTCGCTTCGGTTCGAAACCGGTTCAAATTCAAAATTTTAAAACAAAGACAAAATTAAAAGTTTGCAAATGTCAAAACTAAAATGTTCTTCTTATGGTAATTAATCACTTGTTAATACTGGTGGTGAACTAACATTTATTTCATAATGTCAAAGTACCCTAACTAGTTAAACTATGGCTATAGAAATTAAATTAAATGCCTTTTTAATTTATAATAATTGCAAACTTTTCAAAAGTCTCACAATCTTTTGTGGCAGTGCACAATATTTCCTTGAATGTGTTTTGGGCAGTAGCATATTTTTGCGAAGTCATTTGTGGCTAAAAGAAAATACAAAAAGCTATTAAAGAAAACACAAAGGGAAAAGGCAAAAGGCGAGAAGCTACTATGTACTTAAGCCCACCTAGCACAGTTCAGCCCAGCCCACCCCGATGCCCCCTTCCTCTGTTCACCAGAGAACTCGTGGACGAGCGCGCCGCGTCCATCACTTGGATAGCCACACGCCGGTCATCGCTCGGTTTTCCTCTCCGTCCCCGACGCCTACAAGAGCAGCCCTTGGTCTCTCTCTCGCCCAAAACCCTAGCCGTCGTTCCCTTCCTTCCCCGCGCCGCCGCTTGCGTCCCCACGCACGCCCGACCATCACCGTGCGGCGTCGTCGTCGGACGCGTGCTCCGGCACCTCCCAGTGCCACGGGAGGAAATCCAGAGACTCCGCAGCGCCTCTACGTCGCCGTCCACATCTCTGGAGTGAGCCGCGGAGCCCTCCTCCGCCTGCTCGCCTCGCCCCACATCGCCGGAATCCTCGACGGCCGCTGCCTCGTCTCGCTACGCCGACGCCTCCTCGGCCCTCCCCGAGCTCACTTTCGCATGACTACAGGGCCCCGTGAGACCCCCTTCCTCCCCTGTCCCGCTCTGTCTCCCTCACGCACACGCGCTCACCACGGCCGCCGCGTCGTCTCGCGCACGCGCACCGCGACCCCTCCCCTTGCCCGCTCGCGCCCGTGCCCTGCTCCGCTCGACGTCGGTGCCCCGCCGCCCCTGTTCGCGCCCCGCGCGTGAGCCACCGCGGCCTGGCCGCACGCACGCGCTAGCGCAGGCCCGACCACCGCTGCAGCCCTCTGCGTGCGTGCGCGCCCCGTCCTGCTTCCCCACAGCCGCCGCACTCCCGCTGTTGCTCCTACTTATCACCGCGCCCCCCTGGCCATCGATGCTCCGGCCGTCGACCGCCTCTCCGCGACCGCCCGCGTGGCTACGCCCCCCTGCTCTTCCCTCCTGCCTCCGGCCGTTGCGGCCCCTTCCGCCTCAGGCCGCCGCTGGCCCCGGCCGGCCGCCAGGGTCGCGCCCTCCTGGCCCCTCCCACGGCCGCGCCACGCCTCCTCCGGCCGGCTGTGGTCGCCGGCCGCGCCCCGCCGTCGGTGCCCTGGCGGCCTCGTCCCGCCGTGCAGGCGAGCGCACGCTCGGGCGTCCACGCCCACGCCGCTCAGCGCCCGCTCCCGCCCCGCTAACGCCCAAATGGGTTGGCGCCCGAGGCCCGCTAAGCTCCCCCCAGCCACTGACGTTGGGGCCCCAGCCCCTTAAAAAAAGTTTTAAAAAAATAATAATAAAATAAATTATTTAATTGATAATTAACGCTAATTAATTATGTTTAATTAAACTAATTACACATTAGTCTAATTAAACCTGATTAATTAAATTAGTCTATGACAGTGGGCCCCACTGCCCTTTGACCAGTCAAAGTTGACTGTTGACCCCGCTGACATCACCCTGATGTCATGCTGACGTCACCACATACTATTTTGGATAATTTTGATATAAATTAATTAAATAAATTCCTAAAAATGTTTAAAACTTTAGAAAATCATGTAAAATAATCTGTAACTCGGATGAAAATGTTTTATATATGAAAATCGCTCAGAACGACGAGACGAATCCGAATACGCGGTCCGTTCATCCGCCACACGTCCCTAACATAGTGAACCTGCAACTTTCCCCCTCCGATTCATCTAACCAAAAACACGAAACGCGGGGGATACTTTCCCGAGTGTTATCCCCCTTCGCCGGTACCGCGTACCACCGCGTTAGAGCACCCTAGCACTGAGTGCTGACGTGTCGTGCTTCTCTGTTGCAACTGTTTGCTTTATATTTACTGTTTCTTCCCCCTCTTCTCTCCGGTAGACCCCGAGATAGATGATGCCCCGGTGATCGACTACGGTGTTGACGACCCCTCCTTGCCAGAGCAATCAGGCAAGCCAACCCCCTTTGATCATTCCGATATCGCCCATTCTCTTCTCTCTTATGCTTGCATTAGAACTGCTACTTCTTTTTGTATGATCCTATTCTGATGCATAGCCTGTTGTTGATACATGCTTTCATACCTTACATGTTTATACTAAACTACTTAGTATAGGCTGGTTAGAGTTCCACCAGTGACCCCCCCTATCTCGTCCCGACTGCCTCGCTGGATCATCAGAAGACCCGATCAACGGGATCGAAGACCAGGACCCAGCACCGCACATCACTTTCCCCTTAGTTGCTCGACACTACTGGGTTACTATCGAGTGCCGAGGGTGAGACGTCATCAGCACTTCTGATGTTAACCTTGTAGGTTAGTTCATCGGTTGTGGTCATCGAGGGTGATTCCTCTTTCTCCACTCCCGATAACGACACTGTCATGCAACTCCTCAGGAGTGGACCTCAAGGGTGACTCCTCTTTCGTTCACCTTGACGATAAACATCGGGTGGAATTCCATCGAGGGTGATTTCCTCAGGTTTTCTCTTTGGTGTTAGACACACAGTTACTATGGCTACTATGAATTTACACTGAACCTGGTTATTAAAGACGGGTCGACCCTGAGGGGTACCCGCGCGAGCTTAATTGCGAGTGATGTGTAGTCGGGTTGACCTGGAAGGTGCCCGCGAGATAATACGAGGCGTGGCCGGGCACTCGCCCTTGCCGCAAGTTCTCGAGACGGGGTGATGGGGTCACATTATCGTGAGTCTCTGCTCGTTACCGCGCGTTCCCAAGTCACTAAAAGGTTTGGATATTTGATCCGAGGGGCCTCTGGCCTGATAGCGCTAACCATCACGTGGGCATAGTATGGGCGTTCTGCGTCGTATGCATCAGCCAAAGCTTAACTGACGTCATTGCGACTGAGCGGCGCGCGCCGGGTTGGACTGGTTAGGCTCCTACCTTTTTAAAGGTGGTTGCTAGGTCTGCTCACCGGCCGCCCACGCAACGTGCAGGAGTACCCGGGGCGATTGGCCCATGACCCCTGGGAGCATAGGGTTTAGTCCGGCGTGCATGACCTCTCTATTAAGCCTAGGTCGGGTTGCGGCGTATTGTTTGGCCGAGGGCGGGCATGACCTGATGGTGTGTCCGGCCGGAGTTAAGCAAGCGTGTTGGGTAAGTTGGTGCACCCCTGCAGGGAAGAAAACATCTATCGATAGCCTGTCCTACGGTAACGGACACTTGGAGTTGTATCCCGATCGCTACAACTAGAACTGGATGCTGAGGCATTGTTTGGATATGTTGCTTCGGGAGTCGAGAAAGGATCCCGGAGCGTTGGAACAACAACATATATATGACTTATGATATACTACTCTACTTCCCCCTCTTGCTGCAAGACGGTGGTTTCCAGAAGATGCTAGTCTTCGATAGGACTAGCTTCTCCCCCTCTTATTCTGGCATTCTGCAGCTTAGTCCACAGATACCCCCTTTTCATTGATACCGATGCATATGTAGTGTAGATCCTTGCTTGCGATTACTTTGGATGAGTACTCGCGGTTGCTTTGCTCCCCCTTTTTTCCCCCTTCTTTCTTCTTGCTGGTTGATGCAACTAGATGGTGGAGTCCAGGAGCCAGACGCCATACTTGACGACTGCTACTACCCCGACCAAGCCTACTACCTCATGGAGATAGCTGACGACCAGGAGTAGTTAGGAGGTCCCAGGCAGGAGGCCTTGCCTTTTCGATCGAGTTGTTTTGTTCTAGCCTTCTTAAGGCATACTTGTTTAACTTATGTTTGTACTCAGATATTGTTGCTTCCGCTGACTCTTGTGTATTCGAGCTTATGTATTCGAGCCCTCGAGGCCCCTGGCTTGTAATATAAAGCTTGTATTATTTTAATTTGTGTCTAGAGTTGTGTTGTGATATCTTCCAGTGAGTCCTTGATCTTGGTCGTACACATTTGCGTGCATGATTAGTGTACGGTCAAATCGGGGGCGTCACAGCCCCCCTCCTTCTTCTTCTTCCTTGACCTTCTCCCTAGATGGGAGAAGGGTTTCCCCCCTGGTCCATGGCCTCCATGGCGGCGGAGGGGAGAGAGCCCCTCCGAGATTGGATCTGTCTCTCTGTCTCTCTCTGTTTCTGCGTTCCTAGATTTTGGCCTTTCACCATTTCTTATATTCCCGGAGATCCGTAACTCCGATTGGGCTGAATTTTTGACACGATTTTTATCCGGATATTAGCTTTATTGTGGCGAAAGAAGGGCACCAACTGCCTTACGAAGTGGTCACGAGGGCCCAGGGCGCGCCTGCCCCCTGGGCACGCCCCTCACCCTCATGGGCCACTCGGGCATCGTCTCATGTTGATTCCACTTCCCAAAATTCACATATATTCCAAAAAAATATCCGTCCGTTTTTATCCCGCCTGGACTCCGTTTGGTATGGATATTCTGTGAAACAAAAAACATGCAACAAACAGGAACTGGCACTGGGCACTGGATCAATATGTTAGTCCAAAAAATAGTATAAAAAGTTGCCAAAAGTATATGAAAGTTGTAGAATATTGGCATGGAACAATCAAAAATTATAGATACGACGGAGACGTATCAGCATCCCCAAGCTTAATTCCTCCTCGTCCTCGAGTAGGTAAATGATAAAAAGATAATTTTTGATGTGGAATTCTACCTAGCACAATCTTAATCATGTAATCTAATCATGGCATGAATATTAAGACACGAGTGATTCAAAGCAATAGTCTATCATTTGACATTAAGACAATAATACTTCAAGCATACTAATAAAGCAATCATGTCTTTTCAAAATAACATGGCCAAAGAAAGTTATTCCTACAAAATCATATGGTGGCTATGCTCCATCTTCACCACACAAAGTATTTAAATCATGCACAACCCCGGTTTTGGCCAAGCAATTGTTTCATACTTTAGTATTCTCAAACTTTTTCAACTTTCACGCAATACATGAGCGTGAGCCATGGACATAGCACTATGGGTGGAATAGAAGGTGGTGATAGACAAAAGGAGGGAGAAGGTCTCACATAACTAGGCAAATCAATGGACTATGGAGATGTCCATCAATCGATATCAATGTGAGTGAGTAGGGATTGCCAAGTAACAGATGCACTAGAGCTATAAGTGTATGAAAGCTCAAAAGAAAACTAGTGGGTGTGCATCAACTTGCTTGCTCATGAGGACCTAGGGTATTTGAGGAAGCCCGTCGTTGGAATATACAAGCCAAGTTCTATAATGAAAATTCCCACTAGTATATGAAAGTGACAACATAGGAGACTCTCTGTCATGAAGAACATGGTGCTATGATGAAGCACAAGTGTGCAAAAAAGATAGTAGCATTGTCCCTTTTTTTCTTTTTTCTTTTTTTGGGCCTTCCTTTTTTATTTGGCCTTTCTCTTTTTTTTGCCTTTCTTTTTTTATTTGGCCTTTCTTTCCTTTTTTTTCAAGCGACAATGCTCTAATAATGATGATCATCACACTTCTATTTACTGACAACTCGATATTACAACTCGATACTATAAAAAAATATGACTCTATATGAAAGCCTCTAGTGATGTACCGGGATGTGCAATGATCTAGCATATCAATGACATCAAAAAACGGTCAAGCCATGAAAACATCATGCTAGTTGTCTTACTATCATGCAAAGCAATATGACAATGATGGTGCGTGTCATAATAAACGGAACGATGGAGTTACATGGCAATATATCTCGGAATGGCTACGGGAATGCCATAATAGGTAGGTATGGTGGCTGTTTTGAGGAAGGATATAAGGTGGTTTGATGCACCGGCGAAAATTGCGCGGTACTAGAGTGGCTAGCAAGGTGGAAGGGTGAGAGTGCGTATAATCCATGGACTCAACATTAGTCATAAAGAACTCACATACTTATTGCGAAAAATCTATTAGCCCTCGAAGCAAAATACTACGACGCATGCTCCTAGGGGGAGGTTGGTAGGAGTTAACCATCGTGCGCCCCCGACCTCCACGCAAAGATAAACAATCAAAATACAATGCGTGCCAATTTGGTTACATAGTTAGGAGACCATACGTGCATGCTTCGGGAATCACAAACCTTAACGCCAATATTTTTACTAAACCACAATCATTCACTAGTACCTCCCACATATTAGCATCTCTATATCACAAAACTATTGCAAGGAATCAAACATATCATATTCAGCGATCTACAAGTTTATGTAGGATTTTATGACTAACCATGTGAATGACCAATTTCTGTCAACTCTCTAAATAGATATAAGTGAAGCAAGAGAGTTTTAATTCTTTCTACAAAAGATATGCCAACACTCTAACAAATATAAGTGAAGCAAAAGAGCATTCTACAAATGGCGGTTTTCTATGTGAGGAGAAACAGGCAATCCAAACTTCAAATGATATAAGTGAAGCACATGAAGCATTCTATAAAGCCATACTCAAAAGATATAAGTGAAGTGCAAAGAGAATTTTATAAATCAACCAAGGACTATCTCATACCAACATGGTGCATTTATTAAAAAAAGCACATGGCGCTCCAAGAGTTTACGCATATCATGTGAACGAAACGAATCCGAAAACATACCGATACTTGTTGAAGAAAGATGGGATGCCTTCCGGGGCATCCCCAAGCTTAGACGCTAGAGTCTCCTTGAATATTTACTTGGGGTGCCTTGGGAATCCCCAAGCTTGAGCTCTTGCCTCTTCTCCTTCTTCTAACATCGAGACCTCCTCGATCTTCGAATACTTCATCCACACAAAACTTAACCGAACTTTTAGTGGCGGGGTTAGTGCATATGCTCAATGAAATCCCATCATGTACTGCTCTAACATTATTGTATAATTATAAACAAACATTACCTATTGTATTCTATCACAATTCTATGGCCCTAAGTCAAGGAGGCTTCAACAAGAATTCAAACATATGCAAATAATGAAGCTATAACAACAATATGTGAAAACAAGACAGTCTGTAGTAATCCGAACATTAACCATACTTATGTAACTCTAAAACTTCTGGCAAAATTAGGAAAAATAAAAAATTTGTCTAGCAAGACTCTGCAGAAAATTTCAGATCCTTTAAACGTTCCAATAAAAATGTAAAATCGCGCACTACAACCAAAGTTTCTGTTTTTGCACCGCACAAACCAACAATCAGTTTAATCATCCTAAAGGAAACTCTTGGCACATTATTTTTATATAATACAACGGAATTGTACAAGGGTATAATTATTTTTGTTGAAAAGTTTATGTATTTCAAGATTTGCAAAGTTTCCATGGGCATGAACAAAGTTCAAGGAGCTCCCCCATTTCAACGGTGCTCGTCCTTCTTACTTTCACTTTTCTTTTTGAAAAAGTTTTAGGTTCCCCTCTTTATGTTTTTGTTTTTAAACTTTATAAAAGCACACAACATAAATAAATGACTCTCTAAAACTTTCGGGTTGTCTCCCTGGCAGCGCTTTCTTTAAAGCCATTAAGCTAGGCATATGGTGCTCAAGTAATGGATCCACCCGGATCCCAAGGTATATCAAAGCCAATTTTAATTAACAATGATTTGGCATTTAGTAGTGAATGTGTCATGCAAAAACGAAGTCTAACTCTCTTCCTATGCATAGAAATGTCATACAAGAACAATTCATGCACATCAAGTAAAGGCCGATGCATAGTATAAGCAGTTTCTTGCAATTTTACCGTGTTGCAAACATAGAGAGGCGGGGATGTAGTTCCTCTCTCATAATAATTGCAAGTAGGAGCAACAAGCACATGCATATTATACTCATCAAAATCATCATGTGTAACGGAAAAAGGCAACCCATCAATATAATCCTTAATAAGTGCAAACTTCTCCGATATAGTGTAGTTTGGAGAATTCAAAAAGATAATAGGACTATCATGTGTGGGTGCAATAGCAACTATCTCATGTTTAACATAAGGAACTATAGCATGTTCATCTCCATAGGCATAATTCATATTGGCATCTTGGCCACAATCATAGCAAGCATCATCAAAAAGGGATATTTCAAAAGAACCAACGAGATCATAGCAATCATCATAGCATTCATCCTTCGATAAGCACGAAGGGAAATTAAACAATGTATGAGATAAAGAGTTACTCTCATTAGAAGGTGGGCACGGGTGATCAGTCCGCTCTTCCTCCGTTTGTTCTTCTCTCTCCTTGTCTTTTTCATCCAATGAGCTCATAATGTCATTATTTTCTTCTTCCATAGACTCCTGCAAAATATTAGTCTCTTCTTGGACAGCGCAGGAGTCCTCAATATATGGTTTAACACAGGCATTAGAAGCATAATTATCATAACAATATTGAAATATGGCAAAAATTTCAGATTTCTAAAGAGTAGCATCATGCTTTTCAATCAAAGAAGCAATTTCATAAGCACCCTTAAAAGCAACAAATTCTTCAATTTGTTGAACATCATAGTAACTATAAACACCCTTAGCATACGAAGATACGATTCCATTATCACTAAACTCACATTGCTAGGGAAGGTGTTTCTTAGGGTCTTCAGAACAACAAGTAAAATCATATATTTCACATAAATTCCAAGCATAGCATTGCAAACGATGAATTTGATCCAGTAAAAGTTTCCTTTCTTGAGATAAGCGGTGTCGCCCATAATAAGCATGGTCATCTAAAGATTTGCCCTCGACTAAGCTAGTTGGTGTTTCAGCACGAGCACATAGGGATCGAAGATGATCCAAGTAAAAAGCTTCAGGAGTGTGATAGATTTTGAGTGGTTCTTCAACCATTGGTTCAGTAGGTACCACTATTTTTTTTGGTATTTTGCGTTTCCTACCCATAACTAAAGATAAAAAACAACTTAGAACAGCAAATAAAATCTACTTGGTGATAAAGCAAACAAGCATACACGAGAATATTCACCCCACGCCATTGCTCCCCGGCAACGGCGCCAGAAAAAGGTCTTGATAACCCACAAGTGTAGGGGATCAGTTGTAGCCTCTTTCGATAAGTAAGAGTGTCGAACCCAACGAGGAGATAAAGGTAGAACAAATATTCCCTCAAGTTCTATCGACCACCGATACACCTCTACGCACGCTTGACGTTCGCTTTACCTAGAACAAGTATGAAACTAGAAGTACTTTGTAGTTTTTGTGGGATTGGTTTGCAAGAATATAAAGAGCACGTAAATATAAACTAGGGGCTGTTAGGTAAATAAGCAATAAAGTTAGTAATAGCGAGTGTGGAAAAGTGGTGGTAGGAGTTGCGAAATTGTCCCTAAGCAATTGACTACGTTACTAGACCGATATCAAGTTTTATGTGGGAGAGGCCACTGCTAGCATGTCATCCCTGACTTGGAATTCTATGCACTTATGATTGGAACTATTAGCAAGCATCCGCTACTACTAACGTTCATTAAGGTAAAACCCAACCATAGCATTAAGATATATTGGTCCCCCTTCAATCCCGTATGCATCAATTTCTATGCTAGGTTGAAGCTTCTGTCACTCTTGCCCTCCAATACATAGTCCTATCAACATACAACTAACCCTATGATGTGATCCACGCGCGCGCTCATATGATGGGCATCAAAGGACAACAACATAACCACAAGCAAATTAAACCAACCATAGCAATTCACCAATCACCGATAGGACAACGAAAATCTACTCAGACATCATAGGATGGCAACACACCATTGGATAATAATATGAAGCATAAAGCACCATGTTCAAGTAGAGGGTACAGCGGGTTGCGGGAGAGTGGACCGATATAGATAGATGGGGAAAGGTGATGGATATATTGGTGAAGATGACGGAGATATTGGTGTAGATCGTCGTCACACGATAATGGCCCCGACGGCGTTCCGGCGCCATCGGGAGAGAGGGGGAGAGAGCCCCCCTCCTCCTTCTTCTTCTTCCTTGACCTTCTCCCTAGATGGGAGAAGGGTTTCCCCCTCTGGTCCATGGCCTCCATGGCGGCGGAGGGGCGGGAGCCCCTCTGAGATTGGATATGTCTATCTGTGTCTCTTAGTTTCTGCGTTCACAGATTTTGGCTTTTCACCGTTTCTTATATTCCCGGAGATCCGTAACACCGATTGGGTTGAATTTTTGACATGATTTTTATCCGGATATTAGCTTTCTTGCGGTGAAAGAAGGGCACCAACCGCCTTACGGAGTGGCCACGAGGGCCCAGGGCGCGCCTGCCCCCTGGGCTCGCCGCTCACCCTCGTGGGCCACTAGGGCATCGTCTCACGTTGATTCCACTTCCCAAAATCCACATATATTCCAAAAAAATATCCGTCCGTTTTTATCCCGTTTGGACTCCGTTTGATATGGATATTCTGTGAAACAAAAAACATGCAACAAACATGAACTGGCACTGGGCACTAGATCAATATGTTAGTCCCAAAAATAGTAAATTTTTTTGCCAAAAGTATATGAAAGTTGTAGAATATCGGCATGGAACAATCAAAAATTATAGATACGACGGAGACGTATCAGAGCCGACGAAATTTTGTTCCAGCCGCCGCAAGTTCCAGAACCACGAGATCCAATCTAGAGCCCTTTTCCGGCACTCCCCCGGAGGGGAACACGATCACGGAGGGGTTCATCATCCTCATTGGTGCCTCTCTGATGATGCGTGAGTAGTTCACCTTAGACCTACGGGTCTGTAGGCAGTAGCTAAATATCTTCTTCTCTCTTTGTTTCTCAATACAAAGTTCTCTTGGAGATCTATTTGATGTAATGACTTTGTGCGGTGTGTTTGTTGGGATCCGATGAATTGTGAGTTTATGATCGGATTTGTCTTGTTTGAATATCCATACTTGATTATTATAGCCTCATATTTCTTCTCCAATATTTGGGTTTTGTTTGACCAACTTGATCTATTTATCTTGCAATGGGAAGAGGTGCTTTGTGATGGGTTCGATCTTGCGGTGTCCTTTCCTAGTGACAAAAGGGGCAGCAAGGCACGCAGTCTACATCATGCCATCGTTCTTATTGCATCACTCTATTTTTCTATTTACTGAATATACTAGATACATGCTTGATAGTGGTCGATGCATGGAGTAGCAGTAGTAGATGCAGGCAGGAGTCGGTCTACTAATCTTGGACGTGATGCATATATACATGTTCCTTGTCTTGGATATCATCATAACTATTCACTTTTCTACCAATTGCCCAACAATAATTTGTCTACCCACCCTTGGCTACTTTTCGAGGGAAGCCACTAGTGAAATCTATGCCCCCCGGGTCTATTTTCCTATCATATACTTTCAGATCTATATTGTAATTTGCTTTCTTTTATTTGCAACTTTTATTTTCAGATATATATTATCAAAAACCAAAAAATACCTCACTGAGTTTTATTTGCCGTTGTTCCATTTGCCACTACTCATCTATCCTTTTACCAATCATTTACCCGGGAGGGATTGCGACCACTCTTACACGTCGGGTTGCAAGTATTTGTTCTTTGTGTGTAGGTACCGTTTACATTCTGTTGATTGGTCCTCCTACTGGTTCAATAACCTTGGTGTCATCACTGAGGGAAACACCTACCGTAGTTGTGATGCATCATCTCTTCCTCTTTGGGGAAATACCGATGTAGTTCAAGCGACATCACAATACAATCTTTTATTCTTGTGTGGAGACATTCTATCATGGCGATGAAAACATGCAAGACAAAGTTGTGAACTATGAAATAGGCAAGTTCCAAAGCAGAGATGGATCGTTTGCAAAGAAGCTTGCTAGAACTTGCCAAAACTTGGGCAACAATCCTGGTTAGTCATTACTTGCAAAACTTTCACTTAGTTGTATATTTTGTCCAATACTCAAGTTCCTATAGTATTATTAGTTCCTGGCTATGAAAAAACCCTGTTCCTAGTGGCTTGGTGGAGAATGTATGGAGGTGAGACACCAGGGCTGATGGACATGGCTATGAAGATCCTTTCTTTGACCTCAAGTTCTTTCGGCTGTGAGAGAAATTGGATTCGTTTTGAGTCGGTTAGTCTACAAAACTGGATTTGTTCCAATGCTTTGTCAAGTTCATATTAACCAGTTCCTGACTAGTAGCATTGGCACTTATAGATACATACCAAGAGGAGAAATCGACTTACAATAGATTGCCTCAATCATCTTTTGTACATCTAGTTCAACTCAAGGCTATTATCCAAGAAGAAAAAGATCAACCAGAGGAAGAACATTGATGTTCTCCTCAGTACTGATGCATCTGAAGCACAAGGCTTCTTGTTCGAGGGAGGAGATGATCATGCTTTCATGGTGTTCCCAGATGGAGGTGAGGGAGCAGATGGCATACCTTGGAGTGTGGTTGGGGATGCTATGGGAACCAGTGAACAACTTGAGCTTTGTCGAAGTGCGAGGGCTAGTGATCTCCATGATGAAGAGTTTGAGTCAGACAAAGAAGAACTAGCGGAGACAGATTCAGATGAGGCGGACATAGAGTACGAGGATGATGAAGATGAAGTGGTGACTGGGCGCACTTATGTGGATGAGGACTGGTCCATGAAGTCACGAACTACTAATTGGGTTGGGGTTGTTGTTGGTTTCTGGTTGCTGCTGCTACTTGGCTCCTGCTGCTGTTTGGCTGATGTTGTTGCTTGGCTGCAGCTGCCACCCTCTAGGACAATATTATGCATTTTATGCTTGTTGTGTGAACCACTGAACCTTACCCTTATGTGTTATTTGACTATTTGTTGTGATGTGTGAACCACTGAACCTCAACCTTATATGCTATTTCAGATTTTCAGTTATCTATGTGCTATATTTCCTGTTTTCTTGTGCATATTATTCAAAAATAGCCAAATTCTAGCAAATTTAAAACCCGCATAATCTCGGTTAAGTTGCGCTTAAGCAGCCATTGCTCTAAGATGTGGCCTTCAAATCCGCTTATGTTTACTGCTTTCTTGAACATTGGTTTAATTAATGTTTGAGTGGACTTTTGCCGGTAGTTGACCGAACATTTTATGTTTAATTATGTTTTATTAAGTTTATTGTGGCCACATGTTCATGTTTAATTATCATTTAAAATTTTTGAGTCAGAATTTGGCTATTTTTGAATAATATGGGTCTGCGTCCCGTTGGGCGCACCAACCGACCCAATTTAGAAAGCGGGCGCGCCCATCCACCTAGCCGACCAAACGGATGAAAAGCAGACAAAGCGCGCGCCCATTTGGGTCGACCGGTTGGAGTTGTTCAAAATGTCCATTTACGCATCTGCATGTCGCACCTGAGGAGAGTGAGGCGATGTCCAGATGTCTGGCGTGGTGACCTTTAGTTGGCTAGATGGATGTGCGGACTCTTCCTAATCCCCTTAAGCTTGCGTCTAGTTTACTGAAATTTGGACGTCCAGACCAGTCTGTCGACGTTTAAGGGATATCATTGGATGGTAAAAAGTGTCAGGACTTCCATAAATGACATATATGGGCGATTTGAGGGTTGGTGTTGGAGATTCCCTAGTGTTATGGTTAGGGCATCTACGGTTTTCCTGATCAAGGTGGTATACTGGTCGCCTTGAGTCCACTTATATCCCGTTGATCTTCAGCGTGTGTCGAGAGTGTGGCATTACTTAGGCGGTTGATATGGCTCATGCATCTATAGCTTTGTATGTTGCATACCTATTATCTTTTACACTTGTATGTACATCATTTTGAGGGACTAACCTATTAATGCACTATGCACTGCTTGTTTCTGTTTTCTTCTGGCTTTGGAATTTCAAGAACCATATGAAAAGTCCTCAGAAAATTCCGAGAAAAATAGATGGGACAGTTTTGCGTCCGCAAAGAACTAGGGGCCCTGCTATCACCAACCTGGCAAGTGGGGCCACCGCATCCCAAAGGCTAGAAGGGGAGAACACCAAGTCCAACTGGCCATTGCGAGAGAGAAGGCCCAATCACAAGTTCACAGGGCCCCATTGGGTCTCATACATATTTGATCCCAAAACATGTGAGTGAGTTAACATATAGGAGAGGGTGTAGTAGGTGTCGAGTCATCCTAGCTGGGATCAGACGAACGACGTCGGCTGATAGTTGTATCGATCCTTCTCTGTAATTCTTCTCCCCCCCTCCCCCGAGACCACCTGTAATCGCCAGCTTATCAATTTTCCTCCAATCTAAGAGAGAGTGGTAGTTGGTACATAACATGTGGTATCAGAGGCCACTCCACCACTAGCTCGCCGAGACCTTGACGAAGGCTAGCGACGACGCGAGCAATTTTTGACAATTCCCAAACAAATTTTGAAAACTGAAACAATGTTTGGACTTTTTTTTATAAAATTGTATACATGTCCATTTCGGGAAACCCCAAACAATTTTATAAACCATGATACTTTTTGGAATTTGTGAATATTTATTTAACATGATCATTTTTTTGAATTTGTGAACAATTTTTCAAAATGGGAACATTCTGTAAGCTTCGAACAATATTTGAAGTCCTGAGTTTTTTAAAACCCCAAACATTTCTTGGTATTTTGAACAAAATTTGAAAATCTTGAAGTTTTTTGTTGAAAGGGGAGAATTTTGAAAAGAAAAAAAAAAGGGAAATTAAAGGAAACTAGTGAAAGGAAAAATAGGAAAAAAAAAACTGACCTGAACCTGAACCTTTGAGGAACTTTCTAAAAGGTTCCCAACACCGGCATATGTGGAACAATAAATGGGCAGGTCATCTCGCTATGTCTGTGTGTTTGCACGACAAATCGATGCAAAGAGTGACAACTAGGATTTGCCCTGGTATATCTCGGTTGTTGTGAGATGTATCCTCGCCTCGCCTTGCAATCGGTTAACGGGCTGGGTCTAAAATTGTAGCTCGTATGAGTTGGTTCTGTTTGGTATTTTTCTTTGTTTTTTTCCTTTGTGTTATTTTTAGCGTTTTTTCATTGGGTTTCTTTAGGTTTTCTGTTTTTCTTCGTTCCATCACAGGTTTGATTCGGGTCATTTTTGTTTTTTTGGGTTTCACCACTGTTTTTTTTTCTTTCTCTTTTCCGACACATGTCTATACTATATTTCAGTAGAAATTGTATGATGTACATTTATACACGTATTGAATATTTTTAAATACATGCTCAGTATTTTTTTTTCAAATATATGTTGAACAATAAAAGCAGGTTGTCAAAACTGGTCCATTGTCTATACTGCTACTGCCAAATGTCTCGGCTCATTATGTAGTTGCTCGTGTTTCACCAACTGTTTTCCAGCAACAGGTGACAAATACGGATTATCCGAAGGCTGTGTATCGCTATTTGCAAGCAATAGAAACATAATCGCCCACTAAAATGCTCTATCAGCCCGGCTCATTTTAGGCGCGCCAGTATATGGCCAGGAACTAACAACCGGGGTTAGGAAGCTTATGTATCCTTTCGCCTGTTTTTCCTCCCTTTTTCTGTTTCTTTCTCTCGTTACTTTAGTAATATTTCTATTTAAATATCATTTATTTTCCTTTATCCTTTTTTTGTGTTTTCATATTTCCATTTTTGATTCACACAAATTATTTTTGATTTCATGAATATTCTAATTATGCCTATATTTTTACAAATTTGAACATTTTTTTTCCAAATTTACGATTTTTTGCTATTTTGTAAACCATTCTTCAAGTTCGTGAACATTTTTTTAAGTTTGTGAACATTGTTCGAATTCCTGAAGATTTAGAAAATTCGTTAACATTTTCTCTAATTTGCAATTTTTTTCCAAACCGACGCATATATTTAAATTTGATAACATATTTTCAGTTTCAAACTTTTGAATAATTCTTGAACATTTTTTTAAAAAAAGAAACTTTTTTTCAAGTCACAAACATTTTATATATTTGGGAACATTTTTAAAATTCATAAATATTTTTCTACAGCAAGCCCAATGCCTTGCTGCTTTTCTCATTGCAATTATCTGATTCAAGTGGAGCGAGCTTGCATTTTCCCCCTTGTTACGAGTAATTGTTCATGCAACTTAAAATTTTCATATAATTTCTAAAAATGTCTGAATCATTAAAAATGGACACACTCAAAATTTCGTTCCTCATTTTTTAGAAAATGTTCATCATAAAGTAAAAATATATTCTTATTTTCTGAATAACGTTTGCAAAATTTAAAATTGTTCTTCGCAATGAAAATGTGTATATGTTTAAAAATATGTTCCTTACATTTAAAAGGAAAACAATGAACTAAGAAACAATGGTTCTTGTAAATTAATAAAACTATTCATGGCATTATAAAGAAATTATGAAAATTTTACAAAATGTTCAAAATATGTTTCAAAATTTTGACTTTCTAGTTAAAACTTGTTCACTCTGTTTATAAATAATATCTAATGTCCATTTCACAAATGTTAAACATGTAGTCAGATAGAAGTTCTATTAAAAAAATATTTTCCTAAAAAATGTTGAACCTGTACACAATAATGTTCAACTTGTGTTCGATAGGAATTTGATATGTATTTAGAAAAGGAAAAATTATAATAATAAAATTTAATAAAGAAAAAAAATAGTGAGAAGCACGGAAAAAGAAGAAGAAGAAGAAGAAGAAGAAGAAGAAAAGCACACAAAACCCTAAAACCGGGTGCAATGTTCTGCAAACCGGTCATTAGAAGCTATCAAAAACCGCTTCTTGGGCCGACCCATTTTTGTCATCCGAGAGTCTTGCAATAAGCGAGTTAAAGCATGGACGAGCTCGTTCTATTTTTTTTTAGACAAATGGCAACTTCACTTATGCAAACAGGGATTGTTAATTACATACAATGCTCCTGAACTTCATCAAACCAACATGACCCAAGATCATGTTCCGACGATTTTGCTAGAACATGAGCTGCCATATTACATGACCGACTAACATGAGTAAACAAACAAGATACAAACTTTGGAGCCCTACTCTTAATATCAAAAACTATGACAACTGTTTGAGATCTGTCCATCGCAGCACGTGTCACTTTGTTGATCAAAGTGGCGCAATCAGATGCGACCACAATTCTTTGGAAGCCCGCTTCTTCAGCAAATTCTAGTGCACAACGCATAGCAATGGCCTGCGCAAGTTCAGGGTTAACCACTTGGTCCACAAACCTCCTTTTGGATGCCAGCACTAGTCCCAGGAGACTTCTTGTTACTATGCCCACTGCCATTCGTGATGACTGTGAGAAGATTGCGGCATCAACATTTATCAACACCGCACCCTTCGGTGGCGGAGACCATTTCTGGGCTGATGTTTGGCTCTCACGCCTAGTGGATTGCTTCGATATGAAATTGTTCAACAAGATGAAATCAATATAGGCTTTAATCTTCTCAGACACGTGATTCGGATGAGGCAAACTCTCACCATGTCTTATGTTATTTCTGTTTTCCCAGATGTGCCATATAGCCACCGCAAAATACATCGCATGAAGATCCGATGCAACATTTATCAAATCTAGCAACTATTGTCGAATATTGATAAACCCCTTCAGATTTAGCAATACATGAAAATATCTTTTCAGCTCGGCCCAAATTTCTTTGACATAATGGCAAAAGAAGAAGCAATGTTCCATAGTCTCAATTCTATTACACATGAAACACTCATACCTAGTAGGAATTGTGCGTTTCTGGAGTTGATCACTAGTAGGTAGACAATTACGAGCCATTCTCCATAAGATGTTCTTCATTCTATTTGGGAATGTTCTTCATTATATTTGGGAATTGTATCTTCCAAAGTTTCCTCCATATTTTCATTGTTTCCTCCATGTTTGAAGCTGATCCTCTACCATTAGAGCTGCAGTACTGCCATAAGGCTAAGGATCTTGCAAGATTATACCCAGACCGTACAGTGTAGGTGCCTCCGTTGGTGTATGGACATGATGTGAAATCCGAGCACCCTTCTGAACTTAGAGGGATCTTGAGAATCTGTATAGACAGGTCTTTTGGAAACATTTCACTAACAACCACACTGTTCCATGATTTGCCATCAGTTGAAAACAAATGGTTGATAGTCTTATCCTCCTCCGCCGGGAAATTTGTGCAAGGTATGATAGGAAATGAGTCTGGGATCCAATTATCTCTAATCAAAGATATTTGCTTTCCATCTCCTACTCGCACAATAAGCCATTCTGAAGGAGTCTCTTACCAAACAATATGCTACGCCATGTGTAGGAAGCTCATCTTGGGCATCCTGACCTCCAAAAATCTCCATGCGGGAGATATCTTCCTTTTAGTACCTTAAAGCATAAGGAATTGGGGTTCACTAAGAGCCTCCAGCACTGCTTTGCAAGCATGGCTTGATTAAAAATCAGCAAGTCCCTAAATCACATTCCTTCGAGGTACTTGGGTGAGGATAACTAATCCCAAGACCTCCAATGAATTTTCCTCCTACCATCTTCCATTCCCCACCAGAAATTGGAGATAGGTTTATGCATGTTCTCACATATTGATGCTGGAATTTGGAAGAAAATCATCACATATGTCGGGATGGCTTGAGCCATCGACTTTAGAAGTACTTCTTTACCTGCTCTAGATAACGGTCTATCATTCCACCCGTTTAATCTCTTCCATAGCCTGTCGGTGAGGAAATTGAAGTTGCTCGTTGGAGAGCGTCCCACCCAAGAAGGCATGCCAAGGTAAGTAGCTTGCAGACACTCATCTTAGACTCCTAACGTATTCTTTACTCGCTCCTTCACCTGTTTGTCACGATGAGGTCCAAAGAAAATAGATGACTTGTGCAAGTTGATCTTCTGACCTGAGCCTTTACAGTAGGTCTCGAGAACAACTTTAAGATTGTTTGTGCTTCTATTGTCGCCCTTCACAAAAAAGATGCTATCATCTGCAAAAGGTGGGATATAGGAGGGCCTGTTTTTCCGTTCTTGATCCCTCTAATATCACCTGTTGCTTCTTTTAGCTGTAGAAGACAAGATAAACCTTCACCGCATAATAAAAGTAAGTATGGGATGATGGGATCACCCTGTCGTATGCCTCTAGTAGGTACAAAGGAGTCAGTTAAGTTTCCATTTACTTTGACTTCATATCGAATAGAGGCCACACACCTCATCACAGAGTCTACCCAGGTTGCATTAAAGCCCAATTTTAGAAGGACACCTTTCAAATAAAGCCATTCAACTCTGTCACATGCTTTAGTCATGTCAATCTTTAGAGCATAAAAAGGCAATTTAGCCTTTTGTTTTTTAATTGAGTGGAAACATTCATAAGTTATTAACACACTCCCTAGAACAAATGCCCTTTGCTGCTCAGAATTAATTTGCGGGAGAATGATTTTTAAACGGTTAGCGAGCACCTTAGAAGCTATTTTGTATATCACATTACATAAACTAATCGTTCTAAAATTGGACATAGGATCAGCATTGTTCACCTTTGGGATTAGTACAATGACGGAGTCGCTAAAGCCCTCGGGTATATCATCACCTGTCAAAAAGCCCCTAACTGTCGAACATATATCATGCTCTAATAAGTCCCAGTGTTGTTGGTAAAAGATGCATGGGAAACCATCCAGTCCTAGAGCCTTGGTAGGGCCCATTTGAAACAAAGTTGACTTGATTTCCTCATTAGTATACTCTTGGCCAAGAATCTCATTCATATGTCATTCACTTTGACAGGAATGGCATCTAAGATAGCGTCCATATATGTGCATGGTTCAAATGAGAAAAGATTCACATAGTAGTCACGAACCATGTTTTGGCTGCCTTTTTCATCTTCACAGAAGGTACCATCAGTTTTTCGTAGAAAATTGATTCTATTTACTCTTCTCCTTGCCGATGCTCTTGCATGAAAAAAGGAGGTATTTCTGTCCCCTTCCTTGAGTCAATCTATTCTTGACCGTTGTTGAGCCATTATTTATTTCCTTTCAAACATTTCACATATTTTGTTTTCAATATTCTTCTCCTCTTGAGAATAGTATGACCCATTGTTGCCTTTCCGAATAGCAGCCACCTTTTCTCCAGCTTCTTTATCTCCTTCTTTATAGACCCAAAGGAATTCCTACTCCAGATTTGTAGAGACTTGGACATTCTGTTTGAAGTATCCCAAGTGTTCCTAAGGGATGGTAGGCCTTCTTTAAGGGTCGCCCATTTTTCACGCACCATCTCCAAATAATCTGGAGCCCTCAACCATGCCCCCTCAAATCTGAAGTTGCTTCGAACTGGTTGAAGTTCTGGTTGAAATCCTCCTTTTGTAATAGTAATTAAGATCGCATAATGATCAGAGGATGAAGTAATTATATTTTCCACCCTGCAACAATCAAACTTCTGCGTGAATTCACCGTCTACAACTGCTCGATCTAACCTAACTTTTGTGTTGTAGCCATCAGCTTGTCTATTTGACCAAGTAAATTTAGGTCCAATATAACCCATGTCAGACAACCCACAGTCATCCAGACAGTCCCTAAACAGTGCCATTTGCGACTCATCTCTCTTTCTTATGCCCAAGTGTTCATCACCACTCAGAGCTTCATTGAAATCCCCCGCACATAAGCACAGACCTCTCCATTGTGTACAAAGGAAGCACATTTGTCCCAGAATAGATGTTTTAACTCCCTCCTTGGTTCTCCATAGAATAAAGTGGTTCGCCATATATCACCATTATCCGTCTTAACTAAAATGTCAATCAAATGCATGGAGAATGCACGGAGGGAAACCTTCAAGGAAGAAGACCAGAAAAGAGCCAAGACACCACTCAGACCATCACTGATAACATCAAAAGAACCTGAAAAACCTAGAGATCACATGAGATTATGAGCTCTTATATCCCTCATCTTCGTCTCAGATAGGAAAACAAGGGAGGGACAAAGTCTAGTGACGAGCCACCGAAGCTCTCCAACTGTCGTGTCCGTCCCTAAGCCGCGACTGTTCCAACATAGGAAATTCATCGCGTGTGGTGGGGCTGCGCCTCAGCAGCCTCCGCCTCACCCGCCGATCCTAAGGGAGAAATGGTGAATTCCTTTTTGAGCTTCTTGCAGGAATCATGCTTGTTATCATTATTCTGACCCAAAGTTGGACCTGACATAATATGATTCTGACGGTTTCTAGTGGGCACTAGCTCCAGATTGTTGATGACCTGAAACATATTCACATCTGCATTCGAGTAGTCCCTTTTGTTCTAAAGACCTTGGTTTGCTTCCTCTTTTGCCCGATGACTAGTGCAGACATACTCTCCTTTGGAAATAGTTCCTTGCTTATATTGTCTTGCTCTGCTTTGTCTTCCATCTTCTGGTTCATCTCTTTCATCTTAATAGGAGAAATGACCTCCCCTAAGCATTCTCCACCACCAACATTCTTATCACCAGCCATGGCTTCACAAGGGGTCTGGGCATTTCCTTTTTTTCTTCATAACTTGAGCTCCTGCCACTAGATTGTTAGCTTTTTCCATACTTTGGGGCCGAAGACGATTTCTTTCTATCCTCTTTGACGCATAGTCTATCTGCATTCCAGGGGAGTTTACCCTCCCCGTCCCTTTCAGCTGGTGTTGGGCACTCCATAGAAGAGTATCCCAAAAGACCACATGAGAAACAGTAATGTGGCATCCTCTCATACACAACTTCAAATGTGTCAAACTCCTTATACTTCTTAGAGTAGGCAGTGACCCATCTTAATAGTGGTTTAGTAACATCCACCGTAACTCTGACTCGAAGACAACCCCCCCAGGCTCGGTCCTGGCTGTCAACATCGACACTCTCGACCTTGCCTAATTTAGCTTCGAGAGTCTCTCCCCAACGCTTGTTCATCAGTTCAAATCTTGGGGTTTTGATGCGTGCCCAAACAGTCAACTTGTTAAAACAGACATCAGAAGGCCTCTGTCTAGCATCAAAATTGTTAATAAGCACATCATGTTTGCCCACGCACCAAGGAGCACCCGCTTCAATCCTATCCTTGTCAGCCTTTGATGAAACTCCACAATGAAAATATTATCTCCGACGAATCTGGGAATCATTCCTTTTGGGTTTCCCCAAGCTGGTCTTAATGCTGACATAATGGTTTGAAGATAAAAACATTTGGGGAAAGTACGTTTCCTATGATTGCCCACTCCGGCGACACCAAATCTTCTTCATTCTCATCCTCCAGAATAATCGTCGTCGCCTCTTCGGAGGTGACTGAGTCTCTTCATCAAATCAGATGCAATGTCATCACCTGCACGTTCTATTGTGTGGGTGGGGAGCGGTGGAAGGAAATTTATGGGCCTAAAGTGATCTAGAATTTATTGGAGGGTCATTACGTCCAATAGCGGCACGACGCACAACGATGCCTCCGACTAGGCTGGCCCATTTACAGGCACCGAACGAGTGTGACATAAAAATCCAAATAAATGGAATGCACTTGCAGGGGATAAAACACGGGACGTTTAGCTGGTGACCGGGTGATCTATTGGGCGTCAGTGATTAATTGGCAGCATGAAACTTTGAGAACTAACTGCAACGATAGATTCAAACAAATTGTTTTTTTTAAACATATTCTGAAATTTGTTAAAATTGTTGAAGATTTTGTATATCTTTTGAAATTCCAATCATTTTTTGAAATTACTGAACATTTTCTGAAATAGCGAATAGTTTTTGAAAACATCAAGAATTTTTGTAATCCCAAACATTTTCAAAAAAGAGATCAATTATTGAAATTCAGAACAATTTTTGAAAATGCAAACATTTTTTAAATTCTTAACTTTTTTGGAAAACGCAAACATTTGTTGAAATTGTGAATTTTTTTTAAACTTGAATTTTTTTTGAAATTCTGAATAAATTTTGAAAAATGAAAAAACCCGAAGAATACAGGAAAAAGAAAAAACAACAACAAAATCGAATCTAAACTGGACCAGAACCTTCTAGAATATAGCTAATTGGCCGTCTCCTCCTCTGTCGCTCCTTTCCTGTGTGATTTGTCGACAAATCGCCACAACGAGCGGCAAATAGAAAACACACATTGATCTAGCCATTAATCGATATTGACTTCACAGAAATCAATCGATATTGCCTTGGTTCCGGAAAAAGAATCAGTGCATATACATTATAAGGATAGCCAAAGTTGTACTTTCAAAGCGTCTCAATGTCTAAAACGCCTTTCAAGGCCACAGGAAGTAGTTATCCCTTTTTTTGTTAGCTTATAGGCTTTTATTCTGATATAGCGTGTGCATTGATACGTCTCCAACGTATCTATAATTTTTAATTATTCCATACTGTTATATTATCATTATTGAATGTTTTACAATAATTTTATATTATTTTTGATACTAACCTATTGACATAGTGCCAAATGTCAGTTGTTGTTTTCTGTATGTTTTTTACATCGCAGGAAATCAATACCAAACGGAGTCCAAACGCAGCGAAATTTTTTGTAGATTTTTTTGGACCAGAAGACATCCAATGTGCCGGAGAAGCACTGGGGATGCTCCGAGGGGAGCACAACCCACCAGGGCGTGCCAGGAGGCCCAGACGCGCCCTGGTGGGTTGTGCCCACCTCTGGTGCCTCCAGACCGCCTCTTAGCTCTATAAATACCCCAATATTCCAGAAACCCTAGGGGAGTCGAGGAAAAATCAATTCCAGCCGCTGCAGAGTCCAGAACCAGCAGATCCAATCTTGACACTATCACGGAGGGGTTCCCCACTTCCATTGGTGCCACTCCGATGATGCGTTAGTAGTTCCTTGTAGACATACATGTCCATAGTTAGTAGCTCGATGGCTTCCTCTCTCTCGTTTTATTATCAATATGAAAGTGCAACTAATCCCCGGGTGGTTTTGGCAATTAATAACAACATATATATCATTGAACTAATAGTTACTTGAGAATCATTTCAGAGAAGTTCAGTGATATGGGTATGGCAATGACTGAAGAAGTGGACCCCTCAAAATGCTAAGGCAAGCATTGGCAAAAGCTCAAGACTCCATTTTTGGTTTAGTGATCCAAGATCACATTGAGTCCATAGGAAAAGCCAATACTATTAAAAGGGGATGAGGTTGTGTTGATGATCTGGTTGCTCAAGTGCTTAGTGATATATCTCCTCAAACTATCAGCAACCTTCACTACAAAATACACTCATAAGTAATCTCGGTCCCACCGATTATTCCAACTCAGTCACACCGAGATGAACCACCTCAGCCATAAGCCAAACCCTAGAAAAATCGGATATTCCGAGTTTGAAATCGGTTTCACCGAAACATGGGCTGCCAAGCTTCTGTAACCGTTTGTCATCAAATCGGTGTCACCGAGTTGATGAAATCGGTCCCACCGAAACTGGCAAGCTCCTGTCTTTGCTCAAATCAGAATAACCGAGATGGTATTTTCGGTCCCACCGAAAACCCCAACGTTCACATTATTTGAACTTTTGGTTTGACCGAGTTGTCCACTTCGGTCTCACCGAGATTGCTCAATTATGTGTGTAACGGTTGGATTTTGTGTGGAGGCTATATATACCCCTCCACCCCCTCTTCATTCGTGGAGAGAGCCATCAGAAAGAACTACCACTCCTACCTTACACTTTCTGAGAAGAGAACTACTACCCTTGTGTTGAGATCAAGTTGCTCCACTCCCACCATATGAAACTTGATTTCTAACCTTCCCAAGTTGCTTTCCACTCAATCCTTTCTTCCACCATAGCCAAATCAGTGAGGAGAGTTGAGTGTTGGGGAGATTATCATTTGAAGCACAAGAGCAAGGAGTTCATCATCATCTACAACATCTATTACCTTTTGGAGGGTGGTGCCTCCTAGATTGGTTAGGTGTCGCTTGGGAGCCTCCGTCATCGAGATGTGGAGTTGAACCAAGAAGTTTGTAAGGGCAAGGAGATCGCCTACTTCGTGAAGATCTACCCCGAGTAAGGCTAGCCCTCCGTGGGCGTAGGCCATGATGGAATAGACAAGGTTGCTTCTTCGTGGACCCTTCGTGGGTGGAGCCCTCCGTGGACTCGCGCAGCCGTTACCCTCCGTGGGTTGAAGTCTCCATCAACGTGGATGTACGATAGCACCACCTATCGGAACCACGGGAAAAATCACCGCGTCTCCAAAATTGCGTTTGCTCTTCTCCACCTCTCTTTACTACATGTGCAATTTACTTTCCGCTGCCTATACTCTAGAATTGCATGTGTAGGGTGATTCTTGACTTAATCATAATTGTGAAACTACCAAAAACTGTTTTTTGTCAAAAGGCAGAATTTTTATATTTACAAGTAGTCTAATCACCCCCCTCTAGACATACTTTCGATCCTACAAGTGGTATCAGAGCTTTGGTCTCCATTGTTTTGGTTTCCATTGCATTGGACTCCATAAGCTTGGTTTCACAACCTAGGAGAGTATGGCGTCTAGTGAGGGTAATTATCGTAGAGGTCCTTACTTTGATGGTATAAATTTTGCTAGTTGGAAGCATAAAATGAAAATGCATATTCTTGTTCATAACCCAGCCGCATGGGGCATTATTTGTGTTGGTATGTAAGGTGAATTCTTCGAGGAAGGAAAAGTTCCGGATCGCGAAGCCACACCTGAAGAATTGCGGATGTTGCAAAACAATGCTCAAGCTTGTGACATTCTCTTCAATGCCTTGTGTCCCGAGGAGTTCAACAAAATCAGCCGTCTTGAAAATGCAAAAGAGATTTGGGATACTTTGGTTGAAATGCACGAAGGTACCGAGTCTGTGAAGGAATCAAAGCTAGATATTCTTCAAGGTCAACTTGACAAGTTCAAGATGAAGGATGGTGAAGGAGTCGCTGAAATGTACTCTAGGCTTGCTCTCATCACAAATGAGATTGCCGGCTTAGGAAGCGAAGAAATGACCGACCGATTCATCATCAAGAAGATTCTCAGAGCTTTGGATGGAAAGTACGACACCGTGTGCACTTTGATCCAAATGATGCCAAACTACAAGACTCTCAAGCCAACTTAAGTCATTGGAAGAATTGTTGCTCATGAGATGACCCTTAAGGATAAGGAAGAGCTTCACAACAAGTCAAGCGGTGCTTACAAAGCTACAAGTGATGCTCCCACAACCTCAAGTGACAAGTTAATTTCCAATGAAGAGATAAGCCTAATGGTTAAGAACTTCAACAAATTCTACAAGAATAGAGGCAAAGAGAGAAGCTCAAAGTCTAGATCATATGATGAAAAGAGATCTTCTAGTCGTGATCGAAACGGCTACAGTTGTGGAAGACCCGGACACTACTCAAATGAGTGTACGGCTCCCCACAAGAGAAGAGAAGAATCTCCAAGAAGAAGATCAAGAGATGAGTCACCTCGGAAAGAGAGAAGGAGTAGAGATGATCGTTATGAACGAAGACCCTCTCGGAGAAGCAAGGATTCGGAGAGGAAATACAAGTCATCAAGGAGCTACACAAGAAGAAGACATCAAGCTCATGTAGGTGAATGGGTCTCTGGCTCCGACTCCGACAATCAATCCGATGGAAGCTATCACTCCGACTCCGACTACAGTCAAGATGAAGGTGTTGCCGGTCTTGCTCTCGTATCCTCCAACTCCAACTCCTACGACTTATTTGATTCACCAAATGAGGGAATTGGAAGATGCTTCATGGCTAAAGGCCCCAAGGTATCACACCCTGAATTCATTGACTTCAATAGTGATGAGGATGACTTGCTTGGTGAAGATGAGCTCTTGCATGATAAATCTAGTGAGCTTAGTAACGATGAAAATGCTAGTAGTCTTTATAGTCGAGAAGAGTCGAATGACAATTCTATGAAGGAGATTGAGCGTCTAACTAAAGAACTAAACACTCTTAAGTTAGCTCATGAAACAACTCAAGAAGATCATAGAGAGATCTTAATATCTCATGAGAAGCTACGCTTCGAGAAGCTCACTCTAGAGCAAGAACATGAGTTTCTAAAAGCAATCAATGACGATCTTCGAAAGAAGAGTTCTTCATATCTTGCCAAACGACTTCTCTAGTCTAATTTCTTGCCAACCATTAAGACTAAGCATGACAAGCATAAGAAAAATTCTTCCTCTAGCAGTAACAATAACCATGTTAAATCTAATATTGTTGCTTCTAGTAGTTCTCTTGATTCCACTAACAATGTTTCAAGCCAAGTTACACTTGAGCAAGAGAATAGTTTATTGAAAGGGATCATAGAGAAAGGTGTCTACAAGAGTCTTGCCGGAAGCAAGAACTTTGAGGAAATTGTTCGCAAGCAAGGAAGGCACCGGAAGAATCAAGGGATTGGTTTTGAGCGAAAGTTCAACGCCGAAGGTGTTGAGTGGGAAGAAGGTCAATATCCTACTCCACAGTTTGTTTCTCAAAAGGAGAAGTATGATCCTACTTCTTCCAATGTGGAACAAGCTCAAGATAACCTTCCACCACAAGACCACAAGCTAATAGCCAAGGACAAGCTTCAAGAGGAGATTGATGCATTCATTGAAGCACCTCAAGCCATGGTCAAGTGGGTTCCTAAGGACACGTCAAGTTCTACTTCGTCAAGCTCAACTACAACCCCAAGGATTCCCATCAAGATGATGTGGATCCCGAAGAAGAAGAACTAGAAGGTTCTTGTGGGTGACTCCGCCAACATACTTCACTCACATTCATTTTGGCAACTTGTGCAATCAACTTCCACATCATGCACTAGTTCATGGAGTCACAAACCCTCTTGTTGGTAAGTCAAGGGACAAGGTAATCATTGCTTTCATGGACATCATCTATTGTGAACTTCAATCTATGTCCATGGATATCCTTGTTTGTTCCTTGTGGGACTAACCCATGTAGGTATTGAAAGTGCCCTAATCCAAAGGATAGCTCCCAACTCTTGATGATCTACATCAACATTGAGCATCCACATCTTCAACATCTACATGAAGTCTTCTACGACAACCCAATGTTAGTTTGACCCTTTAAAAGGGGTTCTCACATCTAGGGGGAGCTTTGCTCTAAAAATTGAGCTAAAGCATCTCCAAATGATGTGAACACATCAATGCTTTATGTAAAAGTGGTAACCCCACTTGTGCTTAAACGATGAGTATGACCTATGATCAAATGTTCTCATTTGGCTCCTAAGTCAAAATACTCATATAAAGATGACCTAGTCATCGACAAATTGTGTGCTAGTAGCTAGAGTGTTGGTTGTGCATGTTTGACACATATTTCATTTGCTATCTTATTGTGTGAGCATGTTGAATGCATGATTTTATCCATTCGAGGACATCCATTTGTTGTTTTGGTTGTTTTGATTTTCTGGCCAAATGGATGGACAAGAATGCCTAAGTACCTCCCCTAGCTATCTATGCTTTCTTGTCTCAAATTCTATTCATGCTTATATCACAAACTTTGAACAAGTCATTTTTGGACCCTCCGAGTGAGGAGCACTCGGAGCCACCGATCCGTCAAGGGCTAACTTCCAAAACCTTCTAAGTGATTTTCGGTCAGACCAACTCATTCAAACTCGGTCAAACCGAAAGCATTTAGACTGATCTAGGTTTCATCTCGGTGAAACCGAGTTGTAATTTTCGGCGTGACCGAAATGCATAACTGCCTGGCAGTTATCCATCTCGGTGACACCGAGTTTTACAACTCGGTCCCACCGACAGCAAAGGGATATATATACTGAGGGCAGCGCGCGTTGATTATTCCTTCAAACGTTTTCGCTCCCACGTCCCTTGCTGCCGTCGCCCTGATCTCCGGATCGTCGCCGTCGTCGCCTGTGCGCCCTCGCCGCAGGTCTCCGTCGCCGTCAACGGCCTTCTCCTCCGCGCCGTTGCCGCCGTAGAGAGACTCCACCAAGTTAGGGTGAGTCTCGATCCCACTCGTGCTCCCATCTCCGATTCAATGCACGTTTGGTTTGCCCAATATCTGGCCACGATTGAAAACTTATTTTCCACCAGATCGGTTCTAGTTTCGAGTAAAATTCTTAGGGTTAGGTTTCCACGGAACACATCTCGGTGAAACCGATTTTAAAATCTCGGAATGACCGATTCGGCCTCTGGCCATTGCACTGCACCTTCCGGTCCAACCGAGTTGTGCAAATCGGTGTGACCGAAATATAGTTTTAGTGAAACCCTAGTGTTTCGGCAGGACCGAAACCCACTTCGTCAAACCGAAAGTGGTGTGTAAAGTTTCTGTTATACACTTCGGATTCACCGAAACTGAAAATCGGTCTGACCGAAATGCCTTCTGTGAAAACTTAAAACTAAAATTTGAACTCATTTTTTTCTTGAAAAAACTTCTGCAGTTTGTGATAACTCTTCTTCTCTGCCTATACCTTATCTATTCACAGGTTGTCAGCCATGTCAGATGCCAGTGACAGTCAGAACAGGTCAGAGTCACCTTTTGCAGACATTCCTGAGGCAGACACTAGTCCTGAGGCTAGTAGTCCAGTTGATGATGGTGAGAGGAGTACACCTAGTGGCTTGCCTCCTGCAGCCACCAGAGCCAGAAAGGAAAGGAATTCTGATGATGAGGATTCTGATTTCATTGCTGAGGAAGAGGTGTCCTCCAAGCCTAAGAGAAAGGTTGTTGCCAAAGAGCAACAAGGTCAGCAGTCAAAGAAGGGCACCAGCAAAGTCAAGCAATCCACTGTTGCCAAGAAGCTGAACTTGGGAGAGCCAGCCCCAAGCAAAGTGAAGAAAACCTCCAAGAGAAAGAGGGTTGTGTATAGTGATCCTCATGCAGATGCAGCAGTCGAGGAAGAAGAAGAAGAAGAAGCACCCCAGCCTGCTCCTCAGAAGCAGAAGCTCATGGGTGATGCCATTAGAGCTGGAGCCACTTCAAAGCCCAAGAAGTCTGCTCAAGCTAAGGCAGCTCCAGCAAAGCCTACTGCCAAGCCCAAGAGGAATACCAGGAACATTCCAGCATCAGAGAAGAACAAGGGTGATGTGCCACCATCTGAGTCTGATGAGGAAGGACAAGTGTTGCTGAAACTCTGTCCAAAACTGCCACTCCATAATGATGCTCATCCTCAAGCCGAGGATATGAAGGCAAGGAAAGATAGAGGTCTCAGGCTATGGAGACAGACTGATCCATATGCCGTGAGGAGAAGGACTGCTGTAGACCCCAGATTCCACACCAGAGAGCAGCAGGACTTCTAAGAGACTATGCTGATGGACAAGAAGCCAATAGTTGCAGATACCAGATATGTTGACTGGGAATACATTGACAGCGAAGAGCACAGAGACTTCTTTCCCCATGTGCATGAAAGCTTCACTGCATGTGGCGTTGCTGAGTTCGTGGGTCAAAAGCTGACAGATTGGAACGATGAGATGATTATGCAGTTCTATGCCACAGCTCATTTCTATCCTGATGGGAAGATCACCTGGATGACTGAAGGTCAAAGGTTTTCTTCTTCTGTCGAAGAATGGGCAGAACTTCTGAATGCTCCAGTGCAACGAGAGGATGACATTGATGTCTATGGGATTCCAAAGAAGAATCATGATTCCATGAAGAACATGTACAAGGAGATCCCCGCAGCAGATTTGGAAGTGTGGAAGCTCGGCTCAGTCTACTATCTCCAGGCAGGTTTACCTACCACTAACACTATTTTGAGGCATACCTTGATGCCCAAGTCTGGAGATCATCGCATGATCAGAGGGTATTCTATCAACATGCTGCATATACTTGATGAGAAGGCACCTTTCAAGGTGATGGACTTAATGGTAGAGACCATTAAGAGGACTGCAGCTGACCAGAAAAGGTCATGTGGATTTGCCCCACAGATTCAGATGCTTATCAATGCCAAGTTTGGCACGGGCAAATTCTTGTAGGATAGGAAACACTTACCCCTGCAGCCAGAGCATGAAGACAATGTTGTTGTGATGGACGAGGAGGATCCAACATCTGTTGAAAGTCAAGCCAAGATTGAAGCTGCTAGGAAAGCCAAAGCTGATAAAGAGGCAGCAGCAGCAGCAGCTAAACCAAAGAGCTTCGGAGAGCAGATTCTTGAAGCTACCCAAAGGATTGAACAACGCCTGGCCAGCATTGAACAATCTCAGGAGAGCTTAGAGAGGATTGTTGACGAGAAGATCCACGCTCTGGACGTGAAGCTGACTGAAATTCAAGTGACCGTCAACAAGCTTGAGGCAGACATGGAGGAAGCAAAGCAGGACAAGGCAGAGCTTGTGCAGGATGACTTAGTCCAGGACTCTCATCGCCAGACTGCTCCGGTTCCCAGAGGATCCCGATCAGCTGCTATTCCAGTGACTGACACCAGGACTACAACTTCAGCACCTCCTACAGCTCCAGCAGTTACTCCAGCTACAGCTCCAGTATCCACTCCTCCAGCGCAGACATCAGCTGAAGTCTTCGCCGATGCCGTCATATCTACTCCGACATCTACCCAGACGGGAGCCGCCAGCAGAGCCCACAGTGACGTTTAGCTCTATGCTTTTTCAAACTTTTTGGTAACTTGTTGCCAAAGGGTGAGAAATTGTATAGATCATAGGGCTTCGAGAGAGAGAGTGCTCTTTCGTTCTTTTGCGGTTTCTTTGAGTTACTTTTGGTTTTCGAAACTTTTACTTTTGGTTTTCGAAACTTTTAGTGTGCTTGATACTACGTTTGATGCTACCTTAATGAGTGCTTAGTCGTACTATGCTTTAATGTGTGCTTAATGCTTATCATATGCTATTCCTATCTTGTATGATCATTTACTCATGTCTTGGTGATTGGGTGCATGCTGTTCATTCTTATCATTTTGTGCGCTCCACCAAGATGTATGTGACATGGAAGAGTGACCCATGATCCTAATCGATTGTGCATTTGCATTCAAACGCAAATCTTAAATAATGCACAAATTTAGGGGGAGCTCTTGCTTATCACATACTTCTCAAAGCGACGATATTATTCATTGATTATATCCTTTGTCGAAGCTTTGATCTATATGTTGTCATCAATTACCAAAAAGGGGGAGATTGAAAGTGCAACTAATCCCCGGGTGGTTTTGGCAATTAATAACAACATATATATCATTGAACTAATAGTTACTTGAGAATCATTTCAGAGAAGTTCAGTGATATGGGTATGGCAATGACTGAAGAAGTGGACCCCTCAAAATGCTAAGGCAAGCATTGGCAAAAGCTCAAGACTCCATTTTTGGTTTAGTGATCCAAGATCACATTGAGTCCATAGGAAAAGCCAATACTATTAAAAGGGGATGAGGTTGTGTTGATGATCTGGTTGCTCAAGTGCTTAGTGATATATCTCCTCAAACTATCAGCAACCTTCACTACAAAATACACTCATAAGTAATCTCGGTCCCACCGATTATTCCAACTCAGTCACACCGAGATGAACCACCTCAGCCATAAGCCAAACCCTAGAAAAATCGGATATTCCGAGTTTGAAATCGGTTTCACCGAAACATGGGCTGCCAAGCTTCTGTAACCGTTTGTCATCAAATCGGTGTCATCGAGTTGATGAAATCGGTCCCACCGAAACTGGCAAGCTCCTGTCTTTGCTCAAATCGGAATAACCGAGATGGTATTTTCGGTCCCACCGAAAACCCCAATGTTCACATTATTTGAACTTTCGGTTTGACCGAGTTGTCCACTTCGGTCTCACAGAGATTGCTCAATTATGTGTGTAATGGTTGGATTTTGTGTGGAGGCTATATATACCCCTCCACCCCCTCTTCATTCGTAGAGAGAGCCATCAGAAAGAACTACCACTCCTACCTTACACTTTCTGAGAAGAGAACTACCTACCCTTGTGTTGAGATCAAGTTGCTCCACTCCCACCATATGAAACTTGATTTCTAACCTTCCCAAGTTGCTTTCCGCTCAATCCTTTCTTCCACCATAGCCAAATCAGTGAGGAGAGTTGAGTGTTGGGGAGATTATCATTTGAAGCACAAGAGCAAGGAGTTCATCATCATCTACAACATCTATTACCTTTTGGAGGGTGGTGCCTCCTAGATTGGTTAGGTGTCGCTTGGGAGCCTCCGTCATCGAGATGTGGAGTTGAACCAAGAAGTTTGTAAGGGCAAGGAGATCGCCTACTTCGTGAAGATCTACCCCGAGTAAGGCTAGCCCTCCGTGGGCGTAGGCCATGATGGAATAGACAAGGTTGCTTCTTCGTGGACCCTTCGTGGGTGGAGCCCTCCGTGGACTCGCGCAGCCGTTACCCTCTGTGGGTTGAAGTCTCCATCAACGTGGATGTACGATAGCACCACCTATCGGAACCACGGAAAAAATCACCGCGTCTCCAAAATTGCGTTTGCTCTTCTCCACCTCTCTTTACTACATGTGCAATTTACTTTCCGCTGCCTATACTCTAGAATTGCATGTGTAGGGTGATTCTTGACTTAATCATAATTGTGAAACTACCAAAAACTGTTCTTTGTCAAAAGGCAGAATTTTTATATTTACAAGTAGTCTAATCACCCCCCCTCTAGACATACTTTCGATCCTACACAATACAATTGTCTCTTGGAGATCCTTATGATGTAACTCTTTTTGCAGTGTGTTTGTTGGGATCCGATGAACTTTGAGTTTATGATCAGATTTATCTTTTTATCCATGAAAGTTATTTGAGTCTTCTTTGATCTCTTATATGCATGATTTCTTATAGCCTCATATTTCTTCTTCGATATTGGGATTTTGTTTGGCCAACTTGATCTATTTATCTTGCAATGGGAAGATGTGCTTTGTAGTTGGTTCGATTTTACGGTGCTTGATCCCAGTGACAGAAGGGGAACCGACACGTATGTATCGTTGCCACTAAGGGTAAAACGATGGGGTCTTTCTACATAAATGGATCTTGTCTACATCATGTCATAGTTCTTATTGCATTACTCTGTTTTTCCATGAACTTAATACACTAGATGCATGCTGGATAGCGGTCAATGTGTGGAGTAATACTAGCAGATGCAGGCAGGAGTCGGTCTACTAATCTTGGACGTGATGCCTATATAAAGATCATTGCCTGGATATCATCATAATTATTTGAAGTTTTATCAATTGCCCAATAGTAATTTGTTCACCAACCGTTTGCTATTTTTCCCGAGAGAAGCCACTAGTGAAATCTACGCCCCTCGGGGCTCTTCTTTATATTATTTGCCTTTGCGATCTATTTTCCTTTGCTTTTATTTTCAGATCTATTAAACCAAAAACCCAAAAATACCTTGCTGCAATTTATCTTATTTGGCGTTCGATCTATCAATATTTACAACTCTATCTTGTCCGTTGTCCGAAAAGGATTGACAACCCCTTTTACACGTCGGGTTGCGAGTATTTGTTATTTATGTGCAGATGTTGTTTACGTTGTGTTGTTTGGTTCTCCTACTGGTTCGATAACCTTGGTCCATCACCGAGGAAGATACCTACCGCTGCTATACTGCATCATCCCTTCCTCTTTGGGGAAATACCGACGTAGTTCTAGCAGACATCATGCATGTATCTCGAGAAAGAAGTACTCTAGGCGGAAAATACATCGGTACTCTCAGGTGACGTCGCACCATATATGCAAAAAAAAGTTAAAAATTTCAAAAAAATTCTGAAATCAAACATGATCAAGTATCGTACTTACATAAAAACTTTTGTCAGAGAATGACTTTTGTTGCATCCTGGGTTAAAGATTCGGATAAAGCGCTATATACAAGTACTATACACACAACACTGTCATCATAAATTTGTCTTTTTTGCCTTGACATCAATAAGAACCATTTCTTGTCCAAACTTTTCATACAAGCACAATACCTGAACATGTTTGAGTTAAAAAAAAATTCGGATTTGTGTGGACTTTCTATCAAATTACTAGTTTTTCTGGCGCATATAGCGCGGGTACCCGTGAACACCAAGTTCGCGTCCTACTCTAGGCGATCTAGTCTCTTATAGTGAAAAATATTAAACTCAACATAACAACTCCCCTTGATCGTTTGGATCCCTAATATAGTAATCTCTTTTATTTCTTTCCAGAGGGAGTACCAGGAAAGGTGGAATATTTGCCTAGGCTGCACGACTATAGCGCCTGGAACTGCACCTTGTTCGGATAGCCCCCGCGTCGCCCTCCCGCTAGGGCGGCTCGGGTGGAAACCCTAGCCCCCAGCCGCCGGGCACATCCAACCTCCTCCTCCCCTCCGCCGTCGCTAGAGGAGGTCGCTGGGCGAAGCCCCAGGCGGCTGATGGCGGCGGCGGAGGCTCTCTTCTTCCCTCCCGTGCCAAATCAGGTGAGGCGGGTCACCCATGGCGCCGGGGCGATCTCCCCCGATCTGCGTCGCGGCGGCGCGGCGGCGCATCTAGGCAACGGCGCAAGGCGGCGGCGTGGTGCTGGACGGGGACGGCGGAGCTGCTAGGCTCCGAGGAAGATCTGGTGGCGCCGGTCGTTCAATGGGCTCGCGGTGTCATGGCGGCGTTGGTCGCGGTGGCCGGCGGCTCGGCCTGTCGACGGCGGCTTGATCCCGGGGCGGCGGCCCTGGCAGGTGGCGGCAGGTGAAGCTCAGGCTTCCCGCGACGGCATGGCGTGGTGATGTCCCTATCCAAGGCGGATCTGCATCGCCGATCTCGTGGTTTTGCCGCGGATTGGTTCAGATCAGAGACGGTGATGAGTATGCGCGATCATCTCGGCGGCTCTCGCGGTTTGGCGAGGTGGGCTGAGAGCCCTCTTCCCAGGCTCCAGTGGTGGCGCACTCAGGCAGTGGCCGGTGCGTCAGGGCTCCTACGGTGGCACTGTTGTTGCGGTTGGTCGCCGGATCTAGGCGGCTAGATCTGGGGCTTTGAAGGCGGTCGAGACAGTGCACAGGTTGTCGGGTGGATTTCTTGGGACGGATCCGGGTGAAAACTTGGTCTTCGGTTGTTGGTCGAAGCCGGTGATGACGATGCCCTTATCATCGTTTCCTTCGTGAAGGCATCATCGAGGTGAAGCTCCCAAACCCACCCAATACCTCCGGGGGAAACCCTAGATCAGCTGATCAGATGACGGCGGCATTCATGTGTCGTTACCCCCTTGGGGGCGGCATTCTTGGAGAGGCACTCGGGCTCGAGGGACCAGCGGATGGATTCTTCGGTTGAGCGGTATTTATTTCTACATATTCATGGCGGCGGTTCTCGGCGGCATGGGGCAGCGGAGGCTTGGTGTCAGATGTGTGGCGATGGACACGCGCAGGAGGTCGACGTTGTCTGGCGTCGTGGTGGCGTCGATGGCAGAGAGGCCTGACAAGGTCGATGCGTCAGTACATGCTTTGAGGATGGATCGAGGGAAGACGGAGGTGACGGCACTTTGCAGCTTGTGCGTGTGGTACTCACTGAGAGTGCGCCGGACCGGAGCGTTACCCAGTCCCGCCTATGTGGCTTGGATGGGGCATCCGGCGTTAGATGTTAGGCTTTTGTGCGATGTCTGTTTGGTATTTGGCTCGGACATTCGGCACCCCTTCATCAAGAGGAGAGGAGTAGCGACAGATGTCGTCTAGATGATGGCCTCGGGCTTACTGTTGTATTTCTTTGTAAGGTCTCTGTGAATAATAAATAATATGGCCGCATGCATCTCTCAGATGCAGAGGCCGGGGGTGATTCTTCCTTTTCTAAAAAAAAAAAAAAGCGCCACCCAGACCCAACTCGGTCATGTGATCTTGTGATGCATGGTTACATAGTCTGACTTGGACACTTCCTAGCCGATAAAATATTTTCGTGTCTTTTATGACTGGAAAAAGGTTCCCCGCATATAGACAAAAAAAAGGACTGAACAAAGGTAACGATCATGCATATATCTTTCACTAATAACTCCCGAAATCAAATTATTCTTACATCACCAACGACGATAAGAAAAGCAAGCAAAGCATTAAGCATCACTACGTATACGAGCCGGCATGGCATGCATCATCAAACGGCAAACACACACATAAAGGCTTAGCGGAGGACACGCGCGCGCGCAACCGGGAACTGCATGAAAACATGCACGACACGTGCATGCATATATGGACTTATTTAGCCACCGACGCCCACCAGCCTCCTAGTAGTGGCAGGCGTAGTTGGCCTTCTTCAACATGGCGGCCTGCGCGGCGGCGGCGATCTCGGAGGTGAGCCCGACGGCGACGCACTCCTTGACCTGGTAGGCAGTGTAGGCGAACTTCTCCTTCTTGGCGGCGATGGCGTTGATGTAGGCGGCGGCGCCCTCGCGCAGCAGGTCGCCGTAGCAGTCGGTCCGGGTGTTGCACAGCGCGTCCTGCAGGGTGTGGATCTTGCTGCCGAAGAAGGCGTGGCACACCTCGCCGAGGGAGCCCAGGATGCTGCCCAGGCTGCCGATGCAGTCGATGATCTTCTCTGGGTGTCCCTTCCAGTAGCTGCGCACACGCCCAAATGCAGAGTTACACTTAAAACAGTTTGTTTTTGAGCTTTGAATCTATGATCCTTTGATTGATACACGTATTTAGCAGATTGTTATCTAATACAGTAGTACGTTTGCCTTACTTGCAGGATCCGCTGTGGCTGGGCGTCGACGGTGTTGGCGTCGGTGTGTAACCGCCGCCTCCTCCTCCGTAGCCACCGCCGCCGCCTCCTCCTCCATAGCCACCCCCGCCGCCGCTGCCACCTCCTCCGTAGCCACCACCGCCTCCAGAGCCCCCACCGCCACCTCCGTACCCGCCGCCACCGTCTGCATGTTGAGATCGACAGATACACAGCGTGCCTCGTGATCAGCAAAAGTACGTGGTAGTATTATATAGTATAGTATGCAACAAGGTAAAGCACGGGAGTGTGAGAACTAATACGTACACTTCTGATCAGCCAAGTGGTTTCCGTCAAGGCTCCTGGTGGCATAGCTCTGAGAGGCTATGCCCACCAAGAGAGCGGTGACCAGAAGCATCTTGGAGCCCATCCTTCCGAAGAACTCCTGAAAGTGGTAGAGACAAAGAGAATTGTGGCAATGGCAGTGGCAATGGTACTTGAGTGGGTGCCTTTGGACACTGAGCCTGCAGGTATAAATACACAAGCGCGCATCACCTACTGTTGAGTTGCCGGTGCGCATGCATGGACCGTGTGACCTAGCCACGGGTCGTGGGCCGGTAGTTAGCCACCACCCACCATCAATGCCTCGGTTCATCCATCCAGCTCAGTGCCATGGCGTTCTCTTAGCCTGGCCTCACGGCTAGTGCACGTGTTGAATCCATGGATTAGTTGTGTACTTTAAACTTTCTTATTATACTAGCTAGCATATCGTTATACGGTTTGAGGTTGGAGAAATGCATAAGTAATTGGAACTCAAGTTAGTTACGTACGTATGATAGCTTCTATAGGAGTATTTGCCTAGTTGGAGCTGGACTTGGCCGAAGAGGCCGTGTACATCGGTCGGTCGGTGCAGGTTACGTCTGCAGATCGGTAGCTTAATTTCGTGTGAGAAAGGCCATGCTGCCACTATCATCCCTAAACGGGTGTCGTTCCATCCGGATTAAATTGGATTCGGCGCTTGCCACCTACTCTCGCTATTTCATGGAGTGTGCCCTTAAGTGCAAAGGGGAAGTTACGACGTCGCAGTACGTGGACGTGGATTTCAGATCATATATGCGCTGTCCTTCAGGTCCAAGTTGGGCCGTCTTGCAAGTTGGATTATAGTGGAAATAAGTCAGAGATTAACATGGATTGCATGATCAGCTAAATTATAACAACAAAAATACGGAGTTGGATCGATATTAATTTCTGACTATGTGTATGGCTTTACTATTTCGGGGTCACATGATTTGTTATGCAGTGAATCAATTTCTCTCGTGTTTCTGCTTGTTGCAGATTGCAGTCAGGAGATTCATCTTTGACCCACTTACTTAGTTCGATGCGGTCACTGCAGCTGCTATTAATCTCTTAGTGCAATTATGATTATTACGTAATGCCACGTTGTACCATAGAACAGTTTTGCAGGTTTCCAGTCAAGTATTGGTCAGCGAACTTGCCGCTACTTTTTCTATTCTGACCCCCTATTTGCATGGGCTTAATGATGGGGAGTGGAGTTGCGCCGTCAATTTTGTTTACAAGATGAAGGAAAAAGAACTAAAGAATTTGCTTCACTGCAATGAACTGAATCCATCTTAGAGAAACATGAAAGGATAGTTTTCCACATATTAATCATTTCTTGGTGACAGGTCACTTTCGGGTTAAATCATACTGCCCGAAGAGACTTCCACTTGGAGGTCTTCATATACAATTTAGGCTTCAAGACTACCGTCGGCTCATAGCGACGGCTAACGGCAGTATGACACTGGCGGCGATTAAATACTAGTAGTGATGACATGATATGATCTACGCTCAATTTGTTTTTTTTTTAACAATCTCCACTTAATTTGGTAGCCAGCCCCACCTAACCCTAGCCTCCGTCATGTCCTAATCTCCTCGCCGCCGCTGGATTGCCGCTAGACAAAGGCTCCCGGTGGATGATGGCTGCGGCGGGGCTGCTCTCCATCGCCGCTCTAGGGCGCGGCTGTGGCGGATTCTCATGTCGGTGCCCTGGTCTACTATCGCGCGTTTGGTCCCCACCACGGCGGTGAGTTGATCTGGTAGGGATGGCTCGACACTGCTCAATGCTCTTTCGACCGCGGCCAGCGACCTTCCTCGCGGCCGGTGGCGGCGGCTGGTGGTGTGTTGCGATGGGGTGGGGTGACAGCTGTTGAGTAAATAGGCAGTTTTTCGATTAAATTAATCCTTGAATAAATCATAAGCATGACATGGACAATATTGATAACACACTGATTACGATCTAACAGAGTATGTACTACGCACATAGTAGAAACATCTACGCATATCGCTAGTATTGCTACAACAGAAAGAAATACGAGAGGGATAAGCGATGTATACCCTTCAATCGGCCACGCGACGACGGTGGAGGTGGCAGCAGCCGCGGCATCCTCGGCGGCCTTCTTGTCGGCCTCGGCCTTCTCAGCGGCGGCACGGTCGGCGTCGGTCGACATGGTGATGACGAAGGTGATGCAGACGTAGATGAACAGAAGCGAGCAGTCGTGTAGTCGCTACCCAAAAACCTAATCGGCCCTCTCCCGTACAGGATCCGGAGAGGCGGGGTTTCGGAGGCCTGCTCTCCCGTCAACCGTGTACGCGGTGAATGGGATGGAGTCGCCGACGGCAGCAGCAGCAGAGGAACGACGTGAGCGTGGAGGCGGAGATGCGTTCTATTTTTCGCGGCGGCTAGGGTTGGCAGCGCCCCACATATATATGTGCGGCCGCACGTGGAGAGACGTGGGCTGAACCCACGTCCAAGTCGGTAGCCCATGATCCGACGTCTCAGATTGTGGCCCTACCTGTCAAAGACTCTCTGTTCCTGACCGGCAAAAAGAAGCGCATAGGAGCAAGCTCGGCTCGGCTCAATCCCGCAACCCACAGCACATCGTGACGAGGCGTGGCGAGGCGAGCAGAGGAGGAGGAGTGCGCGAGGGCCTCATCTCTTCTCGAGCTCCAATAGCATGAGGGAGAGAATCCCTTATAAACCACTCCAACTCTCCTTCCACTTTCGTGGTGGGACTAAACTTCCCACCATCTTGTCATGCCACCCTCATGGGCCCTTAGAGATTAAATCTGAAATTGTCATATGGGCTCTAGGACCATCTCATATTTCAACAATCCCCCACCAGATCTCAAGGGCCCACTTTGTCCTTTGTTCCAAACACTGTTTTGATATACCAACATCTTAGTGGAGACCGATTAAGGTTGAGCTCCACCTAGACCAAGTAGTTACACTCCTTCACAACTGAACAATGGACTATGCCTTGAATTGTGAGTTGGCGTCAATAAGTTTCACCACCAGTCTCACTGATACGAGGCTGACGAAGGCCGACCCCTCGGGTGGAGCATATTAGTCACACTCCTGGCCCGTTCATGAGCTTGCTAGAGATCACCCCAATCTCATAGACTGTGACCAGCACTCGGGCTCATATAGGTGTGTTCCTCCAAAGATCGCTCTGTAGGATAGCATCTTGCTTATACATATAAGCCTTGGAACACATTAAGACAGTAGTCATCCTTCCATACAGTTTCCGAGAGTATTGCATCTCCAACAGAGTGGGTTAGTAAAGTTACTCTCCTCAGTTCACCGCTGGCTTGTTTTCCCAGGTCCTACTTCACGGGATCTCCGATCACATAGGTTGGGTTACTACCATGGCAACTCATGTGGGTCCCATACCCATCTCCCTTGATGCGCTATCTATCACAACACGTGATAGCCCTTTAGTGAAGGGATCTGCCAGATTCTTAGTTGTTTGGATATAATCCAACGCTATCACTCCGGAGTTTCTCAATTTTCTGACAACTTTCAATCTCATTCTTATGTGTTTGTTGGACTTCGTGTTGTCCTTTGAACTCTTCACCTTGACAATAACTGTTTGATTATCGCAGTTCATAAGGATGGCCGGAACCGGCTTCTCAACCACTGGCAAGTCCATCAAAAGATCTCGAAGCCATCCTGCTTTGACACCTGATGTGTCTAATGCTGTTAATTCTGCTTCCATTGTCGATCTCGTTAAGATCGTTTGCTTGCAAGACTTCCAGGAAACAGCGCCACCTCCAAGAGTAAACATATACCCAGTTCTGGCCTTCATCTCATCAGCATCAGAGATCCAATTCGCATTACTATACCCTTCAAGTACCGACAGGTATCCGGTATAATGAAGTCCATAATTCATAGTACCCTTCAGATAACGCATAATTCTTTCAACAACATGCCAATGTACATCACCCGGTTTTGATACAAACCGACTCAGTTTGCTCACATTAAAAGCGATATCAGGCCTCGTAGCGCTAGCTAGGTACATAAGTGAACCAATGATTTGAGAGTATCTCAATTGATCTATAGCCACGCCTTTGGACTTTCGAATCAACACGCTAGGATCATATGGTGTTTGAGATGGTGTGCAGTCCGAGTATCCAAAACGACTCAACACCTTCTCAACATAATGGGATTGCAAAAGTGTAATCCCACCCTCATTATCTCTCAGTAGCTTGATGTTCAAGATAACATCAGCCACTCCAAGGTCCTTCATCTCAAAGTTCTGAGATAGGAAAGACTTAACCCCCTCGATCAACTTGAGATTAGTCCCAAATATCAGTATGTCATCAACATACAAACACAGTATAACTCCTTCGCCCCCACCATAGCAATAGTATACACATTTGTCGGCCTCATTAACAACAAAGCCAACAGATGTCAAGGTTTCGTTAAACTTGTCATGCCATTGCTTAGGCGCTCTCAGGCCATATAAATATTTCACCAACTTACACACCTTTCCTTCCTGACTATCTATCACAATGCCATCAGGCTGTTGCATATAGATTTCCTCCTTTAGCTCTCCGTTCAGGAAAGCTGTCTTAACATCCATCTAATGAATGAGAAGACCATGTGAGGTCGACAACAAGAGTAATACTCGAATGGTGGTCAGTCTGGCCACAGGTGAATAAGTGTCGAAGAAATCTTCTTCTTCTTTCTGGGCATAGCCCTTGGCCACAAGCCTAGCCTTGTACTTTTCTATCGTACCATCGGGCCTAAGCTTCTTCTTGAACACCCACTTGCATCCCAATGGTTGGCAACCATAAGGAAGTTCAGTAAGCTCCCAAGTCCCATTAGCCATGATAGAATCCATCTCTCTACGGACCGCATCCTTCCAGTAGTCAGCTTCTGGAGATGCATACGCTTCTGAAATAGAAGTGGGATTATCCTCCACGAGGTATATGAAGAAATCATCACCAAAGGTCTTTACAGTCCTTTGTCTCTTGCCCCTACCAAGGGTTTCCTCATTATCCTCCTCGGGATTTTCATCATGTGTTTGTTTATAATATTCCATCGAAATGGCAGGTTCACGAGTCTCCTCAGATTCCTGTCTAGAAGTGCTTTGTACATCTCTCATGGGAAAAATGTCCTCAAAGAATGTAGCATCCTTAGACTCCATAATTGTACCGACCTTTATGTCAGGTACCTCAGATTTCATTACTAGAAATCTATAGCGAACACTATTCATAGCGTAGCCCAAATTAACACAGTCCACAATCTTTGTCCAAGCTTACGCTTTTTGGGGATCGGCACATTTACTTTCGCCAAGCAGCCCCAAGTTCATAAGTACGAGAGTGTTGTCCTTCTCCTGGTCCACTTCTCATAAGGAGTGATCTTGTTATCCTTTGTCGAAACTTTATTCAGGACATGACATGATGTCATTATAGCCTTCCCCCACCATGCCTTGGATAAACCCGACGTATCTAACATGGCGTTAACCAAATCAGTTAGAGTACGGTTTTTCCACCCGGCAACCCCGTTTGACTGGGGTGAGTAGGGAGGCGTTCTCTCGTGAATAATACCATGTTCCGCACAGAAGGCATCAAACTCTATCGAGAAGTACTCTCCACCACGATCTGACCGGACTCGTTTAATTTTCTTTTCGAGTTGATTCTCAACTTCTGCCTTATAGATTTTAAAGTAGTGTAGAGCCTCATCTTTAGTATTTAACAGATACACATAGCAATATCTGCTGGAATCATCTATCAAAGTCATGAAATATTTCTTTCGACCTTTAGTCAACACACCATTCATCTCACAAAGATCAGAATGTATGAGTTCCAGTGGCGCCAAGTGTCTCCCCTCTGATGCCTTGTGAGGCTTGCGAGGTTGCTTAGATTGCACACACGAATGGCACTTAGAACCTTTGGCTAAAGTGAAACTTGGAATTAAATTTGATTTTGCTAGCCGCGTCATAACGCCGAAACTAATGTGACAAAGACGTGAACGCCAGACTTCTGATTCATTAACACTCAAATGAATATTGTTCACGACTTTATTACATAGATCTGCAAGAGAAAGGCGGAACATGCCCCTGCATTCATAACCCTTTCCAACAAATAGTCCATATTTCGTAACAACTAATTTATTAGACTCGAATACCAACTTAAACCCTTCTCCACACAGAAGGGAGCCACTAATGAGGTTCTTCTTGATGGCGGGGACATGCTGCACGTTCTTCAGCTGCACGATCCTTCCCGAAGTAAACTTCAGATCGACCGTGCCAACACCAAGAACAGAAGCACTCGCGCCATTCCCCATCAGTACGGACCCATGACCTGTGGCCTGGTAAGAAGAAAACAATGAAATGTCAGCACACACATGAACACATGCACCTGTGTCGACCCACCAACCGGTGGACGGCCAAACTGAAAATACAGCAAATAAATTACCGTACCTAGATGCACCACTCTCATTGTTGCTCACAATCATATTGACAGACTTGGAGTCCTGCCCTTGCTTCTCGTACTTGTTTGGGCACTTGTTGGCCCAATGTTCAACCGAACCACAAGTAAAGCATCCCTCATCCTTTCTGTTCTTCTTGAAGGTCTTCTTACCCTTCATCTTAAAGTCGTCATTCTATTGGACACCGTTCTTTCCCTTGGGCTTGTGGGAATTAATTGGAGTTTTTCTGGTGCACCATATTGGCCACAGAAGTTCCTTCGACCCCTTTTCCGTGCGATTCCTTTGCCCTTGAATTCTGCTCAACACTCAGATGGCCAATGACATCCTCCATAGAGAATTCACGCCTCTGATGTTTCAGAGTGGTGGCAAAGTTCCTCCAGGAATTGGGGAGCTTAGCGATTATGCAGCCCGCGACAAACTTTCCCGGTAACTCGCACTTAAGAAGCTCAAGCTCCTTAACAATGCATATTATCTCATGAGCCTGCTCCAATACAGGTAGGTTTTCAACCATCTTGTAATCGTGGAACTGCTCTATAATATACATCTCGCTCCCTGCATCGGCAACCCTGAACTTAGATTCGAGCGCCTCCCACAAGTCCTTGGCAGACCGCACATGTAAATATGCGTCAACCAGCTTATCTCCAATCACGCTCAGAACTGCCCCGAGGAACACGACTGTGGCCTCCTTGAACGCCTTCTCCTGTTCTGAAGCGATCGTTCCTGTAGGAGTCACACCGACGACCCAGAACACGTTCATGGCCGTGAGCCATAAGGTGGTTTTAGTCTGTCAATGCTTAAAGTACGTCCCCGTAAACGGCGACGGTTTCAGTGCACCAGCAAAACCAGAATTCGAAAAAGTCCTACACACATTAGGTTTTTGGATTGTTGAGTAAATAGGAAGTTTTTCGATTAATTTAATCCATGAATAAATCATGAGCATGACATGGACAACATTGACAACACACTGATTACGATCTAACAGAGCATGTACTACGCACATAGTAGAAACATCTACGCATATCGCTAGTACTGCTACAACAGAAAGAAACACGAGAGGGATAAGCGATGTATACCCTCCAATCGGCCACGCGACTACGGTGGCGGTGGCAGCAGCCGCGGCATCCTCGGCGGCCTTCTTGTCGGCCTCGGCCTTCTCAGCGACGGCACGGTCGGCGTCGGTCGACATGGTGATGACGAAGGTGATGCAGACGTAGATGAACAGAAGCAAGCAGTCGCATAGTCGCTACCCAAAAACCTAATTGCCCCTCTCTCGTACAGGATCCGGAGAGGCAGGGTTTCAGAGGCTTGCTCTCCCGTCAACCGTGTACGCGGTGAACGGGATGGAGTCACCGGCGGCAGCAGCAGCAGAGGAACGACGTGAGCGTGGAGGCGTAGTTGCGTTCTGTTTTTCGCGGCGGCTAGGGTTGGCAGCGCCCCACATATATATGTGTGGCCGCGCATGGAGAGACGTGGGCTGAACCCACGTCCAAGTCAGTAGCCCATGATCTGACGTCTCAGATCGTGGCCCTCCTTTGAAAGACTCTCCGTTCCTGACCGGCAAAAAGAAGCGTATAGGAGTGAGCTCGGCTCGGCTCAATCCTGCAACCCACGGCGCACCGTGACGAGGCGTGGCGTGGCGAGGCGAGCGGAGGAGGAGGAGTGCGCGAGGGCCTCATCTCTTCTCAACTCCAATAGCATGAGGGAGAGAATCCCTTATAAACCACTCCAACTCTCCTTCCACTTATGGGGTGGGACTAAACTTCCCACCACCTTGTCATGCCACCCTCATGGGCGCTTAGAGATTAAATCAGAAATTGTGATATGGGCTCTAGGCCCATCTCATATTTCAACAACAACCCCCTTATCCTTTCTCGTGGAGGTATTGGCCGGTTATGGAGGTGTTGTGGCATCACATTTTTCTCAGCCGAGTTCGGCCCGATCTGGGCCATCGATTGATTCCGGCGGCGAGGGAGGGGAGGCCCGACTGCCGGTGAAAACTGAGTCGACCTCGGTAATGATGGTGAAAGTGCAAATTATCGACTAGAGGGGGGTGAATAGGCAATTTTTACGCAAGTGTTCAATACACGATATCTTTTGAAGACAGGCAGATGAAAAGAACCTATATGATAAGCAGCGGAAGATAAACGACTCTAGACACACAATAGTCAAGTAAGCATCATAGTGAAAATACGAAGACTATTGATAGCTAGATAACATGGATCAAGATGGAAGACAGAATGAAGCTAAAGAGGGAACAGTCTTCACACAGTGAAGTCAAACAGATCACACAAACAAGCAATGAATTCGCAAAGACAAACTGGAATGTAAATGAGTTGGAAGATAGAACCAATAGCTTGGAGACGAGGGAAATTTGGTAGACCAGTTGCAGTTCCTGTGACAACTGTACGTCTGGTTAGGGACGCTGAGATTGAACTCTGAAGACCATGTGTTCACCTTATTCCCCTTTAGCTAAGGACACCAAGTCCTCGCCCAATCACTCTGGCAAGTCTTCAAGGTAGAATTCCAAACCTTCACAGTCTTCATTCACGGGCGATCCACAATGACTCTTGGATGCTCAGAACGCGACGCCTAACCGGCTGGAGGATACACAGTCCTCAAGTGTAACAAGTCTTCAGATCACACAGATAGAAAGACTTCAGTGATGCCTAACACTCTTTGGCTCTGGGCGTTTTGGGCTTTGTCCTCGCAAGGATCTTTTCTCTCAAAGGCTTCGGAGGTGGGTTGCTCTCAAACGACAAAAGCCGTGTACTAACTCTGAGCAGCCACCAATTTATGGTGTAGGGGTGGGCTATTTATAGCCAGGAGGCTACCCGACATGATATGTCCGAAATGACCCTTGGTCACTAAGGAGCTGACACGTGTCCAACGGTCAGATTTTGAACACACGCGACAACTTAGCTTGAGCTCCAAGCAAAGCTGACTTGTCCAACTCTGGATAAGATTTGCTCTCATTGTCTTCGCTCGAAGAAATATGATTTTGGTTGAGCATCACATTAGTCTCTGACTATGTTTCACTTGGACCCCACTTAACAGTGCGGTGGATCCTATGACTCAAGAAAGAAGAAAAAGAACTACGAACGAAACTATGTCTTCGCATTCCATAGTCTTCATTGAATGTCTTCATAGGTCATTATCTTCACGTGAATATCTTCACGAGCCACCACTGTCTTCAATGTCTTCACACAGTAATATGGGTCAACTCTAGAAGGTAAACCGAATCAGTGAGGGACTATTACCTGTGTTATCCGGCAATTCTTACAAACACATTAGTCCCTCAACCATGTTTGTCATCAATACTCCAAAACCAATCTAGGGGGCACTAGATGCACTTATAATCTCCCCCTTTTCGGTGATTGATGGCAAACAGGTTGAAGTTTTCAACGGGGATAAAATATGTGAAACTATAGATAACACGGTCATTGACTTCATGAGATTGAGAGGGCTCCCCTGAAGATGTGCATATAGGAAGTTTTCTTTTGAATGCATAGGCACATGGCAGGTTTTGCTTTGTGGAGATCTCCCTTAATCTTTTGAAGACAATTCATCATGCATACACAGATGTAGTGAAGATAATGATATGCATAATGAAAAGTGGGCGTCTGCTGCATGACTTCATGCGCATAGGATAGTTATTTAACCAAGTAGAAGAACCAACAACAAATGTAGCAGACTACCATCAAGTTTAAGTGTTACAACTCAAGAGACAAATGTTTCAAAACGAGAGTTGTAAGAACTTAGCAAATATAAGGCACCCGACCCATATATGGACCCTCTTGAAGACTATCAACTCATATGCTTCTCTCCCTTTTGTCAGTAAGGACCAAAAAGGTTTGAAGACATATAGTATCTATGCGTTCCCTGGCGGTGAAGATGCTGGTGCAGCTAGGTCGACGTTGGAGTTGGGCGGTGCAGAAGGGCCTGACGTAGAGTCATGATGCAGTGAAGCGATTGCTGGAGAGGTGGCGTCATCTTCTTCATCGATGACACAAGAAACAATAGTTGCAGCCGAAGATGAGCACTCAGAATCTTCAGTTGAGGGAGTCGGACGCCAAGTCGCAGATTGTGGAGGCCTGGAGTCAAACTTGGAGCGCTCAGTGAAGCTATCTGCTTGAAGATCATCTTCAGAGCAGAGCAATGACACTCTTCCAGGACCTCCGACAGGCTTCATGAGCAACGAAGGAGTTCTTAGTAGCCATGTTGCGAATGCGATTCACGTCAGTGAGAAGACTTTGCATCTGCCGCTTCAACCAATCATGGTGCTTATCCTGCTTCTGGTGTAGTGAAACCATAAGCTCTCTGTCATTGAGGACACGAGGACGCTTCTTAGGCCTTTGAGAAATTGTGCTACCGGTGGCATCAGTGTTGGCACGATGCGGTAGGCGCAAATTTCCAGCCATAGAATAAGCAGAGACATTTATATTGGGCACATGGATACCTTCAACATGCCGTGTGAAGCTTTGATGATCAACATTGAGTAGTTGAAGTGGTTGCTTGGCAGGCTCATGGTAGATGGCTTCATAGGACATATCAACCTCAGGTAAAAAGACAACATGATTGCGTGCAGAGGCTTGATAGTTGATAGTGGAGTGAAGCTTAATGAGCCGCATAACCCATGGAGCATAAAACTTGAGACCAAACAGATCAATACCAGACGTAGCTAGTTGACGAATGAAGAAGTCATGCGTATTGAATCTGATGCCATTGAGAATGTAAAATACCAAAGTCTTCATAGCGCCTTCCAGTTTGGCTTTAGAAGAGTGTCCCTTGACTGGCCAGAGAGTATGCCTCAAAATATGGTAGATGGTGCGAGGCAGATACTCGAGGTCCTTGACGAAGAATTCCTTTGGATAATCATCGTCCAGTGGCAATGGCTTCATCATACTAAGCATTTCACTCATGTTGGGCTCAGCCTTTTTGAAGATGCTCTCCAGTTCCTTTTGATAAAGTGAACAACCAGGCTCGTATAATTCACCAGGAGTGGGCAGGAAAGTAAGCTCAAGAAGAGTCTGAGCTTTGGCTTCATGATAAATATCACCTGTCATCCACTCAAGGACCCATGTCTTCGGATCCCTGTTGTAGCCTCTGGTGTGAAGAGTAGCATAGAACTACAGGAGAAGCTCTTTGTTCCAATGTTCTTTGGTAGTGACAAATGGAAGCAATCCAACATCTCTGAAGCAGTCAAGAGCTTCTTCAAGGCATGGCAGCCTAGCAATGGCATCACAATCAAGACGTTGGTATGGAAAGATCCGGTCTTGATTGTACATAATGCAAGAGTAATATCTTCGTTGTTGAAAGCTCCAGAACCTATCAGAAGAGATCCTTGGCTTTTTGTATGGGTTCTTGTCGGAGTCACAGAAAGTGTTGTTCTCTCTGAAGTTGTGCACACTGAATGAGCCTTGTGTCGTCGCAGTGCTTGGAAGCCTAGGCAATCTGGGCTTTGGCTTCTGCGTCTGAGGCCTCCGCTCCACATGATATTCATATTGCGGGCCTGGGGCAGCGGGAGGCGTCAGTATTGAACACCTAACAGTCACAAGCTCATCGTCATGATTATAGGCTTGGGCCATAGTGTAAGGCACATAGGGAGGAACAATCACTTCAGGGGCAGCAATGACTTCATGCTGCACATTGTCTTCAGCCATGACAGCGTCATTGGCTTCAGTAGTTGGAGTGGCATCCATAGTTGCTTCACCATCAGTGGCTTCGTGGAGAGGAGGCTTATGCACAATAGTTTCTTGGAGAGGGGGTCCATACACTACGGGCATATCTTCTTGCACAACAGGTTCTTGGGGAGGGGGAGTGACTTCCCGGGTTTCTTCTTTTTCTTCATCGGTTGATGCATCGAGAATATCTTCAGCCGCTTGGGCTTCAGATTCTAGACAAAACACTGAAGGAATAGTATCAGGAAACACTTAACGTGCTACTGAGCTTGAGTTTTGCACTTCGTCTTCAGGAATGCTTGACATGGAGACCTGAGGCCTGAGACCTTTGCGAAGCCTTCGAAACTTGGGGGATGCCATTGGCGAAGCATTGATATGCTCCATGTCTTCTTCAGGTGTTGCTTTTGGAGTCTCAACACCGGAGTGGTAACAAGAGACGATGGAAGTGCGAGGAATGACTTCATGAAGGGGGGGGGGTGTTTGGGTGTTGCTCTTCACAAAATTCATCTTGAGCAATTGGTGTCGTGGGACCGCCAATGTTATGAGTTCACTGCTCGTGTGAGCAGGTGATTGAACTGGCTGGGATTTAAGTTGAGGAAGGACTTCATCATCATTAACATTGTCATCATGACCAATGTCTTCAGCTGCGGGAGAGTTAGCAGATGGAATCTCTTCAGACTAATGAGCCTCTATGGTAGCAGGCTCATGCACAACAAGACGTCGCTCACGATTGGAGGAGGCAGGCGGGGCAACTGAGATGGGTTCAACAACCAGAGGTTCTGTGGAGGAGGCCCGAGGCTTATGTGAAGCCTTTGAAGCTTTTGTCTTCTGCTTCTTCTTGGAAGGCGAAGCATCAGGAGCATCAAGATGCTTTCGTTTCTTAGCTTCAGCTTTAGCCTGCCTAGTCTTCTTTTGTTCAGAAGTTGCTGATGGGACCTTTGGCTTCGAGCCAGTCATACTGGTAGGTAAGACAATGCTGGGTCTCTCCTGCCTTGGAGCTTCAATGTCTTCAACAGCAGGATTCTTATTCTTCTTTAGCTTCTTGGCGGCCAGCTTGGGGTCAATGCCTGTGTAACGCCCGAGACAGATGCGCCAGGTGTCAACCAATTATTCGTTATCGTTGCCATGTCATCTGTTTGCGTGTTGCATTTTGCCATGTCATCATGTGCATTGCATCATCATGTTTTCAAAACTTGCATCCGTCCAAGTCCGCCCGTCCTTTCCGTTATCCGTTCTGAGCCCAGACACACTCACATGCGCCCGCGGCACCTCTGAATATTTATTTTATGAGTGACCGTAAAATGTTCTCAGAATAAGTTTAAACTTGGCATGTGGTCTTATTATGTTGTAGGTAGACCGCCTGCCAAATTTCATCGCATTCGGAGTCCGTTTGATAGCCCAACGGATAAGTATAGCGGCACCGTTGCCGGTTAATTCGTCAGACGTTTTCGGTCTCCGAAAACCCCCGCGGGCCTCTTCTCTTCTCTCCCCACAACCCCTCCTACACAGCCCAGTACCACCCACTAGGCCCAACCTACCCCTCCTCGTGACCGGAACCGTCCGATCGTGATCGGAGGGTCCAAACCCCCCTAGACTACAAACCCTAGCCCTCCTACTATATATGGACAACCCCTAGTCCATTTTGGGCATCCCCTAGCTTAAACCTACCTCTTCTCCTACCCTAGACCCCTTCTCCTCGGATCTGCAGCCAACAGCCAACAGCTAGCCCTCTCCCCTCTCAAATTTCAGCACCGGCCAACCCCCTGTGTGCCACTTGGCGCGCCCGGAGTGGCCAGCCGCCGACACGCAACCGCTTCCCGGCCAACCACCGCACGCCACTTGTCTTCTCCATGTCGTCCAGCTCCAACTGCGCCCGCGAAGCCCAGCCGCGGCCCGCGCCGGGCCGATCCGGGCCCGACCAGGCCCGAACGCCCGCAACTCCCCAGTGCCTCGAGTTCCTCCGCGCCCGCTCCGTGCGCTGTGCTCCGCCACCTCCGCCGCATCCCGCCTCGCCGCCGGTAGCCTATGATCCTCGCTGGCCAGGCGCCGCCAGTTCTTTCCCGCGGCATCCCGCCGAGACCCTCCTTGTCTGACCCCACGCCTCCTGCGACCACCGCCGAACTCCACCATCGGCCGCCTCCACTAGCGCCTCACCGGCGACCAGCCCCTTCGCCGGATCGGCGCCTCCGGGTCCTCCCTCTCCTGACGCCGCGCCTCGCCACCCGCTCGTCGGGGTTCCGCCCCGAGCACGCCCCGCTGGAGTCCTCACTACCGGCTGCCTCAAGCTTTGCCTCACCACGCCGCCATTGTGTCGAACCTCGCCGCCGGTCTGGATCCGGCAAGATCGGATCGGGACGAGCCTCGCCGAGCCGGACATGTCCGTCCGGGTACGGACATGTCCAGGCTCCCCTCGCCCGTATGCCACTGCCGCGTGGGGCCGCGCCCAGCCGCCGGGACACGTTCGGCTGGACCCGGACATGTCCACCCCAAGGTTGTTTTTTCGGCTAAGTCCTCAAAAACTATAATTTTGTTGCATGCTTGTGAGTGGTGCAACTATTTGCATGATTGTCCAATTTAAGAAAATGATATGTCCAAATGTTCATTGTGATATGCTCTACATGTTAGTTGCATTTGCATGCATGTTACTATTCATCTTAATGCCTTAATCTTCGTTGCAAAACTGCTATGTGGTGTTAGTGTCAAGTCCTTGTTGTGTGGCAACAATATGTTAGCATGTTTGAGAGGTCACATCTTTGTGCATGTTGGTCCAAATGGAGTGTATGATATGTCAAAATGTTCATTGTGAAGCGCTCTACATGATGGTGGCTGTTGCATTCATGTTGGGTGCTATATTGACATGTTTATCTATGTTGCAAAAGTGCATGTGGCTGTTAAGTGCTGAAACTTGTTATAAGATGCTGATTTGTCTTTTTCATATCTTTATGTGTGATTTTTGTTTGAGCTACATGTCAATATGTTTTAGAAGCACAATCATGCCATCTTTGCTGTGGTGCAATCCACTTTTCATGATATGCCTTCTGGTGATTGCAACAAGCTTGCAAAGTGACCTACTCACTATTGCTGATTTCTATGACTTGTTGAAAACTGCTAAGTTTAAAACTGTTATAACCTGATGCCATGTTTGCTTGATGCCCCACTCAGATCCATGAATGTTTTGGGATGTCCAATGACCATGTCTTGAAGTCCATCTTATGCTCTATCCATCCATGCCCTTGTTTGGATATATGGCCTGCTGTAGCTTGTTGTTTTCATGCTCTCAAGTGGCTATAAAATGTTTCTGTCAGCCTGTTATCAGCAAGTTCAGTTTTGCCATGTGAATAGCTAGTGTTCTATGCATCCTATGACCATGTTCTTGCCATGAGTAGCTTCATAAACATGCCTTCTTGTTGTTGGTTATATTCACATGCCATGATATGCTCTGAGATGAGTTGCACAAGCTTGCAAACATGCCTACTTGTTGTTGTTGCTGCCATGTCTAGTTTATTTCACTAAGTCTGTGAAACTGTTATCTTTTGCAATCTTGCCATGATGTTTTGAGCATGTGCTAGTGGTGTTTGGTAGTAGCTCAGTGATCATGCTTGTTGTGCTTGACATTTACATGCTTGTCATGCCCTTGGTTGCCATGAAATGTTGTTGTATCATGTTGTTTAGATGTCAACTATATGCCTACTTGATGTTTTGGGCTGTTTGTGTTTCAAACTTGCTTCGTGTGTATGTGATGACCGTTGCTCCGTTTTGAGCGTGTCCTATATGAAACTTGTGTGTTTTTTTGCATGTAGATGCATAATAACATGTTGAATACCTGTTTGGAGTGTGTTTGCTTGATGTTTGGATGCATCTTGCATCCTTGCCATGTTCATCTTGTGTAGCCCATATCTTCTAGGTCGTAGCTCCGAAGTAAACGAACTTTATATGTAACTTGACTAGAATTTTGAGTACATCATCATGGTGCATGTTAACTTACTTTTAAACAACTTGAACTTAAGGTTTGTTCAGATCTGGACCAATTTCCAAATTTGCATATGAGGACTTACCAGAATTGTTATATGTTGTTTCCGGCCTCATTTCAACTTGCCTTGTTGTGATGTTCTTGTGTGGTTCATCCCTTGCCATGTTTTGCATCATATAGACTTGTCTTGCATCATACTTGGTTGAGCATCTTGTCATGTTCTTGAGTGGTGTGTTTACCATGTTGTGTGCTTCTTCTCGCTAGTTCATATTCCGTTGCGAGCGTGAGGATTCGTTCGCCTACGCTTGTTCGTCTTCGTGGATTCTTCTTCGTCTACTTCATGGACTCGTTCTTATTCCTTGGGGGATCTTAGGCAAGATGACCGTCTCCTGGGATACCTTTAATATCATTGCTATGCTAGTTGTCTTGATGCTATCGCTATATGTCGCGCTACCTATCTTTTGTTGTTAGCCTCTCCTTGTTGCCATGAAACCTCTAACCTTTGACACCTTCCCAGCAAACCATTGTTTGCCTATGTTACCCGCTTGCTCAGCCCCTCTTATAGCGTTGTTAGTTGCAGGTGAAGATGAAGATTGCTCCATGTTGGAATTGGGCTTGTTGGAATATCACAATATCTCTTAAATATATTAACACACCTATATACTTGGCAATGGGTGGAAGGCTTGGCCTTTTGCTCGGTGTTTTGTTCCACTCATGCCGCCTTTAGAACCGATAAACCGGCGTTATGTTCCTAGATTTTGCGTTCCTAACGTGGTTGGGTATATGGGGACCCCTTGATAGTTCATCTTTGAATAAAACTCTTCCAGTAAGGCCCAACTTTGGTTTTAATTTGCAACATAATAAAAACTTAATTAATTAATTAAATTGCATAGGGAGTTAGCGCTACCCGAGGATTCTTCTACATACAGGGGGCCAGTGTTGATGATGTTGGTCCCAAACGGGCAACCTACGGGGCCACCATGGGGAAACTCGAGGATTGGCTCCCGTAGCTTGTCCCATCCGGATGTGGCCTGAGACGAGATACGCGCGGCTACTATCAGGATGTCGGCACGCCGGGAGGTCTTGCTGGACTTGTTTTACCATTGTCGAAATGTCTTGTGCACCGGGATTCCGAGTCTGATTGGGTTGTCCCTAAGATAAGGGGTATTATTAATTTTACCTCTGCTGATCGTGAGAGCTTGTGATGGGCTAAGTTGGGACACCCCTGCAGGGTTATGATCTTTCGAAAGCCATGCCCGCGGTTATGTGGCAGATTGGAATTTGTTAATGTCCGGTTGTAGAAAACTTGACAGAGGATCCGAAATAAAATACACGAACCGCATGAGTAACCATGACCGTCTCTTTTCATCTTGAGAAGAGAACACAGTGGGGTTATGTTTGTCTCGTAGGTAGATCAGGATCTTTAGCGATCATTAATAGTTTGCGACCATTTGCGTAGATGCTCATCTTATTCTTGTACTCGTAAGTTAGCCACCATACATATGCTTAGCCGCTACTACAACCTCACCACTTAACCTCTCCATACCCATAAAGCTTTGCTAGTCTTGTTACCCATGGTTATGGGATTGCTGAGTCCTCGTGGCTCACAGATACTACAACAACAGGTGCATGTGCAGGTTTCCGACGTCTTGACGTGAGAGCGATGTTACCTTTTGTTGGAGTTCTTTCTTCTTCTTCTTCGTCAGTCTTGGGCTAGGTTCCTGGTCGGCAGCCTGGGATAGCAGATGGATGTCGTGGTGCTCTTTCATGTTTGCATCCGTAGTCGGATGTCTTGTATTGATGTTGTTGTATTCATGTGACTTGTATGAATTGTTGTATCCCCATGTATTTATGTAATGGTACGATGTAATGATATCCATCTTATTGGGGAACGTAGTATTTTAAAATTTTCCTACGATCATGCAAGATCTATCTACCAGATGCATAGCAACGAGAGGGGAGAGTGTGTCTACGTACCCTTGTAGAACGAAAGCAGAAGCGTCAAGTGACGCGGTTGATGTATTCGAACTTCTTCACGATTCAACCGATCAAGCACCGAACGTACGTCACCTTCGCGTTCAACACACGTTCAGCTTGATGACGTCCCACGAGCTCTTGATCCAATTCAGCTTCATGGGAGAGTTTCATCAGCACGACGGCGTGGTGACAGATATGATGAAGTTAACGGCGCAGGGCTCCGCCTAAGCACTTCAACGGTATGACCGAGGTGTGTTTCTGTGGAGGGGGGCACCACACACGGCTGGAGAGATCAACTTGTGTGTCTAGAGGTGCCCCCTGCCCCCGTATATAAAGGATCAAGGGGGAGGCCAGCCAGCCCCTATGGCACGGCTTGGAGGAGCAATCCTACTAGGAATAGGATTGCAATCCTATTCCTAGTAGGAATCACCAAGAGGGAGAAGGGGGGAAGGAAGGAAAGGGAGAGGGAGAAGGAAAGGGGCGCCGCCCCCCTCCCCTCCTTCCTTGTCCAATTCGAACCAAGGGGTGGGGGAGCGCGGCCCAGCCATGGCCTTCCTTCTCTCTTTCTCCTATGGCCCATTAAGGCCCATAGCTTCCCGGGTGGTTCCGGTAACCCCCCGGCACTCCGGTTAATTCCAAAACTTTACGGAACGCTTCCGGTGTCCGAATATAGTCGTCCAATATATCAATCTTTACGTCTCGGACATTCCGAGACTCCTCGTCATGTCCGTGATCTTATCCGGGACTCCGAACTACCTTCGGTACATCAAAACTCATAAACTCATAATACCGATCATCATCAAACGTTAAGCGTGCGGACCCTATGGGTTCGAGAACTATGTAGACATGACCGAGACTCATCTCCGATCAATTAACCAATAGTGGAACCTGGATGCTCATATTGTCTCATACATATTCTACAAAGATCTTTATCGGTCAAACCGCATAACAACATACGTTGTTCCCTTTGTCATCGGTATGTTACTTGCCCGAGATTCGATCGTCGGTATCTCAATACCTAGTTCAATCTCGTTACCGGCAAGTCTCTTTACTCATTCCGTAATACATCATCTCGTGACTAACTCATTAGTCATTTGCATGCAAGGCTTATTATGATGTGCATTACCGAGAGGGCCCAGAGATACTTCTCCGACACTCAGAGTGACAAATCCTATTCTTGATCTATGCCAACACCACGAACACTTTCGGAGCCACCTGTAGAGCATCTTTATGATCACCCAGTTATGTTGTGACGTTTGATAGCAACCAAGGTGTTCCTCCGGTATTCGGGAGTTGCATAACCTCATAGTCATAGGAACATGTATAAGTCATGAAGAAAGCAATAGCAGTAAAACTAAACGATCAAAGTGGTAAGCTAACGGATGGGTCTTGTCCATCACATCATTCTCCTAATGATGTGATCCCCTTGATCAAATGACAACTCATTTCTATGGCTAGGAAACATAACCATCTTTGATCAATGAGCTAGTCTAGTAGAGGCATACTAGGGACATATTGTTTTGTCTATGTATTCACACATGTACTAAGTTTCTGGTTAATACAATTCTAGCATGAATAAAAGAAATTTATCATGATATAAGGAAATACAAATAACATCTTTATTATTGCCTCTAGGTCATATTTCCTTCAGTCTCCCACTTGAACTAGAGTCAATAATCTAGATTACAAAGTAATGATCCTAACACCCATGGAGTCTTGGTGTTGATCATGTATTGCCCGTGGAAGAGGCTTAGTCAACGGGTCTGCAACATTCAGATCCCTATGTATCTTGCAAATCTCTATATCTCCCTCCTTGACTAGATCGCGGATGGAATTGAAGCGTCTTTTGATGTGCTTTGTTCTCTTGTGAAACCTGGATTCCTTCGCCAAGGCTATTGCTCCAGTGTTGTCACAAAAGATTTTCATTGGACCCGATGCACTAGGTATTACACCTAGATCGGATATGAACTCCTTCATCCAGACTCCTTCATTTGCTGCTTACGAAGCAGCTATGTATTCCGCTTCACACGTAGATCCCGCCACGACGCTCTGCTTGGAACTGCTCCAACTGGTAGCTCCACCGTTCAATAAAAATACATATCCGGTTTGTGACTCAGAGTCATCCGGATCAGTGTCAAAGCTTGAATCGACGTAACCGTTTACGACGAGCTCTTTGTCACCTCCATACACGAGAAACATATCCTTTGTCCTTTTCAGGTATTTCAGGATGTTCTTGACCGCTGTCCAGTGATTCACTCCTGGATTACTTTGGTACCTCCCTGCTAGACTTATAGCAAGGCACACATCAGGTCTGGTACACAGCATTGCATACATGATAGATCATATGTCTGAGGCATAGGGAATGACTTTCATTTTCTCTCTATCTTCTGCAGTGGTCAGGCATTGAGTCTTACTCAACTTCACACCTTGTAGCACAGGCAAGAACCCTTTCTTCGACTGATCCATTTTGAACTTTTTCAAAACTTTATCAAGGTATGTGCTTTGTGAAAGTCCAATTAAGCGTCTTGATCCATCTCGATAGATCTTGATGCCTAATATGTAAGCAGCTTCACCGAGGTCTTTCATTGAAAAATTCTTATTCAAGTATCCTTTTATGCTATCCAGAAATTCTATATCATTTCCAATCAACAATATGTCATCCACATATAATATCAGAAATGCTACAGAGCTCCCACTCATTTTCTTGTAAATACAGGCTTCTCCAAAAGTCTGTATAAAACCATATGCTTTGATCACCTCCTCAAAGTGTATATTCCAACTCCGAGATGCTTGCACTAGTCCATAGATGGATCGCTGGAGCTTGCACACTTTGTTAGCATCTTTAGGATCGACAAAATCTTCTGGTTGCATCATATACAAGTCTTCTTTGAGATATCCATTCTGGAATGCAGTTTTGACATCCATTTGCCAGATTTCATAATCATAAAATGCGGCAATTGCTAACATGATTCAGATAGACTTAAGCATCGCTACGGGTGAGAAAGTCTCATCATAGTCAACTCCTTGAACTTGTCAAAACCCTTTCACAACAAGTCGAGCTTTGTAAACAGTAACATTACCGTCTGCGTCGGTCTTCCTCTTGAAGATCCATTTATTTTTGATGGCTTGCCGATCATCGGGCAAGTCAACCAAAGTCCACACTTTGTTCTCATACGTGGATCCCATCTCAGTTTCATGGCCTCAAGCCATTTCACGGAATCTGGGCTCATCATCGCTTCCTCATAGTTTGTAGGTTCATCATGGTCTAGTAACATGACTTCCAAAAATGGGTTGCCGTACCACTCTGGTGCGTAACGAACTCTGGTTGATCTACGGAGTTCGGCAGAAACTTGATCTGAAGTTTCATGATCATTATCATTAGCTTCCTCACTAATTGGTGTAGGAATCACTGTAACTAGTTTCTATGATGTACTACCTTCCAATTCGGGAGAAGGTACAATTACCTCATCAAGTTCTACTTTCCTCCCACTTACTTCTTTCGAGAGAAACTCCTTCTCTAGAAAGGATCCATTCTTAGCAACGAATATCTTGCCTTCAGATCTGTGATAGAAGGTGTACCCAACAGTCTCTTTTGGGTATCCTATGAAGACACATTTCTCCGACTTGGGTTCGAGCTTATCAGGTTGAAGTTTTTTCACATAAGCATCACAGCCCCAAACTTTAAGAAACGACAACTTTGGTTTCTTGCCAAACCACAGTTCATAAGGCGTCGTCTCAACGGATTTAGATGGTGCCATATTTAACGTGAATGCAGCTGTCTCTAAAGCATAACCCAAAAATGATAGTGGTAAATCGGTAAGAGACATCATAGATCGCACCATATCCAATAAAGTATGGTTACGACGTTCGGACACACCATTACGTTGTGGTGTTCCGGGTGGCGTGAGTTGTGAAACTATTCCACAATGTTTTAAATGAAGACCAAACTCGTAACTCAAATATTCACCTCCACGATCAGATCGTAGAAACTTTATTTTCTTGTTACGATGATTCTCTACTTCACTATGAAATTCTTTGAACTTTTCAAATGTTTCAGACTTGTGTTTCATCAAGTAGATATACACATATCTGCTCAAATCATCAGTGAAGGTCAGAAAATAACGATACCCGCCGCGAGCTTCAACACTCATTGGTCCACATACATCTGTATGTATGATCTCCAACAAATCTGTTGTTCGCTCCATTGTTCCGGAGAACAGATTTTTAGTCATCTTGCCCATGAGGCATGGTTCGCAAGCACCAAGTGATTCATAATCAAGTGATTCCAAAAGTCCATCACTATGGAGTTTCTTCATGCGCTTTACACCAATATGACCTACACAGCAGTGCCACAAATAGGTTGCACTATCATTATTAACCTTGCATCTTTTGGCTTCAATATTATGAATATGTGTATCACTGCAATCGAGATCCAACAAGAATACCCCACTCTTCAAGGGTGCATGACCATAAAAGATATTATTCATAAAAATAGAACAACCATTATTCTCTGATTTAAATGAATAACCGTCTCACAACAAACAAGATCCAGATATAATGTTCATGCTTAACGCTGGCACCAAATAACAATTATTTAGGTCTAAAACTAATCCCGAAGGTAGATGCAGAGGTAGCGTGCCGATGGCGATCACATCGACTTTGGAACCATTTCCCACGCGCATCGTCACCTCATCCTTAGCCAATCTTCGTTTAATCCATAGTCCCTGTTTCGAGTTACAAATATTAGCAACTGAACCGGTAACAAATACCCAGGTACTACTACAAGCATTAGTAAGGTACAGATCAATAACATGTATATCACATATACCTTTGTTCACCTTGCCATCCTTCTTATCCGCCAAATACTTGGGGTAGTTCTGCTTCCAGTGTCCAGTCCCTTTGTAGTAGAAGCACTCAGTTTCAGGCTTGGCTCCATACTTGGGTTTCTTCGCGGGAGTAGCAACTGTCTTCCTATTCTTCTTGAAGTTTCCTTTCTTTCCCTTGCCCTTTTTCTTGAAACTAGTGGTCTTGTTAACCATCAACACTTGATGCTCCTTTTTGATTTCCACCTCCGCAGCCTTGAGCATAGTGAAGAGCTCGGGAATTGTATTTTGCATCCCTTGCATATTATAGTTCATCACGAAGCCTTTATAGCTTGGTGGCAGTGATTGAAGAACTCTATCAATAACACTATCCTCGTCAACTTTGCAACCAAGTTGAGTCATATGATTGTAGTACCCAGACATTTTGAGCAAGTGTTCACTGATAGAGCTATTCTCTTCCATCTTGCAGCTATAGAACTTGTTGCAAATCTCATATTTCTCAATCCGGGCATTTGCTTGAAATATTAACTTTAACTCCTGGAGCATCTCATATGGTCCATGACGTTCAAAACGTCGTTGAAGTCCCGGTTCTAAGCCGTGGAGCATGGCACACTGAACTATCATGTAGTCATCAGACCGCGTCTGCCAGACGTTCAAAGCGTCTAAATTAGCGGGAGGGGGCTTGTCACCTAGCGGTGCTTCGAGGACATAATTCTTCTATGCAGCAATGAGGATAATCCTCAAGTTACGGACCCAGTCCGTGTAATTGCTACCATCATCTTTCAACTTAGCTTTCTATAGGAATGCATTAAAATTCAAAGGAACAGTAGCACGGGCCATTGATCTACAACAACATAGATATGCAAAAACTATCAGGACTAAGTTCATGATAAATTAAAGTTCAATTAATCATATTACTTAAAGAACTCCCACTTAGATAGACATCCCTCCGGTCATCTAAATGATCACGTGATCCAAATCAACTAAACCATGTCCGATCATCATGTGAGACGGAGTAGTTTCAATGGTGAACATCTTATGTTGATCATATCTACTATATGATTCACACTCGACCTTTCGGTCTCCGGTGTTCTGAGGCCATATCTGCATATGCTAGGCTCGTCAAGTTTAACCCGAGTATTCTACGTGTGCAAAACTGGCTTACACCCGTTGTATTTGAACGCAGAGCTTATCACACCCGATCATCACGTGGTGTCTCGGCACGACAAACTTTCGCAATGGTGCATACTCAGGGAGAACACTTATACCTTGAAATTTTGTAAGGGGTCATATTATAATGCCACCGTCGTACTAAGCAAAATAAGAAGCATAGTAAGATAAACATCACATGCAATTAAAATATGTGACATGATATGGCCATCATCATCTTGTGCTTTTGATCTCCATCTTCAAAGAACCCTCATGATCACCTTCGTCACCGGCGCGACACCTTGATCTCCATCATAGCATCGTTGTCGTCTCGCCAACTATTGCTTCCACGACTATCGCTACATCTTAGTGATAAAGTAAAGCAATTACATGGCGACTGTATTTCATACAATAAGGCGACAACCATATGGCTCCTGCCAGTTGTCGATAACTTTACAAAACATGATCATCTCATACAATAACGTATAACTCATCATGTCTTGACCATATCACATCACATCATGCAATGCAAAAACAAGTTAGAGGTCCTCTACTTTGTTGTTGCAAGTTTTATGTGGCTGCTACGGGCTTAGCAAGAACCGTTCTTACCTGCACATACAAAAACCACAATGATTTTTCTTCAAGTATGTGCTATTTTAACCTTCACAAGGACCGAGCGTAGCCACACTTGATTCTGCTAAAGTGAGAGAGACAGACACCCGCCAGTCACCTTTAAGCAATGAGTGCTCATAACGGTGAAACCAGTCTCGCGTAAGCGTACGCGTAATGTCGGTCCGGGCCGCTTCATCTCACAATACCGCCGAACCAAAGTATGACATGTTGGTAAGCAGTATGCCTAGTATATCGGCCACAACTCACATGTGTTCTACTTGTGCATATCGTCAATGCATAGACCTGGCTCATGATGCCACTGTTAGGGAACGTAGTATTTTAATATTTTCCTACGATCACGCAAGATCTTTCTACCAGATGCTTAGCAACGAGAGGGGAGAGTGTGTCTACATACCCTTGTAGACCGAAAGCGGAAGCGTCAAGTGACGTGGTTGATGTAGTCGAACTTCTTTGCGATTCACCTGATAAAGCACCGAACGTACGACACCTCCGCGTTCAGCACACATTCAGCTTGATGATGTCCCACGAGCTCTTGATCCAGTTGAGCTTCACGGGAGAGTTTCGTCAGCACGATGGCGTGGTGATGGATATGATGAAGTTACCGGCGCAGGGCTTCGCCTAAGCACTGCAACGGTATGACCAAGGGGTGTTTCTATGGAGGGGGGCACCGCACACGGCTGGAGAGATCAACTTGTGTGTCTAGAGGTGCCCCCTGCCCCCTTATATAAAGGAGAAAGGGGGAGGCCGGCCAGCCCCTATAGCGCGCCTTGGAGGAGCAATCCTACTAGGAATAGGATTGCAATCCTATTCCTAGTAGGAATCACCAAGAGGGAGAAGGGGGGAAGGAAGGAGAGGGAGAGGGAGAAGGAAAGGGGCGCCGGCCCCCCTCCTTCCTTGTCCAATTCGGACCAAGGGGTGGTGGCGCGCGGCCCAGCCCTAGCCTTCCTTCTCTCTTTCTCCTATGGCCCATTAAGGCCCATAGCTTCCCCGGGGGGTTCCGGTAACCCCCAGCACTCCGGTTAATTCCGAAACTATACGGAACGCTTCCGATGTCCGAATATAGTTGTCCAATATATCAATCTTTACATCTCGAAAATTCCAAGACTCCTCGTCATGTCCGTGATCTTATCCTGGACTCCGAACTACCTTCGATACATCAAAACTCATAAACTAATAATACCGATCGTCATCAAACGTTAAGCATGCGGACCCTACGGGTTCGAGAACTATGTAGACATGACCGAGACTCATCTCCGGTCAATTAACCAATAGCGGAACTTGGATGCTCATATTGACTCCTACATATTCTACGAAGATCTTTATTGGTCAAACTGCATAACAACATACGTTGTTCCCTTTGTCATCGGTATGCTACTTGCCCGAGATTCGATCGTCGGTATCTCAATACCTAGTTCAATCTCATTACCAGCAAGTCTCTTTACTCGTTCCATAATACATCATCTCATGACTAACTCATTAGTCATTTGCTTGCAAGGCTTATTATGATGTGCATTACCGAGAGGGCCCAGAGATACCTCTCCGACACTCGGAGTGACAAATCCTATTCTTGATCTATGACTACACCACGAACACTTTCGGAGCCACCTGTAGAGCATCTTTATGATCACCCAGTTACGTTGTGACGTTTGATAGCACACAAGGTGTTCCTCCGGTATTCGGCAGTTGCATAATCTCATAGTCATATGAACATGTATAAGTCATGAAGAAAGCAATAGCAGTAAAACTAAATGATCAAAGTGCTAAGCTAACGGATGGGTCTTGTCCATCACATCATTCTCCTAATGATGTGATCCCGTTGATCAAATGACAACTCATGTCTATGGCTAGGAAACATAACCATCTTTGATCAATGAGCTAGTCTAGTAGAGGCATACTAGGGACATACTGTTTTGTCTATGTATTCACAAATGTACTAAGTTTCCGGTTAATACAATTCTAGCATGAATAAAAGACATTTATCATGATATAAGGAAATACAAATAACATCTTTATTATTGCCTCTAGGGCATATTTCCTTCACATCTTGCTAAGCGCCTGAAATGTTGTTGTGCGTCAATTACGAGTGTGTCACATGATCGGGATAGAGTCACATCTTGGGTGTGACAAGTTGGTATCAGAGCCTCGACCTACCATAGGAGCCCCCATGATTGATCGTAGCTTGGCCGTTGTCGAGTCTAGAAGTAAACTATTTTGGAGTCTAGTTATATCAGAGAGTAGGAATTCTTTTTACTCCTCAGTCCCTTCGTCGCTCTGGTGAGGAATCTTGACGTAGGTGTTTTGAATTACTCCTCTTCCCCTTCATTTTTTTAGGATCACACAGTTAGTTTTCGTTTGTTGCGAGGTCTTCTCTTTTCATTCGGTGCATTTCTCGTCAAGTGGAATTCGTCCCTCTTTGTCTTTTACCAGTTCAATCCTTAGTTCTTCGAGCCGACATCATTTTCCCCGTCTGATGTGGTCTTTCTTTTCCCACCCGCCCACCCATTTTCTTTTCGGAGCCAGAGTCTTTAATCGAGTATCCATCCTACTCGTATGAAGCCTTTGCTTTCTTTCCTTAATTATTTTAACTGGTGAATTCTCGTCTAGTTCGTTATCCTTTGTCACTTTATTCTCCAATGCATTCTTCTCTCGTTCTACATTCTTCATCTCTTTTCTTTTCCGGTGGTTCCAATTCAATTTGTATTCGGTGCTCATCATATTCTTTCCCTAGGCTCAAGTGATTCGAATTTCTCGCTCGCCTCTCGCCATTTAATTATTCCAGAGTTCTGAAGACATCTCATGAGAGTCGTCTGTGTTCCAATTAATTCGAGGTGGTCACCTCACTCGAGTCTATCAATCATTCCGATGCATTATTCCTCATTCAATAATTCTTTCCAATGGTGTTTTTCTTTTCTATGGGCCCTAACCCACAAGTCTTTTACCAGGATCTTACATGACTCTTCTAATTTATCCGGAACTATTCACAAATTATTTTCATATTGTGACGTAAGTATGGATTCCATCAGTCATATGCCTTCTCCAAAACCGCTTTCAAATTCTTTTCAACGCTGGTTCAACTTTTTCTCTTTCATTTTGCCGGAGTATCTCAACAATTTTGGTGGTGTTCCTCGTCGTCATTTGAAGACCGAAGAAGAGTTTTTTCATCGAAATCTTGTCCGTTCTCTTGAAGATTCGTGGTTCTAGCTTCATGTTATCCTCTCAAATTATTCCGATTGTGATAAATTATTTTCTTTAACCATCCGGAGCATTTTATGAGTTCTTTCCTTTTGTGATCCTCCGAAGGTCATCATTTCAGAAGATTTCTTCGTTCTCAGTTTTCAACCTCGTCCTCCAACTATTCTTCATTGATGCCTCTTCGTTCGTCTCAATATTCTTTCGGTGCTTCTTTCAAGTGTTCTTTATTCAATTCGCGATCTCTTCGTTCTCTTCTATCTATTTTCCTCAAGCTCTTTAATTGTTTTCTAATTCTTCCGGCGATTCCTTCTCTTTTCTTCGTTCGTTTTCAATTCTTCACGATGGTTTATCCTCTTTCATCGTCAGTTTAAATTCTTACGGTGGGTTGTTCAAGATTCTTTTTCCTTGGTCGTCATATCAAACCATTCGTCTGTCCAATCCTACCGGTGGTTCATGAAGACATTCTTGAGTTTTGTGCCATATCCCTCTTAAATCAATTTCAACGCGAATAGGTGATATGCAAATCCATTGCTTCTCATCAATTTAAGTGGTGGAGGATAAACATAACATAATTCTTATTCTTTTCATCAAGTTGATTTAATCCCTTCCTTCAGAGTTTATTCTTGATGAATAAATTCTAATCCCAAGTGTTTCATTCTTTTATGTCTGGAGTTCATAGTTTCCTGGCCTTCTCGTCGGAACCCCGTCTAAATCATCGCAAGGCTTTAATATTATTCTTTTGATCATTCAATTCTATCTCATCATCATTTTGCTACCGGAGTTCTTCATGGTGGTAATTCACAATTTAATTCATTCGTCAAGTGTTCATCATAATCCTTGTGGAGCAGCTCAAGCATTATTCTTTTGTGTCTCGAAGTGCAAATAATTCTCCGTATTCTTTTGAATTGAAGTTTTGCATTTCTTTCTTCATCCTCAACTATTTGGTTGCGGCATAATTCACCTCAAGTTTTGAGATGTTTACATAACTCCACAACAAGCTTATTCTTTTGTTGTTGATTCTTCAAAAAAAATCGTTCAAGCCTTCCTTTAAGATGCTCTTTTAATTCTTTGTGGTAGAAGTTGTCATCTTCTTCTTCGTTCTTTCACTTCACTCTTTCAATTATTCCGGAGGCATTGTGTTGTTCCTTTTGTCAAGTATTATTCCATCTCCTCAAGTGCACGTGTACTATTCATTCCATTTCCAGCCAGAGTGCTGCCCGAATTCCTTCATGGGAATTCCTTTCTATCTCTTATTAACCGGAGTGGTTTCGAATTCATTCTTGTTCCTTCAGCTCTAGTTTCGTGCCTTTCAACCTCCTTGATTCTCGTAGTATTCCTTCTTCCTCTTGTCTAACGAAGTCTTCGCAACTTCGTTCATCTCCATTGTATCATTTCTTTCAAGTGGATCAACCTCTCAAGGTTCTTTGGTATCACCTTCTTCCTTTTTCACTTCCGTCTCGTTCCTAAGATCTCGGGACGAGATCTCTTGTTAGTAGGGGAGTGTTGTAACGCCCGAGACCAATGCGCCGGGTGTCAGCCAGTTATTCGTTGTCGTTGCCATGTCATCTGCTTGCGTGTTGCATTTTGCCATGTCATCATGTGCATTGCATCATCATGTTTTCAAAACTTGCATCCGTCGAAGTCCGTCCGTCCTTTCCGTTAACCGTTCTGAGCCCAGACACACTCACACGCGCCCACGACACCTCCGAATATTTATTTTTGAGTGGCCGGAAAATGTTCTCGGAATGGGTTGAAACTTGGCACGTCGTCTTATTATGTTGTAGGTAGACCGTCTGCCAAATTTCATCGCATTTGGAGTCCATTTGATAGCCCAATGGATAAGTATAGCGGCACCGTTGCCGGTTAATTCGTCGAACGTTTTCGGTCTCCGAAAACCCCTGTGGGCCTCTTCTCTTCTCTCCCCACAACCCCTCCTACACAGCCCACTACCACCCACTAGGCCCAACCTAACCCTCCTCGTGACCGGAACTGTCCGATCATGATTGGAGGGTCCAAAAACCTCCCTAAACTACAAACCCTAGCCCTCCTACTGTATATGGAGAGCCCCTAGTCCATTTTGGGCATCCCCTAGCCTAAACCTACCTCTTCTCCTACCCTAGACCCCTTCTCCTCGGATCTGCAGCCAACAGCCACAGCCAGCCCTCTCCCCACCTCGAATTCCAGCGTCGGCCAACCCCCTCTGTGCCACTTGGCACACCCGGAGTGGCCAGCCGCCGGCCCGCACCCGCTTCCCGACCAACCACCGCACGCCACTTGTCTTCTCCACGTCGCCCCGCTACCCAGCTGCACCTGCGCCCGCGAAGCCCAGCCACGGCCCGCTCCAGGCCGATCCGGGCCCGACCGGGCCCGAACGCCCGCATCTTCCTAGCGCATCGAGTTCCTCCGCCGCCCGCTCCGTGCGCTGTGCTCCGCCGCCTCTGCCACATCCTGCCTTGCCGCCGGTAGCCTCTACTCCTTGCCGGCCAGGCGTCGCCGGTTCTTCCCCGCAGCATCCCGCAAAGCCCCTCCTTGTCTGACCCCGCGCCTCCCGTGACCATTGTCGAACTCCACCATCGGCCGCCTCCACCAGCGCCTCACCGGCGACCAGCCCCTTCGCCGGATCGGCATCTCCGGGTCCTCCCTCGCCTGACGCCGCGCCTCGCCACCCGCTCGTCGGGGTTCCGCCCCCACTACAAGAAATATGTCAACTTATGACCTTCTGTTAGTGACCCTGGAAGAATTGGTCATAGATCTATGACCATTTCAGACCAATTGGTCAAAAGCTGTTCGGGGGGCTCCAAACCCTGAACTATAACGACCATTTTGGTCAGAAAGGTCATAATTTCCTTACACGAAATGGTCATAAAGCAGATAGCACTGGTCCGCTGCCTTATTTCTAGCTGATCATGACCAATATAGATGGTCATAACCTTGTAAATTGTGGTGGGTTGCTACGACTAGGCGCCACCTCATCAGTTTTGCTTATGTGTCATGTCCATGTGGCAGTTTTTGCCCTAGGTTGTGAAGCGACCTATATTTCTGTCATTCCCAAAATTCCCCAAAAAATCTCATAAATTCTTTGGGTCATATCTTCGTCAAATATGTAAAAAACCTTCCTTGCCTAGTTCAAAAATAATTCAAAAATATTCATTTTCCTATTCTGTTCAAAAAAACACTTTGTGAAGGAAGTACCACTTTGGCATGTCCAAATGGTATCCATTTTCTACAGTGCTTTCCTATGCCCAAATAACTATCCTCCACCAAATGCCAGCTCAATCCATTCATTATTTTGAGCCCAGCTTCAACATTCGTATTTATGTCCAGTGTGGTACTTTGCAAAGGAAGTACCACCTAGACTCCTCCTTTTGAGCTGAAAATTTGCGAAGACGGTCTTCTTAGTAACTGATCATCCTCAACCAAAACTCACGCCCATTATCCATGTGCATTTCCTATACCGCTAATCAAACACTTGGCTGCTAATTCATGTTTGAGCATCGATCGGTCTCCTCGTGAGAATCTTATGTTGTAATTTTCTTCCTAGAACCTACCTGGGGAGTTCCCAACCCACTAGACATGCCTAGGCCGCCCAGAACACATGGCAACGCCACAGTCACGCGGTGATCATGCGGCGGGCATGCGAGTTTACGCGCTCTAGAGTTGGGGCCCTCGACCACCGCCCAAACCTCGACGTATCGCCACCAAACCATGTATTTATGATTAAATAGGTACTTATGTAACTAGAAATGATTTTTGGAAAAAATAAATAGCAAACTATGAGGCAGCTGCAGTTCAAATTTGACCCGCTTCCAACTGAATCGGCGGAAATTTGTCTTTTTCACGAGAGGTGGATCAAAACTTTTTACACCCAACAATTTTGTCAATTGTGCATTAAATATGTCCTAGTATTTTAGAATATTCATTTGCTCCAATTTTGCAACAATTATTTGGGAGGTCCTTCACAAAAAAACCTTGTTTTGGGCACTCGAAAAATGGAAAATGATTTTTTCGTCCAAAGAAAATGAAAAGTTCCTTATGCAATATTGTTTGCCATTCCAATATGCACCCTTGTGCACAATATGAGATCATTTGAACAAACTATGCCATGAATGTTGCCATATGATTGATCATTTGGCTTGAAAGCCATGAATCTTCACGCATGATAGCTCATTTCTGAGAACACTTTTTTAAAAGAATTTCCGGATTACAAGTTTATTATTTTTGCTGGTAACTTGGTCATATATAATGACACAATGCGAAAGTTTTCCAATTTTTTGATTTTTTTTGAATTTTTTTATGCCCATTTCAAAATGCGGTCAAAACGACGGGAATGACCGTTCCTAGCTAGTGGTTGAATCTTGGAATTTTTTTGGTGTTTCTCTGATTAAATAGATACTTATGTACCTAGAAATGATTTTTGGAAAAAATAAATAGCAAACTACAAGGCAGCTATAGTTCAAATTTGACCCGCTTCCAGCTGAATCAGCGGGAATTTGTCTTTTTCATGAGAGGTGGATCAAAACTTTTTGCACCCAACCATTTGATCAATTGTGCATTAAATATGGCCTAGTATTTTATAAAATTGATTTGGTCCAATTTTGCAACAAATATATGGTAGGTCCTTCACAAAAAGAACTCAATTCGGGCACTCAGAAAATGGAAAATGAATTTTCCGTGCAAAGAAAATGAAAACTCCCTTAGGCAACATTGTTTGGAATTCCAAGATGCACCCTTGTGCACAATATGATATCATTTGAACAAACTATGCCATGAATGTGGCCATAAGATTGATCATTTGGCTGAAAACCCTGAATCTTCATGCGTGATAGCTCATTTCTGAGAACACTTTTTTAAAATAATTGTCGTATTACAAGTTTATTATTTTTTCTGGAAACTTGGTCACATATAATGACACAATGCGAAGGTTTCCCAATTTTTTGATTTTTTTGAATTTTTTATGCCCGTTTCAAAATGCGGTCAAAACGGCGGGCTTGACCGTTCCTAGCTAGTGGTTGAATCTTGCAAAACTTTTGATGTTTCTCTAATTAAATAGATACTTATGTACCTAGAAATGATTTTTGGAAAAAATAAAGAGCAAACTATGAGGCAGCTCTAGTTCAAATTTGACCCGCTTCCTGCTGAATCGGCGGGAATTTGTCTTTTTCACCAGAGGTGGATCAAAACTTTTGACACCCAACCATTTTGTCAATTGTGAATCAAATATGGCCTAGTATTTTAGAAAAATGTTTTGGTCCAATTTTGCAACAAATATATGGTAGGTCCTTCACAAAAAGAACTCAATTCTAGCACTCGGAAAATGGAAAATGAATTTTCCGTGCAAAGAAAATGAAAACTCCCTTAGGCAACAATGTCTGGAATTCCATGATGCGCCCTTATGCACAATATGAGATCATTTGAACAAACTATGCCATGAATTTTTTATGCCCGTTTCAAAACGCGGTTAAAACCATGGGCATAACCGTTCGTAACTATGGATGGAATCTTAAAAAACTCATAGTGTTCTGTGATGAAATATATACATGTGTACCTAAAAATGATTTTTGGAAAAACAATGAGCAAACTATGAAGTTGTTGTAGTTCAAATTTGACGCGGATGGTACAAGTTGGTTTAAATGGCCAAAAAAGGCTAGAACGATAGGAAATGCATACAAGTTGGTTATCATCATCCATAAAATGTGGTATAACTTGAGTGAAATTTTTAGTGGTTTCATTTTGCAAAATATTATTGTTAGTTGCTTCATAAACCCCTTTGTTTTTGGCATTTAGAGACTATATTTTAAATCACAGCCATAGTCTCCGACCAATCAGGACGTCTCCCCCGGATCACCCTACCGTAGGCGATCTGAACCGTACGATCGTCCCGGATCCAACGGCAGACTTGACCCCTCACCATCTCACCCAACTAGCCCTAACACAACCCGCACCACTCCCTCTCGCCCCCTCTCTCCTACGCACCCACAGCTGCCGCCCTCTCCCTCCCTTAGATCTCGATCCGCCGCCACCCCCAAACTCGTAGATGTGGTGCTGTGGCGTCGAGGCCGGGCCGACCTGAGCGCCCTACTCCTAGCGACTGCCCATCCCCGACCTGCAGCCGGCGGCCGACGAGCTCGCCGCGCTCATCCGCTTCGGCCTCGCCTCAGCCTTCTGACCCGTTCCCATCATCCTCGGGCGGGCGGTCAGGCCAAGAAGGTCTCCTCCCTCCCTCCCTCCGCCATCCCTCCTCGATCCGAATTCCCGGCCCCTTCCCGCTCGATCCCCGCCCCCGCCGCGGCCGCGGATCGGCCATTCGCGCCAGCCGTCGCCCCGGCCTCCCCTCGCCGCAGGGCGCCCGCTTGGTGGGCTGGGGTGGGGCCGGAGCCGGAGACAAGGCGGGCAGCAATGCCGGAGCCAGCGGCGGGCCAGCGCTTTTCCGGCCTCCGCATCGCGCGGTGGTGCGCCAATCTCGGCGTCCTGCCCGCCTCCCCCGACGTCCCCACCAGCGAGCTTCACCGTGCCGCCGCCGACTCCCGCCGCAGGTCAGACCCCACCCCGTTTCTTGCAATGCTTCCGGTCCCGGCCGAGGGAAGGCCCGGTTTCTTGAAACGCTGAGCTACGACGGAGAGTGTCCGCTTCCGTTTTATGGTGCCAGTGTCGTCAGATCAACCGAATCTTCTTCTTTGATCGGTATGAGAAAAAAAGAAGGTCAAAATTCAGGCATTGTCTCAGTGTTAGATCCGGCGCAGGACTGTAGTGAAGCTAAGTGCACAGGCTTTATATGTACACTGCTTGCTAATCACCGTGAGAAGTTACATTCCTCTCAACGTTCATTTACCTAATTATCTGACCCTTGCGTCGTGTCATCTGTGTAGGTAGGCGTCATGGAGTGGAGCTTGCTTTGTCTGGGACGCCATGGATTCAAGAACGTACAAGCAGCATCCAAATCAGCTCGCCGTCGGGTACCCCTTTCCTCCTCCTCCGGTGGACAGCGCTGCCATGGGCGCTGAGCGAAGGCCTCCGGTCGATCCGTCCTACGGGAGAGGAACAAGGTCTGCTGCATCAGCTTTGTTCTTTCTCTTTCAGATTTGTTCTTTCCAGAGGCACCGCAGTCAGCTTACACTACTAGTAGTAGTACGTTCAACCAAAGCACCTGGCCAAATAGTCAACTTACAGTAGTACCTAACAGTAAAACAGAGATCTCCTGACATTTGTGGTATATATGCTAAGCACACCTTTCAGCTAAAGTACTTGGCCAAGGTTTGTGGTTTTCGTGAAGCTCTTTCTTCCTCCAGCACAAGAAAATGAGCCTTTAGTTGACAGACTAGTATTCCCTTCTCAAACGTTTACTCCATTTTACTAGATTCAGTTATACCCTGCGATTTATATTTTACAAAGGTTATACCCTGCAGTTTAGCTCTGTGTTACGAGGTATTGACCATCTGTATGTTGATATTGATGTATATGATAGTTCACCTGCAGCAAATCTTGCATCAGTTAGTATGCTGCTCCTAGACATCAATTAGTATGCTGCTCCTGCCCCTTGTTCCATTTTCTGCTCCTATAACATTGCTCTGTTGGTTTAGAACTATATTCTTTTGTGTATCAATTACATAGCAGTACTATGTAATGGAACAATCTATGTACTGTTATTTTTAGGTTAGGTTGAAGTGATTGGTAGGCCTAGGGATTATGCGATTCTGCAAGTATGTAGAGGACGTAGAGTAGGGGAAGCAGGTGAGCCATAGTGTTGCGTCCTTCTAAGCTTAGACTCTAAGATGCTTTATTTGTTTTCTACATAGATTGCTTGTTGATCTGGGCCTCTGATGTGTTGTGCTAATGTGTTATTTTTGCAGATGCCTACTATGGAGGAACAAGAAGATCTCTGGCGGGGTGCTCGCGGCCACCAACGACCATGTAGTTGTTGTTTGAGGTCCTGTAGTACCATCTCCTCACCCTGCTCTGCCACCACTTCATCCCCATCCCGGGCATCCTCTTCCTCTGGTCCAAAGCCTCTGCCTTCGTCAACAAGCGAGCTTTAAATTTCTTTTGTTATTTGCACTATATTCCACACACACCTCATGTAATCTGTGATCATATCCATACCAGTAAATTTATTGCACTATTTGCTTGCTATGAAGTATCCAATATTTGTTACATTATGTCTTTAAGTAGTAAAATTGAGAATGGCAAGTTAAATTATTCAACTGAACTGCTACATGTGTACAACCAAATACTGAAGTTTTGCTATGTATAACATTGCTACATGTGTTTTTGTCTATATATCGTAAACAATTTTACTCTCTTTTTGGTTCTTCATGTATGTCGAGTTTCACATTGCTGGTGTTTCATGCCATATTCATCAATCCTGCTCACATGCCTTATGATTGAGTAACTTGATTAGTATTAAAGTCATTGTCCTATCTCAGTATACTGGTTGTTTTTCAGTAGCAAAAGAATAAAGTAAATCTACTATATCTTGGTATTCTAGAATTCTGGTGCCTCACAGAAGTTTGCTTTATGTCCTGCTGTAGCTTGCAAACCGAATAATTTGTTGTTTGTTCTCATTTCTTGTCATGTAAGGGAATTAGAACTAGAGAAATATATACGTACATGTACCTCAGCTATTGCAAATACCAACTATACATAATCTTGTTAATTACTACACATCATCTTGTTGCAGCATTATTGGTGAAAAAAATTTGTTTTTTTTTTGCTGGCAGATTTGCTATTGGCGGCACTAGGTGGACAAGTTGTACCTTCGGAGTAGTACTACATCAACCTGATGGAACCTTCATGTCATTTGCTTGCACTACTACAGTAACTAGATGCAATCCATTTTTATTAAATGCATTCTGGTTAGGATTTTTTCATGGCTATTTTGTTTTCTATAGATCTGGTCACCACTGAAATTTCATTCTAGGACTTCTTCATGTGATTATTAGTTATTTTAACTAATGCTAGTCCTAGCATGTGTACACTCTAATCTCTAATGATGTTTGTCTTTGTGTTCAGGAGCTCCAGGTCTACAAAATTTGAAGTTTGAAACCACATGGCTCTACTCGGCAAAGAGTCGTCTCTTCTATTTGATTGTAATAGAATGTAAATATTGTAATATTGTAATAGTAGGCATATCTGGGTTGTAATAAGTATGTACAGATTGTAGTAGACTTAGTTAGTTTTATTTGATGAACTACATTTGTATTGTTCCGTTTGAAATATTGATTATGTATGTGATTTGAAAACGTGTGGAATGAAAACCTGGCTCGTGGGACCCACTTATGAAAATAATCTGAGCAGTTTTGAAATTTCTGTCAAGTGGGCCCAATGTGTGAGATGATGACAAGTGGGACCCATCTGATTGGTGGGTCCAGCTCCAAAATATAATGGCCCAAACAATGTTAAAAGGCCACATCCCAGAAATAAATAAAAGGCTGAATTGTTGGTCCAGGCCCAAGTAGCTAACAAAAACTAGCAGGAATATATATATATATGGGCTGAATTAATGGGCTCGGCCCATATAAACACCGAATTGTACCGGGCTGATTCTTGTGCCACATCAGGTTGCCACGTCGGATGCCTACGTGGCCTGGGGAGGCTGCTAGTGACCAAAACAAGACAATAGGCATATTTTGGTCATAAACGTCTACGACCTTCTCACAGAGAAGGTCGTTAGTTTCAGTTTACGACGGCCAGCTTTTGACCATCTGTTTTTGGTCACAAAAAGGTCACAAATGGAAAATAATGACCATTCAGTGACCAATAGTCAAGGTCACAAGTTGACATATTTCTTGTAGTGCCCGAGCACGCCCCGCCGGAGTCCTCGCTGCCGGCCGCCCTTGTATCGAACCTCGTCGCCGGTCTCGATCCGGCTAGATCGGATCGGGACGAGCCTCGCCAAGCTGGACATGTCCGTCCGGGCACGGACATGTCCAGCCTCCCCTCGCCCGTGTGCCACTGCCGTGTGGGCCCGCGCCCAGCCGCCCGGACACGTACGGCTGGACCCGGACATGTCCACCCCGAGGTTGTTTTTTTGGCTAAGTCCTCAGAAACTGTAATTTTGTTGCATGCTTGTGAGTGGTGCAAATATTTGCATGATTGTCCAATTTGAGCAAATCATATGTCCAAATGTTCATTGTGATATGCTCTACATGTTAGTTGCATTTGCATGCATGTTACTGTTCATCTTGATGCCTTAATCTTCGTTGCAAAACTACTATGTGGTGTTAGTGTCAAGTCCTTGTTGTCTACCAACAATATGTTAGCATGTTTGAGAAGTCATATCTTTGTGCATGTTGGTCCAAATGGAGTGTATGATATGTCAAAATGTTCATTGTGAAGTGCTCTACATGATGGTGGCTGTTGCATTCATGTTGGGTGCCATATTGCCATGTTTATCTCTGTTGCAAAAGTACATGTGGCTGTTAAGTGCTGAAACTTGTTATAAGATGCTGATTTGTCTATTTCATATCTTTATGTGTGATTTTTTTGAGCTAGATGTCAATATGTTTTAGAAGCACAATCATGCCATCTTTGCTGTGGTGCAATCCACTTTTCATGATATGACTTGTGGTGATTGCAACAAGCTTGCAAAGTGACGTACTCACTGTTGCTGATTTCTGAAAATGTTATAACTTGATGCCATGTTTGCTTGATGCCCCACTCAAATCCATGAATGTTTTGGGATCTCCAATGACCATGTATTGAACTCCGTGTTATGCTCTATCCATCCATGCCCTTGTTTGCATATATGGCCTGATGTAGCTTGTTGTTCTCATGTTCTCAAGTGTCTATAAAATGTTTTGGTGTGCCTGTTATCGGCAAGTTCAGTTTTTCCATGTGAATAGCTAGTGTTCTATGCATCCTATGACCATGTTATTGCCATGAGTAGCTTCATAAACATGTCTTCTTGCTGTTGGTTATATTCACATTCCATGGTATGCTCTGAGATGAGTTGCACAAGCTTGCAAACATGCCTACTTGTCGTTGTTGCTGCCATGTCTAGTTTATTTCACTAAGTCTATGAAATTGTTATCTTTTGCAATCTTGCAATGATGTTTTGAGCATGTGCTAGTGATGTTTGGTAGTAGCTCAGTGATCATGCTTGTAGTGCTTGACATGTACATGCTTGTCATGCCCTTGGTTGCCATGAAATGTTGTTGTATCATGTTGTTTTGATGTCAACTATATGCTTACTTGATGTTTTGGGTTGTTTGTAATTTTCAAACTTGCTTCGTGTGTATGTGATGAACCATTGCTCCGTTTTGAGCGTGTCCTATGTGAAACTTGTGTGTTTTTGCATGTAGATGCATAATAAAATGTTGAATACCTGTTTGGAGTGTGTTTGCTTGATGTTTGGATGCATCTTGCATCCTTGCCATGTTCATCTTGTTTTGCTCATATCTTCTAGGCCGTAGCTCCGAAGTAAACGAACTTTAGATGTAACTTGAATTGAATTTTGAGTAGATCATCATGGTGCATGTTAACTTGTTGTTTAACAACTTGAACTTAAGGTTTGTTCAGATCTGGACCAATTTCAAAATTTGCATATGAGGACTTACCGGAATTGTTATATGTTGTTTCTAGCCTCATTTAAACTTGCCTTGTTGTGATGTTCTTGTGTGGTTCATCCCTTGCCATGTTTTGTATCATATATACTTGTCTTGAATCATACTTGGTTGAACATCTTGTCATGTTTTTGAGTGGTGTGTTTACCATGTTGGTGCTTCTTCTCGCTAGTTCATATTCCGTTGCGAGCGTGAGGATTCGTTCAGCTACGCTTGTTCGTCTTCGTGGATTCTTCTTCGTCTACTTTATGGACTCATTCTTCTTCCTTGGGGGATCTCAGGCAAGATGATCGTCTCCTTGGATACCTTTACTATCATTGCTATGCTAGTTGTCTCGATGCTATCGCTATATGTCGCGCTACCTATCTTTTGTTGTCAGCCTCTCCTTGTTGCCATGAAACCTCTAACCTTTAACACCTTCCCAGCAAACCATTGTTTGGCTATGTTACCCGCTTGCTCAGCCCCTCTTATAGCGTTGTTAGTTGCAGGTGAAGATAAAGATTGCTCCACGTTGGAATTTGGCTTGTTAGAATATCACAATATTTCTTAAATATATTAACACACCTATATACTTCGCAATGGGTGGTAGGCTTGGCCTTTTGCTCGGTGTTTTGTTCCACTCATGCCGCCTTAAGAACCGATCAACCGGCGTTATGTTCCTTGATTTTGCATTGCTAACGCGGTTGGGTATATGGGGACCCCGTGACAGTTCGTCTTTGAATAAAACTCCTCCAGCAAGGCCCAACTTTGGTGTTAATTTGCGACATAATAAAAACTTAATTAATTAATTAAATTGCATAGGGAGTTAGCGCTACCCGAGGATTCTTCTACATACAGGGGGGCAGTGCTGATGGTGTTGGTCCCAAACGGGCAACCTGCGGGGCCACCACGGGGAAACTCGAGGATTGGCTCCCGTAGCTTGTCCCATCCGGGCGTGGCCTGAGACGAGATACGCGCGGATACTATCAGGGTGTCGGCACGCCGGGAGGTCTTGCTGGACTTGTTTTACCATTGTCGAAATGTCTTGTGCACCGGAATTCCTAGTCTGATCGGGTTGTCCCTAAGATAAGGGGTATTATTAATTTTACATCTGCTGATCGTGAGAGCTTGTGATGGGCTAAGTTGGGACACCCCTGCAGGGTTATGATCTTTCGAAAGCCGTGCATGCGGTTATGTGGCAGATTGGAATTTGTTAATGTCCGGTTGTAGAAAACTTGACAGAGGATCCAAAAATACACGAACCGCGTGAGTAATCGTGACCGTCTCTTTTAATCTTGAGAAGAGAACACGGTGGGGTTATGTTTGACTCGTAGGTAGATCAGGATCTTTAGCGATCATTACTAGTTTGTGACCGTTTGCGTAGATGCTAATCTTATTCTTGTACTCGTAAGTTAGCCACCATACATATGCTTAGCCGCTGCTGCAGCCTCACCACTTAACCTCTCCATACCCATAAAGCTTTGCTAGTCTTGGTACCCATGGTTATGGGATTGCTGAGTCCTCGTGGCTCATAGATACTACAAAAATAGTTGCAGGTGCAGGTTTCCGATGTCTTGACGTGAGAGCGATGTTACCTTTTGTTGGAGTTCTTTCTTCTTCTTCTTCGTTAGTCTTGGGCTAGGTTCCTGGTCGGCAGCCTGGGATAGAAGATGGATGTCGTTGTGCTCTTTCATGTTTGCATCCGTAGTCGGATGTCTTGTATTGATGTTGTTGTATTCATGTGACTTGTATGAATTGTTGTATCCCCATGTATTTATGTAATGGTATGATGTAATGATATCCACCTTACTAAGCGCCTGATTTGCGGTTGTGCCCCAATCAGGAGTGTGTCACGTGATCGGGATAGAATCGCATCTTGGGCGTGACAGCCTGGACGGCCAAGAGCTTTCCTCTTTACAGTTTCATTGTGGGCTTGGACACATTTCTCAGCACAGCGCTTAAGACGTTCCCTAGAGCCTCTTGCAACATCACGGCGCTTGGAAAATTTAGCCTTGAAATCTGCCATCATAGTTTTGAAGTTTAGAACTTCTTGAGCACTGAGGTTTGCCATATGCTTCTTGAACAGAGCCTTTTCATGATCAATTTTGTTCTTCTGCTCAATAACCTTCTGTGCAACAGTCAGATCGTGAGCAATATATCCCTGAAAGGTCACACTGATATCAATGGGAAGCTGGAGATCATCATGGGAAAGAGATGCATCCTCAAACCACTCATCAATGAAGTTATTAATGATATCAGCCTCAAAGAAAGGCAAATCATTGAAGATTTCGGCCTGTTGCTTGCTTTTGATTAGCATCTCAAGGGCATCATCAGCAAGATCTTCATCACTTGACAGATCTATTATGTCATCATTATTGCGCAATATGCTTCCTGGAGTGAGCCCTTGACCAGATGGCTTCAGGAGCTATTTGGACCTCTGTGAGATACGAGAGTGGTCCTCAGACTGCACACTTGATTCAGGAGGCACAGATTTCAATGGCTTCACACTTGAAGCCTTTGGAGCAGCAGTAGGTTTAGAAGCCTTTGTCTTCTTCTTGGGCTTCACAGATTCAGGAACATCTTCAGGTTCCATGTCTTCAGCAACATCCTCCACAGCCGGCCTTTGAGCAGCGATGTGGGAGAGCAATCCATCAAGACCATTGAAGGGGCCAACACGATTTTCATTGGCTTCAGGAGTTCCGTTAGAACAAGGCCGAGATGGACCAGGATTAAAGTTGATGCCATATTCCTTCTTGTCCTGGGTTGCAGAGTTCTTGGCAAACTTGTAAATTTCTTCAAACAATTCATCATCTCGACACCATCGAAGACTAGATGGGTCAGCATTTGCAGGCATCGATCCTCTGACCATGCAAGGATAGAAGTGTTTAGCAATGGCTTCAGACATGTTTTTGGGCTAGAGCTTCTTGTAAACGACATCACCCCATGGAGGGCGGATTGCGTTTTTGGTTGCATATTCAAGAGTCACGAAGCGGTATAGAAATCATTGTTCTGCCCAATATCTCCGAATCCACTGGATTCAGGATTTGCATTCTCCGTAGGTTTCTTCTAGATCAGACTTGTACATGTTGAACAGATCCGGAGGAAGATCATTGGCAGTGTCAGTACGTCTCTGCCTGCCACCTTTCTTGGACTGTTTCTCAGAAGCAATTGGAATCAGACAGAAGGGCTTCACAGAGCTATTTGTCTTCCGACAACTTGTCAGACAGGAACTGGCTTCAGGAGATTCAATGTGACGCTGTAAGAATTCTGCAAATGAATACAAACTATGAGAACCAAGGGATTCTCCCACGGACATGTACCTGTGACAGCATTAGAGATGTGAGGGAAGGGGAAGAGGTCATATGCATTCTCAGAAGATTTTGAAGATAAAACTAATGTGAAGACATTGACCTCATAGTGCGAAGACATTCACTTATATGGAGTGAGTTGGTTCCAGATTTGTACGAATCCAAGAATAGGTATAAGTGAGGAATCGAACTAGTACTGAGGCATAAGTGAATGTATTTGCAAGATATGAGAGAAGGATGCAGAAGAAAACAAATTTTAGGTGGACAGAAACCACTTGTGGCGAAGATGCATGGTTTCAATGGATCAAAAACGACGGTAAAAAGAGATTTATTTACCGCACAGATGAACTGCTAGACAGGACGAGATGGATGCCGAGGAGAACGATCTTCCACGCCCTAACTTGGCAGCGGAGGACACCTACGGCGGCGGCGGAGAGAGGAGGTCCACGGTCGGCAGGAAGACGGAGTCGAAGAAGTCGCGGCAGCTAAGCGCTTCGTCTCTGGCGTTGACTGGAGCTAGCGGAGGCGCTAGGGTTGAGCGAGATGGCGAGAGATGGGAGAAGAAATTATGAACACATGGGTGGAGTATTTATAAGGAGAGAGGGTGGCGCAATGCAATTACGCAGGTACCCCTGGCGGTTCACATCTGAACAACACGTGGCGAGCATGCAACTTATGGAGAGTTGAGCCACGACCCCACGCATGCCTGGTTTGTCATATGGACGTTTTGGTTTCTCCGGTTTTCAAGGAAAAAGGATAAGGCATTGAAAAAAGATTTAATTGTGTGTCTCTATATCTTCAGCTGACAAGGACACAGTGAAGACATTCGACACGTGTCAACAGAATGCATATGAAGAGATAGAGAGAGTTGGAGAGATAAGCATGGAGAGGGTTAGGGTCCAGTCACATTCACTTAGATCCGAAAAGTTTGAAGTGATAGCTATAAGCGAATGTTGTAGAGGACAGAACACCTATATAGATATTTCAGAGAAGCCAAACAAATCAACATTGAGAAGATAAACCTTGAAGACAAACCAAGTAAGAAGATAATGCAGTCATGACGCCAAATGAAAACATTTAAGAAAGTTTGGTGGTGGCGTTGCCCACCGTATAGGAAGTATTTGACCAGGACACGACGCACAATTATCGTGCCGCTCCAAAGTTGAATTCCACATTAATGTATTCACACTTAGAGTGTATGTCTTCATGAATTGAATACATACGTTACTTCATGTGTTGCACATCTAAGTCATCAAAATGTATAAGAGTTAGGATGTGTGTCCAATCACATGACATTCGAGGATTCTAGGATATTTAGCTCACATCGCAGCTTGCAAAACCTTTTTTCATCCAAGGGCATAGTGAAGATATCTGGCAATTGCTCTTTGGTGTTGACATGTATGATTTCAATGTCCTTCTTGATCACATGATCCCTGAGAAAGTGCTGACGAATCTCAGTGTGCTTTGTCCTGGAGTGCTGAACTGGATTGTGAGCAATCTTGATGGCGCTCTCATTATCCCTGAAGAGAGGCACCTTCACCATGTTGATGCCATAGTCCTTAAGAGTTTGCTTCATCCAGAAGCTGAGCGCAACAAGATCCAGCAGCAATGTATTCAACTTCAGCGGTGGAGAGAGACATTGAGTTCTGCTTCTTTGAAGACCAACAAACAAGAGATCGTCCAAGAAAATGACATGTGGCTGACATGGACTTGCGATCAACCTTGTCACCAGCATAGTCAGCATCTGAGAATCCAACAAGATCAAATATAGAGCCCTTGGGATACCATAATCCTTGTGTTGGGGTGTGAGCCAAGTATCAAAGAATTCACTTCACAGCAAGGTGATGCGATTCCTTTGGTGCCGCTTGTAATCGGGCACACATGCAAATGCTAAGCATTATATCAGGCCTAGATGCACATAAGTAGAGCAAAGAACCAATCTTGGAGCGGTATACCTTTTGATCGAACTCTTTACCATTGTCATCAGAGCCCAATTGACCTTTGGTTGGCATTGGCGTCGTGTACCCTTTGCATTCTTGCATTCCAAACTTCTTCAGGCAATCTTTGAGTTATTTATCTTGAGATATGAAGATGCCATTCTTCTGTTGATGAATTATGAGTCCAAGGAAGAACTTCAGCTCACCCATCATGGACATCTGATATTGCTCTTGCATCATGTATCGAAACTCACCGTTGTATCTCTTGTCAGTGCATCCGAAGATAATGTCATCCACATATATTTGGCATACAAACAGTTCACCATCATATGTCTTCATGAAGAGTGTGGGGTCTAGTGAACCAGGTTTGAAGCCTTTGCTTTTCAAGAAGTCTTTGAGTCTGTCATACCACACACAAGGTGCTTGTTTGAGGCCATATAGTGCCTTGTTGAGCTTGTAAACCATGTCAGTACGCTTTGGGTCTTCAAAACCATGAGGTTGTGAAACATACACTTCTTCTTCAATTTTCCCATCCAGAAAGTCACTCTTTACATCCATTTGATACAGAAATATGATATGGTGGTTGGCATAGGCCAACAGTATGTGAATTGCTTCAAGCCTAGCCACAGGAGCAAAGGTTTCAACCAAGTCAATTCCTTCCACTTGAGTATTGATGACCCACAAGTGTAGGGGATCTATCGTAGTCCTTTTGATAAGTAAGAGTGTCAAACCCAACGAGGAGCAGAAGGAAATGATAGGCAGTTTTCAGTAAGGTATTCTCTGTCAGCATTGAAATTATCGGTAACAAATAGTTTTGTGATAAGGTAATTGGTAACAAGTAACAAGTGGTAAAAGTAAATAAGGTGCAGCAATATGGCCCAATCCTTTTTGTAGCAAAGGACAAGCCTGGACAAACTCTTATATAAAGGAAAACGCTCCCGAGGACACATGGGAATTATCGTCAAGCTAGTTTTCATCACGCTCATATGATTCACGTTCGTTACTTTGATAATTTGGTATGTGGGTGGACCGGTGCTTGGGTGCTGCCCTTACTTGGACAAGCATCCCACTTATGATTAACCTCTATTGCAATCATCCGCAACTACAATAGAAGTATTAAGGTAAACCTAACCATAGCATGAAACATATGGATCCAAATCAGCCCCTTACGAAGCAACGCATAAACTAGGGTTTAAGCTTCTATCACTCTAGCAACCCATCATCTACTTATTACTTCCCAATGCCTTCCTCTAGGCCTAAACAATGGTGAAGTGTCATGTAGTCGACGTTCACATGACACCACTACAGGAAAGACAATATACATCTCATCAAAATATCGAACGAATACCAAATTCACGTGACTACTTATAGCAAGACTTCTCCCATGTCCTCAGGAACAAACGTAACTACTCACAAAGCACACTCATGTTCATAATCAGAGGGGTATTGATAAGCATAATGGATCTGAACATATGATCTTCCACCAAATAAACCAACTGGCATCAACTACAAGGAGTAATCAACACTACTAGCAACCCACAGGTACCAATCTGAGGTTTTGATACAAAGATTGGATACAAGAGATGAACAAGGGTTTGAGAGGAGATGGTGCTGGTGAATATGTTGATAAAGATAACCCTCCCCAAGATGGGAGAGTTGTTCGTGATGGCGATGGCGATGATTCCCCCCTCCCGGAGGGAAGTTCCCCGGCAGAACAGCTCCGCGGGAGCCCTAGATTGGTTCCGCCTCGAGACAGTGGCGCTTCGTCCCGAAAGCCTCCTCCTTATTTTTTCCAGGTCAAAACACTTGATATAGTAGAAGATGGGCATCGGGGGGCTGCCGGGTGGCCCACGAGGCAGGAGGGCATGCCCCCCGCCCTCGTGGACGGTGGGTGGCCCCCCTCCTGTACTTCTTTCGCTAGATATTTTTTATATTTTCCAAAACTGGCTTTCGTGGAGTTTCAGGGCTTTTTGAGTTGTGCAGAATACGTCTCCATTATTTGCTTCTTTTTCAGCCCAGAATTCCAGCTGCCGGCATTCTCCCTCTTCATGTAAACCTTGTAAAATAAGAGAGAAAAGGCATAAGTATTGTGACATAATGTGTAATAACAGCCCATAATGCAATAAACATCAATATAAAAGCATGATGCAAAATTGACGTATCAACTCCCCAAAGCTTAGACCTCGCTTGTCCTCAAGCGGAAGCCGATATCGAAAAATATGTCCACATGTTTAGAGATAGAGGTGTTGATAAAATAAAATACGGACATGAGGACATCATGATCATTCTTATAACAACAACACACACACACACACACACACACATATATATATATTGTCAAGTAACAATCCATTCACAATGTCAAGTATGAATCAGAAACTTCATTGAAAACTAACAAACTATGATCTCGGTCATTGAAGCAATCGCAATTTATCATAACATTGGAAAGAGTCAGCATTAGAGCTTTCCAGCAAGTCCACATACTCAACTATCATTTAGCCTTTCACAATTGCTAACACTCACGCAATACTTATGGGTATGGAGTTTTAATCTTACACAGAGAAAGATAGGGGCTTATAGTGTTGCCTCCCAACCTTTTACCTCAAGGGTAATGTCAACAGTAATAGATCATGATAGCTTACATCCAAGTGGGTATATACGTCAAGATCTTTCCAACACAATGCGCTTGCCAAAGGATAAAATATAAAATGGAAAGGTGAAGATCACCATGACTCTTAAAAGGTAAGAACAATAGATAGGCCCTTCGCAGAGGGGGGCAGAGGTTGTCATGTGCTTTTATGGTTGGATGTACAAAATCTTAGCGCAAAAGAACGTCACTTTATATTGCCACTTGTGATATGGACCTTTATTATGTAGTTCGTCGCTTTTATTGCTTCCGTATCACAAGATCGTATAAAGTTTATTTTCTCCACACTAATAGATCATACATATTTAGAGAGTTGCAAGAATGACAACTTACTTGAAGGATCTTACTCAATCCATATGGTGGACTCTTATGGCAAAACTGGGTTTAAGGATGTATGGAAGCACAAGTAGTATCTCTACTTGGTGCAAGGAGTTTGGCTTGCATGAGGGGGAAAGGCAAGCTCAACATGTTGGATGATCCATTACAATATACTTTATTTAAGATATAAGAAAACATAACCCATTATGTTGTCTTCCTTGTCCAACATCAACTCTTTAGCATGTCATATTTTAATGAGTGCTCACGATCATAAAAAATGTCCAAGATAGTATATTTGTATGTGAACACCTCTCTTTCTTTATTACTTCCTATTAATTGCAACGATGACCAAAACTATGTTTGTCAACTCTCAATGACTTTTATTCATCATACTCTTTGTATGTGAAGTCATTACTTCCCATAAGACCAATATGATCTCTTTGATTCTTTTTATTCTTTCTTTTATCCTCTCATGATCATAGTGAGATAATCAAGCCCTTGACTCAAAACTAATCTTTATTATATAAATAGCTCACGGACTCGATTACAAAGATAAAGATCATAAAGCAAAGCTCACAACTAGATCATACAAAACTTTATTCTACTAGATCAAGATATTACCAAAAGGATCGAACTACGGAAAACGGTAAAGATAGGTATTGATGGTGATACGATACCGGGGCACCTCCCCAAGCTTGGCAGTTGCCAAGGGGAGTGCCCATACCCATGTGTTTATGTCTCTTTCTTCGGAGTTGGTGATGGAGTTGTTGATGATGTAGGCTTCTTCCTTAATTTGCGCTTGAGGATAGAATTTTGCTCCCTTAGGTCATCGATCTCCTGCTCGAGGGTTAATATTTTTTTGCATAGTTCCTGCTTGTTCTCCTGCAAGAGGCGAAAAGGGATAAACTCGATCTTAGGTTTCTTTGCTCTATCAGGGAGGCTTGACTTTTTGAACTCCACATGCATGTCCCCAGGTTGAGGTAATGGGACTTCATCTTCATTTGAGCTCGTCTCCTCCTTTCCCCTAGGATCATAATCTTCTTCTTCCTCCGTGGTCCAACCATAATGCTCCAAGTCCCCGTAGACCTTAGTATCAGCAAGGTAATCAACCACATAGATTTCTCCCTCTGAATCTTGTGACGACATATTGCTCTAATCTACGACAGAAACAACTCAAAACAAAAACAGAGGATTTTGGCGTGATACGGTGGCCAAAACCTTCGGGAGATTATATAATGGATTTTTACCGACCAAAAGAAGTATCGTACAAGAAAACAGAGTCCGGAAGGCACACGAGGTGCCCACGGGGTAGAGGGCGCGCCCTCCACCCTCGTGGACGCCTCGTGTCCCGTTCGGACTGCTTCTTATTTTCCTAATTTTATAAATATTCCAAAACAGAGAAAAATTGCCATTAGAATTGTTTTGGAGTCGGTTTACTTATCGTAGCACATACCTCTTCCCTTTTGGCGTCTGAATCGTTCTGGAAAGTGTCACTTATGTATTCCTCTGCGGTTACAGTTTCAATAACATTGGTTTCAACATTTATGGGATTACCTGAGATATAATGTTTGATTCTTTAACCGTTCACCACCTTCGGATTTGTGCCTTCGAAGTTATTGATTTTTATGGCACCGGAGCGATAGACCTTGTAACGCCCAATATGCGACTATATCTCCTACGTATCTAGGCACGACATAGAGGCATAATCGCATTTTGGTATGATCGCAAGATGGTCATCTTCACAGATCCTAGTACAAGAAAAAAGGGGGAAAACATAGTTGGCTTACAATAGCCACTTCACACAATGCATAAATAAGTCATACATTCATCCAAGTACAATCATGGTCCGACTACGGACAAATCCAAATGAAAAGAAGATAACCACCCACTATGCCCGATCGGCCCTAGTAGGAACCACTACTGATCGTCGGGAAACGTCACATACATACGCCCACGTTCCTCATTGAACTCCCACTTGAGTTCCTGGCCATCAACTGAATCGTACTCGGTTGTACCTGCACCTGTGTTTGTAGTAAAATGTGAGTCACGAGAACTCAGCAATCCCATTCCCGGGCATCAAAACTATCAAAGCTTTTGGGTAAGGAGAAAGTGTATAAGTGGGTTGTTGCAAGCGCTAAGCGTAGATGAGGTGGCTAGCTTGCGTATCATCAGAGCGAGAAGAGAAGTGAACGTCATCGATCGTGAACTAATCATGATCACTAGATGATCTTGTCTACCTACGAGTCATCCATAACCCAGCCGTGTTCTCTTCCCGAACTCCCTCAAAAAGAGACCATCACGACTACTCACACGGTAGGGTATTATGTTTGAGGTTTTGTGTCAAGTTAGCTACAACCGGATATTAACAAATTCCAATCCGCCGGATAACCGTGGGCACGGCTTTCGAAAGATCATAACCCTGCAGGGGTGTCCCAACTTAGCCCATCACAAGCTCTTGCGATCAACAGAGGTAACAACCCCTTATCTTAGGGACTACCCGATCAGACTCGGAATCCCGGTGTACAAGATATTTCGACAATGGTAACACAAGTCCAGCAAGACCTCTCGATGTGCTGACACCCTGATAGGAGCCACGCGTATCCCGTCTCAGGCCACAATCAGATGGGAAATCCTATAGGTGTATACCAAATACCTTGGGTTTCCCCAAGGCGGCCCCGCAGTCTGCCCAGTTTGTACCAACACACATGAGGAGCACTAGCCCGGGTTGTTAATTAAGTCCTCGGGTGCTAGCCGGTCCCTATGCAAGTTTTAGTTATTAGGCAAATGGTAAAACCAATGTTGGGCCTTGCTGGAGGAGTTTTATTCAAAGCGAACTATCAAGCGGTCCCCATATAACCAACTGCGTTAGGAACGCAAAATCAAGGAACATAACACCGGTTTATCGGTTCTTAAGGCGGCATGACTGGAAGAAAACACCGAGCAAAAGGCCAAGCCTTCCACCCATTGCCATGTATATAGGTGCATTAATGTAAATAATAGATATTGTGTTATTCCCAAAAACCCAATCCACATGGAGCAAACTTCATCTTCACCTACAACTAGCAATGCTATAAGAGGGGGATTGAGCAAAAGCGTAACTTAGCCAAACAACGGTTTGCTAGGTGGGTAGTTAGAGGTTCCATGGCAAGGTGGGGGCTGACATGTAAAAGGATAGGTATCGCGACAAAGCAATAGAGCGAGGCATCTAGCATAGCAACAATAGAGGTGATATCAAGGAATGGTCATCTTGCCTGGGATCCTGCAAGGAAGAAGAACGAGTCCATGAAGAAGACAAATGGACGTAGACGAACAAATCCTCACAACTCCGGAACGAAATGGAAGCTAACAAGAGAAGCATACCGGAAAGAAGCAAACAACATGGTAAACACACAAGCATAAACATGGCATGATGCACAACCAAGTATGATGCATGTACGGTTTGAAATATGCATGGCATGGTAAAGTGCACAAAAAACACTACAAGTTAAGTGGAGCTCATTATGCAACAAGTTGCATATTGATGAAGCACCACAACTAATTATATAGTTTGTTCTCGTTTATGTACCCAACAATATTAAATGTTAATTGTCATGGCAAGAGGTGCAACACAAAATAAACTACACTAACTAAGCAATTTAAATGGGGCCGGAAACAATAAACAACAATTCCAAAAAATCCCCATGATCATATTATGAATTTGGTACTGTTCTGCCTATTACCATATTTTAATGTTACTAAACAGCAAAACAAAGTGCACCATGTTATTCTACACATTTTCCACCCCATTTATATATAAAGTTTATTAAATTTGGAGCTACGGTTATTTAGTTATGCATTAAACCATTTTAGCAAGTTATTTACACAAATTTAAACTAACAGCAATTTAAACATTTTAAACATGGATGAAAGTTGGAAATTATCAATCTAAACAAAATTCTAAGCAATTTTCAAATATAAAGTTTTTACATATAATGCCCGGTTGTGGAGTTATTAAATGCATGATGTTGAGGGTCTTTTCTGTAAAACTGCAGTTTTCCGGAAATTAGCAAAACGTCCAGAACCGAAAAATGAAGCAGGCCGAAACTGATGGATCTGGGCTGCTCACCACAGGCTGAGGCCTAGGTCGGTGAGGTGGAAGGGGAGGTTGGCGCGCTGGGCCTTGAGATCAGGACGAGGCCCGCGCGTGCGGTTGCAGGGGATGGAGCAAACAAGGCAGGGGCTTCGTCCTCTGCCTGAACAGTTGCTCCTCGATGCAGTAGGAGCAGAGGCAGCATCGAGGGACTCGGCGGGGCGAGGGCACGAGAGGAACCGGGTGGAGGCGACCCGAACCGGCGGCGGGGAGCTCCTGCACGGCAGCCAGGACGACGACGGGCAAACTTGGTGCGGATCCACGGCCAGGGCAGCGATGCAACACGAGGACGGTGGCGCGGTGCTGTTCTGGCGGATCAACAAAGGGAGGAGTAGGGTGCGTCGGTTTCCTGGAGAGAGGGAGTGAGAGACTGCGAGAGAGAGAGAGAGAGAGAGAGTAGGTAACAAGAAGGAGGGCACGGCGTAGACCTGCTCGTGGTCGTGGTCGCCAGAGGGCGCGACCTGCGGTGTCGGCGAGGAGGCGGACGAGGAGCTTCTCAGGCGGCGGCGCTGCTACCTGAAATCGGGACAAAGGAAGTCGGGTGAGAGATAGAGAGAAGGAACCGGGGAAGGAACGGCAGGGAGGAGGCCAGCCGGACCTTGCGGGTCTGAGCGGCAGGATCGAGCAGCGGTGAACGAGGTGAGTGGCTGCGCTCTGCTCGCACTTGAGCAACACAGGGGAAGAAGCGGCGGAATCAGCGGCTGTGAGACTTGGCGCGGTGATGGGGATCTGATGGAGAACGGCGATGGACGACGAGCTCGGGGCTGCGGGAGCCGCGAGATCTGGCGTGGTGGACGATGGAGCACGGTCGGGAAGGCCGGGAACGGGTGGATCCTGTCATTGGGGACCGGATCGGAGCAATGGCAGCGGCGGTTAGGTCTCAAGGCGGCGCTGATGTTGGCGAAGCTCCATGCTTCGAGCGGCCATGGTTGTCTCGTGTGGGCAAAGGGGAAGGTAGAGCAGGGAGATTAGAGAGCGAGAGACGGTGAGATGGAGGGCAGGGCGTGAGACGGCGACCTGGCGACGCACTCCGGCGAGGCGGCTTGTCGGTGATGAGGCGAGGAAGAAGCTGGGGTCGAGCGAGAGGACCTCTCCGATCCAAATCGAGCGAGGTACCCGGGAAGTCGGGCACGGCGTACGGGCGGCGCACGGGCTCGGCGGGCCTTTGATGGATTTTGGCGGGCTCGACGACTGAGAGGGGACAAGGGCGCGTGGGAGACGCCATGTGGCGACGGAGGAGGAGGGAGGCGCGGAATTCCAGGAGGGCGGCGGCGGCAGGTAGGTGGAGGGTTAGGGGAGAATTTTAGGGTTGTCCAAAATGGACTAGGGGTGGTCTATATATATTAAAAGGAGGGGAGTTCGGATCACCCGATCGAAAACAGACGATCGGGATTAAAGGCTAGGAGACTCAAAATGAAAAAACAAAGATATTTTAGGGATGTTTGGGGATGATCTGGATCCAATGGTGACGACAGTCTGAGACGGGTTCGGGTAAGTTTCGGACGCGCACGCGAGGGGTCTATGCACTGTGCTGGGAGGTTGACAAAGAGAAAGGGGCCTGACAAAATGTGAATGGAGGCAAAGAGAGAAGCGACAACTACGAATGGCTATAGGTTTTATGAAAACATGCAGATTCAATGCACATGATGCCATGATGAAATGCAACAAGCAGAAATAAATCACACGGCGACAACAAAATATATGGAAGTCTTCTGGAGCGTTGGTCTTGGGGCGACACAACTCTCCCACACTAACAGAGGATCTCAACCCGAGATCCTAGGGATGGCACCGGATAGAAAAGGAAAATGAAGAGGTAAAACAAAGTTGCTTCTCTGACAAGCGAGTGAAACCACGAACCTTGAGAGGTTTTAACAAATTGAAAGAAATAATACAATGGAGATGAACGAGAATGCAAACACTCTATTGGCAAAGAGGATCAAGGAACATTACGAGAACCTTGTAGGTTGAAGGACATGAAACACAAGCTTAACAAAACAAAAGAATATGAAACCGCAACGGTATAACGAAATAGCCAAGGAACAAGAATGACAGAATTTTGACAGCACTCCGACTAAAAATGGAACGAATTAGCATGAACTAGAGAAGATTGGATGATACTTGAAGAAATCAATAACACACTGCCCCTGAAACAATTAAAAAATGGCACAAGGGGTAAGAAGGATTTATATAGCACTCCGGTTGAAAAGAGAGGCAAAGCTTGATAAGATGAGACAACTTGAATGGAGGACACGACACTCCTGTTAAATGTACCAGAAATGAAAAGAACATGATTTTGACAACACGAGATGATGGGTCGAAGAGAGAAATATCACAATGCCACCGAAACGAATGAATAGAAGCTAGATCAATGAAAGAAAAGAACGAAGAAGAAAATGAAAACTTCTCCCGCAATTGAATTGGAAACGCAACATTACAAAGATGGATTGAACGGAGTTGTTGAGAAAATCAACAACAAAAGAATAAGCTTGTTGTGTGCTTATGGAAAACATCTCAAAATTATGAGGTGACAACCGGCCACTAACGGAAAACATTGATTTGATTGAGAGTACCAAAGGGATGAAAAATGTATATCACTGGAAGAATAGATGAAGAAGTTGGGTCATTTATATGCACCATAAATAAAAACAATCCTTAGGGAAAGCTTTTAGGTGAAATACAACCCAAGATTACTCCAACAAATTAATTGAGGGGTTGCAAGGATCTCCTAAAGAAAGAGAAACGATGGTTTTAAATATCTCATTCTTGATAACTTGTGAATCGTGAAACACGAAGGGAAATTGTCAGGAATGACATAACACCACCTCAAAAGATAAGGGAGCAAGAATTGCACTTTAAAATGCAAGTAGAAAGATTCCTGTCGCTGGAGGGAAGTCGAGGAGCAGTTGAGCTCGAGCTAGAGCTTCTGCTGGAGTGGCGGGCAGCGGTGGCGAGCGGTGCGAGGAGCGGGATATGCTCGGACTTCTAACTACGTTAGAAGGAGCAGCATCCCGTCCCGGTGACCGTGCCTTGCTCGTGCCAGCGTGTTGGTGTGCACGCTGGCCTTGAGCCTCCCGAGATCCGCCAGCTTGACCTTCGCCTAGCAAACGTATGGTACCTTGAGTACCACGACGCTGCCGGTTCCGCTCCTCCTGGGAGGGGCGCGGTGCATGTACGGACGCGGAGGCCTAGGAGTGCGCGTGGTCGTCCGCCTTGTCCTTGGACTTGGCGGCGCCGTGAGTTCCCTCGTCGGCGTCCGTTCTTCCGCCGGCGTCTACCCCACCAGCCGTTGGCTCCGGCGGTGGTGGGATCGACGCGGACGGACCTGCTGCCTCCGAAGCCTTCTTTTTCGGCGGCATGTTGATGGAGTCGATGAAGTTGATGAAGTTGATGAAGTTGATGAAGTTCTAGCTCGTGTGGACGCCGGATCAGGTTCGCGCAACCTCGACGCTCCACCTACCTGGCGCGCCAAAGATGTCGGGGAAATTGATCGCCCACGAACACCTATGGAACCGGAGCCCCTTCTCGGTACGGCAGGCGGCGGAGGATGCACAAAGAGCAGATCGAGGCGAGCACATGAGCAGTTTACCCAGGTTCGGGCCGCACGGATGCGTAAAACCCTACTCCTGCTTTGGTTTGTATTGTGTTCTTGCTCAGGAACGAGGAGAGCTATAGTACACTCTAACCGCTAACTAGACCGAGCGTGAGAATGATCGATCTTTGGAACCCCTTCTACATTGCGCATGGGCCTCCTTTTATAGGTCAAAGGGGTCACCGACAGGTGGCAACACAGATGGGGGTAAAAATGTAAAAAGGGTGGTAGTTGGAACAGTGTTCCATACCTAACCCTGACGGCAGGGGACAAGGGCATTAAATGCCCGTCGCCGTCGCCCAAACCGTGCAAAAAGTGGCCGTCAGGGGCGCCACCGTCCGCCACGACAGTAGCCTTGTCATCGCTGCTTGCCACCGTGTACCCCAGGCTGCACAGCCTTCCGCCACGTGCGCCCGGGATGGTCCCAGAACGACACGTGGGTGGATGCGCTGGAGCGCGGGTACTGAGTGGAAGCTTGCCGCGGCAAGCGCCTTCCGCGGTTGTTATCTTGTCGCTTCTGGGAGCTTGTCGCTCACCGGGCCTTGCCGCGACGCGTGGCGTGACGCGGCAAGTTCCTTGAGATGCCTTTGATTGGCCTTCCCGGCAAGCTCCTCTTGCCAGGGTCTTGTGCCTTGAGTGGTTTTGTGGCTTTAGTGGCCATCCCGGCAAGCTCCTCTTGCCGGGGTCTTGTCTCTTTGACTTGAATACTTTGTTCTTGAATGGCCCCAAGGGGACCTCGGAGGATCTTGGCGGTCGCTTGGCAAGCCTTGCCGCGGGACGCTGCAACTGCCCGTGCACAAGTTCGGGATACTAAGGTACCCCTACTTTAGTACACCGACAGGATCCCCCGGGCCTGGGCCATACACGATGCCGACCGCTGTTGGGCCAGGCCCATAACAGTGTACGGGCACGCGCAGCCTGCGGCACGCCGTATCCCACTCCGTATCAACCGCGCCCTCCCTTAACGACACGCGTTCAATGCGGCGTCGTGGGGGAGATCGTGGCCTGTTTCTTTAATTGGAAATGCGGAACGTCCGCCCCCTTCCCCCTTATAAGCAGGGGAAACAGGGGCAGTTCGTCCATCTGCCTGTTGCTTCTTCAATCCTCAGAAACCCCCGCCGCTCTTCTCCTTCCCGAAGGCCGAAAAAGAGCAGCGCTCCGCCCTCCGCCGCCACCAGCACCACCAGCACCGTCAATCCTCCTTCACCGCTTCCGCCATGGCTCCGAAAGGCGAGAAGGGGAAGACCAAGAAGTCGGTCGAGGCTCTGCGGCTCGCGGCGATGCAGAAGAAGAAGGCGGTCTTCCCGCCAAAGCTTGACCCGGAGGAGCTGAGGGATTCCTTCTACCTTTTCTGGTCGAGGGAGACGAAGGCGCATCCGCGCACCAAGGTACTCCCGGCCATCGCCTGTAAGATGTTCCCGAATGGCTACGCATTCTTCGCTCTGTTCTTCTACTGCGGGCTCTGCCCGCCCTATTCTGAGTTCTTCTGCGATATCATGAACACCTACGGGTTCCATCTCCTTGACTTCACCCCCAACGCTGTTCTCACCATGGCCGTTTTCGCACATCTGTGTGAAAAATTTGTTGGAGTCTTCCCAAATGTAGCTCTTTTCCGCCATTACTTCACGCCTAGAGCCCATAAGAAGGAAGCTTACTTATTGGGAGAGCTCCGCGGCAAGTGGGATGAGTGGAGAGCCAACTGGTGTTGGATCGTAGAGGATGACCCGCAGCACTTTACCGCCCGGCGCCAAACCCCAGTAGTACGCGGCGACGACTGGAGCGACTTGGCACCGGAAGATAGTAAATTGAAGATTGCCACTACCCGGATCCTTCGCCTCAGGCTTGCCGGGCTGACCGTAGGCGCAGTTGGAGCAGACTTTCTCCGCCGCCGCATCGCCCCCTTGCAGGAGAGGAAGAGGCCCGCCTGGGAGTTCGAGAACGCGGCAGATATCATGAGGTTGCGCCCGGGCCTCAATTATAACTTCACAGTCCTGGAGCTCAACGCGATGCTCCAGGCGTTGTTCAAGTACGACTCCGACCACCCCGAATGGTTCACGTTGCCGAGGGGCGTAGTTCCGCTGTGCAACAGCTTGTCGCTCAGCGCCATCCATGCAGTGATGCCGCTGTGCGACTCCCACGGAATCGACCCCACTTGGCAAGAGCCTTCCGACGAAGCTGTGCAGGCATTCTTCGACAACTTGGTGGAACAGCCAGTCGACTCCGACGAGAAGAAAGGCCTCACCCGCGACACCACTGACCAGGAGATGGCATATATTGCCACCAGACTGGAAGAGGCAGCGGCAGCCGCGGCCGCGGGCGAGTTTGGGTAAACAGTGGAGGTGGCGGAGGCAGCGGAGGCGACAAGCCTGGCCGAGCAGGAAGAGTTCCTCAAAGCGGAGAAGCTTGCCGGGAAGGTCGCCGAGACAAGTGAGCCCGCCGAGCAGGGCGTCGAGTCGAGCGGGCCCGCCGAGTAGGGCGCCGAGTCGAGCAGGCCCGTTGGGGATACGAGCGGCTCACTGGAGATCGGCTCCTCCTCCTCGTCCTCGGGCAGCTCGCCACCACCAGCAAGTCCTCCAGCTCCACCCAGAAGGCGCCTCCGCATGGCCGCGGACGTGACGGAGCGGCAGACGGGCCAACAGCCGCAAAGTCGCGCGACACGTGCCACTGCGGCAAGCAAGGCTGCCACGGGAGCACCTCGCGCTTCTGCAGCGGCTGGAGGGGGATCTTCCCGGACTGGCGCCTCTGCTCCTGCCGCCCCTCGTGCTTCGGCGGCAACCGGAGTGGGGTCTTCTCAGACCACCGTCCCTGCTCCCGCCAAGCGGCCAAGGGAGCCCACTCCTCCGCCTCCTCGCGCCGGGACGCGTGAGCCAGATTTTGACTTCTCCGCGCTCAGCTCTGACGAGGAGGAGGAAGAGTAAGTCTTCGCTGTCTTTGTGTTTTTTTGATTTTCTGTTGTTTTGTCTTGTATCTCTCTTGCCTAACTCTGAACCTGTTCTCTTTTCAGAACCCTGGCTCAGAGGGCAGCGAAGAGGGCCAAGGTCCCGGCGATTGTCATCGACGACGAGCCCGCCGCGACAGCAGGGGGCGCGCCTGAGACAAGCTTGTCGGACCCGGCAACTGTTCTTCAGAGCAGTCCCCAGCGCAGCTTCCAGCGTAAGTGTGGTTCACTTTCCGCTTGTCGGGCGCGTGTGGGTCTTCCATCCTTGCTGATATCTTGTTTGTTGACTTGTGTAGAAGCAGAGCAGCAGCATCAGGAGCGCCAGGAGACCGCCTCCGACGTGCCGCACGCTTCGACCACACCGCCAAGGGGAGGCTCTCCGGCAAGGGCGAGTCCTCCGCCAAGGGCGAACACTCCGCCAAGGGCGAGCTCTCTGGCGAGGGATGGCACTAGCGGCCCTCCGCCGGCGGGAGCTACAACCACGCCGCTGAGGGAGAGCTCCCCGGCGAGGAACCTCACCGAGGAGCCGGCCCGCGCAGGTAACCCCTTTGCTTCAGGCTTCCCTTGGCTTTTCTTCTTTCAATTCTTCTTTTTGGATATTTGCTTGACTGTTTGTCTTTTCTTCTCCTCCGTCAGACCCGTCCGTAGCCGAGCCAATGGAGACGGAGGTCATTGCTGACGACGCCGCCGTTGCCGAAGAAGCGGTCGGCGCAAACGATCCCGTTGGCGCAGAGGCCGCCGAGGCTGCTGCCGCAGCAGCTGGCGAAGGGGCTGGTGGTCATACTGACGGCCCTGAGGCCGCAGGAGCGCCAGGCGCTACACCGGCCACCGAGCCCTCCGCCGCTGCCGCAGCCCCCAGCTCCGACGAGGCCGAACCAAGCGCCTACCTAAAGGCCGGCGACGACGTCTTCATCCAGCTCCCGTGGGCGTCCATGTCCAGGGCGCCAGTCGAGGGAGAGGTCTTCGACGGAGAGGTTCTTGCCTCCACCGGGCTGAAGCTTGTGGACGCGCCAGGCAGCGGTAGCAGCAGCGAGCCCGAAGGGGAGCGGCTGCTGCATAAGTTGCTGGCGCTTTATCGCGCCCGACAAGCCAAGCTGGAGTCCCGTGAGGCTCTGGCCGCCAAGGCGGGAGTTGACTTGGAGAAACGCGCAGAGGAGCTCCGGGCCATCAACCAAGCGGCTCTCCGGTCTTTGGTGGAGGAGCGGGAGCAGCTTGCCGAGGCGCAGCAGGCCTTCATCCTTGAGAAGGCAGAAGTGGAGGAGCAGCAGCGGCTCGTCGCCGAAGAGCTATCCAGGCGAGAAGGCGAGCTGGCGCAGCGGAAGGTCGACCTCGACAGCCACGAGGACGAACTTGCCGCGCGCGAGTAGTCGCTTGGCGGAGCGCTCCAAGAAGCGAAGGACGCTGCCACGGCCGCCGAGACTGCGAAGAGGGAGTTGGAGACGAGGGTGACGCAGCTAGAGGCCAACCTCAGGACGAGCGGCGAGGAGGTTGCCGCACTCAAGCTCGAGCGAGAGAAGGACACCCACAGCCACTCCGAGCTGCAGGTCCGCCTCTCCGAGAAGGGCAAGGAGCTCGCCGTCGCCAAGGACTCCATCACCGATCTCGAGCTGAAGCTGGCCACCCTAACCCAGACGCTGGACGGCGCCAAGGAGCGGGAGGCGACCCTGAAAGAGGAGATCAGGGCCGAGAAAGCGCTGCTGGAGAGCGCTGCCATCACCCAAAACGTCTTCAAGGAGACCGTGGAGCATTGGACAGAAGGTCTTGTCAATGCTGCCGCGGATATCGACAAGGAGCTGGCGCAGCTGGGGGCGGAATATCTCGGGTACTCCACCGACGAGAACCTCCACCCCAGCGCCAAGCTCACTCTTTTCTTCAGAGGCGTGGCGACGGCCCTCCAGCTACTCTGGGAGAAGATCCCAAAGCAGCTGGCGGACGAGTCGCGCAGGCTCTGCGTGGGGGCCCTGCAGAAGGTGTTGATGAAGGTGGCCTTCCGCAATCCAGGCCTCAATGTCACCAACGTGCTTAGGACTTTGCCGCCGGACGCCGACCAAGAGGCGCTCAAGGCCCTTGTCGCACCCATTGTGGACAAGGTGGGTGGCATCAAGAGTGTCGAGGGCGACCGCGCGGATTAGTCTTGTCCATTCTCCTCTTTTCATTGTCGCTGTTAATCATGTTATGAGAACAGTCTATTAGAGCCGCGACAAGTTGCTTTGTAATATAACTTTATTTTGGGTAGTCATTGCAACGTTATTTCCTTTACTTGACTCCCTTTGCTTTGTATGTTTCTACCCTATGCTTTTAGGGAACTTGCCGGCGTAGGCACCTTTGCCGCGAGCGCTGAGTGCGGGACTTCAGCAGCCTGCCGGCGGTGCTGTTGCCGACAAGAAACCTTGTCGCAACTAGTCGCAACACACTTAGGTTGTTGAGCGAACTCGAAAACGAAGTAAGGGCGCGACACTAGTCGTAGCACACTTAAGTCGTTGAGCGTGCTCGAAACAAAGTAAGGGCACGGCTAGCCACGAGTGGGTTCCTCCGCGCACAGGTTTTCCATACAAAGCGCGGTCGTTCAAGGAAGATAACTTAAAATTTTAAAATTTTGATTGCTCAAACTTTGGCAACTTAGCTTTTGTGTTGTCTGCTTCCCGCCAAGGCAAGGCTTTCTTGACCGGCGCTTGGTCCATACCACTATCTTCCTCCCCCCGGCAAACTTGTGCACGAGGAGAACTTTCTTCTCCTTGGGAAAAAAGATAGAAGAGAGAATATAGATATGGAGCCTTTGGGCCCATTATTGCTTACCGGGGGTAAGTGCTGCACAAAGTGTCAGATAATACATGCAAGAAAAATATAAAGCACGAAATGACAAGTTGTGCGGGGAACATAAGCTTTACTGGCGCACGGGGTCTGCGCCCGTGTCGGGGGAAACTGTCCGCCACGAACACCTATGGGACCGGAGCCCCTTGTCTGTGCGGTACGAGGGCGGAGGGAGCACAAAGAGCAGATCGTAGCGAGCACGCGGGCAGTTTTACCCAGGTTCGGGCCGCGGTAGACGCGTAAAACCCTACTCCTGCTTAGTTGTGTATTGAGTTTGAGCGCTCGGGAGCTTGAAGAAGCAGCTACACCAAGCGCGAGAGTGATCTAGGTTCCGAACCCCCTCCACGTTGTGCATGGGCCTCCTTTAATAGTGCAAGGGGTCACCGACAGGTGTCAACGTAGGAGAAAGGGGTAAAAATGTAAAAGAGGTGGTAGTTGCAATAGTGCGGGAACAGTGGAGCTACAGTACAGAACAGTGGTCTATACCTACTTTAACAGTGGGGGACAAGGGCATTTAATGCCCGTCGCCGTCGACCCCAAAAGCTCCCGCCTTAGCGTCTCCGTCCGCCACGGCGACGGATCCATCACCGTGGAGTGCCACCGTGTCCCCCAGGCTGCACAGCCATCCGCCACGCGCCCCTGGATAGGCCCCAGGGTGACGCGTGGGCCGATGAGCTGGAGCGCGGGCACACAGCGCATCCTCCCCGGCAAGCACCTTGCCGGGGCCTTGATCTTGCCGGGCCCGGGAGCTTGCCGCTCCCCGGGCCCCTTGCCGGGGCGCATATAGCGCCGAGGTGTTGTCTTCTAGTCTTCCTGGCAAGCTCCTCTTGCCAGGGTCTTGTGTTAGCGGAACGGTCTTGAGCCTGGTACGGCCTTCCCGGCAAGCTCCTCTTGCCGGGGTCTCGATCTCATGTCTTGTATACTTTGTTTTTGAATGGTTTAATAGGGAGCAGGAAGGTCTCCGGCGAGCACGCGGTAAACCCTGCCGCGGGAAGCTGCAGCTGCCCGTGCACAAGTTGGGGTACTGAGGTACCCCTACCTTAGTACACCGACAGGAGCCCCCGGGCCTGGGCCACACACGGTGCCGAGCGCTGTTGGGCCAGGCCCAAAACAGTGCACGGGCACCCGCGGCCCGCGGCGCGCCGAATCCACTTCCATATCCGCCGCACCCCACGGTAACGGCACTCGTCGATCGCGGCGCCGTGGGATGGGACGTGCCCACGATCTCTTAATGGAAAGGGCGAAACGCCCCCCACTCTCCCATAAAAGCAGAGGGAGCGGGCGCGGTTCCCCTCCTTGCGCTCTCATTACGTCGTCTTCCTCCTCCAAAGATTCCTTCTTGCGCTCTGCCTCCACATCTCCGCCGCCGCCGAGCTCTTCGTCCCCCTCCTTCCACCGCGTCCGCCATGGCCCCAAAGACCGACAAGGCGAAGGCGGAGAAGGCCAAGCGGGAGAAATCGGAGCAAGCGGCCAAGCTCATCGCGTACCGGAAGCGGCACGTCGTCTTCCCGCCGAAGCTCGGCGTGCGGGAGCTCTGGAACAAGTATTACTTGTTCTGGTCCAAAGGAACCGACGCGCATCCCCGCACGCGAGCATACCCGGCCGCCGCCAAGGACAGCTATCCCGGCGGGTACTACTTCTTTGCTGCCTTTTTCCATTGTGGTCTCTGTCCTCCTTTCTCAAATTTCTTCTGCGACGTCATGAACACATATGGCCTCCATCTGCTCGACTTCACCCCCAACGCCATTCTCACCATGGCTGTTTTCGCACACATGTGCGAAAACTTCATAGGAGTCCACCCCAATGTAGCCCTCTTTAGACACTTCTTCACCCCTAGAGCCGAGGCAGATGCCCCCCTCTCCGGAGGAATTTCCTGGGTCTTTCGTCTGAATAAGAAAGGGGCGTACTTGCCGGGGGAGCTCCGCGGCAAGTGGGAGGAATGGCGAGCGGAGTGGTGCTGGATCGTAGAAGACCAGCCGCAAGCCTTTACCGCGCCGCGCACAACGCCCATCGTGCGCGGCAGGGACTGGAGTGAGCTGGACTCGGACGACGTCAAGCTCAACATCGCCCTCGTCCGAATTCTTCGTCTTCGGTTGGCCAATCTGTCAGTTGCTGAGGTGGGCGCAGATTTCCTCCGCCGGCGCATCGCCCCTCTCCAAGACCGGAAGAGGCCGGCCTGGGAGTACGGCGGCCCGGCAGACATCATGAGGCTGCGCCCCGGGCTCAATTTCAACTTCACCACGCTGGAGCTGCGGGGAATGGTACGGGAACTCTTCAAGTACGACCCGACGCACCCCGAGTGGTTCAGGACTCCCCGGGAAGTGGTGCCGCTCTGCAACAACGCCGTCAGGGATCGGATCCTTGCCATGATGCCCATGTGTGACTCGCATGGCTTGGACCGCACGTGGATCGCCCCGAAGCCCATCGACGTCCTCAACTTCTACGACAACCTCGCCGAGGTGGCGAAGAACAAGGAGGACCTCAAGCTGCACACGCGGGACACCACCGACCAGGAGATCGCCTACATAGCTTCTCGGGCCGAGGAGGCCGCCGCAGCCGTGGCGGCAGGAGTTTTCGGATTCTCGCCGGAGGAGGCGGAGGCTGAGGACGCGTCCACCCAGGCGGAGGAGGCGGAGATTCGCAGGTTGCTGAATCTTCCACCCGACGCGCTCGCCGGGGTCCCCTCGCTGAGGCACTCCAGGATCCACGGGATCGCGGCGGAGGCCGCGGCAATGGAGGGCACCGCCGGAGGGAGCAGAGGCGCCGCAAGGGGCGGAGGCGCCAAGGGAAAGGGGGCCGCGGCGCAGGACGCTGGGCCCAGTGAGCTGGCCGGGGCAGAGGAGGAGGAGGAGGCCGAGGACTCCGGCGGATCCACGGAGTTGTACGCCGACGACCTCTCCTCGTCGGAGAGCTCCCCGCCTCCGGCAAGCCCGAGGCAGTCCCCGGCGAAGCGCCTCCGCAAGGCGGCGACGGGGGAGAGGGCGCAAGCGCCCCGGCAACAGCCACCTCGCCGGGCAGCTCCCCGGGGGAGCCAAGCTGCGCCAAGGCCGTCCGGCGCACCAGCCGCAGCGGAGGCGGCCCGTGCGCGGACCACGACGGAGGTGCCTCGCAGGCCGGCAGCGAGCCGGCAAGGGTCTTCTCGGAGCGGAGCAACGGCTCCGCCCGCCTCTCGGGCGCCGGCAACCACAGGGGCTGGGTCTTCGCAGCCCCCAGCCCCGGTGAACACCAAGCGCGCGAGGGAGTCTTCGTCTTCCGCTCCTCGCGCCGACGCGCCCACGGTGGAGTATGACTTCTCCGCCCTGAGCGAGGACGACGAGGAGGACCAGGAGTAAGAATCCAAGACTTTATATCTTCTCCATTTCTGTCTTGACTTTTTTTGATGATGTTGACTCTGTTTATTGTTCTGATTTCAGGACCCTGGCCCATCGCGCGGCGAAGAAGGCCAAGGCGCCCGAGGTCGAGGTCGCGGAGGACTTGGCAGCTGCGGCAACAGAGGGTGTGCCGGAACCGAGCCTGCAGGACCCGAGCCCTGCTCCGAGGAGCAGCCCCCAGCGCAGCCCGCAGCGCAGCCCCCAGCGTAAGTCTGGGGTTTTCTCTTCTCGCTTGTCGGGGTACGCCTGAGGGTTTGGTTTTGTCTTCATGTCTTGACGTTTCTTGTCTTGTTCCGTGCAGAGGTGGAGCCCCAGCGGGAAGAGCGCCCGGAGACCACTGCTGAGGAGCCGCAGGCCCCGCCATCCCCGCCAAGGCAGAACTCTCCGGCAAGGGAGAGTACTCCGCCGAGGGCGGGTACTCCGCCGAGGCAGAGTACCCCGCCAAGGGCGAGCAGCCCGGCGAGGGCGGCCACTGCGCCAAGGCCGAGCTCCCCGGCGAGGGAGCCCGCCGCTGAGGACGTCCGCCAAGGTAAGTTTTGTGACTTGTCTTCTTGGCTTGCCTCTTTTTTGGATATTTGCTTGAGTCTTGAACTTCTTTTTCTTCTTCTTCTTTTTAGATCTTCCTCCTCCCGCGCCCATGGAGACGGAGGTCATCGACCTTGAGGAGGAGGGCGCGCAGGGCGGCGGCGGCGACGCTCCTGTCGTCGAGGAGATGGCCGAGGCCGCCGAGCCGGCCGCGCAGGAGACTGCTCCGGCTGCAGAGGCAGCGGCCGGGGAGAGGGACGGTGACCGCACCGCCAACCCGGAGGCGGCGGGAGCATCAGATGCTGCACCGGTCACCGGCCCCTCCGCCAGCGAGGAGCAGAGGTACTATCTCGAGGCCCCCAATGGCGTCTTCATCCAGATGCCTTGGGGGTCTTCATCGCGAGCTCCTGCGGAGGGCGAGGCGTTCGACGGAGAAGTCCTCGCCTCCGCAGGCCTGAAAATCGTCGAGGCGCCCGGCGGGAGTGAGGGGCCCGAGGAGGAGAGATTGCTCCACCAGCTCCTGGCCCTTTACCGGGCCAGGCAGGCGAAGCTGGCCTCCCGGGAGGCCCTTGCCGCCAAGGCCGCGGCGGAAATGGAGAAGCGTGCGGCGGAGCTCAGCGCCGCCAATCAGGCAGCCCTCCGCGAGGTGGCGGAGGAGCGGGAGCGTCTCGCCGGCGAGTACCAGGAATGGGTGCTCGAGAAAGCTGAAGCGGAAGAACAGCAGCGTCTCGCCGGGGTGGAGATGTCCCGGCGAGAAGGAGAGCTCGCGCAGCGGAAGGTCGAGCTGGACTCCCATGAGGAGGACCTTACCGCTCGCGAGGCTGCCCTTGGCGGGGAGCTGAAGGAGGCGAAAGCCGCCGCGGTTGCCGCGGAAGATGCCAAGAAAGAGCTCGCCGCCAAGGTTGAACAGTTGGAGAAGGCGATGAAGGTGAGCGCCGAGAAGGTTGCCGCGCTCATCTTGGAGCGCGAGAAGGATGCTCACACAAACTCCGAGCTTCAGGTGAGTCTCTCCAAGAGGGGCGACGAGCTGAAGGCCGCCAAGGACTCCATTGAGGACTTGGAGCTGAAGGTCACCACTCTGAAGGAATCGCTCGACGCTGCCCGGGCTCAGGAGACCAAGTTGAAGGATGAGCTCCGCAAGGAGCGGACCTTGGTGGAGAACGTCAACAAGGCGTCCGAGCTTTTCCGGCAGACTATTGAATTGTGGACCGAAGACCTAGTTTCTTCTGCGTCCAATATTGACCAAGAGCTGCTGGCGTTGAAGGTCGAACATCTCATCTATTCGCCGGATCCGGATCTCCCGCACAGTGCCAGGCTCAGCCTCTTCTTCAGAGGGATCGCGCCGGCCCTTGCAAGTCTCCGGAACCGCATCTCCGCGCAGCTGGCCGAGGAGTCGCGCCTGCTCTGCGCGGGAACTCTGGAGCGGGTGCTGACGAAGATCGTGTACCGCAACCCGGGAATCAACCTCACGAACGTTCTTCGCAGCTTGCCGGCTGATGCAGACACGGAGGCCCTGAAGGAGCAGGTCGGCCACATCATCGCCAAGGTGGCAAAGCTTGGCAGGAAGGAGGGCGACCGCGTAGACTAGGGCTCCATTTATCTTTATCTTTTTGTTGCTGCACATTATGTCATGAACTTATTAGTCCATTGCGACAAGTTATCCTCTGTAAGATATTTACTCTATTTTGATCAATCAGTGCAATGTTATCTTCCTTGTTTCAATCTTTGACTTTGTATGTTCTTCACCCTACGCTCCCGGGGAGCTTGCCGGCAAGGGGCCTTTGCCGCGAGCGCTGAGTGCTGGACTCTGAGCAGCCTGCTGGCCAAGGTCCTCGTCGGCAAGCAACCTTGCCGCAGCTGGTCGCAACGCACTTAGCTTGCTGAGCGTACTCGGAAACGAAGCAAGGGCGCGACACTTGTCGCAGCTCACTTAAATCGTTGAGTGAACTCGAAAACAAGATAAGGGTGCGGCAAGCTACGGGTAGGTTCCTCCGCGCACAGGTTTTCCATACAAAATGTGATCGTTCAAGGAAGACAACTAAAATTTAAAATTTGAACTGGTCAAATTCTAACAACTTATCTTTCATATGCTGCTCGCTTATATTGCTTGCTTTCCGGTAAGACTCCTCTTTCTTGAACATCACTTGGTTCCTCTTCCACCTCCTTCCCCCCCGGCAAACTTGTGCGCGAGGAACGTTCCTTCTGCTTTAAGAGGAAAGAAAAGGGAGAGGGAAACAAGCATATTGCCTTTCGGCGTGCTAATGCTTACCGTATACTTGAGTGTTGCATCAAACACCAAATAGAACATGCAAATAGCAAAGAAAGGCATGCAAAAGGCGATCGATGCGAAAAACACGAAAACTTTACTGATGCACGGGGTCTGCGCCCGGCTTTGTACAAAGGGTTACATGCGACAGCGGCAAGGCTTGTACAAAAGGTGGTTGTCGGAGCGGATCACGGCAACCGCGCCTTAGGGGTGAAACTTGCGAAGATGCTCTATGTTCCAGGAGTTGCTCACCGGTAAGCCTTCTTCGGTCTCGAGGCGGACAGCGCCGGGCCTCGTAACTTGTCTCACCCGATAAGGGCCTTCCCACTTTGGCGTCAACTTGTTGGAATTCTTGGCGGACTGAACACGCCGAAGAACAAGGTCGCCTTCCTCGAGACTCCTGGCCTTGACTTTGCGGCTATGGTAGCGGCGCAAAGCTTGCTGGTATCGAGCAGCTCGTACAGCAGCCTGGAGACGTCCCTCCTCAAGGAGCAATGCGTCATCTTGCCGCAACTGCTCTTGCTCGAGCTCATCATAAGCAAGCACTCGAGGAGATCCGTATACGAGTTCCGTGGGGAGAACTGCCTCTGCTCCATAGACTAGAGCAAAGGGTGTCTGTCCGGTGGCTCGACTTGGTGTCGTTCTGATTGACCAAAGAGCCGCCGGCAGCTCCTCTATCCAATTTCTTCCACACTTGCGCAGCCTGTCAAAGGTCCTTGTCTTGAGTCCGCGCAGCACTTCAGCATTTGCCCTCTCCGCTTGACCGTTGCTCCTCGGGTGAGCAACAGAAGCGAAACAGACCTTGGCGCCAAGGTCTTGGACATACTGCATGAAGGTGCGACTAGTGAATTGCGTACCGTTGTCGGTGATAATCCTGTTAGGGATCCCGAAACGGCAAACAATCGACCTGAAGAACCTGACTGCTGACTGTGCTGTCACCTTCCTCACTGGCTCCACTTCTGGCCACTTTGTGAACTTGTCGATTGCAACGTACAAGTACTCAAAGCCCCCGACAGCATGAGGGAAAGGGCCGAGGATGTCGAGCCCCCAGACCGAGAAGGGCCATGACAAAGGGATTGTTTGGAGAGCTTGAGCTGGCTGATGGATTTGCTTGGCATGGAACTGGCACGCTTCACACTTGGTTACTAGTGCAGTTGCATCTTGGAGGGCTTCTTGTCAAAAGAACCCTTGCCGGAAAGCTTTCCCGGCAAGCGCCCTTGCGCCAATGTGGTGGCCGCATATGCCTCCGTGTATTTCCGCCAACAGCTTCTGTCCATCTTCTCTGGAGATGCACTTCAACCTGACACCATTGAGTCTCCTTCTGTACAGCTCGTTATCCACGAACTGATACATACTTGACTGCCTGGTTATCTTCTCTATCTCTTGAGGGTCGTCGGGAAGTTCTCCAGTTTGCAGAAAACGGACGATCTGCTGCGCCCATGCCGGAGCCCGAGGCTCGACGGCAAGGACTAAAGGCTCGAGGGCCGCTGCGGGAACCCCAGCTTCTAAGGCAAGGACCTCTGGTTCTGCCGGAGCTGACGGTCCCCCGGCAAGCTCGCCGGGGCGAGGCTTGCCGGGAACGTTTGCTTCAACTGTACAAGCCCGAGGACTTGCAGGAGCAAACTGTTCCTCAGCGTTCTAGTTGTTGATCTTGGGGACCTTGGCGGCGGTTTCAGGAAGATCCGCCGGCAAGTAGTCGCCGGAGACCAACTTTCTCTTCTTGGACTGCCCAATTGATGGTGTAACGGATGGCTGAGTCAGCTTGAGTAAGAAGGTCCCTGGTTCCACAGGCAACTTCATCGCGGCGCACTTCGAAAGGCCGTCTGCAATTTCATTTTGAGCTCTCGGGACGTGCTCCATCTGCAAACCTTCAAAGCGCTCTTCAAGCTTTCTCACTTCATCGACATAAGCTTCCATCAAAGGGCTCTGATAGCTCTTGTTAACTTGTCGGACCACCAACTGAGAATCTCCCCGCACAATCAGCTTTCTGATCCCAAGTTCGGCCGCAATCCTGAGGCCGGCAAGCAAGCCTTCATATTCTGCAGTGTTGTTTGTCGCTTGCTCCCTGGGAAAGTGCATCTGGATAACATACTTGAGGTGCTCTCCAGTGGGCGCGATGAGTACCACGCCAGCACCGGCGCCTTGCAGCGAGAAGGCACCGTCGAAATACATTACCCATTCACTTGTCGCTTCTTGTACGGGTGCACTTGTTTCTTGAACTTCTTCTTCTGGCGTTGGGGTCCACTCAGCTATGAATTCTGCCAAAGCTCGGCTCTGTATGGTTGAAGTACTTTCAAACTTGAGTCCAAAGCTCGACAGCTCCAGTGCCCACTCAACGATCCTGCCTGTTGCTTCTGGATTGTGCAGTATCCTCTTCAACGGAAAGCGAGTGACCACTGTTATCTCATGGGCTTGGAAGTAATGGCGCAGCTTTCTCGAGGCCATGAGGAGGCCGAAAAGCAATTTTTGCACACCAGAGTATCTTGATCTAGCCCCCTGGAGAAGGGAACTTACAAAATACACTGGGCGCTGCACCATCTTCTTCCGCATCTCTCCTTGCTCCTCCGCAGAGTTATCCTTGTCGGGGCCAGAGCTTGTCGGAGCAGCCCCCTGCTTGTCGCTGGATTCGCTTGCCGGTGGTGCTGATTCCTCGTCGGACTCCCTCTCCGCTACTAACGCAGCACTAACCACCTGGTTGGTTGCCGCTAGGTATAGCAACAACTTTTCCTGTGGTTTAGGTGCGACAAGTATAGGAGTGGAAGACAGGTACCGTTTCAAATCCTGCAACGCCGCCTCCGCTTCCGGAGTCCACTTCATGGGACCTGCCTTCTTCAAGATTTTGAAGAAAGGTAGGGCGCGTTCTGCAGACTTTGAAATGAACCTACTGAGGGCAGCAACACAACCTGCAAGCCTTCTGACATCCTTGACGCGCTTCGGGGCCTCTATCTGCTCAATGGCTTTGATTTTATCGGGGTTAGCTTCAATCCCCCTCTGTGATACAAAGAACCCGAGAAGCTTGCCGGAGGGAACTCCAAAGACGCACTTCTCGGGGTTCAACTTGAGTTGTATCCTGCGCAGGTTCTGAAACGTTTCTTCCAAGTCTTGAATCAGGGTTTCTTTGCTCTTGCTCTTCACCACGATGTCATCCATGTAAGCTTCTACATTTCTATGGATCTGTGGCTCAAAAGCAGTGTACACTACCCTTGCAAAGGTTGAGCCTGCATTCTTCAATCCAAATGGCATGCGGATAAAGCAATAAGTGCCACACGGAGTGATGAATGCAGTCTTCTCTTCATCTTCCTTGGCCATGAAAATCTGATGATAGCCTGAGTATGCATCAAGAAAGCAGAGTAGCTCACATCCGGCAGTGGAGTCAACGATCTGGTCAATGCGCGGCAAAGGGAATGGATCCTTGGGACATGCTTTATTGACATCAGTGAAGTCTATACACAGTCTCCACTTCCCGTTGGCCTTGCGCACGACGACTGGGTTTGCCAACCACGTCGGATGGATCACACCTCTAACTAGGCCTGCTGCCTCTAGCTTCTTGATTTCCTCGTTGATGAACTCTTGGCGCTCCACGGCTTGCTTCCTCACTTTCTGTTTGATGGGCCGCGCGTGAGGACAGACAGCAAGCTTGTGCTCAATCACCTTCCTGGGAACACCGGGGATGTCAGATGGTTGCCAGGCAAACACATCGACATTCGCCCGCAGGAAGGCAACGAGCGCGCTTTCCTATTTGCTGTCAAGGGTGGCACTGATGGTGAAGGTACCACCAGTGCCGTCCTCCTTTGCGGACACTTTCTTGGTTGCCGGAGGAGCAGCCATTCCTTTCTTACTCTTGCCGGTGGAGCTCGATGGAACGTCCTCGACGGCAGCGCAGCACTCCGAGGAGGTGCGGTTGCCGGAGTGGGTCCCAGAGCACTTGCCGGACTTGGTCTTCGTCTTCTTCCCCCTGGGAGCTTCAGCGGCAAGAGTATCCTTCTCGGCCGCAGCTGCCGCATCCCGGTAAATCTTGTCGGCGCAAATAAGCGCATCCTTCTTGTCGCTGTGGACAGTGATGACGCTTATCGGCCCCGGCATCTTCAGCACGTTGTAGGCATAGTGGGAAGCTGCCATGAACTTGGCGAGGGCAGGACGGCCAAGTATTCCATTGTAGGGCAATGGAATATCGGCGACGTCAAAGGTGATGCGCTCAGTCCTGAAGTTGAGCTCCCCGCCAAAGGTCACCGGCAGAGTGATCTTTCCCTTGGGCTTGCTCCTTCCCGGGTTGATTCCTTGGAATGAACCGGTCTCTTCGAGCTCGCCATCTTGAATCTGGAGTTTCTTGATCACAGCAGAGGAGATCAAGTTCAGCCCGGCCCCGCCGTCAACCAACATTTTGGTGACCTTGAGGTTGCGGATGGTGGGAGAAACCAGCATCGGCAAGCACCCGACCGCAGTGGTGCGGTCAGGGTGATCCTCAAGGTCAAAAACGATGGGCGTGCTGGACCATTTGAGGAGCCTGCGCGACTCCACGGGCGGCTCCGCTGCGTTCACCTCACGCACCCACTGTTTTAGCTGGCGGTGGGAGGTGTGCAGGGAGGCGCCACCGTCGACGCACAGGACCTCCGTGGCCTTCTGGAACTCCTGCTCGCTGTTCTCGTCGTCCTCCATGTCTTCATCGTCGTCTTCGTCGTTGTCGCGGCCCCGGGGAGGTCGATCTCCTTGCCGCTGCTTAGCCTTGCCGCGGCGTCCTCCCCGGCCGTTGAACGGCCGCTTCTTGCTGGGCTCTTCCCCGCCACCTTGGGCCTTCTCCTTGTCGCGCCTCTCGTACTCAGCTTTTTGCTGCTCGACGAGATACTCGACGCGCTTGCAGTTGGAGAGATCGTGACCCATGGTGCGGTGGATCTTACAGTATTGCTTGTCGGAGCTACCCGGCTTGTCGGCCGCCGCCGCAGGGGCAGGCTCCTTGCCGGAGCCGCCAGCCTGCGCTTGCTTGGCGGGGGCCTCCTTGCCGGACTTCTCGACGGCAAGCACCTCCTTCTTGCCCTTCTTTCTGTTGTTCCGCCGCCGGCTCTTCTTTGCCGGGGCGGCGTCGTCGCTGTCGCTTCCCCCCGCGCCAGTATCTTCCCCGGGGAGTCTCCTCCCCTCTTCTGCGCGTGCGCACTTGTCAGCAAGAGCATAGAGCTCGCTGACGTCCCGAATCTTCGTCATCGCCATCTCCTCACGCATGCGGCGGTTACGCACGTTCTGATGAAACGCGCTGATAACCGCGGCAGGGTGAACGTCAGGGATGTTGTGCTGCACCCGGCTGAAGCGTTGGATATACTTGCGCAGGGGCTCACCCTCCTTCTGGGCCAAGATGTGGAGATCGCTCTCCTGGCCATGGGGTTTGTGGCCGCCGGTGAAGGCGCCAACGAACTGGTGGCAGAGGTCGGCCCAAGAAGAGATGGAACCTTCCGGCAAGTGCATGAGCCACGAACGGACGTTCGGCTTTAGCACGAGCGGGAAGTAATTCGCCAAGATCTTCTCGTCGCGCCCCCCGGCAGCTTGCACTGCGATGGTGTAGACGCTGAGAAACTCCGAGGGGTGCGTCTTGCCGTCGTACTTCTCCGGTACGTCGGGCTTAAAATTCTTCATGCTGGGCCACTGGACGCGCCGCAGCTCGCGGGTGAACGCAGGGCAGCCTGCCGCGTACGGCAAGTCGCCTGGTTCACCGGGCGCGTGCGCGTCGACAGTGTTCCCAGCTCTCTTGTCGGATTGTCGCCGAGCTTCTCGGCGGCGCTCGATTGTGGTCCGAGCGTCTTCATCTCGCCGGTCGTCGAGGACTTGGCGCTGGTCCCGACGGGCCCGCGGGTCCGACGAGGCTGTGGAGCCGTCGTCGGGGTTGTTCCGGCGGGGCGGCGTCTTCTGCTTCTGCGGCGGGGAGTGCACGCTTGTCGCACCCCCGGCAGTCTTGTCGCCGATAGCCTTCGTCTTCTCAGCTTGCCGCGGCCGTGATGTCGACGGCTGCTGTGGAGAATCGTTGTTGGCGAAGTCTATCAGGCTTCGGATGGTGGCCCTCCATTCTTCGGCCTTGTCGGCCGCTGGAGGAAAGTCGAGGAGCAGTTGCGCTCTTGCGAGCGCTTCCGCTGGAGTGGAAGGGAACGCGGGCGAGCGGTGCGAGGAGCGGGATACGCTCGGACTTCTAACAACGTTAGAAGGAGCGGGGTCCCGCGCCGGCGCCTTCGCTTTGCTTGTGCCAGGACGGGGGTCCGGGGCGTCCCGCGAGCCTCCGGTTTGGCCTTGTCCCAGCAAGCGGATACCACCTCCCGTGGTATGGCGCTGCTGGGTCGTCGTGTGCTGCGATGGACGCGGCGCGTCCACGGAGACCGAGGTTCGGTCGTCCGTCCTGTTCTTGGATCTGGTGGCGCCGTGAGTGTCCTCACCGGCAACCACCCTTCCGACGGCGTCTCCCCCGCCCACCGTTGGCTCCGGTGGCGGCGGGTGAGACGCAGACGGGCCTCCGACCTCCGAAGCCTTGTTCTTCGGGGCCATGGAGTTGTCGCTGATGAAGTTGCTGATGAAGCTGGAGAGGTTGATGAAGAATGCGCCCGCGCGAACGCCGGATCAGGTTCGCACAACCTCGACGCCCCCTACCTGGCGCGCCAAAGATGTCGGGGGAAACTGTCCGCCACGAACACCTATGGGACCGGAGCCCCTTGTCTGTGCGGTACGAGGGCGGAGGGAGCACAAAGAGCAGATCGTAGCGAGCACGCGGGCAGTTTTACCCAGGTTCGGGCCGCGGTAGACGCGTAAAACCCTACTCCTGCTTAGTTGTGTATTGAGTTTGAGCGCTCGGGAGCTTGAAGAAGCAGCTACACCAAGCGCGAGAGTGATCTAGGTTCCGAACCCCCTCCACGTTGTGCATGGGCCTCCTTTTATAGTGCAAGGGGTCACCGACAGGTGTCAACGTAGGAGAAAGGGGTAAAAATGTAAAAGAGGTGGTAGTTGCAACAGTGCGGGAACAGTGGAGCTACAGTACAGAACAGTGGTCTATACCTACTTTAACAGTGGGGGACAAGGGCATTTAATGCCCGTCGCCGTCGACCCCAAAAGCTCCCGCCTTAGCGTCTCCGTCCGCCACGGCGACGGATCCATCACCGTGGAGTGCCACCGTGTCCCCCAGGCTGCACAGCCATCCGCCACGCGCCCCTGGATAGGCCCCAGGGTGACGCGTGGGCCGATGAGCTGGAGCGCGGGCACACAGCGCATCCTCCCCGGCAAGCACCTTGCCGGGGCCTTGATCTTGCCGGGCCCGGGAGCTTGCCGCTCCCCGGGCCCCTTGCCGGGGCGCATATAGCGCCGAGGTGTTGTCTTCTAGTCTTCCTGGCAAGCTCCTCTTGCCAGGGTCTTGTGTTAGCGGAACGGTCTTGAGCCTGGTACGGCCTTCCCGGCAAGCTCCTCTTGCCGGGGTCTCGATCTCATGTCTTGTATACTTTGTTTTTGAATGGTTTAATAGGGAGCAGGAAGGTCTCCGGCGAGCACGCGGTAAACCCTGCCGCGGGAAGCTGCAGCTGCCCATGCACAAGTTGGGGTACTGAGGTACCCCTACCTTAGTACACCGACAGCCCGGCTTTGTACAAAGGATTACATGCAACAGCGGCAAGACTTGTACAAAAGGTGGTTGCCGGAGCGGGTCACAGCAACCGCGCCTTATGGGTAAAACTTGCGAAGATGCTCAATGTTCCAGGAGTTTCTCACCGGAAAGCCATCTTCGGTCTCTAGGCGGACAGCGCCGGGCCTAGTGACTCGTTTCACCCGATAAGGGCCTTCCCACTTCGGCGTCAACTTGTTGGAATTCTTGGCGGACTGAACGCGCCGAAGAACAAGGTCGCCTTCCTCGAGACTTCTGGCATTAACTTTGCGGCTATGGTAGCGGCGCAAAGCTTGCTGGTAGCGAGCAGCTGGCACAGCAGCCTGAAGACGGTCCTCCTCAAGGAGCAGCGCGTCATCTTGTCGCAGCTGCTCTTGCTCGAGCTCATCATAAGCGAGCACTCGAGGTGACCCGTATACGAGTTCCATGGGGAGAACTGCCTCTGCTCCATAGACTAGAGCAAAGGGTGTGTGTCCAGTGGCTCGATTCGGCGTCGTCCTGATCGACCAAAGAACCACTGGCAGCTCCTCGATCCAGTTTCTTCCGCACTTGTGCAGCCTGTCGAAAGTCCTTGTCTTGAGTCCGCGCAGCACTTCAGCGTTTGCTCTCTCCGCTTGACCGTTGCTCGTCGGGTGAGCAACAGAAGCGAAGCAGACCTTGGCGCCAAGGTCTTGGACATATTGCATGAAGGTGCGACTTGTGAATTGTGTGCCGTTGTCGGTGATGATCCTGTTAGGGATCCCGAAACGACAAATAATCGACCTGAAGAACTTGACTGCTGACTGCGCGGTCACCTTTCTCACTGGTTCCACTTCCGGCCATTTGTGAACTTGTCGATTGCAACGTACAAGTACTCAAAGCCCCCGGCTGCGCGGGGAAAGGGGCCGAGGATGTCGAGCCCCCAGAACGAAAAATGGCCAGGATAAAGGGATCGTCTGGAGAGCTTGAGCTGGCTAGTGTATCTGCTTGGAATGGAACTGGCACGCTTCACACTTGGTTACTTGTGCAGTTGCATCCTGGAGGGCTTCTGGCCAAAAGAAACCTTGCCGGAACGCCTTGCCGGCAAGTGCTCTTGTGCCAATGTGGTGGCCACATATGCCTCCATGTATCTCTGCCAACAGCTTCTGTCCATCTTCCCGGAGAATACACTTCAATTTCACACAATTGAGTCTTCTTCTGTACAGTGTGCTGTCAACAAACTGGTACATACTTGACTGCCGAGCTACTCTTTCCGCTTCTTCTTGCTCTTCGGGAAGTTCTCCTGTCTGGAGGAAACGGACAATCTGCTGCACCCATGCTGGAGCTCGCGGCTCGACAACAAGGACAAAAGGCACATCTCCTGCCGCGGGAACGTCCGCTTCTACGGCAAGAACCTGTGGCTCAGCCGGAGCTTGACCTTCCCCGGCAAGCTTGCCGGAGCAAAACTTGTCGGGAGCGTCTGCTTCAACTGTACAAACCCTAGGGCTTGCAGGAGCAGATTGCCCCTCAGCATTGTTTGTGTTGATTTTGGGGACTTTCTTGGCGGCGGCTTTGGGAAGCTCTGCCGGAAAATAGTCACCGGAAACCAACTTCCTCTTCTTGGTCTGTCCAGTTGATGGTGTTACGGATGGCTGAGTCAGCTTGAGCACAAAGATCCCTGGTTCCACAGGCAACTTTAGTGCGGCGCACTTCGACAGGCCATCTGCGATGTCTTTCTGAGCTCTTGGAACATGCTCCATCTGTAGGCCGTCGAAGTGTTCTTCAAGCTTTCTCACTTTGTCGACGTAAGCTTCCATCAACGGGCTCTGATAGTTCTTGTTCACTTGGCGGACGACAAGTTGCGAGTCACCCCTTACAATAAGCTTCTTGATCCCAAGGTCTGCCGCGATCCTGAGACCGGTAAGCAAACCCTCATACTCTGCAGTATTGTTTGTCGCTTGCTCCTTGGAAAAGTGCATTTAAACCACGTACTTGAGGTGTTCTCCGGTGGGTGCGACAAGCAGCACACCAGCACCTACGCCTTGCAGCGAGAAGGCACCATCAAAGTGCATTATCCACTCTTTGCTTGCTTCCTTGACGGGGATGCTCGTCTCTGGGATTTCTTCGTCTGGTGTTGGCGTCCACTCTGCTATAAACTCTGCCAATGCTCTGCTGTGGATAGTTGAAGTGCTTTCAAATTTGAGGCCAAAGCTTGACAGTTCCAGCGCCCACTGAACAATCCTGCCTGTCGCTTCTGGATTTTGTAGTATCCTCTTTAGCGAAAGCGAGTGACCACAATTATCTCATGTGCTTGGAAGTAGTGGCGCAGCTTTCTCGAGGCCATGAGAAGGCTGAAAAGCAACTTCTGCACACCAGAATACCTTGACCTAGCCCCCTGCAGAAGGGAGCTAACAAAATAAACTGGGCGCTGCACCATCTTTTTCCGCACCTCCTCTTGCATCTGCGCAGATCCGTCCTTGTCGGGACCAGAGCTTGTCGGGGAAGCCCCCTGCTTGTCGTTGGATGCGCTTGCCGCAGTTGCTGGCTCATCGTCTGCCTCCCTCTCCGCTACTAACGCAGCACTAACCACTTGATTGGTTGCCGCTAGGTACAGCAGCAACTTCTCTTGTGGTTTAGGTGCGACAAGTATTGGAGTAGAGGACAGGTACCTCTTCAAGTCTTGCAGCGCAGCCTCCGCTTCCGGAGTCCACTTCATTGGACCTGCCTTTTTCAAGATTTTGAAAAACGGCAGGGCGCGCTCTGCTGACTTAGAGATAAACCTGCTGAGAGCAGCCACGCAACTGGCAAGTCTTCGCACATCCTTGATGCGCTTCGGTGCTTCGATTTGCTCAATGGCCTTGATCTTGTCGGGATTGGCTTCAATCCCCCTCTGGGACACAAAGAACCCGAGAAGCTTGCCGGAAGGGACTCCAAACACACACTTCTCGGGGTTAAGCTTGAGTTGGATCTTGCGCAGATTTGCAAAGGTCTCATCTAAGTCTTGAACTAGGGTAGCCCTATCCTTGCTCTTAACCACTATGTCATCCATGTACGCTTCTACATTTCTGTGGATCTGTGGCTCAAAAGCTGTATGGACCACCCTTGCAAACGTTGAACCAGCATTCTTCAAACCAAAAGGCATCCGTATGAAGCAGTAAGTGCCACATGGAGTGATGAATGCGGTCTTCTCTTCATCTTCTTCTGCCATGAAGATCTGATGGTATCCTGAGTATGCGTCAAGAAACGAAAGCAGATCACATCCAGCCGTGGAGTCAACAATCTGGTCAATGCGCGGCAAGGGAAATGGGTCTTTGGGACAAGCTTTATTCACATCGATGAAGTCGATACAAAGCCTCCATTTCCCATTTGCCTTACGCACGACAACAGGATTGGCCAGCCACGTCGGATGGAGCACTCCTCTGACAAGGCCTGCTGCTTCCAGTTTCTTGATTTTTTCTGTTATGAACTCTTGGCGCTCCACTGCTTGCTTTCTAACCTTCTGCTTGACGGGCCGCGCGTGAGGACAAACGGCAAGCTTGTGCTCAATCACTTTGCTGGGAACACCGGGGATGTCGGATGGTTGCCATGCAAATACATCGACGTTCGCTCACAGGAAAGCAACGAGTGCGCTTTCCTATTTAGGGTCAAGCGTGGCACTGATGGTGAAAGTACCACCAGTGCCGTCCTCCTTGGCGGGCACCTTCTTTGTCTCTGGTGGAGCTGCCATCGTCTTCTTACACTTGCCGGTGGAGCTCGATGGAGCGTCCTCGACGGCAGCGCAGCGCTCCGAAGAGGTGTGTTTGCCGGAGTGGGCACCAGAGCTCTTGCCGGACTTGATCTTCTTCCCCTCGGGAGCTTCAGCGGCAAGTGTCTTGCGCTCTGTTGTGGCTGCTGCCTCCCGATAAATCTTGTCGGCGCAGATAAGGGCATCTTTCTTGTCGCCAGGGACAGAGATGACGCTTATCGGGCCTGGCATCTTGAGCATGTTGTAGGCATAGTAAGAGGCTGCCATAAACTTGGCGAGTGCTAGACGGCCAAGTATCCCATTGTAAGGCAATGGGATATCGGCAACGTCAAAAGTGATCCTCTCAGTCCTGAAGTTCAGCTCGCCGCCAAACGTTACTGGCAACGTGATCTTCCCCTTCGGCTTGCTCCTTCCCGGGTTGATCCCTTGGAATGTGCTGGTTTCTTCGAGCTCGTTGTCGGGGATCTGGAGTTTCCGAACCACAGCGGAGGAGATCAAGTTCAAGCCGGCCCCGCCGTCAACTAACATCTTGGTGACCTTGAGGTTGCGGATAGTTGGTGAAACCAACATCGGCAAACACCCGACCGCAGTTGTGCGATCAGGGTGGTCCTCAATGTCAAAGATGATAGGCGTGCTAGACCACTTCAGGAGCTTGCGCGATTCGACAGGTGGTTCTGCCGCATTGACTTCACGCACCCACTGCTTGAGTTGGCGGTGCGAAGTGTGCAGAGAAGCACCGCCTTCAACGCACAAAACTTCTGTGGCTTTCTGAAACTCCTGCTCGATGTTCTCCGCATCATCCATGTCTTCGTCTTCGTCGTCGTCTTCATCCTTGTCGCGGCCGCGGAGAGGTCTGTCTCCTTGCCGCTGCTTGGCCTTGCCGCGGCGTCCTCCCCAGCCGTTGAATGGCCGCTTCTTGCCGGATCCTCCATCACCTCCTTGGGCCTTCTCCTTTTCGCGTCGCTTGTACTCAGCTTTTTGCTGCTCGATGAGGTACTCGACCCTCTTGCAGTTCTGTAGGTCGTGGCCCTTGGTGCGATGGATCTTACAATACTGCTTGTCGGTGCCGTCCTGCTTGTCAGCGGCAGCCATAGCCTGGCAGTTGGTGCACGCGGCAGTCTCCTTGCCGGAGCTACCAACTTGGGCTTTCTTGGCGCTGGCCTCCTTGCCGGACTGCTCAACGACTAGCACTTCCTTGTTCTTCTTATTCCTGTTGTTCCACCGCCGGTTCTTCTTTGCCGAGGCGGCATCTTCACTGTCAGATCCCCCTGCTCCTGTATCCTCTCCGGGGAGTTTCCTCCCCTCTTCAGCATGTGCACACTTGTCGGCCAGGGCGTACAGCTCGCTGACGTCCCTGATCTTGCACATCACCATCTCCTCCCTCATCCTACGGTTACGCACGTTCTGGTGGAACGCGCTGATAACCGCGGCAGGGTGGATGTCTGGGATGTTGTGTTGCACGCGACTGAACCTCTGGATATACTTGCGCAGGGGCTCTCCTTCCTTCTGGGCGAGCAGATGAAGGTCACTCTCTTGGCCATGTGGCTTGTGGCCGCCTGTGAAGGCGCCGACAAACTGATGGCACAGGTCTGCCCAAGAAGAAATGGAGTTGTCCGGCAAGTGCATGAGCCAAGATCTGACGTTTGGCTTGAGCACCAGCGGAAAGTAGTTTGCGAGTATCTTCTCGTCTCGTCCCCCAACAGCCTGCACTGCGATGGTGTAGATGCTGAGGAACTCCGACGGATGTGTCTTGCCGTCGTACTTCTCCGGTACGTTGGGCTTGAAGTTCTTCATGCTGGGCCACTGGACTTGCCGCAGCTCAAGGGTGAACGCGGGGCAACCTACCGCGTACGGCAAGTCGCCTGGTCCCCCTGGTGCTTGCATGTCAACAGTGGGCCCAGCACGCTGGTCGGATTGACGTCACGCTTCTCTTCGACGCTCGATGCGGGTCCGAGCGTCCTCTTGTTGTCGATCGTCGAGAACTTGGTGCTGATCGCGGCGAGCTCGCGGATCTGATGACGCAGTGGAGTCGTCATCGATGTTGATTCGGCGAGTCGGCGATTTCGGCCTTCGGGGCGGGGAGTGCACGGTGGTTGCACCCCCAGCAGTTTTGTCGCCATCGGCCCGCGCCTGGCTGGCTTGCCGCGGCCGCGACGTGCTCGGCTGCTGTGGAGTGTCGCCGTTGGCGAAGGCGATGAGACTCTGGATGGTGGCCCTCCAGTCGTCGGCCTTGTCTGCCGCTGGAGGCAAGTCGAGGAGCAGTTGAGCTCGAGCTAGAGCTTCTGTTGGAGTGGCGGGCAGCGGTGGCGAGCGGTGCGAGGAGCGGGATATGCTCGGACTTCTAACTACGTTAGAAGGAGCAGCATCCCGTCCCGGCGACCGTGCCTTGCTCGTGCCAGCATGTTGGTGTGCACGCTGGCCTTGAGCGTCCCGAGATCCGCCAGCTTGACCTTGGCCTAGCAAGCGTATGGTACCTTGAGTACCACGACGCTGCCGGTCTCGCGCCTCCTGGGAGGGGCGCAGTGCATGTACGGACACGGAGGCCTTGGAGTGCGCGTGGTCGTCCGCCTTGTCCTTGGACTTGGTGGCGCCGTGAGTTCCCTCGTCGGCGTCCGTTCTTCCGCCGGCGTCTACCCCACCAGCCGTTGGCTCCGGCGGTGGTGGGATCGACGAGGACGGACCTGCTGCCTCCGAAGCCTTCTTTTTCGGCGGCATGTTGATGGAGTCGATGAAGTTGATGAAGTTGATGAAGTTCTAGCTCGTGTGGACGCCGGATCAGGTTCGCGCAACCTCGACGCTCCCCCCACCTGGCGCGCCAAAGATGTCGGGGAAACTGATCGCCCACGAACACCTATGGGACCGGAGACCCTTCTCGGTACGGCAGGTGGCGGAGGATGCACAAAGAGCGGATCGAGGCGAGCACACGAGCAGTTTACCCAGGTTCGGGCCGCACGGATGCGTAAAACCCTACTCCTGCTTTGGTTTGTATTGTGTTCTTTCTCAGGAGCGAGGAGAGCTATAGTACACTCTAACCGCTAACTAGACCGAGCGTGAGAATGATCGATCTTCGGAACCCCTTCTACGTTGCACATGAGCCTCCTTTTATAGGTCAAAGGGGTCACCGACAGGTGGCAACACAGATGGGGGTAAAAATGTAAAAAGGGTGGTAGTTGGAACAGTGTTCCATACCTAACCCTGACGGCAGGGGACAAGGGCATTAAATGCCCGTCGCCGTCGCCCAAACAGTGCAAAAAGTGGCCGTCAGGGGCGCCACCGTCCGCCACGACAGTAGCCTTGTCATCGCTGCTTGCCACCGTGTACCCCAGGCTGCACAGCCTTCCACCACCTGCGCCCGGGATGGTCCCAGAACGACACGTGGGTGGATGCGCTGGAGCGCGGGTACTGAGTGGAAGCTTGCCGCGGCAAGTGCCTTGCCGCAGTTGCTATCTTGTCGCTTCTGGGAGCTTGTCGCTCACCGGGCCTTACCGCGACGCGTGGCGCGACGCCGCAAGTTCCTTGAGATGCCGTTGATTGGCCTTCCCGGCAAGCTCCTCTTGCCAGGGTCTTGTGCCTTGAGTGGTTTTGTGCCTTGAGTGGCCATCCCAGCAAGCTCCTCTTGTCGGGGTCTTGTCTCTTTGACTTGAATACTTTGTTCTTGAATGGCCCCAAGGGGACCTCGGAGGATCTTGGCGGTCGCTTGGCAAGCCTTGCCGCGGGACGCTGCAACTGCCCGTGCACAAGTTCGGGATACTAAGGTACCCCTACTTTAGTACACCGACACAATGGATTCGGCATACTACGTATTCTTCTTGAAAGGATTGAGAGAGGTATAGCGCAAACTTGGTTAAATCCTCAACGAACCACCGGTAGGATTTGGGAAGAATGAGTGAAATGATACGATAATATAGGAAGATGAATGTTCAATGAACCACCATAAGAATTGAAAACGAACGAAGAAAAGAGAACGAATCGCCAAGAAGAATTAGAAAAAGAAAAAAGGCAATTGAGTAAACTTAGGTACAAAAGAATGAAGGGATCATGAGCAGAGTAGAGAATACTTGAATGATGCACCGAAAGAATTGGAGAAGAAGAGGTGAAAATTGAGAATGAATAAATATTCTGAAATGATAGCCTTCGGAGGATCACAATGGAAATAATTCATGAAATGCTTCATATGATATGAGAAGATTTTCAACAAATGGAATAATTTGCGAGAATAGCATGAAGCTAGAACTACGAATCTTCAAGAGAAAGGACCAAGATTTAGGAGAAATTCTTCTTTGGTCTTCAATGCTGAGAATGACAGCGAGAACCACCATGAAGAATTGGAGATACTCCGAAAGAATGAAAAGATGGAAGGTTCAACCAAGCATGAAAAGAATTTGAAAGCGATCTGAGAGAAGGCATATGACTGATGGAAACCATACTTATGTCACACTTTGAGAAGAATTTCAGAATAACTCCGGAAAAAGAAGAGTCAAGAAAGATCCTGGGAAAAGACCTGTGGGTTAGGGCCCACTCAAAAGAAACACCAATGGAAATGATTCTTGAAAGAGATATTGCACCGGTTGAATTAAATGGCTTGAATGAGATAACAACCTCAAGATAGATTGAACGGATCTAGAATAGAAGTACGATTCTTCCGAGATATCTTGAGCACTCCGGAGAAGAATTAGAGAGAGTTTGGTAAACATGAGAGACTTTGACAAGAATTCCAACATGGGAAAAACAAGTGAAATAAGAGGAAAAGATATGATTAAAACTGGAACTTGAATTTAGTGCACCGGAGAAGAAACGAGAACGAAGAATGATAACTTGAAGCTTCCTTTGCATCTTCGCGAGAAATCACCGGATAACCAACATGGAAGGAAAGAATGAAGGGACTTCACATGAATATAATGGGTACATGATTAAGAATTCTGACTCCATAAAGAAAACGTGTGGGACGGTGGGGAAAAACAAAGACAACTTGGGATGGATGGAATGAACACTGTTGAGAAAACTGAGAATTGATATTGCAAATATCGAAAGGATTGAATTAACTTGAAGAGAACCACACCGGTTGAAAAGAATTTAACATAACAATCTCGACGATCAAGAAGGACTAGCACTCCCATAGAAATATGAGAACATCGATTAGGAAAGATATGGAATCAACACTTGACTTCGAAGCAACTCGAATACCACAATCAAAACAAAAACAAAGGATATATTTGTTGCAACATAATTTTCACAATATTATTCGAACAGAGAATTGAATGAATGAATTCCGTAAGCTTAAATGACACATCAACTTGTTGAGAAGTCACGTGAATAATTGAAGAGTAAACCAACAAGGTAACATATGGAACAAATACATGATAGACCCCAACCTCTTATCATGCATCCGTTGGAAGATTTCCTAAGAGCTATTTGAATTCCCACCTATTATCCCGAAGCTTTCCCGTTATGCAATTTGGTGTTGGGGATACAGGGGAAGCACCGCATATCACACCACTATTAAATCCTACATCCAACTGTATCCATCTGTCAACACATAACCAGGCACCTTCGGAAACCGTTTACCTCACACCTTCAAAAAGCATCTGCTATACTAGCTGTGGCAATACTCCCGAACTATCCCTCTAGTACTGGGTGACGTCGGGGTTATCTCACCACCAGACATGCATAGAAGCGTTTTCTATATCGGCCACCTCTGGTATTCCAGAACCGCAATGATACAATTGTGACGACAACACCTCGGAGATCAACTCCCCGGGACACTGCCACAACCCCTAAATGATAGGAGGCACCAAGAACAATGTTCACGTCACAAAAATATCGGAATCATCCCAACAATACATGCGTGATCCAAAATTTCTTTTGTGGAAAACTGGGTAGGAAGACATAACTTCTACGTCGGGAGTCCTCACCAGAGCGACGAAGGGGATAAGGAGAAAAAAGAATCCCTACTCTCCGATATATCTAATCCTAACACTCAATTTCTTTAAAAAAATCTAGACTCAACATCGGCAACGGTTCGATCAAATAGTGGCTCCTAGGTCGGGGAAGGCTCTGATTACCAACTTGTAACGCCCAAGATGCGACTATATCTCCTACGTGTCGAGGCACAACTTAGAGGCATAATCGCATTTTGGTATGATCACAAGATGGTCATCTTCACACATTCCCATGTACAAGAACAAAGGAAAAAACATAGTTGGCTTACAATTGTCACTTCACACAATGCATAAATAAGTCATACATTCATCCAAGTACAATCATGGTCCGACTACAGACAAATCCAAATGAAAAGAAGATAACCACCCACTATGCCCGATCGGCCCTAGTAGGAACCACTACTGATCGTCGGGAACGTCATGTACATACGCCCACGTTCCTCATCGAACTCCCACTTGAGTTCCTGGCCATCAACTGAATCGTACTCGGTTGTACCTACACCTGTGTTTGTAGTAAACTGTGAGTCACGAGGACTCAGCAATCCCATTCCCGAGTATCAAAACTATCAAAGCTTCTGGGGAAGGAGAAAGTGTATAAGTGGGCTGCTGCAAGCGCTAAGCGTAGATGAGGTGGCTAGCTTATGTATCATCGGAGCGAGAAGAGAAGTGAACGTCATCCGTCGTGAACTAATCATGATCACTAGATGATCTTGTCTACCTACGAGTCATCCATAACCTAGACGTGTTCTCTTCCCGAACTCCCTCGAAAAGAGACCATCACGACTACTCACACAGTAGGGTATTATGTTTGAGGTTTCGTGTCAAGTTATCTACAACCGGATATTAACAATTTCCAATCCGCAACATAACTACGGTCATGGCTTTCGAAAGATCATAACCCTGCAGGAGTGTCCCAACATAGCCCATCACAAGCTCTCGCGGTCAACAGAGGTAAAAACCCTTATCTTAGGGACTACCCGATCAGACTCGGAATCCTAGTGTACAATATATTTTGACAATTGTAAAACAAGTCCAGCAAGACCTCCCGACGTGCCAACACCCTGATAGGAGCCGCACGTATCTCGTCTCATGCCACAATCGGATGGGACATCCTACATGTGTATCCCAAATACCTTGGATTTCCCCAAGGCGGCCCCGCAGTCTGCCCAGTTTGGACCAACACTCATGAGGAGCACTGGCCCGTGTTGTTAATTAAGTCCTCGGGTGCTAGCCGGTCCCTATGCAAGTTTTAGTTATTAGGAAAATGGTAAAACCAATGTTGGGCCTTGCTGGAGGAGTTTTATTCAAAGCGAACTATCAAGGGGTCCACATATACCCAACCGCGTTAGGAACACAAAATCAAGGAACATAACACTGGTTTATCGGTTCTTAAGGTGGCATGAGTGGAACAAAACAACGAGCAAAAGGCCAAGCCTCCCACCCATTGCCATGTATATAGGTGCATTAATGTAAATAATAGGTATTGTGTTATTCCCAAAAACCCAATCCACATGGAGCAAACTTCATCTTCACCTGCAACTAGCAACGCTATAAGAGGGGGCTTGAGCAAAAGCGTAACTTAGCAAAACAACAGTTTGCTAGGTTGGTAGTTAGAGGTTTCATGGCAAGGTGGGGGCTGACATTTAAAAGGATAGGTATCGCGACACAACAATAGAGCGAGGCATCTAGCATAGCAACAATAGAGGTGATATCAAGGAATGGTCATCTTGCCTAGGATCCTCCAAGGAAGAAGAACAAGTCCATGAAGAAGACAAACAGACGTAGACGAACGAATCCTCACAACTCCGGAACGAAACTAAAGCTAACGAGAGAAGCATACCGGAAAGAAGCAAACAACATGGTAAACACACAAGCATAAACATGACATGATTGACAACCAAGTATGATGCATGTTCGGTTTGAAATATGCATGGCATGGCAAAGTGCACGAACAACACTAGAAGTTAAGTGGAGCTCAATATGCAACAAGTTGCATATTGAGGAAGCACCACAACCAATTATATAGTTTGCTCTCGTTTATGTACCCCAACAATATTAAATGTCAATTGGCATGGCAAGAGGTGCAACACAAAATAAACTACACGAACTAAGCAATTTAAATGGGGCCGGAAATAACAAACAACAATTCCGGAAAATCCCCATGTGCATATTATGAATTTGGTATTGTTATGCCTATTACCGTGTTTTAGTGTTGTTAAACAGCAAAACAAAGTGCACCATATTATTCTGCACATTTTTCCACCCCATTTACATATAAAGTTTATTAAATTTGGAGCTACGGTTATTTAGTTATGAATTAAACCATTTTAGCAAGTTATTTACACAAATTTAAACAAACAACAAGTTAAGCATTTTAAACATGGATGAAAGTTGGAAATTATTAATCTACACAAAATTCTAAGAAATTTTCATATATAAAGTTTTTACATATAATGCCCGGTTGTGGAGTTATTAAATGCATGATGTTGAGGGTCTTTTCTGTAAAACTGCAGTTTTCTCGAAATTAGCAAAACATCCAGAACCGAAATAAATGAAGCGGGCCGAAACTGATGGATCTGGGCTGCTCAGCACGGGATGAGGCCCAGGTCGGTGAGGTGGCAGGGGAGGCTTGCGCGCTGGGCCTTGGGATCAAGACAAGGCCCGCGCGTGCGGTTGTAGGGGATCGAGCAGACAAGGCACGGGCTTCGTCCTTTGCCTGAACTGCTCCTTCTCGATGTAGTAGGAGAAGAGGCAGCATCGAGGGACTCGGCGGGGCGAGGGAACGAGAGGAACCGGGTGGAGGTGACCCGATCCGGCGGCGGGGAGCTCCTGCATGGCAGCCAGGACGACGGCGGGCAAACTTGGTTCGGAACCACGGCCAGGGCAGCGATGCAACACGAGGACGGCGGCGCGGTGCTGTTCTTGCGGATCGGCAAAGGGAGGAGCAGGGTGCGTCGGTTTCCTGGAAAGAGGGAGTGAGAGGTTGCGAGAGAGAGAGAGAGAGAGAGAGAGAGAGAGAGAGGAACGAGAAGGAGGGCACGACCTGGACCTGCTCGTGGTCGTGGTCGCCAGAGGGCGCGGCCTGCGGTGTCGGTGAGGAGGCGGACGAGGAGCTTCTCAGGCGGCGGCGCTGCTACCTGAAATCGGGACAAAGGAAGTCGGGTGAGAGAGAGAGAGAGAAGGAACTGTGGAAGGAAAGGCAGGGAGGAGGCTGGCCGGACCTTGCGGGTCTGAGCGTCAGGATCGAGCAGCGGTGAACGAGGCGAGTGGCTGCGCTCTGCTCGCACTTGAGCAACACAGGGGAAGAAGCGGCGGCATCAGTGGCTGTGAGACTTGGCGGCCTGATGGGGATCCGATGGAGAATGGTGATGGACGACGAGCTCGAGGCTGTGGGCGCCTCGAGATCCGGCGTGGTGGACGACGGAGCATGGCCGGGAAGGCTGGGAACGGGTGGATCCAATCACTGGGGACCGGATTGGAGCAACGGCGGCGGCGGACGGGTCTCAAGGCGGCGTTGATGTTGGCGAAGCTCCATGCTTCGGGCGGCGATGGTGGTCTCCTGTGGGTAATGGGGAAGACAAAGCAGGGAGATTAGAGAGCGAGAGACGGTGACCTGGAGGGCAGGGCGCGAGACGGTGACCTGGCGGCGCACTCCAGCGAGGCGGCTCATCGGTGATGAGGCGAGGAAGAAGCCGGGGTCAAATGAGAGGATCTCCCCGATCCAGATCGAGCGAGGTACCCGGGAACTAGGGCGCGGCGTACGGGCGGCTCAAGGGGTCGGCGGGCCTTTGATGGGTTTTGGCGGGCTCGACGGTAGAGAGGGGACAAGGGCTCATGGGAGACGCCAAGTGGTGACGGAGGAGGAGGGCGGCGTGGAATTCCAGGAGGGTGGCGGCGGGAGGTAGGTGGAGGGTTAGGGGAGAATTTTAGGGTTGTCCAAAATGGACTAGGGGTGGTCTATATATATGAAAAGGAGGGGAGTTCGGATCACCCGATCGAAATTAGACGATCGGGATTAAAGGCTAGGAGAGTCCGAATGAAAAAACAAAGATATTTTAGGGATGTTTGGGGATGATCCGGATCCAACGGTGACGACAGTCTGAGACGGGTTCGGGTAAGTTTCGGACGCGCACGCGAGGGGTCTGTGCACTGTGCAGAGGGGTCGACAAAGAGAAAGGGGCCTGACAAAATGTCAATGGAGGCAAAGAGAGAAGTGGCAACTACGAATGGCTACAGGTTTTGTGAAAACATACAGATGCAATGCACATGATGCCATGATGAAATGCAACAAGCAAAAATAAATCACACGGCGACAACAAAATATATGGAAGTCTTCTGGAGCGTCGGTCTTGGGGCGTCACAGACCTCCTCGATAACGTAAGGACCTTCCCATTTAGAGAGAAGTTTTGCTACAAAAAATCTTAAACGAGAGTTGTATAGAAAAACATAATCTCCTACGTTAAACTCACGCTTTTGTATGCTTTTATTATGCCATCTTTTAACTTTTTCTTTAAACAGTTTGGCATTTTCATAAACCTGGGTTGTCCATTCATCAAGCGAGCTAATGTCAAATAACCTCTTCTCACCGGCAAGTTTGAAATCATAATTGAGCTCTTTAATATCCCGATATGCTTTATGTTCTAGTTCAAGAGGTAAGTGACATGCTTTTCTATAAACCATTTTATACGGAGAAATGCGCATAGGATTTTTATATGCAGTTCTGTAAGCCCACAATGCATCATCAACTTTTTTGGACCAATTCTTTTTAGATCTATTAACAGTCGTTTGCAAATTAATTTCAGCTCTATGTTACTTAGTTCTACTTGACCACTAGACTGTGGGTGGTATGGGGATGCAATTCTATGATTAACATCATACTTAGCAAGCATTTTGCGGAAAGCACCATGAATAAAGTGTGAATCACCATCTGTCATTAAGTATCTAGGGACTCCAAACCTCGGAAAAATAACTTCTCTAAGCATCTTAATAGAGGTGTTGTGATCAACACTACTAGTTGGAATAGCTTCTAGCCACTTAGTAACATAATCAACAACAACTAAAATATGTGTATACCCATTAGAGGAAGGAAATGGTCCCATATAATCGAAGCCCCAGACATCAAATGGTTCAATAATAAGTGAATAGTTCATAGGCATTTCTTGACGTCTACTAGTATTACCAATTCTTTGACATTTATCACAAGACAAGACAAACTTACGGGAATCCTTGAAGCGAGTAGGCCAATAAAAACCAGATTGCGGTACCTTATGTGCAGTTCTATCTCTAGCGTGGTGTCCTCCATAAGCCTCAGAGTGACACTTGCGTGGGATCTGTTCCTGTTCATGCTCAGGTACACAACGTCTAATAATACCATCTACTCCTTCTTTATAAAGGTGTGGGTCATCCCAGAAGTAATGTCTTAAATCATAGAAAACCTTTTTATTTTGCTGGTGTGTGAAACTAGGTGGTATAAACTTAGCAACAATGTAATTAGCATAATCAGCAAACCATGGAGCAATACGAGAAGCATTTATGACAGCTAATTGTTCATCAGGAAAGCTATCATCAATAGGTAGTGGGTCATGGCTACTTCTCGAGCTTGCGTTGTATTCCCTCGAAGAGGAAAGGAAGATGCAGCACAGTAGCGTAAGTATTTCCCTCAGTTTTTGAGAACTAAGGTATCTATCCAGTAGGAGACCACGCGCGAGTCTCTCGCACCTGCACAAAAAAATAAGAACTTTGCAGCCAACGCGATAAGGGGTTGTCAATCCCTTTATGGTCACTTACGAAAGTGAGATCTGATAGAGATGATAGCTTATATTTTTGGTATTTTTGATTTATAAGAACATCAAATAAAAGCGATAAAAGTAAAGTAGATGTAGATTGATATGTTGAGAATAGACCCGGGGGCCATAGTGTTCTCTAGTGGCTTCTCTCATGATAGCGATATTCTACGGCGGGTAAACAAATTACTATCGAGCAATTGATAGAAAAGATAATAATTATGAGACTACCTAGGCATGATCATTGTATATAGGCATCACGTCCGAGATAAGTAGACCGAAACGATTCTGCATCTACTACTATTACTCCACACATCGATCGCTATCCAGCATGCATCTAGTGTATTGAGTTCATAAGAACAGAGTAACACCTTAAGCAAGATGACATGATGTAGAGGGATAAACTCAAGCAATATGATATAAACCCTATCTTTTTATCCTCGATGGCAACAATACAATACGTGCCTTGCTGCCCCTACTTTCACTGGGAAAGGACACCGCAAGATTGAACCCAAAGCCAAGCACTTCTCCCATTGCAAGAACTATAGATCTAGTAGGCCAAACCAAACCAATAATTCGAAGAGACTTGCAAGGATATTATGAGCACACATAAAAAGTTCAGAAAAGAACCAAATATTTCTCATAGATAATCTTGGTCATAAACCCACAATTCATCGGATCTCGACAAACACACCGCAAAAAGAGATTACATCGAATAGATCTCCTCGAAGATCGAGGAGAACTTTGTATTGAGATCCAGAGAGAGAGAGAGAAGAAGCCATCTGGATATTAGCTATGGACCCGAAGGTTTGTGGTAAACTACTCACAACTCATGGTGAGGGCGATGATGATGATGAAGAAGAACTCCGTGATGGATCCCCCTCTGGTGGAGCTCCAGAACAGGCTCCAAGATGGGATCTCACGGGAAAAGAAGGTTACGGCGGTGGAATTAGGGTTTTCTCTCTGTTGTCGAAGGTTTCTGGGTACATAGACTTACATAGGAAGAAGGAGGACACTAGGGGGTGCTCGAGGGGCCCACGAGGCAGGGGGGTCGCGCCCTGGGTAGGGGGCGCGCCCCCCACCCTCGTGGGCGCCTCGATGCTCCCCTGACGTGGTTCTCAAGTTCCCTGTGCGTGATTTTCTCCAAAACTATCTCTCGCAAAGGTTTCATTCCGTTTGGACTCCGTTTGATATTCTTTATCTGCAAAACCCTAAAACAGGCAAAAAACAGCAATCTGATTGGCCTTTGGGTTAGTAGGTTAGTCCCAAAAATGATATAAAAGTGTAAGATAAATCCCATTAAACATACAAGACTTCATAAATAATAGCATGGAACAATAAAAAATTATAGATACGTTGGAGATGTATCAAGCATCCCCAAACTTAATTCCTGCTCGTCCTCGGGTAGGTAAATGATAAAGAAAGAATTTTTGATGTGGAATGCTAACCAATATAGTTTCTCAATGTAATTCTCGTAATTGTGGCATGAATGTTCAGATCTGAAAGATTCAAGATAAAAGTCTATATTGACACAAGAAATAACAATACTTCAAGCATACTAACAAAGCAATCATGTCTTCTCAAAATACTATGGCTAAAGAAAGTTATCCCTACAAAGTCATATAGTCTAGCTATCCTCCCTCTTCATCACACAAAATATTCATATCATGCACAACCCCGATTTCAGCCAAGCACTTGTTTTCATACTCTATCTTTTCAAACTTTCAACTTTCACGCAATACATGAGCGTGAGCCATGGACATAGCACTATGGGTGGAATAAAGGTGGTTGTGGAGAAGACAAAAAGGAGGGAGATAGTCTCACTTTGACTAGGCATATCAACGGGCTATGGAGATGCCCATCAATAGATATCAATGTGAGTGAGTAGGGATTGCCATGCAACGGATGCACTAGAGCTAAGTATGTATGAAAGCTCAACAAAAGAAACTAGTGGGTGTGCATCCAACTTGCTTGCTCACGAAGACCTAGGGCATTTGAGGAAGCCCATGGTTGGAATATACAAGCCAAGTTCTATAATGAAAATTCCCAGTAGTATATGAGAGTGACTAAACTTGAGACTCTCCACAATGAAGAACATGGTGCTACTTTGAAGCACAAGTGTGGAAAAAGATTGTAGCAATTGCCCCTTCTCTCTTTTCTCTCATTTTTTGGAGGGGCTTTCTCATTTTTTTATTTTTTTTATTAGCCCCTCTTTATTTTTTGGGTCATCTCTTTTTTTATTGGCCTTTCCTCACATGGGACAGTGCTCTAATAATGATGATCATCAGACTTTTATTACAACTCGAAATTACAACTAGATACTACAACAAGTATGACTCTACGTGAATGCCTCCGGCGGTGTACCGGGATGTGCAATGAATCAAAAGTGACATGTATGAAAAATTATGCATGGTGGCTTTGCCACAAATACGATGTCAACTACATGATCATGCATGGCAATATGACAATATGATGCGTGTCATATAAACGGAATGGTGGAAAGTTGCATGGCAATATATCTCGGAATGGCTATGGAAATGCCATGATAGGTAGGTATGGTGGCTGTTTTGAGGAATAATATGGTGGCTGTTTTGAGGAAGGATATATAATGGGTTTATGGCACCGGCAAAAGTTGCGCGGTACAAGAGAGGCTAGCAATGGTGGAAGGGTGAGAGTGCGTATAATCCATGGACTCAACATTAGTCATAAGAACTCATATACTTATTGCAAAAATCTATGATTCATCAAAACAAAGCAATCAACGCATGCTCCTAGGGGGGAGGTTGGCAGGAGTTAACCATCGCGCGCCCCCGACCTCCACACAAAGGTTGGCACTTTACAAATACCTCATGATCTAACTTCGTCACATAGCGGTTCACCATACGTGCATGATACAGGAATCACTAACCTTAACACAAGTATTTATCAATTTCATAATAACTCCACTAGCATGACTGTAATATCACTATCCTCATATCTCAAAACAATTATCAAGCATCCAACATCTCATCATATTCAATGCACTTAGTGTGAAGATTTTTACTACATTGACATTGGATGTCTATCTTGTGAATACTAGTTTCTTAGCCTAAACACATTACCATTATGTTTTAATAGACTCTCAAATAGATATAAGTGAAGCATGAGAGTTCAACAATTTCTACAAGATATAACCACCACCGTGCTCTAAAAGATATAAGTGAAGCACTAGAGCAAAAACTGTTCAACTCAAAAGATATAAGTGAAGCACATAGAGTGTTCTAAAAATTCCTAGGCCATATTTAACTCTCTAAAATAGGTGTGTACAGCAAGGATGATTGTGGCAAACTAACAAGCAAAGACTCAAATTGTACAAGACGCTCCAAGCAAAACATATGTCATGTGGTGAATAAAAATATAGCTCCAAGTATAGTTACCGATGGATGAAGACGAAAGAGGGGATGCCTTCCCGGGGCATCCCCAAGCTTAGGCTTTTGATTATCCTTGAATTTTACTTGGGGTGCCATGGGCATCCCCAAGCTTAGGCCTTTTCTACTCTTTGTTCCATAGTCCATCAAAGCAATACTCAAAACTTGAAAACTTCACAACACAAAACTTAGACAAAAATTCTCGTGAGCTCCGTTAGTATAAGAAAGCAAACCACTACTCGAAGGTACTGCAATGAATTCATTATTTGTTTATATTGGTGTTAAACCTACTGTATTCCAACTTCTCTATGGTTCATACCTCCAAATATTACTCATAGATGCATTGAAATAAGCAAACAACACACGAAAAAGAGAATATGTCAAAAACAGAACAGTCTGTAGTAATCTGCAGGTTTCGCCTACTTCTAGAACTCCAAAAAATTCAAACTAAATTGTTAAATTTGAGTAATTTGTCTTGTAATCATCTGCAAAAAGAATCAACTAAATAGCACGCTCCAGTAAAATCTGACGACCACTTTAGCCAGCGCTAACGATTCTGTTTTTCACAGCAAGATCACATAAACTTCACACAAGTCTTCCCAAAGGTTCTACTTGGCTCAAAAACTAAACTAAACATGAAACCACATCTAATCAGAGGCTAGATGCAATATTTATTACCTAACAGCAACAAAAAAAAACAAAATTGGGTTGCCTCCCAACAAGCGCTATCGTTTTACGCCCCTACCTAGGCACGATACAAGATAAATCTAGGTATTGCCATCTTTGGAAGGCAATCCATAAGTGGCTCTCATGATAGATTCATATGGTAATTTTATATTCTTTCTAGGAAAGTGTTCCATGCCTTTCCTTAACGGAAATTGGAATCTAATATTTCCTTCCTTCATATCAATAATTGCACCAATCGTTCTAAGGAAAGGTCTACCAAGAATAATAGGACATGAAGGATTGCAATCTATATCAAGAACAATGAAATCTACGGGCACATAATTCCTATTGGCAACAATAAGAACATCATTAATCCTTCCCATAGGTTTCTTAATAGTGGAATCCACAAGATGCAAATTTAAAGAACAATCATCAAGCTCATGGAAACCTAGCAAATCACACAAAGTGTTTGGGATAGTGGAGACACTTGCACCCAAATCACACAAAGCATAGCATTCATGATCTTTTATTTTTATTTTGATAGTAGGTTCCCACTGATCATAAAGCTTTCTAGGGATAGAAACTTCCAACTCAAGTTTTTCTTCATAAGATTGCATCAAAGCATCAACTATGTGTTTGGTGAAAGCTTTATTTTGACTATAAGCATGCGGAGAATTTAGCACGGATTGCAACAAGGAAATACAATCAATCAAAGAGCAATTGTCATAATTGAATCCCTTGAAATCCAAGGTAGTGGGTTCATCACTATGCAAAGTTTTAATCTCTTCACTCCCACTTTTAGCAATTTTAGCATCAAGATCTAAAAACTCTGAATCATTGGGACACTTTAAAGCAGAATCATCTCCAATCCTATCTTCATCAAAATTTATACTAGAAAACATGGATCTAATAGGAGACACATCAATAAATTTCAGATCTTCATCTTTATTTTCATGATAACTAGAAGAACACGCTTTAATGTAATCTTCTCTTTTAGCACGCATCCTAGCGGTTCTTTCTTTGCATTCATCAATGGAAATTCTCATGGCTTTGAGAGACTCATTGATATCATGCTTAGGTGGGATAGATCTAAGTTTCAAAGAATCAACATCAAGAGTAATTCTGTCCATACTTCTAGCCAATTCATCAACCTTAAGCAATTTATCTTCAAGCATAGCATTGAAATTCATTCGCGAGATCATAAACTCCTTAACACTAGTTTCAAATTCACAAGGCATCTTTCCATAAGAGTTGTTGTAGGAATTACTATAATTATTAGAGGAATTACAAGGAAAAGGCCTAGGATTAAAATTACCTCTATAAGCATTATTGCCAAAATTATTCCTACCAACAAAATTCACATCCAAAGATTCATTGTTATTCTCAATCAAAGTGGACAAAGGCATATCATTAGGATCAGAAGAAGCACTCTTAGCAGCAAACAATTTCATAAGTTCATCCATCTTTCCACTCAAAACATTAATTTCTTCTATAGCATGCACTTTTTTACTAGTAGATCTTTCGGTGTGCCACTGAGAATAATTAACCATAATATTATCTAGGAGTTTGGTAGCTTCTCCTAAGGTGGTTTCCATGAAAGTGCCTCCTGCGGCCGAATCTAAAAGATTTCTAGAAGCAAAATTCAAGCCAGCATAAAAGTACTAAATAATCATCCATAGATTCAAACCATGTGTAAGGCAATTACGTATCATTAATTTCATTCTCTCCCAAGCTTGTGCAACATGCTAATGATCTAGTTGCTTAAAATTCATAATATCGTTTCTAAGAGAGATGATCTTAGCAGGAGGGAAATACTTAGAGATAAGAGCATCTTTGCACTTATTCCACGAATCAATACTATTTCTAGGCAAAGAAGAAAACCAAGTTTTAGCACGATCTCTAAGTGAAAACGAAAATAACTTCAATTTAACAATATCGTTATCCGTATCCATTTTCTTTTGCATATCACACAAATCAACAAAGTTGTTTAGATGGGTAGTGGCATCTTCACTAGGAAGGCTGGAGAATTGATCCTTCATGACAAGATTCAACAAAGCAGCATTGATCTCACAAGATTCAGTATCGGTAATAGGAGCAATCGGAGTGCTAATAAAATCATTGTTGTTGGTATTGGAGAAATCACACAATTTGGTATTATTCTGAGCCATAGTGACAAGCAAGCAATCCAACACACAAGCAAGCAAGAAGCAGGCGAACGATAAACACACGGCGGAAGAAGGGCAAATAAAACGGCAAGGGTGAAGTGGGGGAGAGGAAAACGAGAGGCAAATAAATGTAATGCGAAGGATAGGGGTTTGTGATAGGTACTTGGTATATGACTTTTGCGTAAGCCTCCCCGGCAACGGCGCCAGAAATTCTTCTTGCTACTTCTCGAGCTTGCGTTGTATTCCCTCAAAGAGGGAAGGGAGAAGCAGCACAGTAGCGTAAGTATTTCCCTCAGTTTTTGAGAACCAATGTATCAATCCAGTACGAGACCACGCGCGAGTCCCTCGCACCTGCACAAACAAATAAGAAGTTTGCAGCCAACGCGATAAGGGTTTGTCAATCCCTTTACGGTCACTTACAAAAGTGAGATCTGATAGAGATGATAGTTTATATTTTTGGTATTTTTGATTTATAAGAACAACAAATAAAAGCGATAAAAGTAAAGTAGATGTAGATTGATATGTTGAGAATAGACCCGGGGGCCATAGTGTTCTCTAGTGGCTTCTCTCATGATAGCGATATTGTACGGCGGGTAAACAAATTACTGTCGAGCAATTGATAGAAAAGCGAATAATTATGAGACTATCTAGGCATGATCATTGTATATAGGCATCACGTCCGAGACAAGTAGACCAAAACGATTCTGCATCTACTACTATTACTCCACACATCGACCGCTATCCAGCATGCATCTAGTGTATTGAGTTCATAAGAACAGACTAACGCCTTAAGCAAGATGACATGATGTAGAGGGATAAACTCAAGCAATATGATATAAACCGCATCTTTTTATCCTCGATGGCAACAATACAATACGTGCCTTGTTGCCCCTACTGTCACTGGGAAAGGACACCGCAAGATTGAACCCAAAGCCAAGCACTTCTCCCATTGCAAGAACTATAGATCTAGTAGGCCAAACCAAACCAATAATTCGAAGAGACTTGCAAGGATATTATGAGCACACATAAAAAGTTCAGAAAAGAACCAAATATTTCTCATAGATAATCTTGATCATAAACCCACAATTCATCGGATCTCGACAAACACACCGCAAAAAGAGATTACATCGAATAGATCTCCTCGAAGACCGAGGAGAACTTTGTATTGAGATCCAGAGAGAGAGAAGAAGCCATCTAGATACTAGCTATGGACCCCAAGGTCTGTGGTAAACTACTCACAACTCATGGTGAGGGCGATGATGATGATGATGAAGAACTCCGTGATGGATCCCCCTCCGGTGGAGCTCCGGAACAGGCTCCAAGATGGGATCTCACGGGAACAGAAGGTTACGGCTGTGGAATTAGGGTTTTCTCTCTGTTGTCAAAGGTTTCGGGGTACGTAGACTTATTAGGAGGAAAGAGGACACCGGGGGTGCTCGAGGGGCCAACGAGGCAGGGGGCGCGCCCCCCACCCTCGTGGGTGCCTCGATGCTCCCCTGACGTGGTTCTCAAGTTCCATGTGCGTGATTTTCTCCAAAACTATCTCTCGCGAAGGTTTCATTCCGTTTGGACTCCGTTTGATATTCTTTTTCTGCAAAACCCTGAAATAGGCAAAAAACAGCAATCTGGACTGGGCCTTTGGGTTAGTAGGTTAGTCCCAAAAATGATATAGAAGTGTAAGATAAAGCCCATTAAACATCCAAGACTTCATAAATAATAGCATGGAACAATCAAAAATTATAGATGCGTTGGAGACGTATCAGTCATCAAGAATATTCTCTAACCTAGATAGATTGTCTGCAACGGGGTTCTCAGCTCCCTTTCGATCAGTAATATGCAAATCAAATTCTTGTAGCAAGAGAACCCATTTAATAAGTATAGGTTTAGCATCTTTCTTTTCCATAAGATATTTAATAGCAGCATGATCAGTGTGAATAGTTACTTTAGAATCAGCAATATAAGGTCTGAACTTATCACAAGCAAATACAACTTCTAAAAATTCTTTTTCAGTAGTAGCATAATTTCTCTGGTCATTGTCTAGGCTTTTACTAGCCTACTGGATAACATTTAATATCTTATCAACTCTTTGTCCTAGAATAGCACGTACTCCCTCCGTTTGGAATTACTTGTCGCAAAAATGGATGTATCTAGATGTATTTTAGTTATAGATACATCCATTTCCGAGACAAGTAATTCCGAACGGAGGGAGTACAACATAATCACTAGCATCGCACATAATTTCAAAGGGTAAATTCCAGTCAGGAGGCTAGACAATAGGTGCAGAGATCAAAGCTTTCTTAAGTATTTAAAATGCCTCTACACAATCATCATTGAAAAACAAAAGGAACATCTTTTTGTAAGAGGTTAGTAAGAGGCCTAGAGATTTTTGAGAAGTCCTTAATGAACCTCCTATAGAACACGACATGACCAAGGAAACTTCTTATACCTTTGATGTCCTTGGGACACGGCATCTTTTCAATAGCATCCACTTTAGCTTTATCAACTTCAATACCTTTTTCAGAAATTTTATGCCCCAAGACAATACCTTCATTAACCATAAAGTGGCAATTTTCTCATTTCAAGACAAGATTAGTTTCTTCACATCTCTACAAAACTCGATCAAGGTTGCTCAAGCAATCATCAAAAGAAGTTCCATAAACAGAAAAATTATCCATGAAAACCTCAACAATCTTTTCACAAAAATCAGAGAATATAGCCATCATGCATGTTTGAAAGGTAGCAGGTGCATTACATAAACCAAAAGGCATACATCTATAAGCAATGGTACCGAAAGGGCAAGTAAAAGTGGTCTTTTCCTGATCCTCTTTTGACACAGGTATTTGAGAGAAACCAGAATAGCCATCTAGAAAGCAAAAATGAGTATGTTTGGATAACCTTTCTAGCATTTCATCAATAAAAGGTAGAGGGTAATGATCCTTCTTAGTAGCTTTATTTAATTTGCGGAAATCAATTACCATTCTATAGCATGTAACAATTCTTTGTGGAATCAATTCATCCTTATCATTAGGAACAATAGTAATACCTCCCTTCTTAGGGACACAATGGACATGACTTACCCACTGACTATCAGCAACTGGATAAATTATACCTGCCTCTAGAAGCTTTAGTATTTCTTTCCTTACCACTTCTTTCATCTTAGGATTTAACCGCCGTTGATGATCAACAACCGGCTTAGCGTCCTTCTCCAATATTATTTTGTGTTGGCATAGAATGGGACTAATGCCCTTAAGATCATCAAGAGTATATCCAATGGCAGCACTGTGCTTCTTCAGAGTTTTCAATAATTTCTCCTCTTCCTGCTCTGAAAGGTTAGCACTAATAATAATAGGATATATCTTCTTTTCATCAAGGTAAGCATACTTAAGACTATCAGGTAATGGTTTGAGTTCAAATACGAGATCACCCTTGGGTGGGGGAGGATCCCCTAGAATTTCAACAGGCAAATTGTGTTTCAATAAGGGTCCCTGTTTAAATAATATTTCGTCTATTTCCCTTCTCTCATTCATCTACATATCATTTTCATGGTCTAGCAGATATTGTTCTAAAGGATCGTTAGGAGGCACAGCAATAGAGGCAAGACCAATAAGTTCATCCTTACTAGGCAATTCTTTATCATGGGGTTGTCTACGAAATTTAGCAAAGTTAAAATCGTGAGACATATCCCCTAAACAACAGTAACAACGTCCTTTTCGCAATATATCTTAGCATTAACAATATTCAATAAGGGTCTGCCAAATATAATGGGGCAAAAATCATCTTGTGGGGAACCAAGAACAAGAAAATCAGTAGGGTATTTAACTTTCCCACACAAGACTTCAACATCTCTAACAATCCCAACTGGTGAAATAGTGTCTCTATTGGCAAGCTTAATCGTAACATCAATACCTTCTAGCTCAGCAGGTGCAATATCGTGCATAATTTCTTCATACAAGGAATGAGGTATTGCACTGGCACTATCACCCATGTCACATAAGCCATGATAGCAATGATCTCCTATTTTCACAGAAATAACAGGCATGCCTACAACAGGTCTATGTTTATTCTCAGTATCGGGTCTAGCAATTCTAGCAGCTTCATCACAGAGGTAAATAACATGCCCATCAATATCATCGACCAAGAGATCCTTAACGATAGCAACACTAGGTTCAACTTTAAATTGCTCAGACGGTGTAGGTGTTCTAGTATTACTCTTACGAACTACAGTTGAAGCTTTAGCATGATCCTTTTTTCTGGTAGGGAAGGGTGGTTTCTCAATATAAGCAGTAGGAACGATATGATCAACATTATAAGTGATAATCTTTTCTTCAAGTTTAACAGGTTCAACTACTTTTACTTCAATGGGAGGATGAAATTTAAACCACTTTTCCTTAGGGAGATCAACATGAGTAGCAAATGATTCACAGAAAGAAGCTACTATCTCAGAGTCAAGTCCATATTTAGTGCTAAATTCACGAAAAACATCCGTATCCATATAAGATTTAACGCAATCAAACTTAGGTGTTATACCTGACTCCTTACCTTTGTCAAGATCCCAATCTTCAGAATTGTGTTTAATTCTTTCCAATAAATCCTATTTGAATTCAAAGTCTTCATCATAAAAGAACCAGTACAAGAAGTATCGAGCATGGAGCGATTATTGAGAGAAAGTCGAGCATAATTTTTTTGAATAATCATTTCTCTTGAGGGCTCATGATTGGGGCATTAATATTACATTGACTTAAGCCTCCCCCAAGATTGAGCGATACTTTCTCCTTCGCGAGGCCAAAAATTATATATATAATTACGATCACGATGAACCTCGTGCATTGGATAGAATTCTGATGAAATTCCAATTTCAACCGGTTGTAGTTCCATGATCCCGTATCATCGCATAGCCTAAATGTAACATCCCAAATTTTCAATTTGGAATGTTATACATAGATCATAATTGCATTTGCATATATTTTTGCATTTTGTTCGTGGAGTTCCTCGAAAATTCTAAGCAACTCCAGGACCTACGGAGAGAGTTGGGAATTTACCGTTTTCGTATTTGAGTTCGCTTGAATACCGGTACGAGGACAGTGTGATTCTAATTATTTTCTCTCCTAAAAATATTTCTAAATAAAATAAATGAGCGGAGATAGTATGACTTCTCCAAAATAACAGAAATATTGGAGGAAAAACATTAAAATCACTTTTGGTATTTTTCTGGATTTATTTTCGGATTTATTTGCATAGGAAAAATACGCGTTTTTCAAAATTGCATTTAGGTCCGGGAAAAATGTTCACTTTGTCCTAAACATTATTAGAGGACGGTGGAAATTTATTTCGGGAATTTTGGAGTCCGTTTGATATTTCTTTCGTTAGTTTACCGCGCCATGACTCTATATAAAAAAACGGGAACCGACCTAGTCTCGTACCGGACCGGGACTCCGGGCTTTATATAGCGCCCAGGCCGGCCCAAGTCGCACAGCCCGCCCCCGCGCCAACCCTAACCCTAGCCGCGCGCCGCCGCCGCCGCCGCTGCCGCGCCACGCCGCCGCTGCCGCCACCCCCGCCGCCGCCGCGCCCCGCCGCCGGACTCCACCGCCCCGCCGCCAACCTCGCCGGAGCCGCCGCCCCCGCCAGAGTTGAGGTAGACGCCGCGGTAGATTATATTTTTTTTCTTTAGAAAAGATCCGATCGGTTTTTTTTAAAGAACCCTAGATCTGTTTTTTTCGGTTTAGATCGGTTTTTCGACGGTTTAGTTAAACAGCGGACGTTCGTCCGTACGTTCGTTTTAACGAACTGTTTTCGTTAGTTAACCACAGACAGCGAACGTTCGTTCGTTAGCCTGTTCGTCGTTTTTCTTTTTCGGGGTATTTTATCCGCGATTTTTCCGATCGCGATTTCTGCCCTGATCTTGTTTTTCGTTTTTATTTTCGCTCGAGGGTCGAAATCAGGTGATTCAAAATCTCAGATCTTCGTCTCGAAGCCCTCTTTACATTTAACCAACTTGAATAAAGTTTTGGCTACTGTAAAATTTGACTTTAGTCCAACTAGTAATTCGGAGCACGTTTCTTTTGCAGTTTGAGTTTCGTTGCTTCTTTCGAGTTGATTCTTATTGCAAACCGGAGTTCTTAAGTTGAACTTTCTTGTTAGATCTCTTATTTGAGTTTTACCCGTGCATTAGTTAAGTACTTATTGTATGCTTGTTGTTTGATTACGATAGAGTACCCGGAGTGCGCCGCTTGCTACTTTGAGTCTCTAGGTTTTGCGGATCATCAGCAAGGCAAGTAACACTTTGATCATGCTTTCCAATTACCCATTTTTCATTGCATTAGTCAAACCCCTCACACATTGCATGAATAGGATCAATTAACTTGTGGGATTGGGAAGTAGTTTGAGGTAGTACCTATTACCTGCATTACATTCAAACCCTTGGGAGTTACTCTACGTTTGCTGTTAGGACATGCTATGCTCGTAGACGTGGTTTGGGTTTGAGTGAAATCCATGACAGATGTGAGTTGTTAATTAATGGTTCAACTTAAGGTGGCAACTTTAATACACATCTGGGTGGATTGAGGCATCTGGGTATTCCAGGATTGCCTGTTTTTCTTTTGGACCGCCACCCAGGCTCAAAGGGATCATGAGATTTTTCATACTAGAAACTTCCGTGTGCAGCCACATGCCAATATGGGCTCTGGCATAGTTGAGTAAGTTGTGGGAAACCTTTCCATGATGGGCTAGCAGATGTAGTTGGGTTTTTGTAGGTGTACCGGCCTATCTATCTGGTTAAGGGGACCTCTTCGAAAAGACTGTGTCTCGGTCATCCGTTTCTCAAACACCATGCAGTGCGAGAAACCAAACGGAGGCGATCGAGTCTTGTGGGGAAAGTGCACAAACCTCTGCAGAGTGTACAAACTGATCATGATTAGCCGTGTCCCCGGTTATGGACATCTAGAGTATCTGGTATTTGGATTATCATGTGCATCTCAACATGTTACTCTAATTTAATTTTGTTGGGTTTAAATGATTATTTTTAATTGGGGTTGAGAGGATGTCTATCTTCTCAATGATGTTTCAACTACCATGATAGTTAATTAAAATACATTCCTTTGAAGTAGGGAAAAATTGGCTTTACGCAAAAAACTTAACCATAGAGCTTTCCACCAGCCATATTGCATATAGTATAGCTTTACTTTCATTGCATCTCTTGTGTTACCTTGCCAGCATATTCCATGTGCTGACCTGTTTTTCGGGCTGCAACGTTTCATGTTGCGGACTTTTCAGACGACGAGTAAGATGCCCTTTTAGGTCGTGGTTCTATACTCAGTGATGCCGCTGGAGTTGATGGACTCACTTGTCTTCCAAGCCTTCCGCTGTTATCGTGTTAGATGGCCTTCGGCCATGATTTATGTAATAAATTCATCGTTGGACTATCGATGTAATAAGTGTGTGATTGCTACTCTGTTATAAATCCTTCGAGTACCATGCGTGTCAGCATTACTGATCCAGGGATGACACTGATGCATGGAGATCAGACTGTTTGAGGTCTGGTCGCTACACTAAACCATGCCAATGCCTCTCCCTTCAAAGATAAAGGGAATACCTTATTATTGATCACATCCTCGGGCATACCTGCAAGCTTAAATAATCCACAAACTTCATCCACATAGATTAGGTGCAAATCGGGATGCAAGGTTCCATCTCCTGTAAAGGGATTAGCTAGAAGTTTCTCTATCATACCCGAAGGAATTTCAAAGTAAACATTTTTAGTAGGTTCAGTAGGTTGAGGAGCAAATCTTTGCTCTACTGGTCGGGGTGAAGATACCCCGAACAAGCCCCTCAAAGGATTATGTTCGATAGTAACAAGTGACAGTAAATTTCAGCACACTACATAAATGTTTCCTTACCAAAGGCGCTTCACTCCCCGGAAACGGCACCAGAAAAGAGTCTTGATGACCCACAAGTGTAGGGATCTATCTTAGTCCTTTTGATAAGTAAGAGTGTCGAACCCAGCGAGGAGCAGAAGGAAATGATAGGCAGTTTTCAGTAAGGTATTCTCTGCAAGCACTGAAATTATCGGTAACAGATAGTTTTGTGATAAGGTAATTGGTAACAAGTAACAAGTGGTAAAAGTAAATAAGGTGCAGCAATATGGACCAATCCTTTCTGTAGCAAAGGACAAGCCTGGACAAACTCTTATATAAAGGAAAGCGCTCCCGAGGACACATGGGAATTATCGTCAAGCTAGTTTTCACCACGCTCATATGATTCACGTTCGTTACTTTGATAATTTGGTATGTGGGTGGAACGGTGCTTGGGTGCTGCCCTTACTTGGACAAGCATGCCACTTATGATTAACCTCTATTGCAAGCATCCGCAACTACAAAAGAAGTATTAAGGTAAACCTAACCATAGCATGAAACATATGGATCCAAATCAGCCCCTTACGAAGCAACGCATAAACTAGGGTTTAAGCTTCTGTCACTCTAGCAACCCATCATCTACTTATTACTTCCGAATGCCTTCCTCTAGGCCCAAACAATGGTGAAGTGTCATGTAGTCGACGTTCACATGACACCACTAGAGGAAAGACAACATACATCTCATCAAAATATCGAACGAATACCAAATTCACATGACTACTTATAGCAAGACTTCTCCCATGTCCTCAAGAACAAACGTAACTACTCACAAAGCATATTCATGTTCATAATCAGAGGGGTATTGATAAGCATAATGAATCTGAACATATGATCTTCCACCAAATAAAGCAACTAGCATCAACTACAAGGAGTAATCAACACTACTAGCAACCCACAAGTACCAATCTAAGGTTTTGATACAGAGATTAGATACAAGAGATGAACTAGGGTTTGAGAGGAGATGGTGCTGGTGAAGATGTTAATGAAGATAACCCTCCCCAAAATGGGAGAGTTGTTGGTGATGATGATGGCAACGATTTCCCCCTCCCGGAGGGAAGTTTCCCCGGCCGAACAGCTCCGTCGGAGCCCTAGATTGCTTCCGCCAAGGTTCCGCCTTGAGACGGTGGCGCTTCGTCCCGAAAGCCTCCTTCTTATTATTTTTCCAGGTCAAAACACTTGATATAGCAGAAGATGGGCATCAGGGGGCTGCCGGGTGGCCCACGAGGCAGGGGTGCCCCCAGGGGGGTAGGGCGCGCACCCCACCCTCGTGGACGATGGGTGGCCCCCCTCCTGTACTTCTTTCACCAGATATTTTTTATATTTTCCAAAACTGACTTTCGTGGAGTTTCAGGGCTTTTTGAGTTGTGCAGAATAGGTCTCCATTATTTGCTTCTTTTCCAGCCCAGAATTCCAACTGTCGGCATTCTCCCTCTTCATGTAAACCTTGTAAAATAAGAGAGAAAAGGCATAAGTATTGTGACATAATGTGTAATAACAGCCCATAATGCAATAAACATCAATATAAAAGCATGATGCAAAATGGACGTATGAAGTATAACCTTGAGCAACGAGGCGAGCCTTGTTTCTGACAACTTGACCATGCTCATATTGTTTGTTGTGATAGATCCATTTGGTGCCAATGATGTTATGCTTCCGTGGATCAGGTCGCTTAACGAGCTCCCATACATTATTCGTCTCAAATTGTTGAAGCTCTTCTTGCATTGTTTGAATCCATTCAGGTTCCATAAAGGCTTCATCAACTTTCTTTGGTTTAGATATTGAAACGAATGCAGAGTGTCCAGAAAAGTTGGCGAGCTGAGTTGCTTTTGAATGAGTAAGTGGACCATTTGCATTGAGGCTATCAAGAATCTTTTCCACTTGAACTTCATTAGCTACCCAAGGATGAACTGGGCGAAGGCTTTGCTCATGCTGCTGATCATCTTCTTCTTCAGGATTGGCTTCACGCTGAGCATTGTCTTCAGGTTGATTAGGTGGAGAGATGATTGTTTCCTCTTCAGTTGGTTCCTTGTTGGGTATGATCTCTCCTGTACCCATTTGTTTGATAGATTCACTAGTAGAAGCTTCATCTAGCACATTTGACGGGTGCTCTCTTTGCGAGCCGTTAGTTTCACCGAACCGCACATCTACGGTTTCAACCACTTTATACTGAAAGAGGTTGAAGACCCGGTAGGTGTGCGAGTCCTTTCCGTAACCAAGCATAAAACCTTCATGTGCTTTCGGTGAAAATTTGGAAGTGTGATGCGGATCTCTGATCCAACACTTAGCGCCAAAGACTTTGAAATAGCTGATGTTTGGTTTCTTACCAGTCAGAAGTTCATAGGGTGTTTTCTTGAAGAACTTGTGAAGATAAACTCTGTTGATGATGTACATGCAGTATCAATGGCTTCAGGCCAGAAGTGTCTTGGAGTCTTGTATTCATCGATCATCGTACGTGCCATCTCAATGAGAGTGTTGTTCTTGCGCTCAACGATGACATTCTGCTGAGGAGTGCATGGAGCGGAGAACTCATGTGTGATGCCCAATGTATTAAGATAAGTATCAAGCCATGTATTCTTGGACTCAGTTCCATTGTCACTTCCGATGTGCTTGATATTGATGCCATAGTTGTTCATGGCTCGATCGGTGAATCGTCTGAAGACATCCTGCACTTCAGTCTTATAGAGGATTATATGTACCCAAGTGTTCGCACACGAACACGTCACCGTGTACCTCCGACGCCGAGGGTGATGCATCGCAGCTCACGTCGAAGGAGACCCGTCCGGAAGCGCGGTACGCAAGCAATCCGGCGGGCGCTTTTTAGCACCCGAAACCCCACGCGCCCGGGAGGGACCCCGTCTGGACGCACGGCGGCTATGGGCTTCCCTAGGTCGACCTGATCGCCCCTAGGGCCTGGAGGTTCGCCGCCCTGCAACAAGAAGAACAGACGAAGAACGAAAAAGAAAGATACAAGGGTAGAGGATAAAGGTAGATGAACACAAAAGTGTAATTGATAGATTGGTTCGATTGGTGTTGTTCAATCGGCCGTCATCCCTTAGGTATATAAGAGGCGGCTGGACTTCCCGTGCAAGGAAAAGGCTTGGAGTCACGTCCAAAACCCTAGCCAAATTCGGACTGGTTTTGTCCGAACTTTCCAAAACTGTTCGGTTTAAACTGGCTGCACCTTGCGGGTAATTTTTGAGGTGGTACACGACCTCGGATGGAAAAGATCCCAAAAGCAATCTTGACCGTTTCAACGATACGAACAACTTTCATGTTGAACATTTTTCGATTTGAAGCCTTATTCTAGGCCAAAACGGTCACGCAAAACAGGTTGTTATTCGCGCTACCCATCAGACACGTGGCTGGTGGGGTGCGCCACTTATGGCTTCGTGACAGGGCTGCATTCGGATGGCTGTAACTTTTACATAAGAACTCGGATTGGGACGATTTTTACATCAAAATCGACCGTTTCGACGAGGCAAAGACAATTCATGAAGAAAGTTTTTCCATATGAGGCAGTCTTGGTGGTCTAATCTGCCTAATACTGCTCTAGATATAAAATCTCAGTGCTTTGAGCATAGTTTCGGCACTCGAGATGAGATCGGATGGCGATGGCCCAAACTTCAAAGATGTTCACCTCGACAATACGATTCTTTTTTACTTTGAGCACTTTTCTATTTGAGGCCATCTTACTTGCTTTTTATGCCGTGCCAAAATCTGATGTCAACACATGCCCCCCTGTTTTCTAGCAGAGCTTGCGTGCCAGAAAATACTTCATCCAAGCACGATGTCAACACTACATTGGTTGTGCATGCTAAGGATGACAACTGTTCGGCGACTCAACTCATTATAGATCAAAGTAAACCATCAAGCCTCCGCCGAACAATGTCTCTCTCCTGACTTGGGTCCTGCAAATAACTAACACCAGGAGTCAGAGCTTTTTATGTACTAGACCCTTGATCAGTGGCCGACTCAATAATTAAGTCGGCCTTGCCAGTATTGGCAAACACTGAGCATCGGCTATAGGAGTAGGAGATCAACCATGGTGAACACCGTTAGCCAGATGCCGTTTTGCCAACACAATGAATTCTGAGGGCGATATGCAAATATCGGCCATGCGTTCTCATCTCAAAGGTGCTCGGGAATCCATCCACCAAAGTGTGAATAGCCGAAATAAGTCAGATGTTTCGGCCGAGGATAAATTCCATAGCGTTGATTTTGATGATACGATTGAAGAATGTGCATGGCACGCCTCCTGGAGTTTCCTATAGTGAGATGAAAATTGTCGTCCTCGCCTGCGGGATTTACACTTGTACTCCCTTATTTTTGCTGGCTTCGCAATAGGAGATGTGATGCCGCACTTGTCTCGAGGATTTCCCTTAGGAACCCAGGCCATGTTCCTCTTCTCCAGCTCTTTGGCCCTAAGTTGTTTCAGCTTCTTCTATTGCGAATATGGTAAGTCGAGAGGGCGTCCCGGCTGGGATTTTGGTTTATGCACTGGCAAGTTCTTCCTGGCTTTGGGCATCTCCGGCTTGGCCTGTCCAAACTCGGTGATCGGATCCCTGAGATTTACTTGCTTCACTTTCTTGTCCTTAGCAGCCAACATAGACTCGGCTGGCTTTTTGTCATTTGGAGTCGGATCTGAAATAGCACTCTTGCGGCCATCCTTTTCTTTCTTCACTTTTTTAACACTTGTTGCAATAGAAGGTCGGACATCATTTCTATTTTGACTGCTCCTCTTGGGAACCCATGCCATGTTCTTCTTTCTCAACTCATGTGCACTAAGTTTTTGTAATTCCTTCTCTTGCCAATGCGCTAAGCCGAGTGGGCACCTCGGCTGTGATTCTGTTTCAACCAATGCCAACTCTTTTTTGGCCTTGTGCACTCTCAACTTCTTCCCTTTAGATTTGGCACTTGATTGACTTGCCTCGTTGCCTTTTGTAGCCAATGTCAATACTTTAACTGGCTATTTGTTATTTGAGAACAAATCCGAAGTAGCACACTTACGACCATCTTTCTTGACCTGGTACACTTGCTTGACCACCTCTTTCTTGTTCCTTGAGCTCCGAACCGATTCCTTATGATTGAAACGGTCTTTGACGTGTGATTGTTCATCCAATGTTGATCTTTTTGGAGCTGCATAATGTTGGCGAGATGATCTAAAATAAGATGGATAATGTGCCCTTGTATCATACCTGCCCCATGATGGATATGGATTTACATGAGCGTAGGGAGGCATCCACAACATTGGCATTGGCGGCCCAAAAGGAGGATATGAAGTCTGCTTGCTCAAGGTCTTCCTTTGCCAATCCCAGTCTTCAGATTTATGCCTTGGGGTGACTTCGATGCTTCTGCTTCACTCGGCCGATAAGCACTCTTTCCCTCACTTATCTTTTGGTACTTTTCTAATAACTGCGTGAAAGTGACTTTCGGCTTTTTGCTTTTGTGCTTATCATGGCCTTTGCTTTCTTTGGTTGTGCGTGCACCGGTCTTTGAATTCTCTTGTTGCCCCCCCAGTGCTACATGTTACCATTGTAGCTTTGATGGAATTTCTGTATTCAAGATTGTTCTTGATGCACTTTTTAACAATATCCTTGCTCGAAGACTTGACCCCATCATCATTGACATGTACATGTCCACTTTTAGATAAATCGGCTGGAGATAGCCGAGTCAACATTTGATGGCCATCAAAATGATCCGACTGTCCAAATGATCGTGCCTCAACAAACTCCAATCGTCCTATCTTGTCCGATTGTTTGACTTGATGGGTCATGTTGCGATCTTTGACATTTTGCTTGAACGAACATTGCGTTGGCTCTTGTCTTGACGGCTCGACATTGTGATCAATTATAATAATAGGATTAGTTAGCGATGTACCGATGATGTGATCAACAATGCCTGCACTGGACGTACACTCCTGGTCCATTAACCGATATTGTGATACCGGCTTTGATACAAAACAACCGAGCGGTGTCAGTTTAACATCAACCGACTCGGCTATGCATTGATTTTCGTCCTCCTTTCCCAATGCTTTTGAATCGGCTATCCTGGAGAACTTTGAACCTGGCTTTATATTCCTGAAACCAAAATAATTATAGAATATATGTCTGATCTGAGACCAAATGTTAGCCAGGCATGAAACAAACAAAGTTGTCCATATGAATATAAAGTTCAGTCGGCATGACGGGAAAAACTTTGGTTGCAATAAGTTGTCACTATTAGCCTCTATGAATGGTGCCATGTGTTGATCAGCATGATTAGTAACAAGATAATTCGAAACAAACCGATTACTCATCTCGATCGGTCTTTCAAAATTAATTAGAATCTTACTAATGGATGCATCAATAATATGATTTTGACCGAATCAAAAACTAAGTAAACTCTCGGCTAGGTGTATCTTTGTGAAGTCGTTGGAAGGAGAAGATGGTTGCACCACTGGAACAATACCTTTCTCCACTTTTGAATAATCCTCCAACGCCTCTTCCTCTTTTTCTGGATCTCGTGCCTCATCACTTGGATTTCCTGAGTAGATTTGACTTGGATTTCCCGAGTAGATTTCACTCGGATTACCCGAATGGATTCCACTCGGGCGCTCTTCGTCAGCTAAACTTCGTTCAGCTGCACGCTCTGGTTCTCGATCTTCATCACTAGCAAAATTTTGTTTGGCCATATAAATTTGCTCTTGATGCTCATCAATTTCTTTGGCACAGAACTCATAGGGCGGCATGTAAGCTCCCTCACATCCAGAAAAATCAAGCACGACCAATTTGTTGCGTTTACCGTTCTTTTGCTCGGTGAAGCTTGCATCTTCTATTTTGGTACACGCAGCAATAACTGGCTTGATGCACTCGACTTTAACGGCTTTAGCCGGTGATGCACTCGTCTGGAATGATGCACTCAGCTGACAAGATGCACTCGGCTGGCACGATGCACCCGGCTGGCTCGATGCAACGCACTCGACCTTAAACGTCTCTGTTGTCAATTTGGTTTCAATTGAATCCACCATTGTCTCGTCACTAAAGGAACCGTTCAACTCAGCTGTAGATGACTTAGTCATATTTGACTCGGTTTCAACCGAATCAACCGTATTAGCCGAGTGAACCCTTTCTTGCTGATTTGCTTGCAAAGCTTCTTTTTTGGCTTGTCTCGACATCACAGAGGATCCATCATGATTGCTGAATGGACGAAGGGACTTGACATATCCTTGCAAATATTCCTCTCCACGCCTCTTATTGAGTGCTTCATAAGCCTGTCGACCTTCTTCTGGTAATTCCTCAAGAGTTTGTGTAGTAAATTCGCTGATGCTATTCCCTGTGATCTTTGGCTTGATCTTGTTCACTTGGGCCACATATTTTTCCTTAAACTCAGCCCTGCATTGATCGACTTGCCCCCCGATACTTTTATGATCTTTCGGCAATGAATTGATGTTGCCAAAATTTTGCAATTGTATAGGGGGTATATAACATGCTGCAATGATAGGTGAAGCCATGTGTACTTTTGTTGAATATTTGCTCACACCAATTTGATCAATCGGCAAAATTTCGTCTTCTTTCAAGACCCTAGCTCTTATTGCCTCATACTCAGGAATCAATCCCTTTTTGTGCTGCTCAAGGCAAATATCACTAATCTTCTTATTTTGGGCTAAACTTTTTAATGCAGCCAGAGCCACCTCATCTCCTGCAATATTAGGCACATTTCCTCCTATAGAATTTACATTTATTCGGCTATGACCAGAAAGGTGTGAAGCCGAATTATGAACATCTACAGTTGTGTATGGTGCTGAAAAATTACTGTCATGATGTGTAGCATATGATGGTTGAGATTAACTGGACGAACAACTAGTAGCAGTATGGCCAATTCTCCTATCCATCGGCAATGTTGAATTCACATATTGCAAATTAGTTGCCGATGAATTAAAGGATGAAACACTTTCTTGTATGCCATTGAAAATTTTAACATGAGGTGTTTCAAATTGATTTACCAAACCCATCATGTTGTTCATCGGCATATGGATTTGTGGGGTTGCCGATGCATGAGAGTTTGGATACATATGTTGTACGTTGCTAAAATCATAAGAATTCGAAGCATGAAGATTGTTTTGCATCGGCCCTTGCACATAATTACATGCATGATTGATAAAAATAGGGCTAGCCGATACATTATTCTCAATAGGTGATCTAGCAACAACATATGGATTACTTGCATCTACAAAGGAGAATTGGGTATTCATATTACCTTTGCAGATTGCAGCAACTTGATGACGATCTCTTCGTAGCAAGAACGGGCTGGAGACCGTTCAAAGCTTCTGTCCCCAACGGAGTCGCCAAAAAGTGTGTTCGCACACGAATACGTCACCGTGTACCTCCGACGCCGAGGGTGATGCACCGCAGCTCACGTCGAAGGAGACCCGTCCGGAAGCGCGGTACGCAAGCAATTCGGCGGGCGCTTTTTAGCACCCGGAACCCCACGCGCCCGGGAGGGACCCCGTCTGGACGCGCGGCGGCTATGGGCTTCCCTAGGTCGACCTGATCGCCCCTAGGGCCTCGAGGTTCGTCACCCTGCAACAAGAAGAACAGACGAAGAACGAGAAAGAAAGATACAAGGGTAGAGGATAAAGGTGGATGAACACAAAAGTGTAATTGATAGATTGGTTCGAATGGTGTTGTTCAATCGGCCGTCATCCCTTAGGTATATAAGAGGCGGCTGGACTTCCCATGCAAGGAAAAGGCTTGGATTCACGTCCAAAACCCTAGCCAAATTCGGATTGGTTTTATCCGAACTTTCCAAAATTGTTCGGTTTAAACTGGCTGCACCTTGCGGGTAATTTTTGAGGTGGTAAACAACCTCGGATGGAAAAGATCCCAAAAGCAATCTTAACCGTTTCGACGATACGAACAACTTTCATGTTGAATGTTTTTCAATTTGAAGCCTTCTTCTAGGCCAGAACGGTCACGCAAAACAGGCTGTTATTCGCGCTACCCATGAGACACATGGCTGGTGGGGTGCGCCACTTATGGCTTCGTGACAGGGCTGCATTCGGATGGCTGTAACTTTTACATACGAACTCGGATTGGGACGATTTTTATATCAAAATCGACCGTTTCGACGCGACGAAGACAATTCGTGAAGAAAGTTTTTCCATATGAGGCAGTCTTTATGGTCTAATCTGCCGAATACTGCTCTAGATATAAAATCTCAGTGCTTTGAGCATAGTTTCGGCACTCGAGATGAGATCGGATGGCAATGGCCCAAACTTCAAAGATGTTCACCTCGACAATACGAAACTTTTCCACTTTGAGTACTTTTTTATTTGAGGCCATCTTACTTGCTTTTTATGCCGTGCCAAAATCTGGTGTCAACACCAAGTATATCTAGAGTAGTCATCAACGATCACGAAGCCATACAAACAAGCAGTAGTAGTGAGAGTAGAGTAGTGAGTAGGGCCAAATAAGTCCATGTGAAGCAGCTCGAAAGGACGAGATGTAGTCATGATTGTCTTCGAGGGATGCTTGGCCCTAGTCATCTTCGCAGCTTCACAAGCGCCACGCAGATGATCTTTCTTGAACTTGACGCCCTCGATGCCTATAACGTGCTTCTTCTTGGCAAGAGTGTACATGTTCCTCATGCCTGCATGACCTAGTCTTCGATGCCAAAGACAGCACTCTGAAGCTTTTGCGAGAAGACATATGGCGAGCTGTGGCCCTGCAGAGAAATCTGCCATATACAAATCACCTTTTCGATGTCCTCCGAAGACTAGAGACTTGTTTGATTCCATAAGCACAAGGCAACAATATTTTCTAAATATCACAATCATATTTAGATCACATAGCATAGAGACTAACATTAAGTTGTATCCAAGGGATTCAACAAGCATCACTTTGTCCATGTGTTGATCCTTAGAGATAGCAACTCTACCGAGACCCAATACCTTGCTTTTACCAGTATCTGCGAATGTGATGTGGCTTTTGGGAGAAGGATGCATGGTTGAGTCCATGAGAAGATGTCGATCACCAGTCATGTGGTTGGTGCATCCGTTGTCAATTATCCATTCAGTGGCTTCCGAAGCAGTACCCTACAGATCAGTTAGCGGCATAGTCTTCACAAAGAGAAATGTGAAGCATAAACATTTGATGAGCAAGCATGCTATCAAAGTTAAGGTCCTTGTTAGGCATGATAGGAAGCTTGTCAAGAAACCATGGGACAAAATACATGGTTAGACCATTTTGACATTTAATATTGCATCCCACAAGATGTTTTAGGTCCCCAACATTGGAATCTGAAGTAGATTTTCGGCTGGAGACCTTTCCTTGCAAGAGAAGTCAATTCTTCTTAACCACCCACATCTTTAGGGGTGGCTTAGAAGCAATAAGTCTAAGTGTAGAATCCGAGAATTTTGGCTTGGGAGCCCTAGCAAATAGCTTTGCAGGAGATGAATAATACTCATATGAATATGCATAGAAGTTCTTTGTCTTATGAACAAAGTGGTTAGATGAAACATGCTCCTATTCATGAGTCTGATGACAATCTCCCTTCAAAACATTTGCGTTAGAGTGACCCAGTGTGGTCCTTTGTCTGTATGAAGTCTTTGGGCCATATGAAGCCTTTGGTCTGGGGTTGATCTTCTTCCCAGGTGGTGTCATGATAACATTCACTGGAAGCTTTTCGAGAAGACTTCTCCGAACCCAGATCTTCTTCATAGGTGACCCATTCATGCAGTTAGTTCCAATGAGCCTGGCAAACACTTTACCATTCTGATCCTTGAACAGATTATAGTTTGAGTCAAATGACTCATCAATGACAATAGGATTACCACAAGTGAAGCCAGATAAGGTAGATGGATCTATTGGTGGGCCCTTTGCAGCAACCCATGCTGTTTTTGGGGTACTGCTCAGGCTTCTAGTATGAACCATCAACATTCATTTTCCTTTCGAACCCAACAACCTCTTTCCTAGGGTTTCGGTTCAAAATCTGTTTCTTAAAAACATCGCACAGTATCTGATGCCCTTTGAGGCTTTTGTACACACCTCTTTCAAGCAATGTCTTCAACCTAGCATTCTCATCAGCAATAGCAGTGGTTTCCTCAACAGAGGGGTTAGTTACCACATCAACAGTTGAAGATATTGCAATTTCAGAAGCAGTAGAGCATTCAGCAACAGAAACAACATTGTCACGCTCAAGACATTTTAGACAAGGTGGTACAAAGTCTTCCTGAGCCGGACTAATTTGCTGGGCGTGTAGTGAATCGTTTTCCTTTTGAAGATCATCATGAGACGCTCTGAGTTTCTCTAGATCTTGCCTCCTTTAAACATAATCATAGGAAAGCTTCTCGTGAGTAGCTGAGAGGGTTTCATGATGACTTTCAAGTTCAGTGTACTTAACGTGAAGATTTTTTATGTCCTCAATTAAGGACTGAGTTCGATTCATTTCCGTGTCCAACAGATTGTCACTTTTGTCTAGCAACTTTTGAATATGTTCCATGGCGTTTTGTTGTTCAGTTGCAATTTTAGCAAGAGTTTTATAGGAGGGTTTGGATTCACATTCAGAGTCATCTTCACTAGAGTTCTGAAAGTAGGCATCGCGTGAGTTTACCTTTGCACCACGTGCCATGAAGCAATAGGTCGGAGAAGAGTCATCCTCATCATTTGCTTCGGCGTCGGCGGAGTGACCGTTATAGACAGTGTTGAAGATGGACTTGGTGACAAATGTCGAGGCTAGAGCTAAGCTAGCCATGCCTAAATCAGATTCCTCCTCAGATTCCACCACTGCCTCCTCAGAAGCAAACTTCTCCTCGGAATCCATTTCCTTGCCAATGGATGCACGAGCCTTGCCAGATGAACCCTTCTTGTAAGACGAAGACTTTGATGAAGACTTGGAAGAAGACTTTGAAGATTTCTTCTTCTTCTTGTCATCAGAATCATATTCCTTGCTCTTCTTCTTTTTCTTGGATTCATTTTCCCACTGAGGACACTCAGATATGTAGTGGTCGGAATTTTTGCACTTGTGGCATGTTCTCTTCTTGTAGTCACGAGAGGAAGCCTCATCGTTTCTTGAGTTGGATCTTGAAGACTTTCCGAAGTTTTTCTTCCTTGAGAACCTTTTGAAACTTTTTCACAAGAATAGCTAGTTCTCTGCCAATGTCTTCAGGATCGTCGGAGTAGCAGTCAAAGTCTTCTTCAGACGAGGACATAGCTTTAGCCTTCAAGGCTCTGGATCGACCATAGTTGGGGCCATAGATATCTCTCTTCTCAGATAGCTGGAACTCATTTTTGTTGAGCCTCTCAAGTATGTCAAACGGATCAAGACTTTTGAAGTCAGACCGTTCTTGAATCATCAATGCCAAGGTGTTAAACGAACTGTCAAGAGACCTCAATAGCTTCTTCACAACTTCACGCTTGGTGATTTCAATGGCGCCAAGAGCATGAAGCTCATTGGTGATATCAGTGAGGCGATCAAATGTAAGATGGACATTTTCATTACCATTTCTCTTGAAGCGATTGAAGAGATTGCGAAGAACATCAATCCTTGAGTCTCTCTGTGTTGAGACACCTTCATTGACCTTGGACAGCCAGTCCCATACCAGCTTGGCTGATTCCAGTGCACTCACACGTCCGTACTGTCCCTTGGTCACATGACCACAAATGATGTTCTTGGCGGTTGAGTCCAGTTGAGAAAACTTCTTGACATCAGCAGGGGTGACACCTTCACCAGCCTTGGGAACACCAGTCTTGACGACATACCAGAGATCATTGCCGATAGCTTCAAGATGCATGCACATTTTATTCTTCCAGTAGGGGTAATCAGTCCCATCGAAGAAGGGGCACGCAGTGAAGACTTTGATTATCCCTCCAGTCGATATAACTAAAACTCAAGGTGGTTAAATTGAATCACACAGAATAAGGGAGCACCTTGCTCTGATACCAATTGAAAGTGCAAGTTATCGACTAGAGGGGGTAAATAGGCGATTTTTACGCAAGTCTTCAATACACGATATCTTTTGAAGACAGACAGATGAAAATAACCTATATGATAAGTAGTGGAAGATAAACGACTCTAGACACACAATAGTCAAGTAAGCATCATAGTGAAAATACGAAGACTATTGATATCTAGATAACATGGATCCTAAATAGGGAACAGTCTTCACACTGTGAAGTCAAACAGATCGGACAAACAAGCAATGACTTCGCGAAGACAAACTGGAATGTAAATGAGTTGGAAGATAGAACCAGTAGCTTGGAGACGAGGGGAATTTGGTAGACTAGTTCCAGTTGCTGTGACAACTGTACGTTTGGTTAGGGAGTCTGAGACTGAACTCTGAAGACCGTATCTTCACCTTATTCCCCTTGAGCTAAGGACACCAAGTCCTCGCCCAATCACTCTGGTAAGTCTTCAAGGTAGACTTCCAAACCTTCACAGACTTCGTTCACGGGCGATCCACGATGACTTTTGGATGCTCAGAACGCGACGCCTAATCGGCTGGAGGATACATAGTCCTCAAGTGTAACAAGTGTGACGCCCGAAGACCGACGTCCCAGAAGATTCTCGGAGATTCCAGACGTTCCGGGTTGCCCGTGTGTTTCAGTTCTGCTTGTGTTATTTATTTTTTGCATTGCATCATGTCATCATGCCATCATGTCATTTTTATTTTGCATCTCAACCAATAAATCGTGTGGACCTCCGGTCCATTTAAATCGAGGGAAGATGTCTTCTCTTTATAACATATAAAAGCCTCCTAATAATTATGGAGCTATATTAATAAATATTCCATTGCTTCGGAATCACCAACACACGCTTGCATAATTTCCCCATGCTTTTCCTACTTCTAGTTTCACCTTCACAACCTTGCCTATATTCTTTTCTCAATTTTCGAGGCTCCTCTAAAATCTAGACTCCTTTTAAACTCCTTTAAGACAAGCTATTTATTTTAGTTTGCACTTCCCTTTTTGTTGGAACTATTTTTGTGAGGTTGGAATTATTCCGTAAAGCCTTACAAAAATGTCCGTAATTTTATTCTTATTCTTTGCCTCTTTCTTTTTATTTTTTGGCTCTCTCCTTATTTGTTTTTTTTCTGCTAAGAGATAAAAGAGGCATCCCAGCCGCTCGGGCCTCAATCTCTCTGGCCCATCTCTCCTCCCTCTTGGGCCTCCTCTCTCCTGGCCCAACCACTCCAGGCCAAACCCTAGCGCTAGCTGAGCCAGCGCTCCTCTCCCTCTCCTCCCATGCGCCGCCGCTCCCGATCCCTCTCTCGCTCTCTGGCCCGATTGTTCCCCGATCCCCTTCTCCCTCTGTCGCCCGACCCAGTCCCTCGCTCATCTCGCAGAGCCCCGCAGCGCCTCGCAGATCCCTCGTTCCCCTCGCCGCACTCCCCTCTCTCCCATCGAGCGCCCTCTGCTCCGTCCACGAGCTCCTGCCAAGCGTCTTCCCCTCGGCCACGCAAGCGCACCACCCCGCCGGCCGCAGACCACCACTCCCCTCCGCCGTCCCGTCCTCCTGGACCGCCCCGAGGCCTGCAGATCCTTCCGCGCCTCGGCGCCCTTCCATCGCCGGCCCTCAAGCCCAGGCAGGCCAGCCAGGCCGCAGCTCCGTCGCCTCCTCGCCGCGGGTCGTCCAAGAGCAGCGCCGCGACGGCCCCGTCCTTCCTCCTCGACCAGGAGCTGCAGCCCCGACGTCCTTCCTCCGGCGCCAGGTCGCCCGCGAGGCCGAGCCCTCCGCTCCTGAGGTCTTCCTCCGCGCCTCCCTGGCCTCCTCGCCATCGCACCAGCTCGCCAAGACCAGAGGGTGCGGGCTCCCTTCTCCAGCTCCCGCGCCTTGGAGCTCTCCCGCGGCCAGGCCCGCCTCCGGCCGTCCCGTCTGTGCCTCGTCAGATCCCGAGCAGCCCGGCGGCCAGGAGCCCGTCCGCGCGTGGCCCCTCCTCGCCGTGTCCGAGACCGTCTTGTTTGCTGCTGCCGTGGCCTTGTCTCCGTGCTGTAGTTTGTTGTTTTGTTTTGTGTTGTTTGTGTTCCTTGACAGAGAACGTGTACGCCTTCGAACCACGACCAAGTACCACGACGTACGAGTACGACTACTCGGAGACCCCAAGTACCCCTCCGATGGCATGTACCTCTACGAACGGGAACACCTACACGACTACACGATGACTCGCCAAGTACCACGACATGACGGATGAACATCTACAAACGTGTACCACGACGACCGAGTACATCTACGGCCCGAACGACTACCACCGACCCGAACATCTACTTCCACTACACCCCGTGAACGACTACTTCCTCTACGAACCGTGTTCCACTACTTCCACTTCGAACTCGAACCGTCCCGAAACGCATGTTTCGAAGGTATAACCCCGAGTCGTGACCCGTGAATGCTTGTTGTGGTTGTATGAAATGTCTCCCGTGTGTGCTCCGTTTCCGTTTCGTCCGTTGTCATGTTCCTCGGTTGCCTCGTCGCCGACTCGTGGGAACCCGGTAACGGGATCGCCCCACTTTCATCTCGTTTGACACGCCACCTTCATCTTTTGCACCGGTCTCTCAACAAGTTACCGGAACCGATATGATGCCGTTGCATCACTTTCGGATTGTTGCCGTGGCCCCCTTTCTTTCCACCACGATGACTATTTCTCCTTATCATCTATATCTCTTTTAAGTCAACCTTTTAATAAAATTGCATAAACTTGATCATGTCATCCGCATCATATTAACAACATTAATATGTGTGAATTGTTGTTTGCTTATAATTACTAAACATGTTCATGGGGATTTTCCGGATATGTTGTTGTTATTTCCGGCCTCATTTAAAATGTCTAAATAGTGTAGTTTTATTATGTTTCACCTCTTGCCATGTTAAAAACATTTAATCTTGTCTTGTAAATAACGAGAGTCAACTAAATAATTAATATGTGGTGTTTCGTCAATATGCAACTCGTTGCATATTGATCTCCACTTAACTTGTAGTTTTGTTTGTGCACTTTGCCATGCCATGCATATTTAAACCGGACATGCATCATACTTGGATGTGCATCGTATGCCATGTTAATGCTTGCGTGTTTACTGTGTTGTTTGCTTCTTTCCGATTGCTTCTCTTGTTAGCTTCGGTTTCGTTCCGGAGTTGTGAGGATTCTCTCGACTGTTGCTCCGTCTACTTCGTGGATCCGTTCTTCTTCCTTGTGGAATCCCAGGCAAGATGACCGAACCTGGATACCATTACTATCTTTGCCTATTGCTAGTAGTTCCGCTCTATAGTATTTGCCTCGATGCCCATGTCTTTCTTGTCAGCCTCCTACTTGTAACCAATTGCCATGTTTAACCACCCTACCTATGCAAACCGTTGCTTGGCTAAGTACGCTTCGCTCAGCCCCTCTTATAGCATTGTTAGTTGCAGGTGAAGATTGAAGATGCTTGCTTCATGTTGAAGTTTGGTTGGGTTATATCACACTATATAAATGCTTAAAATGAAATCATCTATATACTGGCAGGGTGGAAGGCTAAGCCTTTTGCTTGGTGTTTTGTTCCACTCATGCCGTTAGGAACCGTATAAACCGGTGTTATGTTCCTTGATTTTGCGTTCCTAACACGGTTGGGGTGTATGGGACCCCCTTGATAAACCGCTAAGTGCTAAGTCTTTTCCAGCAAGTCCCAACATTTGGTACTATTTGCCTCATAATAACAACTTAATTAATTAATTAAATTTGCATAGGGGGTCGCTCCCTCGAGGATTCCTAATTCTACATAGCAGGGGGGGCCAGTGCCGATGGCGTTGGTCCCAAACGGGGAGTCTGCGGGGCCGCCTTGGGGAAACCCGAGGTATCTGGTATACCTGTAGAATCGCCCATCCGGTCGTGTCCTGAGACTTAGATACGCGCGGCTACTATCAGGGTGTCGACACGCCGGGAGGATTTGCTGGATTAGCCTTACCTTAGTTCGGTTTAACTCGAGCACGGGATTCCGAGAATACTCGGGTCTTCCCACCTATGGAGTTGCGACTGCGCGGATCGTGGGCTTGTGATGGGCCAAGTTGGAACACCCCTGCAGGGTTGAACTTTCGAAAGCCGTGCCCGCGGTTATGTGGTAGATGGGAGCTTGTTAATATCCGGTTGTAGACAACTTGACACAATGTTTCAATACACTACCAGCGTGTGTACCGTGACTGTCAATTTCCGAATAGGGATTCGGGAGTTGAACACGGTGGGGTTATGTTTGACCGGCTTTAGTTAGGATCACTTCGTGATCATCTTTCGACCGATGCGCCTTCTCTTCTCGCTCTCTATTACGTAAGTTAGTGCTAGTTGCTACTGCAGACTCTTGTTTGTTCCTTCACCTCTTATTCTTTCTTCAGCCTTGTCCTCACCCATAAAGCTTTGCTAGTCTTGTTACCCATGGATATGGGATTGCTGAGTCCTCGTGGCTCACAGATACTACAACACCAGATGCAGGTTCAGCCGAGTTTGATGCAGGAGTTGGACCAGTTCTTCTCCCGGGAGTCCGATGAAGATCGTGGCTGTTTGCTTGTGACGTTTCGATGTTCAGTAGTGGTTTCTACTAGGATTCGATCCTGACCTGTGGCTTTATGTTGTTTTGGTATCTTTCTTTTGGATCTTCACCCGTAGTCGGGTTGTGATGTTCTGAATGATGATTGCTTATGTAATGTATTGTGTGAAGTGGCGAGTGTAAGCCAACTATCTCCTTTTGCAATTTAATCCCTCTTTTACATGAGTCGTGCAAAGATACCAAACTTGAGATCATTCTAGGATGGGCTTATACCTTTAAGTCGTGCCTCGACACGTAGGAGGTATAGTCCCATCCTGGGCATTACAAGTTGGTATTTAGAGCCTTCTCCGACCTAGAAGCCCCCACTGATTGATCGAATCGTTGACGGTTGAGTCTAGGCACACACTGAAAAACTTTTTGAGTCCTATATTATATCGGAGAGTAGGATTTCTTTGCTTCTCATCCCCTTTCTCTCTGGTGAGGACTCCTGACGATTACTCTTTTCTCTTCTAGTTTCAAAAATTGCACCAAATTTTTTTTAGGATCCCGCGAGTATTCTGGGATTGTTTCGATGTTCTTGTGACAAGGATATTGTTCTCGATGCCTCCTGTTACCGAGGAGTTGAGCTTCGGGGTTTCATTGACACAAGCATATCGCGGCAGTACTAAATACTTAAGACGGCCGACATTGAAAATCTCTCCTATACGGCCAGTGGCAAGATAACCCCGACATCACCCAGTACTGGGGAGGTAGTTCGAGAGTATTGCCATAGCTTGTTATAGTGGATGCTTTTCGAAGGTCCGAGGTAAACAGTTTCCGAGAAAGACTGGTTATGTGTTGAAGGATGGATACACCTGGATGTAGGTTTAGAGTTGATTGCGCGGTGCTTCCCGTGTATCCCCAACACCTGATTGCATAACTGGAAACTTTCGGAAATCTATAGGTGGGTTTATCTAGTAGTTCTAGGCATTCTTCCAACGGATGCACGATATGAAGTTTGGGGTTCTACATTGAGTGAAGTGGTTTTATGGACTTGTTCTGATCGGGAGTTGCATCTTAAAGGGTCCTTGGCTATGCTGATCCGGGGATTGCAAAACCCTTTTGTAACACGTTCCATGAGCTTTCAGCACGAAGATGTCGAACGAAACTCCTATCTTGTATTTGTTCTATCTATTCCTTGTTCCTTTTTATTTATCTTTTTGTTCTCCAAGTGGCTTCTCGACATGTTGATGTAACTACGGAATTCATTCGTTCAATTATCTGTTCGGATGATATTGTGAAGATCATGTTGCATATCTACCCTTTGTTTTTGTTTTGATTCTGGTATTCGAGTTGCTTCGATGTCAAATGTTGATTCCATACCTTCTTAATCAGTGTTCTCATATTTCTATGAGACTGCTAATTCTTCTTGATCATCAAGGTGGTCATGTTAAATTCTTCTCAACCGGCGTCCTTTTCTTCGAGTTAATCAGATCTTTTCATCATTTGCAAGATCAACTCTTAGTCTTTTCTCAACGGCGTATGTTCTTTCATCCCAAGTTGTCTTTGTTTCCCCACCCTCCCTCCCTTCTTTTCTTGGAGCCAGAATTCTCAAGTGGAATATCCATTTTATTCATGTGATATTTCTTCATTCTTTTCCTTCAATGTTCTTATCCGGTGATTATCGTGAAGATGCTCAAGAACTCCAAGTTCATCATTCTTAATTCTAATATTCTTCTTTGGTGGATGTAATTCAAGATTTTGGTGTTGATCTTATCATTTTTCCTCTTTTCACAATGCTTTATTATTCCGGTGCACCAATTAATCTTTCTCCTCTTGCTATCCATATCCGGAGTGCTCAAGATTCATAATTCCATTCTTAATCCGTTCAAATTATTTTGAGCATTGTCATCTTACTCAAGCCATTTTAATTCAACCGGTGCAATATCTCTTAAGCAATCTTTTCTACGGTGATTTCTTTGAGTGGGCCCTAACCCACAGGTCTTTTCCCAGGATCTTACCTGACTCTTCTATTATTCCGGAGTTATTCTCAAATTCTTTTTAAGTGTGACGTAAGAATGATTCCCATCAGTCACATGCCTTCTCCAAGATCGCTTTCAAATTCTTTTCATCATTGGTTCAACCTTTTTAATTCTTCATTCCGGAGTATCTCGAAATTCTTCTTGGCATTTCTCGTCTTCATTCTCAACATTTGAAGACCGGAGAAGTGTTTCTCTTAAATCTTGGCCCGTTCTCTCAAGATTCGTGGTTCTAGCTTCATGCCATCCTCATTATGGTTCTGATTGTGAGGAATTCTTGTTATACTCGTCCGGAGCATTTCATGAATTCTTTTCCTTGTGATCCTTCGAAGGCCATCATTTCAGAAGATTTCTTCGTTCTCAGTTTTCAACTTCGTCCTCTAAATATTCTTCATTGATGTCTCTTCGTTCGTCCCCATATTCTTACGGTGGTTCTTTCAAGTTTACTCTTCCGTTGTTATCATTTTAATTCATTTGTTCTTTTCACAATCCTACCGGTGGTTCGTTGAAGTTTTATCCGAGCTTGTGCTAGATCTCTCTTTAATCCTTTCCAACGAGAATAAGTAGTATGCCAAATCTGTTGCTTGTCATCAATGTAAATTGGTGAACGATATGCATAACATAATTCTTATTCTTATTCCTTCAAGGTGATTTAATTCTTTTGTCTGGAGCTTGTTCATCATATCATATTCTCGGCTCTAAGTTTCTCATCTTGTTTTCCGGAGCTCCATGTTATTTCAATTATATCATTTCAAAGCTCCATCTGATTCATCGCAGGCCTTGAATCTTATTCTTTTCGTCTTTCACTTCTCATGCTTCATTACCGGAGTTTTCATGGTGGTTCATCAATTAATTCATTCTCGAAGTCTTCATCAAGATTCTGGTTGGAGCTCAAGCATTCTTCATCATGCTTTCCAAGTGCAATTCTTTCTACCTTGTCTTTTCAGATGGTGTTATGTCATTTTGACAATTCCTTCATGTTTCATAATTCACGAGTTGTCAAGAATGAGATATTTAAAACCATCATTTTCCTTGTTCAGGAGATCTTTCCAACCCCTCATTTTTTATCTCTTGGAGTTATCTTGGGTTGTATTTCACCTAAAAGCTTTCCTTGAGAATTGTTGCTATTATGGTGCTTATAAATGACCCAAATTCTTCATTTATCATTCCGGCGAGATAAGTTTATCGTCTCCTTGTTGATCTCAATCCAATTAAATGTTTTCGTCAGTGGCTGGTTGTCACCTCATAATTTTGAGATGTTTTCCATAAGCCCACATCAATCTTATCCGTTTCGTCGTTGAATTCCGACAAATCCATTCAACCCTTCTTCGTAAGGATGTTTTTCATATTCATTCGTGGGAGAAGTTGTCTTTTCTTCTCTGTTCTTTCTTTCCAACGACCTAGCATATATTCTTTCATTCCGGAGGCTTTGTGATGTTGCTCTCTTTAACCATCATCTCGTTTTTATCAAGATCATATTCTCTCTTGCTTGTCTATTTAACCGGAGTGGTGTGCCCTCCATTCTAGTTCTCTCATCTTATCAAGTTTTGCCTATCTTTTTAACCGGAGTGCTGTCTAAATCTTTCTTAACCGTGTGCCATTCTTTCAATTATTTCGGAGGCAATATGTTGTTGTTTTCATCAAGTATCACTCCATCTCCTCTAGTTCTTGTCCAATTCCTTCCATTTTCAGACGGAGTGCTGCCGAAATTCTGTCATTCTTATTCCTTGACTATACCATTGCGGTTTCAAATTCTTTTGTCATCCGTGAGCTCTTGCTTCATGTCTTTCAACCTCCAAGGTTCTCTTAATGCTCCTTGTTTCTCTTTTCTAAAGGAGTGTTTTCATCTTCGTTCATCTCTGTTGTATTCTTATTTCATCTTGTTCAACCTCTCAAGGTTCCTTGGTTTCACTCGTCTGTCAAAGAAGCAACTTTGTTTTACCTCTTCCTCTTCCGTTTTTACCTGGTGATATCTCTAGGATCTCGGGTCGAGATCCTCTGTTAGTGTGGGAGAGTTGTGACGCCCGAAGACCGACGTCCCAGAAGATTCTCGAAGATTCCAGACGTTCCGGGTTGCCCGTGTGTTTCAGTTCTGCTTGTGTTATTTATTTTTTGCATTGCATCATGTCATCATGCCATCATGTCATTTTTATTTTGCATCTCAACCAATAAATCGTGTGGACCTCCGGTCCATTTAAATCGAGGGAAGATGTCTTCTCTTTATAACATATAAAAGCCTCCTAATAATTATGGAGCTATATTAATAAATATTCCATTGCTTCGGAATCACCAACACACGCTTGCATAATTTCCCCATGCTTTTCCTACTTCTAGTTTCACCTTCACAACCTTGCCTATATTCTTTTCTCAATTTTCGAGGCTCCTCTAAAATCTAGACTCCTTTTAAACTCCTTTAAGACAAGCTATTTATTTTAGTTTGCACTTCCCTTTTTGTTGGAACTATTTTTGTGAGGTTGGAATTATTCCGTAAAGCCTTACAAAAATGTCCGTCATTTTATTCTTATTCTTTGCCTCTTTCTTTTTATTTTTTGGCTCTCTCTTTATTTGTTTTTTTTTCTGCTAAGAGATAAAAGAGGCATCCCAGCCGCTCGGGCCTCAATCTCTCTGGCCCATCTCTCCTCCCTCTTGGGCCTCCTCTCTCCTGGCCCAACCACTCCAGGCCAAACCCTAGCGCTAGCTGAGCCAGCGCTCCTCTCCCTCTCCTCCCGTGCGCCGCCGCTCCCAATCCCTCTCTCGCTCTCTGGCCCGATTGTTCCCCGATCCCCTTCTCCCTCTGTCGCCCGACCCAGTCCCTCGCTCATCTCGCAGAGCCCCGCAGCGCCTCGCAGATCCCTCGTTCCCCTCGCCGCACTCCCCTCTCTCCCATCGAGCGCCCTCTGCTCCGTCCGCGAGCTCCTCCCAAGCGTCTTCCCCTCGGCCAGGCAAGCGCACCACCCCGCTGGCCGCAGACCACCACTCCCCTCTGCCGTCCCGTCCTCCTGGACCGCCCCGAGGCCTGCAGATCCTTCCGCGCCTCGGCGCCCTTCCATCGCCGGCCCTCGAGCCCAGGCAGGCCAGCCAGGCCGCAGCTCCGTCGCCTCCTCGCCGCGGGTCGGCCAAGAGCAGCGCCGCGACGGCCCCGTCCTTCCTCCTCGACCAGGAGCTGCAGCCCCGACGTCCTTCCTCCGGCGCCAGGTCGCCCGCGAGGCCGAGCCCTTCGCTCCTGAGGTCTTCCTCCGCGCCTCCCTGGCCTCCTCCCGAGCGTCCAGCTGGCCTCCTCGCCATCGCCCCAGCTCGCCAAGACCAGAGGGTGCGGGCTCCCTTCTCCAGCTCCCGCGCCTTGGAGCTCTCCCGCGGCCAGGCCCGCCTCCGGCCGTCCCGTCCGTGCCTCGTCAGATCCCGAGCAGCCCGGCGGCCAGGAGCCCGTCCGCGCGTGGCCCCTCCTCGCCGTGTCCGAGACCGTCTTGTTTGCTGCTGCCGTGGCCTTGTCTCCGTGCTGTAGTTTGTTGTTTTGTTTTGTGTTGTTTGTGTTCCTTGACAGAGAACGTGTACGCCTTCGAACCACGACCAAGTACCACGACGTACGAGTACGACTACTCGGAGACCCCAAGTACCCCTCCGATGGCATGTACCTCTACGAACGGGAACACCTACACGACTACACGATGACTCGCCAAGTACCACGACATGACGGATGAACATCTACAAACGTGTACCACGACGACCGAGTACATCTACGCCCCGAACGACTACCACCGACCCGAACATCTACTTCCACTATACCCCGTGAACGACTACTTCCTCTACGAACCGTGTTCCACTACTTCCACTTCGAACTCGAACCGTCCCGAAACGCATGTTTCGAAGGTATAACCCCGAGTCGTGACCCATGAATGCTTGTTGTGGTTGTATGAAATGTCTCCCGTGTGTGCTCCGTTTCCGTTTCGTCCGTTGTCATGTTCCTCGGTTGCCTCGTCGCCGACTCGTGGGAACCCGGTAACGGGATCGCCCCACTTTCATCTCGTTTGACACGCCACCTTCATCTTTTGCACCGGTCTCTCAATGAGTTACCGGAACCGATATGATGTCGTTGCATCACTTTCGGATCGTTGCCGTGGCCCCCTTTCTTTCCACCACGATGACTATTTCTCCTTATCATCTATATCTCTTTTAAGTCAACCTTTTAATAAAATTGCATAAACTTGATCATGTCATCCGCATCATATTAACAACATTAATATGTGTGAATTGTTGTTTGCTTATAATTACTAAACATGCTCATGGGGATTTTCCGGATATGTTGTTGTTATTTCCGGCCTCATTTAAAATGTCTAAATAGTGTAGTTTTATTATATTTCACCTCTTGCCATGTTAAAAACATTTAATCTTGTCTTGTAAATAACGAGAGTCAACTAAATAATTAATATGTGGTGTTTCGTCAATATGCAACTCGTTGCATATTGATCTCCACTTAACTTGTAGTTTTGTTTGTGCACTTTGCCATGCCATGCATATTTAAACCGGACATGCATCATACTTGGATGTGCATCGTATGCCATGTTAATGCTTGCGTGTTTACTGTGTTGTTTGCTTCTTTCCGATTGCTTCTCTTGTTAGCTTCGGTTTCGTTCCGGAGTTGTGAGGATTCTCTCGACTGTTGCTCCGTCTACTTCGTGGATCCGTTCTTCTTCCTTGTGGAATCCCAGGCAAGATGACCGAACCTGGATACCATTACTATCTTTGCCTATTGCTAGTAGTTCCGCTCTATAGTATTTGCCTCGATGCCCATGTCTTTCTTGTCAGCCTCCTACTTGTAACCAATTGCCATGTTTAACCACCCTACCTATGCAAACCGTTGCTTGGCTAAGTACGCTTCGCTCAGCCCCTCTTATAGCATTGTGTCGGGGGAAACTGTCCGCCACGAACACCTATGGGACCGGAGCCCCTTGTCTGTGCGGTACGAGGGCGGAGGGAGCACGAAGAGCAGATCGAAGCGGACGCGCGGGCAGTTTTTACCCAGGTTCGGGCCGCACGGATGCGTAAAACCCTACTCCTGCTTGGTTGTGTATTGAGTTGAGCGCTCGGGAGCTTGAAGAAGCAGCTACACCGTGCGTGAGAGTAATCTAGGTTTCCAACCCCCTCCACGTTGTGCATGGGCCTCCTTTTATAGTGCAAGGGGTCACCGACAGGTGTCAACGTAGGAGAAAGGGGTAAAAATGTAAAAGAGGTGGTAGTTGTAACAGTGCGGGAACAGTGGAGCTACAGTACAGAACAGTGGTCTATACCTACTTTAACAGTGGGGGACAAGGGCATTTAATGCCCGTCGCCGTCGACCCCAAAAGCTCCCGCCGTTGCGTCTCCGTCTGCCACGGCGATGGATCCTCTGCCGTGGAGTGCCACCGTGTCCCCCAGGCTGCACAGCCATCCGCCACGCGTCCCTGGAGTGGCCCCAGGGCGACGCGTGGGCCGATGAGCTGGAGCGCGGGCACACGGCGCACCTCCCCCGGCAAGCACCTTGCCGGGGATCTCGACCTTGCCGGGCCCGGAAGCTTGCCGCTCCCCGAGCCCTTGCCGGGTCTTCTAAGATAAAATCTTCTATTCGTCCTGACAAGCTCCTCTTGCCAGGGCCTCGTGCTAGTTAAGCAATCTCGAGCCTGGGACGGCCTTCCCGGCAAGCTCCTCTTGCCGGGGTCTTGGTCTTCTGTCTTGTATACTTTGTTTTTGAATGGCTAGATAAGGGGCAGGAAGGTCTCCGGCAAGCGCGTGGTGAACCTTGCCGCGGGGGGGGGCTGCCGCTGCCCGTGCACAAGTTGGGGTACTAGGGTACCCCTACCTTAGTACACCGACAGGAGCCCCCGGGCCTAGGCCACACACGGTGCCGAGCGCTGTTGGGCCAGGCCCAAAACAGTGCACGGGCACCCGCGGCCCGCGGCGCGCCGAATCCACTTCCATATCCGCCGCACCCCACGGCAACGGCACGCGTCGATTGCGGCGCCGTGGGATGGGACGTGCCCACGATTTCTTTAATGGGAAGGGCGAAACGCCCCCCACTCTCCCATAAAAGCAGAGAGAGCGGCGCGGTTCCCCTCCCTGCGCACTCATTGCCATCGTCTTCTTCCTCAGATTCCTCTGCGCTTCGCCTCTACTCCTCCGCCACCACCAAGCTCTTCGTCCCCTTCCTTCCACCGCATCCGCCATGGCCCCAAAGACCGACAAGGCGAAGTCGGAGAAGTCCAAGCGGGAGAAGTCAGATCAGGCGGCGAAGCTCGCCGCGTACCGGAAGGAGCACATTGTCTTCGCGCCGAAGCTCGGCGTGCGGGAGCTTTGGAACAAATACTATTTGTTCTGGGCCAAGGAGACCCCAGCGCACCCCCGCACGCGCGTCTACCCGGCCGTCGCCAAGGACCACTACCCCGGCGGGTATTACTTTTTCGCAGCTTTCTTCCACTGCGGTCTGTGCCCTCCCTTCTCAAACTTTTTCTGCGATATCATGAATACTTATGGCCTCCACCTCCTCGACTTCACTCCCAACGCCATCCTCACCATGTCCGTTTTCGCACACATGTGCGAAAATTTCGTAGGAATCCAGCCCAACGTAGCTCTCTTTAGGCACTTTTTCATCCCCAGAGTAGAGGCCGACGCCCCCCTCTCCGGAGGAATCTCTTGGGTGTTTAGGCTGAATAAGAAATTATCCTACTTGCCGGGGGAGCTCCGCGGCAAGTGGGAAGAGTGGCGTGCGGAGTGGTGCTGGGTCGTCGAGGAGCGGCCGCAACACTTCACCGCGCCGCGCACATCGCCCATCGTGCGCGGCAGGGATTGGAGTAATTACGATTCCGACGATGCCAAGCTGGATATCGCTCTCGTCAGAATCCTTCGTCTTCGGATGGCGCCGTTGTCTGTCGCTGAAGTGGGCGCGGACTTTCTTCGTCGCCGGATCGCCCCCCTCCAAGACCGGAAAAGGCCGGCGTGGCAATACGGGGGCCCGGCAGACATCATGAGGCTGCGCCCCGGCCTCAATTTTAACTTCACAACACTCGAGCTGCGGGGTATGGTCAGGGAACTTTTCAAGTTCGACCCGGCACACCCCGAGTACTTCCGCGCTCCCCGGGGAGTGGTGCCGCTCTGCGCCAGCAGCGCCCGGGATCGCCTTGTCGCTATGATGCCCGCGTGCGACTCTCGTGGATTGGAGCGCACGTGGATTGCGCCCAAGCCTATCGACGTCCTCGAGTTCTACGACAACCTTGCGGAGGTGTTGGAGAAGACGGACGATCTCAAGCTGCACACGCGGGCCACCACCGACCAAGAGATTGCATACATGGCTTCTCGCGCTGAAGAAGTCGCCGCAGCCGCGGCGGCGGGAAACTTTGGATACACACCCGCGGAGGCGGAAGCCGCGGATGCCTCCAGCCAGGCGGATAAGGAGGAGATTCGCAAGCTGCTAGAGCTCCCTCCCGACGCGCTCGCCGGGGTCCCCTCGCTGAGGCACTCCGGGATCAATGGGATCGCGACGGAGGCCGCGGCAATGGAGGGCACAGCCGGAGGAAGCAGGGGTGCCGCGAGGAGTGAAGGCGCCGGGCGAAGCAGGGCCACCAAGGGGAAGGGGCCCGCAGTGCAAGGCGCTGGGGCCAGCGAACTGGCCGAGGGAGAGGAGGGGGAGGAGGAAGACACCGGCGGATCCACCGAGCTCTACGCCGACGACCTCTCCTCGTCGGAAAGCTCCCCGCCCCCGGCGAGCCCGAGGCAGTCCCCATTGAAGCGTCTCCGCAAGGCGGCGACGGGGGAGCAGGCGCGAGCGCCCCGGCAACAGCCAGCTCGCCGGGCAGCTCCCCGGCCGAGCCAAGACGGGCCAAGGGCGACCGGCGTGCCGGCCACGGCAGAGGCCCCGCGCGCGCGGACCACGACAGAGGCGTCCCGCAGGCCGGCACCGAGCCGGCAAGGATCTTCTCGGAGCGGAGCAGCTGCTCCGCCCACTTCTCGGGCGCCGGCCACCACAGGGGCTGGGCCTACGCAGCCCCCAGCCCCGGTGGCTCCGAAACGCGCGAGGGAATCTTCATCCTCCGCTCCTCGCGCCGACGCGCCCACCGTGGAGTTTGACTTCTCCGCGCTGAGCGAGGACGACGAGGAGGACCAAGAGTAAGGACCCGAGACCTTACTCCTTCTTGATTTTTATATCTCGATTGTTGCTGACGCTTGAATTTGCTTGTTGCTTGTGATTGCAGGACCTTGGAGCAGCGCGCGAAGAGGGTTAAGGTGCCCACAGTTGAGGTCGTGGGAGACCCATCCGTCGCGGAAGCAGGGATCGCGCCGGAGCCGAGCTTGCCGGACCCGAGCGCCGCTCCGGGGAGCAGCCCCCAGCGCAGCCCCCAGCGTAAGTTAGAGGTTTACTGTTTTTGCTCGTCGGGGCGCGCTTAGGGCTTTGATCTCTGAATGTCTTAGTTCTTCTATCTTCTCTTGTGCAGAGGTGGAGCCGCAGCGGGAAGAGCGCCCGGAGGCCGTCACCGAGGAGCCGCAGGCCCCGCCGTCCCCGGCAAGGGAGAACTCTCCGGCAAGGGAGAGTGCTCCGCCAAGGGCGGGTACTCCGCCAAGGCAGAGTACCCCGCCAAGGGCGAGCAGCCCGGCGAGGACGGCCACTCCGCCAAAGCCGAGCCCCCCGGCAAGGGAGCCCGCCGCAGAGGGCGTCCGCCAAGGTATGTTCTGTACTTGGTTTTCTTGACTTTGCTTCTTTTTGGATCTTTGCTTGATTTTGAACTTCTTTTTCTTCTTCTTCTAGATCTTCCTCCTCCTCCTCCTGCGCCGATGGAGACCGAGGTCATCAGTATCGAGGATGAGGAGGGCGCGCAGGGCGGTGGCGATGACGTTCCCGTCGTCGTGGAGATGGTCGAGGCCACCGAGGAGGCGACCAAGGCCACCGAGCCGGCCGCGCAAGAGGACGCTCCGGCCGCTGACGCCGCGACCGGGGAGGGGGACGGCGACCGCACCGCCGACCCGGAGGTGGCGGGAGCACCGGATGCTACACCGGCCGCCGGCCCCTCCACCAGCGAGAAGCAGGCGTACTATCTTCGTGCCCCCAATGGCGTCTTTATCCAAGTGCCTTGGGGGTCTTCATCAAGAGCTCCCGCGGAGGGCGAGGCGTTTGACGGAGAAGTCCTCGCCTCCGCGGGTCTGACAGTCGTCGAGGCGCCCGGCGAAGGAGATGGGCCCGAGGAGGAGAAGCTTCTCCACCGACTCCTGGCCCTTTACCGGGCCAGGCAGGCGAAGCTTGCCTCCCGGGAAGCCCTTGCTGCCCAGGCCGCCGCCGAAATGGAGAAGCGTGCGGCGGAGCTCAGCGCTGCCCACAAGGCGGGCCTCCGCGAGGTGGCGGAGGAGCGTGAGCGTCTCGCCGGCGAGTATCAGGAGTGGGTACTTGAGAAAGCCGAAGCCGACGAACAGCAACGGCTCGCCGGGGTAGAGATGTCCCGGCGAGAAGGAGAGCTCGTGCAGCGGAAGGTGGATCTCGACTCCCATGAGGAGGACCTTGCCGCTCGCGAGGCTGCCCTTGGCGGGGAGCTGAAGGAGGCGAAAGCCGCTGCTGCTGCCGCGGAAGACGCCAAGAAGGAGCTTGCCGCCAAGGTTGAACGACTAGAAGCGGCGATGAAGGTGAGCACCGAGAAGGTTGCCGCGCTCATTACTGAGCGCGAGAAGGACGCCCACACCAACGCGGAGCTCCAAGTGAATCTGTCCAAGAGGGGCGATGAGCTTAAGGCCGCCAAGGACTCCATCGAGGACTTGGAGCTGAAAGTCTCAACTCTGAGGGATTCAATTGACGCCGCCAAGCTTCGAGAAGACAAGCTGAAGGAGGAGCTCCGCAAGGAGCGGACCTTGGTGGACAGCGCCAACAAGGCATCCGAGCTCTTCCGCAAGAACATTGAGCTGTGGACCGAAGAGCTGGTTTCTTCTGCATCCAACATTGACCAGGAGTTGCTTGCCTTGAGGGTCGAGCATCTTATCTACTCGCCGGATCCAGACCTCCCGCACAGCGCCAAGCTCAGCCTCTTCTTCAGAGGCGTCGCTCCGGCCCTTGCAGGTCTCCGGAACCGCATCCCCGCGCAGCTGGCCGAGGAGTCGCGCCGTCTCTGCGCAGGAACTCTGGAGCGGGTCTTGACGAAGATCGTGTACCGCAATCCGGGGATCAACCTCAAGAACGTTCTTTGCAGCTTGCCGGCAGATGCAGACACGGAGGCCCTGAAGGAGCAGGTCAGCCATATCATCGCCAAGGTGGCAAAGCTTGGCAGGAAGGAGGGCGACCGCGTAGATTAGGGCCCCATTTATCTTTATCTTTTCGTTGCTGCACATTATGTTACGAACTCATTAGTCCATTGCGACAAGTTGTCCTTGTAAGATATTTGCTTTACTTCAATCAATCAGTGCAATGTTATCTTCCTTGTTCCAATCTTTGACTTTGTATGTTCCTCACCCTACGCTCCCGGGGAGCTTGCCGGAAAGGGGCCCTTGCCGCGAGCGCTGAGCGCTGAGCAGCCTGCTGGCCAAGGTCCTCGCCGGCAAGCAACCTCGCCGCAGCAAGTCGCAACGCACTTAGCTTGCTGAGTGTACTCGGAAACGAAGCAAGGGCGCGACACTTGTCGCAGCTCACTTAAATCGTTGAGTGGACTCGAAGACAAGATAAGGGTGCGGCAAGCCACGGGTAGGTTCCTCCGCGCACAGGTTTTCCATACAAAGTGTGATTGTTCAAGGAAGACAACCAAAAATTAAAATTTGAACTGGTCAAATTCTAACAACTTATCTTTCACATGCTGCTTGCTCATGTTGTTTGCTTTCCGGTAAGGCTCTTCTTTCTTGAACGGCACTTAGTTCCTCCTCCATCTCCTTCCCCCCCGGCAAACTTGTGCGCGAGGAACGTTCCTTCTGCTTAAGAGAAAAAGGAAAAGGAGAGGGAAACAAGCATATTGCCTTTCGGCGTAATAGTGCTTACCGAATGTCTAAGTGTTGCATCAAATGCCAAATAAAACATGCGAATAGCAAAGAGAAACATGCGAAAGGCAATCGATGCGAAAACACGAAATCTTTACTGATGCACGGGGTCTGCGCCCGGCTTTGTACAAAGGGTTACATGCAACAGCGGCAAGGCTTGTACAAAAAGGTGGTTGCCGGAACGGATCACGGCAACCGCGCCTTAGGGGTGAAACTTGCGAAGATGCTCTATGTTCCAGGAGTTGCTCACCGGTAAGCCTTCTTCGGTCTCGAGGCGGACAGCGCCGGGCCTCGTAACTTGTCTCACCCGATAAGGGCCTTCCCACTTCGGCGTCAACTTGTTGGAATTCTTGGCGGACTGAACACGCCGAAGAACAAGGTCGCCTTCCTCGAGACTCCTGGCCTTGACTCTGCGGCTATGGTAGCGGCGCAAAGCTTGCTGGTATCGAGCAGCTCGTACAGCAGCCTGGAGACGTCCCTCCTCAAGGAGCAATGCGTCATCTTGCCGCAGTTGCTCTTGCTCGAGCTCATCATAAGCGAGCGCTCGAGGAGATCCGTATACGAGTTCCGTGGGGAGAACTGCTTCTGCTCCATAGACTAGAGCAAAAGGTGTCTGCCCGGTGGCTCGACTCGGTGTCGTTCTGATTGACCAAAGAGCCGCCGGGAGCTCCTCTATCCAATTCCTTCCGCACTTGCGCAGCCTGTCAAAGGTCCTTGTCTTGAGTCCGCGCAGCACTTCAGCATTTGCCCTCTCCGCTTGACCGTTGCTCCTCGGGTGAGCAACAGAAGCGAAACAGACCTTGGCGCCAAGGTCTTGGACGTACTGCATGAAGGTGCGACTAGTGAATTGTGTACCGTTGTCGGTGATGATCCTGTTAGGGATCCCGAAACGGCAAACAATCGACCTGAAGAACCTGACTGCTGACTGTGCTGTCACCTTTCTCACTGGCTCCACTTCCGGCCACTTTGTGAACTTGTCGATTGCAACGTACAAGTACTCAAAGCCCCCGACAGCGCGAGGGAAAGGGCCGAGGATATCGAGCCCCCAGACCGAGAAGGGCCATGACAAAGGGATTGTTTGGAGAGCTTGAGCTGGCTGATGTATTTGCTTTGCATGGAACTGGCACGCTTCATACTTGGTTACTAGTGCAGTTGCATCTTGGAGGGCTTCTTGCCAAAAGAACCCTTGCCGGAAAGCTTTCCCGGCAAGTGCTCTTGCGCCAATGTGGTGGCCGCATATGCCTCCGTGTATTTCCGCCAACAGCTTCTGTCCATCTTCCCTGGAGATGCACTTCAACCTGACTCCATTGAGTCTTCTTCTGTACAGCTCGTTATCCACAAACTGATACATACTTGACTGCCTGGTTATCTTCTCTATCTTTTGAGGGTCGTCGGGAAGTTCTCCAGTTTGTAGAAAGCGGACGATCTGCTGTGCCCATGCCGGAGCTCGGGGCTCGACGGCAAGGACTAAAGGCTCGAGGGCCGCTGCGGGAACCCCAGCTTCTACGGCAGAGACCTCTGGTCCTGTCGGAGCTGACGGTCCCCCGGCAAGCTCGCCGGGGCGAGGCTTGTCGGGAACACTTGCTTCAACTGCACAAGCCCGAGGGCTTGCAGGAGCAAACTGTTCCTCAGCGTTGTCGTTGATCCTGGGGACCTTGGCGGCGGTTTCTGGAAGATCCGCCGGCAAGTAGTCGCCGGAGACCAACTTTCTCTTCTTGGACTGCCCAATTGATGGTGTAACTGATGGTCGAGTCAGCTTGAGCAAAAAGGTCCCTGGTTCCATAGGTAACTTCATTGCGGCGCACTTTGAAAGGCCATCTGCAATTTCATTTTGAGCTCTCGGGATGTGCTCCATTTGCAGACCTTCAAAGTGTTCTTCAAGCTTCCTCACTTCATCTACATATGCTTCCATCAAAGGGCTCTGGTAGCTCTTGTTGACTTGTCGGACCACCAACTGAGAATCGCCCCGCACAATCAGCTTCCTAATCCCAAGTTCGGCCGCAATCCTGAGGCCGGCAAGCAAGCCTTCATATTCTGCGGTGTTGTTTGTCGCCTGCTCCCCATTCACTTGTCGCTTCTTGCACGGGTACACTCGTTTCTTGAACTTCTTCTTCTGGCGTTGGGGTCCACTCAGCGATGAACTCTGCCAAAGCTCGGCTCTGAATGGTTGAAGTACTTTCAAATTTGAGTCCGAAGCTTGACAGTTCCAGTGCCCACTCGACGATCCTGCCTGTTGCCTCTGGATTGTGCAATATCCTCTTCAATGGAAAGCGAGTGACCACTGTTATCTCATGGGCTTGGAAGTAGTGGCGCAGCTTTCTCGAGGCCATGAGAAGGCCGAAAAGCAACTTTTGCACACCAGAGTACCTTGATCTAGCCCCCTGGAGAAGGGAACTTACAAAATACACTGGGCGCTGCACCATCTTCTTCCGCACCTCTTCCTTTTCCTGCGCAGATTCATCTTTGTCGGGGCCAGAGCTTGTCGGGACAGCCCCCTGCTTGTCGCTAGATTCGCTTGCCGGCGATGCTGACTCCTCGTCGGACTCCCTCTCCGCTACTAACGCAGCACTAACCACCTGGTTGGTTGCCGCTAAGTATAGCAACAACTTTTCCTGTGGTTTAGGTGCGACAAGTATAGGAGTGGAGGACAGGTACCGTTTCAAATCCTGCAGCGCCGCCTCCGCTTCGGGAGTCCACTTCATGGGACCTACCTTCTTCAAGATTTTGAAGAAAGGTAGGGCGCGTTCTGCGGATTTTGAAATGAACCTACTGAGGGCAGCAACGCAACCTGCAAGCCTTCTGACATCCTTGACGCGCTTCGGGGCTTCTATCTGCTCGATGGCTTTGATCTTGTCGGGGTTGGCTTCAATCCCTCTCTGCGAAACAAAGAACCCGAGAAGCTTGCCGGAGGGGACTCCAAAGACGCACTTCTCGGGGTTCAACTTGAGCTGTATCCTGCGCAGGTTCTGAAACGTTTCTTCCAAGTCCTGAATCAGTGTTTCTTTGCTCTTGCTCTTCACCACGATATCATCCATGTAGGCTTCTACATTCCTGTGGATCTGTGGCTCAAAAGCAGTGTACACTACCCTTGCAAAAGTTGAGCCTGCATTCTTCAGTCCAAATGGCATGCGGATAAAGCAGTAAGTGCCACATGGAGTGATAAATGCAGTCTTCTCCTCATCTTCCTTAGCCATGAAAATCTGGTGATAGCCTGAGTAGGCATCAAGAAAACAGAGTAGCTCACACCCGGCAGTGGAGTCAACGATCTGGTCAATGCGCGGCAAAGGGAAGGGATCCTTGGGACATGCTTTATTGACATCAGTGAAGTCTATACACAGTCTCCACTTCCCGTTGGCTTTGCGCACGACGACTGGGTTTGCCAACCACGTCGGATGGATCACACCTCTAACTAGGCCTGCTGCCTCTAGCTTCTTGATCTCCTCGTTGATGAACTCTTGGCGCTCCACGGCTTGCTTCCTTACTTTTTGCTTGATGGGCCGCGCATGAGGGCAGACAGCAAGCTTGTGCTCAATCACCTTCCTGGGAACACCGGGGATGTCAGATGGTTGCCAAGCAAACACATCGACATTCGCCCGCAGGAAGGCGACGAGCGCGCTTTCCTATTTGCTGTCAAGGGTGGCGCTGATGGTGAAAGTACCACCAGTGCCATCCTCCCTTGCGGACACCTTTTTGGTTGCCGGAGGAGCAGCCATTCCTTTCTTGCTCTTGCCGGTGGAGCTCGATGGAACGTCCTCGACGGCAGCGCAGCACTCCGAAGAGGTGCGGTTGCCGGAGTGTGTCCCAGAGCACTTGCCGGACTTGGTCTTCGTCTTCTTCCCCCCGGGAGCTTCAGCGGCAAGAGTATCCTTCTCGGCCGCAGCTGCCGCATCCCGGTAAATCTTGTCGGCGCAAATAAGCGCATCCTTCTTGTCGCTGTGGACAGTGATGACGCTTATCGGCCCCGGCATCTTCAGCACGTTGTAGGCATAGTGGGAAGCTGCCATGAACTTGGCGAGGGCGGGACGGCCGAGTATTCCATTGTAGGGCAATGGAATATCAGCAACGTCAAAGGTGATGCGCTCAGTCCTGAAGTTGAGCTCCCCGCCAAAGGTCACCGGCAGAGTAATCTTTCCCTTGGGCTTGCTCCTTCCCGGGTTGATTCCTTGGAATGAACCGGTCTCTTCGAGCTCGCCGTCTTGAATCTGGAGTTTCTTGATCACAGCAGAGGAGATCAAGTTCAGCCCGGCCCCGCCGTCAACCAACATTTTGGTGACCTTGAGGTTGCGGATGGTGGGGGAAACCAGCATCGGCAAGTGCCCGACCGCCGTGGTGCGGTCAGGGTGATCCTCAAGGTCAAAAATGATGGGCGTGCCGGACCATTTGAGGAGCCTGCGCGACTCCACGGGCGGCTCCGCTGCATTCACCTCACGTACCCACTGTTTCAGCTGGCGGTGGGAGGTGTGCAGGGAGGCGCCACCGTCGACGCACAGGACCTCCGTGGCCTTCTGGAACTCCTGCTCGCTGTTCTCGTCGTCCTCCATGTCTTCATCGTCGTCTTCGTCGTTGTCGCGGCCCCGGGGAGGTCGATCTCCTTGCCGCTGCTTGGCCTTGCCGCGGCGTCCTCCCCGGCCGTTGAATGGCCGCTTCTTGCTGGGCTCTTCCCCGCCACCTTGGGCCTTCTCCTTGTCGCGCCTCTCGTACTCAGCTTTTTGCTGCTCGACGAGGTACTCGACGCGCTTGCAGTTGGAGAGGTCGTGACCCTTGGTGCGGTGAATCTTACAGTATTGCTTGTCGGAGCTACCCGGCTTGTCGGTCGCCGCCGCAGGGGCAGGCTCCTTGCCGGAGCCGCCAGCCTGCGCTTGCTTGGCGGGGGCCTCCTTGCCGGACTTCTCGACGGCAAGCACTTCCTTCTTGCCCTTCTTCCTGTTGTTCCGCCGCCGGCTCTTCTTTGCCGGGGCGGCGTCGTCGCTGTCGCTTCCCCCTGCGCCAGCATCCTCCCCGGGGAGTTTCCTCCCCTCTTCTGCACGGGCGCACTTGTCGGCAAGAGCGTAGAGCTCGCTGACGTCCCTGATCTTGGTCATCGCCATCTCCTCACGCATGCTGCGGTTACGCACGTTCTGATGGAACGCGCTGATAACCGCAGCAGGGTGAACGTCGGGGATGTTGTGCTGTACCCGGCTGAAACGTTGGATATACTTGCGCAGGGGTTCGCCTTCCTTCTGGGCCAAAATGTGGAGATCGCTCTCCTGGCCATGGGGTTTGTGGCCGCCGGTGAAGGCGCCAACAAACTGATGGCAGAGGTCGGCCCAAGAAGAGATAGAGCCTTCCGGCAAGTGCATGAGCCACGAACGGACGTTCGGCTTCAGCACGAGCGGGAAGTAGTTGGCTAGGATCTTCTCGTCGCGCCCCCCGGCAGCTTGCACTGCTATAGTGTAGACGCTGAGAAACTCCGAGGGGTGCGTTTTGCCGTCGTACTTCTCCGGTACGTCGGGCTTAAAGTTCTTCATGCTGGGCCACTGGACGCGCCGCAGCTCGCGGGTGAACGCAGGGCAGCCTGCCGCGTACGGTAAGTCGCCTGGTTCACCGGGCGCGGGTGCGTCGACAGTGTTCCCAGCTCTCTTGTCGGATTGTCGCCGAGCTTCTCGGCGGCGCTCGATCGTGGTCCGAGCGTCTTCATCTTGCCGGTCGTCGAGGACCTGGCGCTGGTCCCGACGGGCTCGCGGGTCCGACGAGGCTGTGGAGCCGTCGTCGGGGTTGTTCCGGCGGGGCGGCGTCTTCTGCTTCCGCGGCGGGGAGTGCACGCTTGTCGCACCCCCGGCGGTCTTGTCGCCGATAGCCTTCGTCTTCTCAGCCTGTCGCGGCCGTGAGGCCGACGGCTGCTGCGGAGAGTCGTTGTTGGCGAAGTCTATCAGGCTCCGGATGGTGGCCCTCCATTCCTCGGCCTTGTCGGCCGCTGGAGGAAAATCGAGGAGCAGCTGCGCCCTTGCGAGCGCTTCTGCCGGAGTAGTGGGGAACGCGGGCGAGCGGTGCGAGGAGCGGGATACGCTCGGACTTCTAACGACGTTAGAAGGAGCGGGGTCCCGCGCCGGCGCCTTCGCTTTGCTTGTGCCCGGACGAGGGTCCGGGGCGTCTCGCGAACCTCCAGTTTGGCCTTGCCCCAGCAAGCGGATACCACCTCCCGTGGTATGGCGCTGCGGGGTCGTCGTGTGCTGTGATGGACGCGGCGCGTCCACGGAGACCGAGGTCCGGTCATCCGTCTTGTTCTTGGATCTGGTGGCACCGTGAGTGTCCTCGCCGGCCACCACCCTTCCGACGGCGTCTCCCCCGCCCACCGTTGGCTCTGGTGGCGGCGGATGAGACGCAGACGGGCCCCCGACCTCCGAAGGCTTCTTCTTCGGGGCCATGGAGTTGTCGCTGGTGAAGTTGTTGATGAAGCTTGGAGAGGTTGATGGAGAATGCGCCCGCGCGAACGCCGGATCAGGTTCGCACAACCTCGACGCCCCCTACCTGGCGCGCCAAAGATGTCGGGGGAAACTGTCCGCCACGAACACCTATGGGACCGGAGCCCCTTGTCTGTGCGGTACGAGGGCGGAGGGAGCACAAAGAGCAGATCGAGGCAGACGCGCGGGCAGTTTTTACCCAGGTTCGGGCCGCACGGATGCGTAAAACCCTACTCCTGCTTGGTTGTGTATTGAGTTGAGCGCTCGGGAGCTTGAAGAAGTAGCTACACCGTGCGTGAGAGTAATCTAGGTTTCGAACCCCCTCCACGTTGTGCATGGGCCTCCTTTTATAGTGCAAGGGGTCACCGACAGGTGTCAACGTAGGAGAAAGGGGTAAAAATGTAAAAGAGGTGGTAGTTGTAACAGTGCGGGAACAGTGGAGCTACAGTACAGAACAGTGGTCTATACCTACTTTAACAGTGGGGGACAAGGGCATTTAATGCCCGTCGCCGCCGACCCCAAAAGCTCCCGCCGTTGCGTCTCCGTCTGCCACGGCGATGGATCCTCTGCCGTGGAGTGCCACCGTGTCCCCCAGGCTGCACAGCCATCCGCCACGCGTCCCTGGAGTGGCCCCAGGGCGACGCGTGGGCCGATGAGCTGGAGCGCGGGCACACAGCGCCCCTCCCCCGGCAAGCACCTTGCCGGGGATCTCGACCTTGCCGGGCCCGGAAGCTTGCCGCTCCCCGAGCCCTTGTCGGGTCTTCTAAGATAAAATCTTCTATTCGTCCTGACAAGCTCCTCTTGCCAGGGCCTCGTGCTAGTTAAGCAATCTCGAGCCTGGGACGGCCTTCCCGGCAAGCTCCTCTTGCCGGGGTCTTGGTCTTCTGTCTTGTATACTTTGTTTTTGAATGGCTAGATAAGGGTCAGGAAGGTCTCCGGCAAGCGCGTGGTGAACCCTGCCGCGGGGAGCTGCCGCTGCCCGTGCACAAGTTGGGGTACTAGGGTACCCCTACCTTAGTACACCGACACATTGTTAGTTGCAGGTGAAGATTGAAGATGCTTGCTTCATGTTGAAGTTTGGTTGGGTTATATCACACTATATAAATGCTTAAAATGAAATCATCTATATACTGGCAGGGTGGAAGGCTAAGCCTTTTGCTTGGTGTTTTGTTCCACTCATGCCGTTAGGAACCGTATAAACCGGTGTTATGTTCCTTGATTTTGCGTTCCTAACACGGTTGGGGTGTATGGGACCCCCTTGATAAACCGCTAAGTGCTAAGTCTTTTCCAGCAAGTCCCAACATTTGGTACTATTTGCCTCATAATAACAACTTAATTAATTAATTAAATTTGCATAGGGGGTCGCTCCCTCGAGGATTCCTAATTCTACATAGCAGGGGGGGCCAGTGCCGATGGCGTTGGTCCCAAACGGGGAGTCTGCGGGGCCGCCTTGGGGAAACCCGAGGTATCTGGTATACCTGTAGAATCGCCCATCCGGTCGTGTCCTGAGACTTAGATACGCGCGGCTACTATCAGGGTGTCGACACGCCGAGAGGATTTGCTGGATTAGCCTTACCTTAGTTCGGTTTAACTCGAGCACGGGATTACGAGAATACTCGGGTCTTCCCACCTATGGAGTTGCGACTCCGCGGATCGTGGGCTTGTGATGGGCCAAGTTGGAACACCCCTGCAGGGTTTGAACTTTCGAAAGCCGTGCCCGCGGTTATGTGGCAGATGGGAGCTTGTTAATATCCGGTTGTAGACAACTTGACACAATGTTTCAATACACTACCAGCGTGTGTACCGTGACTGTCAATTTCCGAATAGGGATTCGGGAGTTGAACACGGTGGGGTTATGTTTGACCGGCTTTAGTTAGGATCACTTCGTGATCATCTTTCGACCGATGCGCCTTCTCTTCTCGCTCTCTATTACGTAAGTTAGTGCTAGTTGCTGATGCAGACTCTTGTTTGTTCCTTCACCTCTTATTCTTTCTTCAGCCTTGTCCTCACCCATAAAGCTTTGCTAGTCTTGTTACCCATGGTTATGGGATTGCTGAGTCCTCGTGGCTCACAGATACTACAACACCAGATGCAGGTTCAGCCGAGTTTGATGCAGGAGTTGGACCAGTTCTTCTCCCGGGAGACCGATGAAGATCGTGGCTGTTTGCTTGTGACGTTTCGATGTTCAGTAGTGGTTTCTACTAGGATTCGATCCTGACCTGTGGCTTTATGTTGTTTTGGTATCTTTCTTTTGGATCTTCACCCGTAATCGGGTTGTGATGTTCTGAATGATGATTGCTTATGTAATGTATTGTGTGAAGTGGCGAGTGTAAGCCAACTATCTCCTTTTGCAATTTAATCCCTCTTTTACATGAGTCGTGCAAAGATACCAAACTTGAGATCATTCTAGGATGGGCTTATACCTTTAAGTCGTGCCTCGACACGTAGGAGGTATAGTCCCATCCTGGGCATTACAACAACTCTTCAGATCACACAGACAGAAAGACTTCAGTGATGCCTAACACTCTTTGGCTCTGGGTGTTTTGGGCTTTGTCATCGCAAGGATATTTTCTCTCAAAGGATTCGGAGGTGGGTTGCTCTCAAACGACAAAAGCCGTGTACTAACTCTGAGCAGTCACCAATTTATGGTGTAGGGGTGGGCTATTTATAGCTAGGAGGCTGTGATGCCCCCGATTTGACCGTACACTAATCATGCACGCAAATGTGCACGACCAAGATCATGGACTCACTGGAAGATATCACAACACAACTCTAGACACAAATTAAAATATTACAAGCTTTATATTACAAGCCAGGGGCCTCGAGGGCTCAAATACATAAGCTTGAATACACAAGAGTCAGCGGAAGCAATAATATCTGAGTACAGACATAAGTTAGACAAGGTGACATAAGATGGCTAGTACAGCAGTAGCAACAATCGAAAAGGCAAGGCCTCCTGCCTGGGACCGCCTAACTACTCCTCGAAGCTGAACTCCAAGTAGAAACATTCTCGGGATCCTCTGGATCCTGGACACCACCGATCTGGTTGCATCATCCGAGAAGAGAGGAAAATGGGGGAAATGGGGGGCAAAGCAACCGTGAATACTCATCCAAAGTACTCGCAAGCAAGGATATGCACTACATATGCAATGATATCTGTGTAACGGGGTAATATCTGTGGGCTAAACTGCAGAATGCCAGAATAAGAGGGGGATAGCTAATCCAATCGAAGACTACGCTTCTGGCAACCTCCATCTTGCAGTAGTAGAAGAGAGTAGTTGGAAAGTAACAAGTATCCTCGCTTCTGGCAGCCTCCGTCTTGCAGCAGTAGAAGGGAGTAGATGGTAAGTTCACCAAGTAACATCGTATAGCAATATCCTACCCGGCGATCCTCCCCTCGTCACCCTGTGGGAAAGCGATCACCGGGTTATATCTAGCACTTGAAATGGTGTGTTTTATTAAGTATCCAGTTCTAGTTGTCATGAGGTTGGAGTACAACTCCGGGTCGCCCTTTTACCGAGGGCCACGGCTATTCGAATAGATTAACTTCTCTGCAGGGGTGCACCACATTACCCAGCACGCTCGATCCCATTTGGCCGGACACACTTTCCGGGGTCATGCCCGGCCTCGGAAGATCAACACGTCACAGCCCTACCTAAGCTCAGCAGAGAGGTCAGCACGCCGGTCTAAGTCCTAAGCGCACAGGGGTCTGGGCCCATCGCCCAATGCACACCTGCACATTGTGAGGGCGCCCTATAAGCAGACCTAGCCGCTCCTAATACTAGAGCGGCGTTCCAGTCCAATCCGGCGCGCGCCGCTAAGTCGCTGACGTCAAGAAGGTTTCGGCTGATACCACGACGTCGAGTGCACATAACTATTCCCACGTAGTTGGTTAGTGCGTATAGGCCAATGGCCAGACTCAGATCAAATACGAAGATCTCGTTAAGCGTGTTATTATGAAATAACCGCGAACGACCAGGGCCAGGCCCACCTGTCTCCTAGATGGTCGTGACCTGCACTGTCGCTCCGCCACAAAGTAACCATCAAGGGGCTGCCGGGAACCCAGGCCCACCACTACTTGTTTGGAACCACCTGCCCCTACAGCCCCCATCTCCGAATCATCATCATGAGTATGTAATAATATAGTATATACCCATGATCACCTCCCGAAGTGATCACGGCCCGATAGTATAGCATGGCAGAAGGACAAGAATGTAGGGCCACTGATGGAATACTAACATCCTATACTAAGCATTAGGATAGTAGGTAAAGGTAACAACAGTGGTAGCAACAATGACAGGCTATGCAGCAGAATAGGATTCATCGAAAGCAGTAACATGCTACACTACTCTAATGCAAGTAGTAGAGAGAGGAATAGGTGATATCGGGTTGATCAGGGGGGGCTTGCCTGGTTGCTCTGGCAAGTAGAAGAAGTCGTCGTCGATATAGTCGATCACTGGGTTATCGGCAGCGGTGTCAGGGTTTACCGGAAAGAAGTAACGAAGGGAAACACAATAAATAACAGAGCAATCAAAGCATCACAAAGCATAACATGGCAAAACGCGGTGCTACGGGTGACCTAACGTATGTCTACACGATATAGGTGAAGGGGGGAACATCCGGAAGAGTTTTCCCGAAGTTTGTCATTTTCGCACAGATGAACTGGAGGTGGAATGTTGCACGTTTGCAGTGCCGGAGGGGTGTGACAGGTATGTGGATGGCATATTCGGATTCGTCTCATTTTTCTGATCATTTTTCATATATAAATTATTTTCATCCGAGTTACGGTTTATTTTATGTGATGTTCTCAAAGTATGATTTTCTAGAATTCTATTAATTCGAATTAAAAGCAGAAAATACTTTTGTCATCTGGTGTACTTTAGCACTTGGGGACAGTGAGGTTGGTTTGACCCAGTCAAAGGTTGACTGGTCAATATATGAATAGTATAAGTGGGTCCCTGTGTCATGGAGAGTAGCAAAAATGACTTTGGTTAGCTATTATAATCTCTAGGGGACCTACATGTCAACTATCCATAGACTAACCTAACCACTAAACATTTTCTAATCTAAGAGCATCTCCAACAGACGCCCAAAAAGTGCTCCGCGCGCTAAAATTCAAGTTTTTTGGCCACCGGGCAGCTCCAACAGAAGCTGTAAAATAGTGCGGACGCGCAAAAGGATTGGACGCGCGCTGAAAAGCGCCATCTAAAGCTGTAAATTTGAGGCGCCGGATTGCGCGCGCTTCACAATTTACACTGCGTGATTTTTTGGGCGCGCGTTTTTTGGCATCTGCTAAAACAATGTTGGGTCCGGCGCGCTAAAAGTGCATTGGGCGCGCACTAAAAACTTTTTTGGGCGCCGATTTTTTATGCCGCTGTTGGAGATGCTCTAAACAGGGGACTAGCCCCAGCGGCCATGACCCAAGTCGGGCTGCTAGGGCTTGGGCACGCACATGCGGGAGTGCATGGCTGCCTCGGCCAGCATCGGCAGCAGCTTGCAATAGCGCTACCGGAGCACGCTATTAGTAGCAGCAAGTAGCAGCGCGATGGCTGCAAAGCAGAGTAGCGGCAGCTAGCAAAGTAGGGCAGCGGTAGCAGTACACACGGCAAGACAACAACATAGAAGTGACAGTTAGGAGCAGCAAGCCGCAGCCGCAGCGGAGCAGCAGTAGACCGCGGCGAGGCCGGTGCACGCGCACAGAAACGGCCGCAGCACGCACGCATGCACGCACACACGGTACGCATGTGTATGCGGGGGCTTGGACGAGCTCGGGGACGACGACAAACGGCGATGGACCGAAGGGAAAAAGGAAGGGATCGGGAGAGGAGCTCACCACGGAGCTCGTTGACGTGATTAGAGAGCGCGGCGATGGCCGGATGCGACGAGCTCGACGGCGAGATGCGACGACCGTGGCGGAAAGGGGCGTCCTGGCTCTGGCTCTTCGGTGGAGACGAAGGAGACGTCCGTGGGGAGGCTTTTGGACACGATATCAGGCGATGGGGAGGCCGATGGCCGCGGCTACGACGACGGCCATGGTGCGCACGAGCTGAGGATAAGTGGGGGAGAGGGAGCGGCGCGGGGGAAGGAGGGAGAAGCAGCTATGGTTCGGGAAGGGGGCACGGGGTAACACCTTATCCTCCCAGGAAGCCGTGGGATCGTCGCCACATCGCCCAGGGGCGCGGCCATGGCGTGGATGTCCGCCATGACCCCCTGCCTCCCTGTAGCAGGAGGTTGGGGATGAGTGGGAGTGTGTGGGCTGGGCCTCGCCTAGTCCTCATGGGCCTGCCCCTGTAGCGGTCGGGCCGACGTACACAGAGGCTTTTCCTTTCTCTTTTCTGTAATTATACTTGCTATTGTTTAATATTTACATGATGAATCAAATGAAGTCAAAGCTTGTTACAAATTTTGTGTAGTCAAACGGAACCATTGCAAGGCCACACACCAAGTTTCATATTTTTAGGAAAGGTAAATATTTATATTTGGATTTCATTGTTCCATAGAAATAGTGTTGATTTAGTTTTACTATTTTAATTTTTATACTAAATGAGGTTAGTTGATGATGAAATTTGGCTCATAAAATTTAGGCAATTATTTTACCTAGCCAAACAAGGTTCAAATTATTTTATAAAGTATGAGTAGTTTTACAAATTAAAATTGGCCCAATTTAATGTTGTTGGCACTGTTTAAAATAGGATAAGGGCATGTTAAATATCCAAGTTAATGTTGAATTCCTTAAGAAAAAAAGTTAGTGAATTTTTGCAACCCAGCGAACAATTTTGTTTTACCTCGAAGAAATAATAACTTGACCTTATTTTAATTGAATTTGAATTCGGTTTGTATCAACGCGAGATTGACAATAGTAATCATGGTGACGTTGCATCATTAGTAGACGGTTACTGTAGCTTAATTATCCGGGCGTCATAATTCTCCTCCACTACAAGAAATCTCGTCCCGAGATTTAAGAGGTAGAGTAGTGGGAAGGGCTAGTTTCGATTTTCTAATGGATCTTCTCGAAGAAGTTAATACCCTTTGTTGGTGTATTCAATTTTTTATTCCAATGCTTCATGATGAAGTTGTCTTCCTTTCTTCGTGAACTACATCGTACTTACGAATAGGTAAGGGGCAACTCTACAACGATAGAATATTACAGGGGAAAATCATCTGGGGGTATCCCAAGAATGAACACATGAGTATCTCTCGAGTTGAACAAAGGAAGCCCATCGAGAGCAAAGTAAGAAGATATCATAAGAGGTTTCAAGCGGATGGACAATCGTCGTTTCCTAAAACAAGGTGTGAAAGGGGTCTAGACCAACGAGAATAAGTATTGTATCTGATACCATAATAGATCACTAGGGAGGTGGCTCGCGAATTGCACACGAAGCCAAGCGTGAGGAATAACCTTGGAAACGGGGGGTGTACAGGAGAGTCAGGTTTTGATCCTGTGGAACTGCGGGTTATGGTCCCAACATGTGGGTTAAAAGTAGGAAGGGCGGTGACGTCTTGCACGATCACCGTAAGCAAGGTATGTCGGAGGAAAGCATGTCAGTTATGTCGGCAACATCATCGGTACCAAGGGCGAGGGACGAAGAGAACCATTTTCCTGCTCGTTGAAACGAGGCGGACCTGTTGGCAAAGTTCTCGCCCGTCGGTGGTTACCGGAATGCTATCAACAATAGTAACAGGGTCTTACTGACAGAGTTGTACACCGGGGTGTTTACATAAGCAGAAAATTATTACTGCTTAGATTATATGTAGATCACAAGAAAGGTTAAACAAACCAACGGAAGGGAAAATGTGTTTAAACAAAGGTAATGGGAGTATATCCTCCCTAACAATAACCAGGGCATGATCTCCCATGACGGGAGATCAAATACATGACCATTTGGATAAAAGGGTTAATAAGAATCATGATATGTACCCATACACGGTGTTTGGATAACTGATCAAGAAACATTTAGTGTTGTGCTTCCAATGTTCTGGTTCATGTCTGAGTACCACCGTCATGATTCGAGATGGCATCGACATGGTCAGGAGGTAAAGGTCGGACTTCAGAAACACAAAAGGATCCAGACGAAACTGCTAGAATATCTTGTACAATTTGGTCATGGAAAAGATGAGGATGTGTCCGATGGAATCAGCAACAACTCATGATGATTTCCATAAACATGGATTTCCACAATTAAGTGAATAGGGTGAAAATATTGGACATACCGAAATATATAATGAAGTATGTTCGAGGAGAACATTCACGAGTAAACATTGATCGAAACATGCACCTGGAAAGATGGACTAGGTAGCATGATCAATGTTAGAGTGGTGACTTGATAATCAAAAGACCTAAAATGAAATTGTCGGCCATTCACTTCAAAGCAATAGGTTTGCAAGAAGTTTTGAATTCACACATCGCAGTTCAATGGTCGGTACTCCGGTTAAAAACAACATGGGGACCAAGATATGAACGGGGATGGCGAGAAGTATTAATATATCAAGAATTAACAGGTGGAGCAATTCTCATGACATCCTTGACATAAAAGATGGTAATACTCAAATGTAGAACATAACATGAGTTGGATAGCAAGGAACTCCAGGTACAACACAAAACATGAACAAGTTTGTGTTGGAGGGAAGGTAATACAGTTGTCGATGATAACACAATTCATCGAGGGGCAAGAATGGTATTTCTCATCATGGATTCTATAGATATCCTAAAGGAGTCAAACTATTGAGGATGATCACGACAAATTTTGTCGAGAGGCTCCATGAAGAAGCAATTGAAGAACGACTGCATCAAGCAAAAGGAATGGTGAAGCCAATGGTTATTATATCCATAGCTAAGATGGAATGTCAGAATCAGAGTTGTCTCTCAAGACAATCAATATGATGTTGAAAGCTCGATGTAAGCTTAGCTCGTCGCCAAAAATTGTGCTCCAGAATAAGGACCAGTTAGTATAGTTAAAATCAGCACGATAATGATACAGCCGAGAAAGCTGGAATGACGGATTGACTACAAACTCGTAAGTAAAGAAGATTACTAAGAGTTGTTTAATCGTGATGCAGACTCGATCCAGTTATCGGTATCCTTGAGTGCGAAACAACTCAAAACCCGAGGAAAACTGGAGTGGGTGAAAATGTAACACATAATGAAGAACTCATAAGAAGCTATGCAGTTCTGTGATAATCTCGAGATACCAGGGGGGTATTACTCGACGACGGCTCAAAGTAGAGGTTAGGCTGGGGTATTGCTCTGCAGGAGACAAGTGCTTACACCTGCACGAGAAATGGTATTTAAAGGAGAACATGATCGGAACCATGATTGCAAAAGGACAGATCCTAGATATAAGATGAACTTATATCAAGGGGATAATTAATTCAAGAGAAGCTTTAATGAAAAGATCTACATCGTGTCCATGGGCATGAACACAAAGGTTCAAGGTCGACTCCCATTTCTCCAATGCATAACCTTTCATTCACTTCTCGTGTTCGATGATGTTGAAGTGTTGAAATTTTATCTGGCAAAATACCAGAAGAGTATGACTCTTGAAAACTTTCGAGTTCACACATATTAAGGAAGGCATAGGTTCGTCCCATCAGGACATCGTGGAAACATATACCACAAGCTTCAATAGTAAATATCACCAGCTCGAAAGCAGAGCATGGTTGGCCAAATCAGAGAATGGGATTTACCAATGGTATTATGTATCTCGGAAAGAACTTCCAAAGTGATTGAATATGGAGGACGCTGTCGGATAAAATCCAATAAAGGATCCGGTGGTCCTCATAGGATTTGATGTGAGCATCGGTACTCAACAGAGGAAGAAAGAATGCAAGGATATCAGATTATAGAAACAACTAACTTATTCAAAGCTCAAATGCAAAAATAATTATGATTTCCAAATCAATGGATCAGAAGCAAACGCTCTGATAAAGGGTGGATAATTTGAATAGACTTAGGGGTACAACTGACGACAATTTGATTGGTCGAGATCCAGCTCATCCTTAAAATGACGACTGAGCCAGATGAATTCTAGGACTTGATTGAGGATTGCGAGCATCCGCATCATAACGAACCAGCAGACTCAAAACGATAATGACAAATGATGTCAATAAAATTACTAGACTTATGGGACTATCCACATGCAATCAAGCAAGAATTTCAAGTGCAATGGGCTGCTCGGGATTTTCGAAAGACCGAATGGTATTTCGAAGACTTTGGTGAAACAAATGAACAACCGAGGAAGAATGAATCCTCGATAAGTGTGAGGAATTATTCATAAGGGTATTCATGCGGCAAAGACCTGTGACGCAGTGTCACAAGGGATTCTTAGAAAGTTGGAGAATAATTCGATGCATCTTGTAATAACAAGAGCAGCTGGGAATGAAAGTAAGATCGACAGGTGTATGTATTTATCCCTAGGGATATATCGTTGATACGGGATTGCAAAAGAGACGGGCACAGAGTCTCGATAGAACTTCGAAGAGTATTTTCGGAATCTTCTGGTGCAACAAGCGATCATCTGGAGTGAGGGGCTCTCCAGGCGAAAGTACTTTGAGAACCTAAAGTTAGATTTTAGCAAAATCATTTAACCCGAGTAGAAGAGAGATCAGAGTCCCAGAGCATAGTAGAGAAATAAAAGATCCTAATACCACCCAATGGCGACGTGGGCCAGTAAGCCGCACATCCATGTTAGTAAAAAAATTAATGGCTAGACTCAACTTCGGCAAAGGAGTTGGAAAGGGGGATTTCTACAGGCAGTCGTCTCTGATACCAACTTGTGACGCCCCCGATTTGACCGTACACTAATCATGCACGCAAATGTGTACGATCAAGATCAGGTACTCACTGGAAGATATCGCAACACAAGTCTAGACACAAATTAAAATAATACAAGCTTTATATTACAAGCTAGGGGCCACGAGGGCTCGAATACATAAGCTCGAATACACAAGAGTCAGCGGAAGCAATAATATCTGAGTACAGACATAAGTTAGACAAGGTGCCATAAGATGGCTAGTACAGCAGTAGCAACAATCGGAAAGGCAAGGCCTCCTGCCTGGGACCGCCTAACTACTCCTTGAAGCCGAACTCCACGTAAAAACATCATCGGGATCCTCTGGCTCCTGGACACCACCGATCTGGTTGTATCATTCGAGAAGAGAGGAAAAGGGGGGAAAAGGGCGAGCAAAGCAACCATGAGTACACATCCAAAGTACTCGCAAGCAAGGATCTACACTACATATGGAGTGATATCTGTGTAACGGGGTAATATCTGTGAGCTAAACTGCAGAAGCCAGAATAAGAGGGGGATAGCTAATCTAATCGAAGACTACGCTTCTGGCAACCTCCATCTTGCAGCAGTAGAAGAGAGTAAACTAACAAGTATCCTCGCTTCTGGCAGCCTCCGTCTTGCAGCAGTAGAAGGGGGTAGATGGTAAGTTCACCAAGTAACATCGTATAGCAATATCCTACCCGGCAATCCTTCCCTCGTCACCCTGTGGGAAAGCGATCACCGGGATGTATCTAGCACTTCAAAGGGTGTGTTTTATTAAGTATCAAGTTCTAGTTGTCATGAGGTCAGAGTACAACTCCGGGACATCCTTTTACCGAGGGACACGGCTATTCGGATAGATTAACTTCCCTTCAGGGGTGCACCACATTACCCAGCACGCTCGATCCCATTTGGTCGGACACACTTTCCGGGGTCATGCCCGACCTCGGAAGATCAACATGTCACAGCCCTACCTAAGCTCAGCAGAGAGGTCATCACACCGGTCTAAGTCCTAAGCGCACATGGGTCTGGGCCCATCGCCCAATGCACACCTGCACGTTGCGAGGGCGGCCGGTAAGCAGACCTAGCCGCTCCTGATACCAGAGTGGCGTTCCAGTCCAATCCGGCGCGTGCTGCTAAGTCGATGACGTCAAGAAGGCTTCGGCTGATACCACGACGTTGAGTGCCCATAACTACTCCCACGTAGCTGGTTAGTGCGTATAGGCCAATGGTCAGACTCGGATCAAATACCAAGATCTCGTTAAGCGTGTTATTATGAAATAACCGCGGACAACGACCAGGGCCAGGCCCGCATGTCTACTAGGTGGTCGTGACCTGCCCTGTCGCTTCGCCACAAAGTAACCATCAAGGGGCTGTCGGGAACCCAGGCCCATCACTACCTGTGTGGAACCACCTGCCCCTATAGCCCCCATCTTCGAATCATCATCATGAGTATGTAATAGTATAGTATATACCCGTGATCACCTCCCAAAGTGATCACGGCCCGATAGTATAGCATGGCAGGCGGACAAGAATCTAGGGCCACTGATGGAATACTAGCATCCTATACTGCGCATTACGATAGCAGGTAAAGGTATCAATAGTGGTAGCAACAATGACAGGCTATGCAGCAGAATAGGATTCATCAAAAGCAGTAACATGCTACAGTACTCTAATGCAAGCGGTAGAGAAAGGAATAGGCGATATCGGGTTGATCAAGGGGGGCTTGCCTGGTTGCTCTGGCAAGTAGAAGGAGTCGTCGTCGATGTAGTCGATCATTGGGTTATCGACATGGGTGTCAGGGTTTACCGGAAAGAAGTAATGGAGGGAAACACAATAAATAACAGAGCAATCAAAGCATAACATGGCAATACGCGGTGCTACGGGTGACATAACGTATGTCTACACGATATAGGTGAAGAGGGAAACATCGGGAGTGTTTTCCCGAAATTTGTCGTTTTCGGACAGATGAACCGCAGGTGGAATGTTGCACGTTTGCAGTGCCGGAGGGGTATGACAGGTATGTGGATAGCATATTCGGATTTGTCTCATTTTTCTGATTATTTTTCATATATAAATTATTTTCATCCGAGTTACGGTTTATTTTATATAATTTTCTCAAAGTATGATTTTCTATAATTCTATTAATTCGAATTAAAAGCAGAAAATACTTTTGTCACCTAGTGCTACTCTAGCCCATGTGTATGACAGTGGGGCCAGTGAGGTTGGGTTGACCCAGTCAAAGGTTGACTGGTCAATATATGAATAGTATAAGTGGGTCCCTGTGTCATGGAGAGTAGCAAAAATGACTTTGGTTAGCTATTATAATCTCTAGGGGACCCACATGTCAACTATCCATAGACTAACCTAACCACTAAACATTTTCTAATCTAAACAGGGGACTAGCCCGAGAGGTCGATCTTCTGTACTTAATGGTTTCCTTCATTTTCTTATTAGCTTGCGTGTCGAGTCCTTCGATCTATACGTATAGTACGTAGCGTCGACCAAGAACGGAGATAAGAGAGGACACTTCTCTCTATTAGCAGGCTAACACAATATATGAAACCCCTAAATTAACCCTACAAAACCCCCAAACCCCCTCGCCCCCCCTTTAAGAAAAAAAATAAAAACCCTAGCCCCATGAACTGCTGACGAGTGAAAGCTTATTTGTCCCGGTTGGTGCTACCAACCGGGACAAAATGCCCCCTGTCTGGGCAAGCCGCAGTGGCCACGTGGAATCCATCTGTCTCGGTTGGTATAAGAACCGGGACTAATGGTCTAGGGCATTTGTATCGACCATTTAGTTCCGGTTGCCCAACCGGGACAAATGACCCTTTTTCTACTAGTGTCACCTCATCGATGTCGCTGAAAAAAGAAACCTAAGGAAATGAAGACGACACAGACGGGTTCTCACTCCTCTTGTCGTTAATGAGGCAGCCACACAGGGAAAAGAAGGGGGGCCGAGATGATGGTGGGTAGGAAAGATGTGGATGTGCTAGGGTATGTTCCCTTTTTCGACACACCACAAACTTTCTCCTTTGCAGTGTTGACCGTTTATCTGGGCTAATATGGGCACCGATTTCTATGTGAATAGCGTATGGACAACTCTTTCTTCATTCATTCGATTTTTGTACGGGAAGCGACCCATGATGCATGGTATGCGCTTAGGTCAATTGGTATAGAGCCAACTTCTTGATTCCATTTTCATGAATTTCTCTTTCTACCGATTTAGAAGGAATGCAAATACCTTTTAAACAGAACGATATATCGCGGAGAATGAAAAACGTGTATGTTGCTTTATATAACAATCAAATCATGTATCTATAAATGTTCGCTGCTATTCAAGTATGTTCACGATTTTATTTAACAATATATATTTTATTAAAAGTTCATTAATTAAATAAGTCCAATAATTTAAATGTTGATGCATTTTTAAAATGTTTAAAATAAATAACTAGTTATTTTTTAGGCATGTCGAAAATGTTTTAGAATTTCAGAAAATTAAGAATTTAAAAACTACCTTGATTATGAAAAATGTTCGCCGTTAAATTTAGAAATGATCACAGTTTTTCATAATTTTTTATGAATAGATAAATGTAAAAAGCAAAATCAAACAAATAAAAGAGAAAACTGAAAATAAACAAAAGGAAAATGGAATTACAAAAAAGTAAAATAACAAAAAAGACAATCATGTGAAGCTATTATTCAAGGGAAAACTTTGATTTCGCCACTCTAGCTTTTGCCCACTTCTCTTGTGGCGCTCTAGAATTGAACATCTCACTTTTGTCACTCTTAGCTTTTGACAATAAATAAAAAAATCTCATGGGAAAAATAATAAATTTTAATTTTACTTTTTCCGCTCTTAGCTTTTAACAAAGTATCACAATCGTCACTTTATTTTTTTCCTTTTGCGACAGAATGGAAAAGGTGGCATATTTCCAAAAGCTAAGAGTGGGAAAAGTGGAAGGTCAAATTCTAGAATGGCATAAGCAAAATAGCCAAAAACTGGAGTGGCCAAACCAAAGTGTTCCCTTTATGCAACCGTCACAATGTTCACAGGGACGAAAAGAAGTTCACCAGGGTGGCCTAACCACACATGGCTATCAGCCCCCTAAATTTAAAGCATGCTTCGCTAGATTATGAGCTTCAAAGTTTGAGCTCCTAAACTCATGAGCGAAATTACAGAAAGTAAAAACTCTAGAGTACTCTTTTATTTCATCTATGATAGCTCCATAGCTCGATCCGCCGCCTTGATTGATGTCATCAATCACCACCTTGCAATCCAAGGCGACATGGATATGATGCAAGTTTAGGTCCTCCGCTAGAGCCAAAGCCTCTCTTACCGCCAAAGCTTCAAGTGTTGTAGGATGTGTTATTTCTCTGAGAACAATTACCGAAGCACCCAAAAAATTACCGTCGTGACCTCTACTCATTGTTGCAACCGATCCAACAGCCTAACAATGGGTGAAAATAGAAAATTTTGCTGACACCTAATGGGCCGTGGGGGATAAGAGGTTAATTGGTTCACTGCCAAAGTTTGGCATTGCCAATATTTGGCAAGCCAACATTTGACAAAAGCAAAAGTTGCCAAAAATTGGCAACCTTTGGAGAGGTGGACAAGAACCAATTGGTAGCCAACCAATTAAGAGCCAAATTTTTAGACTTGCCAACAATTGGCATGCCAATTATTGGCACCAAACCAATTAGGCTCTAAGACCATCATGTGGTTCACCACGTAACTCCTATATGGCGCCCTTGGCGGCAGATTGCCTCTAAATGGAAAAGCTAACAATGTCATAATTGACTCGCCCATTTAGCGATAGCAACCTAGACATGATCCTAGTTATGAGAGCCTTCTGACTCAAAATAAGGTTATGGGAGCCTTCTAGTAGATTCCTGGCTGATTTTTAGAACCTTCTAGAAGGACCTGGACCGTATGTTTTATTGTTATTTCTTTAATAGTTTTTGGTTTCTTTTTGGTTGTTTTTTACCTGTTTCTTTTTTCATTCTTTCTTTTCCTATTTTTTGTTTTTTCAAAAACTAAAAATTTCAAAACAAATGTTTGTGGCCTCAATTTTTATGAAATTGCAATAAATGTTCGCCTTTTTAAAACTTTTTTCTCATTTTAATAACATAACTTAAAAAATTGTTCGTATTCAAAATAATGTCCTGATTTAAAAAATAAAAAAATGTTTATAAAATAAAAAATGTATTTTTATCAGAATGCAGAATTTTTTTCACACTTTTCAGTTGTTTTTTTAAATGCTCTCAAATTTCTAAAAGTGTTTCAGAAATTGTAACAATTGATCGGCTTTTGAAATATCGTTCTTTAATTTTTCAACCAAACTATTTTTAAAATAAGTAAACTTTTAATATCATTTTTAAATAGTGAAGAAAAAGCAAATTGGAAAATAAAAAACGCTACAAACAGTACAAAGTCGAAAAAATCTCGTTCGCTGCTGGCTTGCTGCAGCACTCTATGAATGGGCCGGTCCGGTAGAGCTCGCCCTTTGAGTTTTGCTTCCTATTTGACACATCGAGCGTCAAATAGGAGGTCCCGTTTCACCTTGGCTAGTTTTATATTTTCTTCCTTGCTAATCGCCCTAGATGATGTTAAAGTATGAAGGTCATTGTCTTTTCAAAAAAGGGAGACTTTATGAATTACAATGAATCAACGAGGGGATACAAAAACATAATGAGTATACATACGACCTCTGCATAGCGAGGATGCACGCAAACCAACACGCACATAAAAGATCAAGACAACAAATAACCCATAGAAGACCAAAGCTATGCCTAGGAGGATGAAAGAGAAAAGAAAGGAAGAATAAAAAAAGAGAAATTGATTCTCGTTGAGCAGTTGCAGCCACCAAAAATGATGTAAGTGCATATGATCCAGATGATATCCACCCGAGCCGGAAACCATACACACACCAAGCAGAAAGGCGTGTCAAGGAGCCATTAACCACGAGGGGTAGAAGATGCTAATACTGAACGCTCGCCTTGAAGACGACCCAACAATCCCACGTTTCCACCACTAGTGTCTATCAATGGTAAATATAGACAATTTCTTTTTTTTTTCACGTGGGAGGCACGATTTTGCTTCCGCGAGAGGCACGACTATGCCTCTCGGAAACGAAAGAAAACATTTTTTTCCATGAGATGTACATTTTTTTTCTTCATATAGGTTTTGAACACTTTTTTGAATACATAGTCAATATTTATCAAATACATGGCAGTTTTTTTATAATGAGAATAAACATTTTTTCACACATAATATACATTTTTTCCCGTATATATCAGGAACATTATATACATATGTACGATTTTTAAATACGTAATTAAATTTTTTATTTTTGGACCTTTATAACTATCGAACGTTCGGTAGATTGTAAAGGATCCGAACGATCACATCTGCCTATTCAGCTTTCCTCCCGCCACTCAGTCTCGCTATGTAATCCCGCATGTGGCTGCTAATTACTGATCCCCACCTTTTCTCCTATTAGTACCAAATCAAGCATGTATTTTCTCCATTTTTTTTCTCCTTCCTCACGTGTATTAGAAGCAACTGACTGTATGCATGTGGAAAAGATAAAAAGTTAATGTCATCATATATTCTCTCTGTTTGGAAACTTCAAAAAGTTTTGTAGATCAAGCTGTCGTTCTGATTGAAAAACTATTTTCACATAAGAATCCAGCGCAACGAGACCTTTGAAACTAGATCCAATATTGCTATGTTCCGATGTTTTTTTTGTCAAAACGTTACCACGCTTGTGCAACGTAAGTTATCAGGACTATGGTACATAAGTTACCATGCTATTTACGCTGAAATTACGAGGCCATAAAATATAGTTCCTCCAACATTCTCACCATATGCGTACGCTAGAGGACAAAAAGAGTTAAATGACGTCCTATATTCCCCCTATTCCGAAGATTCATTAAGTTTTGTATCCCAAATAGTTTGTCCAATTCAAAATCTATTTTCTAGACGAGACCTTCAAAATTAGATCACATGTTAGCATGTTACAACGACCTTTTTTGGTCAAAAGGTTACCACACCTGGGCTACCTAAGTTATTGCTCTATTGTGCGTATATTGCCATACTATTTACACATGAGTAAACCGATAGGGGGTGTTCTTCACCAAAAAAACCGAGTAAAAAAAGTTACCACCCATGGGTGAAATAACTTTTTAGCTCTGTTGCGCATGTATGATCATGCTATTTACACATGAGTTATTGGGGGAGTTTTTTCAACATGACCTGACAAAAAAGTTATCACGCCTGGGCTTAGCAAGTTATCAGCTTTGATGTGTGTCTATTAAGCGAGACATAGTCGCGCCCTAAAGAAAGTGGGGTCCTCCTAAGTGGCGCCTTGAGCGCCTCTATGAGGAATGG
>LR738715.1:678707665-678728170 GCA_902687465.1 Secale cereale | reverse complement strand
CCCCCCCCCCCCCCCCCCCCCCCCCTCCTCGATTGTTTCACCCGTTCCCACCCCCTGATCGCTGGAGCGCAGTTTGACTGGTCGCGATTAACTAGGTCAATAATTGACTCACAAAAGATATGTATCTTAAACAAAAAGACTAGGTTTTTTTTTAAAAATCATGAATTAAAGGTTATTCATGGTTTTCATTTTTTTTCTAAATTCAAAAAAGTTTGCAAAATTGAGATTTTTTTAATCTATTTTGGAAAAAATCATCATATTTGAAAAAGTTTATTGAATTTGAAAAACATTCATCGGTTTCAAAAAAAAGTTCATCAAATTTGAAAAACAGTTCATCAAATTTGAAAAAAGGTTCATTGATTTTGAAAAAAGTTCATCAAATTGGCAAAAAGTTCAATGATTTTAATGAAAATTTTATCAAATTTGGAAAAAATATCCATAAAACCGAAAACAGTGTTCATCAATTTAGATTTTTTTTGTGATTTTCTTCTAAAAAAAGTGAAAAGCAGAAGAAAAAAGGCCAGAAGAAAAAGAAATCCTAAAAGGTTATGTGAAGAAGGATAAAATAAGATAACAAGCAGAAACGAGAATGATGTCCCGTTGTTTACTGGGTTGGTTCGATTTCTAACTGGAAAGCACTGGTGCAGAGTTTGATTTTCCACACACGCAACTGTTTTGAAGGTTTCTACAGAAAAGGGAAACACTAAGGTTTAGGATGGGCCGGACCAAGCAGAGAGGGGGTGTGCGCTCGTTTGCACGTATCAAATAAACGGGACTTAGGGCGCCGTTAGGAAATTCCAAGAAAGTACTCTATGCTGTAACAGACCTCCTAATTTGTGGTCTAGCGGACCGTGGCCCAACTAGCTTGCTTAGCAGGGATTTTGTTCGCTTGCTCAACAGGGATTTTTTCATTCGAAAAAAAAATCTTGAATTTGAAAAAAGTTTGCTTATCGAAGGAAGGTTCACAAATCGTAAAAACAATTACAGTTTTGGAAAAGTTTGCAGTTATTTTCATAAAGTTAAAAATAATTCACGGATTTTTTTTCAAGAATTTGAGAAAGTTCATGTATTTGAAAATTGTTCTTTATTTTGGAAAACAAAGTTGAAGTATTGGAAATTAGTTCAAGATTTTGAAGGAAAGCCCATGAATTTTAAAAAGGTTCACGGATAAAAAAATCATGGATTTTTTTAAAAAAAATCATGTATTTGCAAATTTCCCCAATCTGTAAAATTTCCTATATTTGAAGAAAGTTACTGATTTTCTAAGACCATCCACGGATTGCAAAAAATCATGCATTTTAAAGTATGTTTGTGAGTTTGGAAAAATCTCAAGACTTTTAAAAATGTTCAAGATTTGTTTTGTGAATATGATAATATTTGTGATTTTTGAAAAACAAATCCGAAATTTAGAAAAAATGCAAATTTTTTGTAATAAATAAAAAATATAAGGAAAACAAAAAATAGAAACAGGAAAAAGGGAACACTAAAAAGAAAAAGAAAAAACGTGTGAAAACTGGCCAGAAACTACACACAAAACGTGTGAACTCCCTCCCGCTGCGTGCACGCGCTCCCCAAACCGCTGCCATCGTAAAAGGACCACATGCTAGATCCCAAGAATAGTGGCGGCACAACCTCCCCACACACTACTCACCCTCGCCATTGAGGACACCACCACCAAGGTGGGAACAAATTCGAGGAAATCTTTTCGACATGATGTTGCCATTGCTACCTCAACGTGTGCACAAGGCACACAAACCCTAACCCTATACACAACAACAAAACAAAGATCTAGATCCCAACCCTTCCCACTCCTCCCCTTCATGTCGGTTGAGCAACGAACATAGCCCCCTCTATCAGATGGGAAAGAAAGAAGGGGAAGTTCTTTTTTTACCAGGCTCACGATTCGGATGCATAATAAAACAAATCCCAAACCCTAACAACTTCCCTTAGGGTATCTCTAGGAGGATCCCCCTTCCTTCCTATTTGTATGGGGGTAGGGGACAGAAAAAGTCACCCGTGGAGGACCTCGAAACCTCCCCCCATACATTTTGACTATATGTTATATATCCATGTTTCTTCCCCATATATGAGAGAAAATGGTGGTATCCATGGATATGCCATGTCAACATGAAGCCCAAACCCCCCCTTGGCCTATCATGAACTCCACTTTTCCCATCCCTCTCTCTCCTCTCTCTAACCCGAGCTAGTCGGTCGACACACGTTGTCACCCTCCCGCACTTCCACCTTGTTGCCCCAACCCAGTTCACTATCCACACTTTCCAGTAGCCACACCACACTCTTGCTCCATCAGTTTCCGCTACGCCCGAGGCGATCTTGAGGTCCAACGTTGTCTAGTTTTCGGGGCTGATGGTGAGCGGAGTGTGCTACCATCGCTGGCCCTACCGTTGACTCAGATTAGCAATACACTCTCCCGTGGCAAGCCCTCTAGCGAAGCCCGCTGGGTGTTCAAGATTCGATGCCAAGGAGGAGGAGGAGGATGTCGAGTTTGTCACGACTATTGCCACATTCATGTCTGACACTGATACCATTATCGCTTTGACCAACACCAAAAAAGAGAGGTTGTTGAAGGCGACTATAGATACTTTCATTGTTAAGGCTACAAGGGCAAAGTGAGAGGGGGCGAGGATGATGACCATTGGTTCTCTTCGGACTCCTCCTCCTCAGATGGTGCACACAAGTGTAACTATGTGGTTCATTTGGGTCATCATTAAGGGCAACTCCAATGCCGACCCCCAAACTGAACAGGGAGGAGGGATTCTGCGGGCAAGGATGCGGGAGCCAGCCATCCAAAGGTAGCCGCAAATGTCCGGTTACATTTCGCTAGAAATTTAATGAAAGTGAACAAATTTGATGCAAATTTGAACAATCCGGATGTCATTCACTGAAACTTGGATATTTTTTACATAAAACAGGTCGATATTTCATCCGTGAACTAACCTTTAAACAAAAACTTGAATTGCCATATATAACCCTATACTTGATGGTGACCTTATCGGTCATGCCGGGCTGGCCGGCGGCACCTTCGTCATCGTCACCGTCACCATTGTCATAGTCGTTGTCATCGGGCTCCGGGCGACGGTAGGGCGCAATGTCGTAGGAGGGATTCCCGGGCACTGCTTGTTGCTCGCGGATGATCTACTCCGCTTGCTCCTGCACTATGTGCAGTGCAGCCGCATCATCACTGATGTGGGTGGGGTGAGAGGGAGACGTGCGTTGGTGGCGGCGGCGATGGCGGTGGACTCGCGGAGCGACCGCTTACTGGACCATCGCCTCTTCAAGGTGTCAGAGATGACACTTGCATGTCTCCGCTGTGGTGTTCGACCGCTCAAGGTACGATGGCATAGAAACCTCTGGGTCCACGAGGATGTGTGGTGGTAAGACGTCGAAGTCCGCGAACTCCACCCGATGTGTGGTGTTGCACCTGTCCTGCAAACGTCGCTCTTTATCGGTGTTCACCTTCGTCGTAATGGCGCTCCAGCGGAGGAGCTACTGTCGGCGAGGTATGTACGACTATGAGAGTGCGCCTACGCCGCAATCACATGGGGTAGGCCGCCACCAGAGTAGCTTGCCAGTGGCAAGCACCGCTCCTCCTTCATGCAATGTCTGATTTGGACGCCACAACTGCGCAGGGGGTGGGAGTGGGAAGGGGAAGTGGGCTCCATCTTGATGTGGATGAGCGTCTTCGGTGGTGCCATGGAGCCATATGGACATGGAGGAGCGATCGAAGGAGCATGAGCTCCATGTGCTTCTCGTAGTAGGTGTCTATCACTGCATTCACTTCATCATGCAAGAGTCTGTGGCGGCTACTACTGGTGTTGCGGCTGGTCCTCCTCATCGTCGGAGGAGCTACTCCTAGCGGAGGATCTGACCATCGATGAGCATGACGGCCCTGAAGTGCATGGGAGGGGTCGCCATGATCCTTCGGATCCCGATCCAAAGCTGTCGCGTGCCAACACAAAGGCCCAAAACTTGCCCATCGCCGGATTGGCAGTGGAAGAGGGGAGCGACGGAGAGGTACGATGCGTGAGGTGTGTAGAGTGTGTTGTGGACGGTGTTGGCAATGTGATTAAATAGTTGCGGCCATGTGTTGGTGTCAAAAACAACGGATCTCGGGTAGGTGTCCTGAGTTATGGATCTAGGAACGATGGGGAACAAAGGACGAAGAACACAATGTTTACCCAGGTTCGGGCCCTCTCTAGGAGGTAAAACCCTACGTCCTGCTTGATTGTATTGATGTGTATGATATGGTTACAGAGTTTATCTACCATGAGACCAGCTGAGCTAAACCCTAGACGGATAGGGAGATGGATGTTGCTCTACCCCTAAGGACTAAAACCCTCTGGTTTATATAGACACCAGTCGGGTTAGGGTTACACTTGGTCGGTTATAATAAATGACAAAATATACTAGATCTTGACTTGAAGGATACACCATGGCTCCAAAGGTCTTCTATCCGGTCACGGGTCGATGCCTTGGTTTGGCTCCGAAGTAGCCCATCAACCCAACCCAGAAAGAATTGGCCGGCGGCCCGAGGACCCCTTAATATAGGACTCCCTCAGTAGCCGCCGAACTAGCCTCCAACACCGTAGCTCGTAATCAGCATCTGCACATCTGCAGTCTTCGGCTTGCGAGGTGAGTTTTGCATCCGGTCTTGCATGTGCCCGGAATTAAGTGGTGTCCGGAATTAAGTGGTGTCCGGAATCCGAAGTGCTGGCTTTACTTAACCCTGAAGGTCTGTGTGCCCCAGTGTGAATAGTATCCTTATCTAACAACTATTGGCTAAGGGTCGCGTCTGGTCATAACGTTGGATGGATGGTAATTCTTGATGCGCGGTTCGAGGCTGCCCCTCCATTGGCATGTCTCATTAAGGTGAGATCGTGCCCCGCCATTTAGGGGATATGATCAATGATCTCTATCCCCCACCCGTGCATGACATCGCGAGTATATTGGGAAGTGGATAGGCCCGTGGCGTGGAAGAAGGGACTCTTGGTATCTTAGTGGCCTATGAAAAGGGGAACGACCACCGCTATCGGCCCACGCCTTCTTCCTCCTCTCGTAGCTGCTTTCCAAACTCCGGAGCTCCAGCACCTAGTTTAGTCCTTTCGCAGAGAATCCATCCAAGCCAACTCCTCCACAAACCATGGCCGGATCGGGGGCCAACGGCAAGTGGGAGGCTTCTGTCGTCACCAATGACGACATTGAAGAGCTTAAGCACGCTCTCTATCTGTCCGTCGACATCGCACACCAGGCCCCGCAGGAGGGCCAGGCCGCCCCACGCCCAAGCTAGGCGAGAAGGTGGTATTTATCCCCCACTTCATCCGCGGTCTCGGCTTCCCGCTGCACCCCTTTGTCCGGGGATTGATGTTCTTCTATGTGCTAGAATTCCATGATCTAGCCCCCAACTCCTTCCTCCACATCTCGGCCTTCATCGTCATCTGCGAGGCCATCCTGTGAGTCTGGCCACACTTCGGCCTATGGCTGAAGGTGTTCAATGTCAAGCCAAAGATCAGCGGCGGCGCTCAGGCGGACTGCGGCGGAGCCATGATCAGCAAGGTCACCTGGTTCTAGTGGCCAGAGGGCACGTTTAACGACACCGTCAAAGTCTGATAGAAAGAGTGGTTATGTATCATAGAATCACGGGATGAGACATGGGCGGAAGCGCCCGAAGTTAGATCCGGACCCCCGACGAGATTGACCTCATGGACCAAAAAAGGTCTTGACTGGGGATTCGCAGACGAGGTGAAGATGCTGCAAAGACGAGTCTCCAATGTGATGGAGACCGGTGCCAAGCTGGTCAACGTGGTACAGATTATGCTTGGTCACCACACCCTCCCCTGTCAACGGAGGGAAACTCTGGTGTGGTCTTACAAGCCTGAAGATCCGGCCACCATACAAAACTTCTTTGGCACCACCCAGGACAAGATATGAAAGCTACTGTTCAAGCCCCAGGAGGAGTGGCCGGCTGAGGCAGAGGACATCGGTATCGATGCCGCAAATCCTCCGACGAAGGTAATTGAGCTATTGCCTAAGCACTACGAAAATATGACCAAGGAATAAAACTGTGGAGTGGGGCACCGCACACGGCTAAGAGAATGTTGTGTGTTCTCGTGGCTCCCCCTACCACATATATATAGGCGGTGGGAGGGAAGAGCAGCCAAGGAGGCGCCCCAAGTAGGCTGAATCCTACTTGGGGTCTTTCCCAAGCCGCACCCCCTTCCTTATTTGTGTGCGGGAGGAAGGAAAGAGGAGGAGGCGCCTCCTTTCCTTTCTCTCATGAGGAGGAAAGGTAGGAGGGGTCAAGCCTCACCCTTTCCTTCTCTAGGGCTGACCAGCCAAGGAGAGGGATGCACCAACCCCCTTTATGGGCTAGTCTATCCCTCTTTGGCCTTAAGCCCATACACTTACCGGGGGTGTCCGGAACCCCTTCCAGTGACTTGATGACTACCCGACGCACTCCGAAACTCTTTTGGTGTCCGAATATCATCGTCCTATATATCAATCTTTACCTCCAGACCATTTCGGAGCTCCTAGTCATGTTCTAGATCTCATCAGGGACTCCGAACAACATTTGGTCACCAAATCACATAACTCGTAAAACACTATATCGTCATCGAACGGTAAGCGTGCGGACCCTACGGGTTCGAGAACTATGTAGACATGACCGAGACACCTCTCCGGTCAATAACCAATAGCGGAACCTAGATGCCCATATGATACGTCTCAAACGTATCTACTTTTCCAAACACTTTTGATATTGTTTTGACCTCATTCTTGCATGATTTGAACTAAACTAACCCGGACTGACGCTGTTTTCAGCAGAGCTGCCTGTATGGTTTTATTGTGTGCAGGAAAACGGATTTTTAGGTATCTCAGAAAAATCCACGAAAAATCACAGAAAATCCACGCACCCGAAGGAACCAGGGGCCAGAAGAGGGGCCAGAGGGGGGCCAGGGGGTGCCCAGGCGCCCTGTGGGCGCCCCCCCTGGGCCGCGCCGGGGGGTCGCTTGGGTGGGGCCCACACCCCATGGTGCCCTACTTTGCCTCGTATTTTTACTCACGACGCGGAAACCCCAGATCAGAAGTTCTTTTCGCAGTTTTCCGTCGCGGAGCCGCCGCCACCCTCTGTTCTTCCTCGGGAGGGCTAATCTGGAGGCTGAATTGGCCTCCGGAGAGGGGAGATCGTCGCCATCGTCATCATCATCACCACTCCATCATCCCTCCATGACTTCTCCCTCCATGTGTGAGTAATTCCCCTGCTGTAGGCGAAGGGGATGGTAGGGATTGGATGAGTTAGATCATGTAATAGTTTGTCAGATCGTTGGGGGCATGTTGCCTATCATCTACTATGGTGTTTATCATCTTTGCTTCAACTTGTTATTCTTAATGCTTGACACTTAGGGCCCGAGTGCCATGATCTCAGATCTGAACCATATGTGTTTGCATGAATATATTTGTGTTCGTGATCCTATCTATGAGTTGTTTGCACCTATTACGGTTCGGAACCGGCGATCCCAAAAGTGATAGCTTGGGACACCAAAGGGGATGGTCCGTAGTTTGAGGATTACATGTATCCATTGAGTTCATTGCTTTGTTCCGGTGCTCTTTGACAGGAGCACCTTAATCTCCATAAGTTCCTTTTGGCCCCGTTCGTAGCGGGATGGTAGGACAAAATATGTTGTGCAAGTTCTTATTGCAAGCACGTACAACTACGTACGGGATACATGCCTAATGTTTGATATTTGCCTAGATGATCATTACTTTTCCGTGTGCCGTGCCCCAAGTTAGAATCTATCGCATCCATGCAGCGCCCAACCATCCATCTCCCTAGCCTACAGTGTTTTAAACCCTGCTTGTCACTAGTTGCTACTTTTGCCATTTACCTTCACTATTTACTTTTGCTGTTTACTTTTACTATCACTATTATCACTATCATATCGCTGTTACCACTTATCTTTTGTTGCAAGTAAGTATATTTCAGGTGCGGTTGAATTGACAACTCAACTGTCAAACCTTATAAATACTCTTTGGCTCCCCGTGTGTCGAATCAATAAATTGGGTTATTCTTACCCGCGAAGACTATCTCGATCCCTTACGGTTGAGGGTTATCAAGTACCGTTTTCTGGTGCCGTTGCCGGGGAGCATAGCAATATTTACAAGTCTACTTGAGGTATCCTACCTGCTGCACTTCATCCACTATGGGTAAGAAAGGAGACCCCAAGGTTCCGATCTTACTATCCACTACAAGAAGAGGTACTGCTCTGAGCACTAGTGCTACACCTGATTCACCTTCTGTTATGAGTAAGTTTGCCTCACCACCACCACATGATGCTCCTACTGGATCTGTTACTATGTCCGATACTCTTGATGATGCCTCTACTACTTTTGATGATATTAGTTCGCTTGGTTATGCTCTTGAGAAACAAATTGCTGCTGCTGCTAAAAAGTCTGGAATTGAACTTCCTGTTACTCGCTACCCTATTGGTGAAACTTATGATTATCCTGATTTGAGTAAACTCAAAGAGAGGCTCCTTGATGATGATTACTATATGCTTGATGAAGATTTATGTAGGGAACTGACAGAGTTTTCTAGCTCTGACCCTGAAGTTATTAAGAAACTATTTGAAAAACACTCTTTGAAGAACAAAACTGTTCCTGATCCTGAATTTGCTACATCTCCTATATGCATTGATGATCCTGATTATGATTTCTCTGTTGATCTTTCACTTATACCTATGGTTGAAGCTGACCCCTTTTATGGCAGAGAAAATGATGATGCTATTGCACACCTGACTAAACTCGGTGAGTTAGGTGGCCTGTTTACCACAGATGAGAAGATACGATACTTTTATATCACCAAGCTTCTTCCTTTCTCCTTGAAGGAAGGTGCTAAAGCATGGTATGATTCACTCCCATGCGGTTCCATTAAGAGTCCTCAAGACTTAGCTCACTCTTTTGTTGATAAGTACTTTCCTGATCACATGCAACATGCTGCTTTACAAAGAATTTATAACTTTAAACAGTTGCAGGATGAGTCCCTCCCTAAAGCTTGGGGGAGGTACTGCGGTTTGATTCGGGCTAGACCAGGACATGAAATTCCTAAGAATGAATTAATAGATATATTCTATGCTGGTCTAACGGATGAATCCAGGTCCTATTTGGACGGTTGTGCTGGTTGTGTTTTCAGGAAAAGAACATCGGACGATGCGGAGGATTTGATGGGCAGGATTGCCAAAAACCATGAAGATTGGTCCGTCCCTGAACCACCTCCACCACCAAAGAAGAGGGGCATATTTGTTCTAAGCCCCGAAGATATGCGAGAAGCAAAGAAGTCTATTAAAGAGAAAGGTATTAAAGCTGAAGACGTGAAGAATCTACCCCCTATTGAGAAGCTGTGTGAGCCTACTACTCACCCTCCTATGGTAGAGGTACACTCTCTTTTAGATTTCAACGCAAGTGACATCCCTCATGGTAAGCCTCCTGATCAATGTTTAGATGAGTTTGATAATTTTATTATGAAACAAAACCATTTTAATGAGAGGATACAAAGTCAATTGCATGATAATTCTCTTGCTATCAAAAAACTGCTTGATGTTTTAGATAGAACAGCTAATGATGTTCAATGTCTTGTGAAGCATTTTCATATGGTTCAAACTCAGCTTGACCAAATTTCTAATGTGCAAAGAGATTTGCTTGCTAACAATGCCAAACAAGATAATTTGCAGGCTTTCGGGATTAAGACCCGAGGAGGAACTAGCACTCAAGATCCTCTCTATCCAGAGGGACATCCGAAGAGAATCGAGCAGGATTCTCAAATGCAGGAAGAAGAAATTGTTGGCTCTCCAAAGAAAAAGAAGAAACATAAGGAGACTGACAATTCAAATGATCCTATTGCAGATGAAGAGCCAGCTGTTGATCCCAACAGTGTATCTATATCCGATGCTGAGACTGAAGATGGTGCTGAACCTGAAGGTAAGGATAGTGAGAAGAATGATCCGCCTGAAGTTCGAGAGGAAGAAGCACCTGACAAACGTAAGAGGTAAACTAAAGAAGACTTCATCGCAAGAAAACATGGGAAAGAAAGAGAACCATGGGTACAGAAACCCATGCCCTTTCCAGGTGAAAGCACATTTGCTCCCTGGGTGGTTTTGGTAATTAATGACAACATACTTTGTGGTTGGACCAATGCTTTTATCAAGTATGTTTCAGGAAACCCAATCACATTGGTATGGCAAGATGACTGAAGAAGTGGACCCCTCAAATGCTAAGGCAAGCATTGGCAAAAGCTCAAGACTCTATTTCTGGTTTAGTGATCAAAGATCACATTGAGTCCATAGGAAAGCCAATACTATTAAAAGGGGATGAGGTTGTGTTGATGATCTGGTTGCTCAAGTGCTTAGTGATTTAGCTCCTTCAACTATCAGCACCTTTCACTACCAAACACACTCATAAGTAATCTCGGACAAACCGATTCTTCCAACTCAGTCCCACCGAGATGAACCACTTCTGCCATATTCCAAACCCTAGAAAAATCGGTCACACCGAGTTTGAGATCGGTCTCACCGAAACTGAACTGCCAACCTTCTGTAACCATTTCACATCATTTCGGAATAACCGAGTTTGTATTATCGGTCTCACCGAAATGGGCAAGCTTCTGTCTTGGCTCAAATCGGTCTTACCGATAATCCATTTTCGGTCTAACCGATTTTGGCATGTTCCTGCTCTTTCTCAAATCGGTCCAACCGAGTTTTCTTTCTCGGTCTCACCGAAATCTCCAACGTTCATATCAGATGCACTTTCGGTCCCACCGAGATGGTATTTTCGGTCCCACCGAAAATCCCAACGTTCACTATATTTGAACTTTCGGTCTGACCGAGTTTTCACTTCGGTCTGACCGAGATTGGTCAAATGTGTGTGTAACGGTTGGATTTTGTGTGGAGGCTATATATACCCCTCCACCCCCTCCTCATTCGTGAGGAGAGCCATCAGAAAGTAACACCACTTCTACCATACACTTTCTGAGAAGTGAACCACCTACCCTTGTGTTGAGATCAAGCCATTCCATTCCTACCATATGAAACTTGATTTCTAGCCTTCCCAAGTTGCTTTCCACTCAAATCTTTCTTCCACCACAGCCATATCAGTGAGGAGAGTTGAGTGTTGGGGAGATTATCACTTGAAGCACAAGAGCAAGGAGTTCATCATCATCAACACCGTCTATTACCTTTTGGGGGGTGGTGCCTCCTAGATTGGTTAGGTGTCGCTTGGGAGCCTCCGTCGTTGAGATGTGGAGTTGAACCAAGAAGTTTGTAAGGGCAAGGAGATCGCCTACTTCGTGAAGATCTACCCCGAGTAAGGCTAGTCCTCCGTGGGCGTAGGCCGTGATGGAATAGACAAGGTTGCTTCTTCGTGGACCCTTCGTGGGTGGAGCCCTCCGTGGACTCGCGCAGCCGTTACCCCCCGTGGGTTGAAGTCTCCATCAACGTGGATGTACGATAGCACCACCTATCGGAACCACGACAAAAATCTCCGTGTCACCAAACTGCGTTTGATCTTCTCCACCTCTCTTTACTATATATGCAATTTACTTTCCGCTGCCCATACTCTAGAATTGCATGTGTAGTATGTTACTTGACTTGATCTTAATTGCAAAACTGCCTAAAACTTTGCACAACCAAAAGGCAGATTTTTTATCTTGTCAAGTAGTCTAATCACCCCCCCTCTAGACCTACTTCTTCGATCCTACAATTGGTATCAGAGCTTTGGTCTCCATTGCTTTGGTTTACACACCATTGGAGGAAGATGGACGTGTCTACGGATGGGAGTGTTAGCCATAGAGTGCCTGTTCTTAATGGAAGGTTTTATAACTCTTGGAGGTCTGAAATGCTTAGTATCTTTAAAATGTACAATTTGTGCAAATATATTAAGACCCCTTATGTGCCTCCTGTTGATCCCTTGCACCCTACCATGAATGAAGAGCTTGATTTGCTTCGTAACCTTAGAACTGTGAATCTTATCATTAGAGGGTTACCTGATGACTTGCTTAATCTTGTTACAAATTTTGAGTGTGCCTATTCTATGTGGAAATTCTTGGAAGAACTTTATCCGGACTACTCTATGAGAGGTCTTGATGAAATTCTACACAAGACTATTGAATTTGATAAGTTGCACCCCAATGATCCCAACTTTGATAAATGCTTCTTTGAGCTTCGTGATCTTATGAAAAAGAAGGGTGATCCCGGTCTTATCAATATTAGAATTAGAAATGCTCTTGCATTGCATTCCGAAGATTATTATTCCATTGATCAAACTAATGCAAGTACTTATCAAATTGACCTAGGTGTTGATGATGAACAATCTATGGGTCAATATGATGATGAGCATGAGCAAGACGATGATTATTCCGATTCGGACACCGAGCTAGACAAAGTCATGAAGAGTCTAAATCTTATGGCAAATATGAGAGACTACATGTCCGGCGGAAAAGAGTGGATTCTTGATAGTGGATGCACCGATCACATGACCGGAGACAAAGACATGTTTCGAGAGCTTGCAAAGAACGATGGTCCACGCAAGTATGTGACTTTTGGAGACAACTCCAAGGGTAAGGTACTTGGCCTTGGTAAGGTGGCCATATCTCATGATAGCTCTATTCAAAATGTCATGCTTGTAGAATCTCTTGGATACAATTTACTTTCCGTGTCTAGATTAGCTGACTTTGGATTCAATGTGCTATTCACCAAAGTAGATTGCCAAGTCTTTCGTCGTGATAATCAAAACATGGCTTTTACTGGTATTCGTAGAGGTGATCTATATATTGTTGATTTCACTAAGAAAGCCCAACCTAGAGCTTGTTTCATTGCTAAATCCTCTAAAGGTTGGTTATGGCATAGAAGGCTAGGACATGTTGGTATGCGTAACCGAGACAAGCTAATCAAAGGTGATCATATTCTTGGTGTTAAAGATGTTTTCTTTGACAAAGATAGACTTTGTAGTGCTTGTCAAGCAGGAAAACAAGTTGGTGGAAGTCATCCCGTGAAAAACATCATGACCACTAGGAGACCGCTTGAGCTTCTTCATATGGATCTCTTCGGTCCCAATGCTTACAAAAGCCTTGGTGGTAACTCCTTTGGTCTAGTTATAGTTGATGATTATTCCAGATTTACGTGGGTATTTTTCCTTGATGATAAATCGCAGGTTCAGAAAATCTTCAAGACCTTTGCCAAAAAGGCCCAAAATCAATTTGAGGTGAAGATCAAGAAAGTTCGGAGTGACAATGGAACGGAGTTCAAGAACGCCAATGTAGACTCTTTTCTCGATGAGGAAGGAATTCTACATGAGTTCTCGGCTACGTACACTCCTCAACAAAATGGAGTTGTTGAGAGAAAGAACCGAACGCTCATAGAGATGGCAAGAACGATGCTTGATGAATACAAGACACCGAAACACTTTTGGGGAGAAGCGGTCGAGACAGCTTGTCATGCTATCAACAGGCTTTATCTTCATAAGCTTCTCGGCAAGACATCATACGAGCTTCTCACCGGTAACAAACCCCAAGTGGGATACTTTCGTGTCTTTGGTTCAAAATGCTATATCCTTGATAAGCATCGTCGGTCTAAATTTGCTCCTAAATCTCATGAAGGCTTTCTTCTTGGTTATGGATCAAACTCCCACACCTACCGTGTCTACAATAATTTCACCCGAAAGGTTGAAGAGACGGTAGATGTGAAGTTTGATGAATCTAATGGCTCGCAAGTAGAGCAAATGCCTATTGATGTAGGAGACAAGGACCCATCGGAAGCAATCCAAGATTTATCTATCGGGAAGATCCGTCCCATGGAAGTGAAGGAGAGTACCTCATCTACATATGTGGAGCCACCTACCTCACAGAGAGGTGAACCTCAAGGCAACATGGAGGCCTCCACAAGTGGAACTCACCAAGATGAGGAAATGCAACAAGAAGATCCACCACAACCTCCTTCTCCACCACCTCAAGACAACACCAACAACAATGAAGAAGAAGAAGAGGAAGATGAAGATGATGAGGAAGCTGAGCCACAACATCAACAAAAGCTATCCCGAGTTCGAGCAAGAGTCAAGAAGAATCATCCCGTGGAACAAATGATGAACGACATCAACTCCGGGAGAATTACTCGCTCTAAAACTCGCTTAGCTAACTTTTGTGAGCATTACTCATTTATCTCTAGCATTGAACCTATGAAGGTAGAAGAAGCACTTGATGACCCGGATTGGGTGAACGCTATGCACGAAGAACTACACAACTTCGAAAGGAACAAGGTGTGGACTTTGGTAGAGAAGCCCAACGATGATCAAAACATCATTGGAACCAAATGGGTGTTTCGGAACAAGCAAGATGAAGATGGACAAGTCATCCGCAACAAGGCTCGTCTCGTAGCTCAAGGTTACACACAAGTCGAAGGTATGGACTATGGTGAGACCTATGCCCCCGTTGCTAGACTTGAGTCCATTCGCATTCTTCTTGCTTATGCCAATCACCATGATATTACTCTCTATCAAATGGACATCAAAAGTGCTTTTCTAAATGGTGAAATTGAGGAGGAAGTATTTGTGAAACAACCTCCCGGATTTGTGAATCCCAAAAAGCCTAATCATGTTTACAAGTTGCACAAAGCTCTTTATGGTCTTAAACAAGCTCCTAGAGCTTGGTACAAATGCTTAACTAGCTTTCTTCTTGAAAAAGGCTTTGAAATTGGAAAGATAGACTCAACGCTGTTCACGAAAAGGGTTAACGGTGAACTATTTGTGTGCCAAATATATGTTGATGATATTATCTTTGGTTCAACTAACCCCCATTTTAGCAAGAAGTTTGGACAGCTCATGTCGGAGAAGTATGAAATGTCCATGATGTGTGAACTCAAATTCTTCCTTGGGTTGCAAATCAAGCAATCTAAGGAGGGTACCTTTGTCTCACAAACAAAGTACACCAAGGATCTCTTCAAGAAGTTCAACATGCAAGAAAGCAAAGGTATGAGTACCCCCATGCCTACTAGTGGACATAATGACTTGACAAAAGATGGAGAACCCGTTGATCAAAAGGTTTACCGTTCTATGATTGGTTCTCTACTATATCTTTGTGCTTCTCGTCCTGACATAATGTTGAGTGTATGCATGTGTGCGCGATATCAAGCAGCCCCCAAAGAATGTCATCTTAAAGCTGTTAAAAGGATAGTGAGATACTTGATACACACACCAAACTTTGGCATTTGGTATCCTAAGAGAGCCTCTTTCGATCTTGTTGGCTATTCCGACTCGGATTATGCCGGAGACAAGGTTGATAGAAAGTCAACTTCGGGTACATGTCAATTCCTTGGTCGATCCCTTATATCTTGGTCCTCCAAGAAACAAAATTCGGTATCTTTATCCACTGCCGAAGCAGAATATATTGCTACTGGTTCGTGTTGTGCTCAATTACTATGGATGACACAAACGCTTAAGGATTATGGGATACATGTGAGACGTGTTCCCTTGCTTTGTGACAATGAGAGTGCAATCAAGATTGGACACAATCCTGTGCAACACTCTCGAACAAAGCATATTGAAGTTCGTCACCATTTTATTCGTGATCATATTGCCAAGGGTGACATTAATCTTAAGCATGTTCGTACTGACAAACAACTTGCTGATATCTTTACAAAACCTCTTGATGAGAAGGTGTTTTGTCGCTTAAGGAGTGAGTTGAACATCATTGATGCTTCAAACTTGGAGTGATAACTCCTTTGATGCATGCAAGGCATGAGCTCTCTTGACTAATCCTTGATATTTCTCTTATGATAATAATCATATGTCTTGGACACATTTGCCTCCTTGTATTGCATCTAACTCTTTGCAGGTACTTGGATGATCTACATTCCACAAGATTACCACACACTCAAATCTTGAGTAATCTTGTCATTGACCAAGTATCTAGCCCTTTGGGATGTTGAGTTCAAGGAACAAAATTCCACATATCCTTTTTGACATCTTATACATCTAGTATTTCACTCTTGTCATCTTGGATATTCTTGAGTATTTCCTTGCTTGCCTAACCCATGTAGGAAGATGAACTACACAAGTAGAAATGGCGCTCCAACTTCACATTCAATGAGCACCTACATCGAGTTCACCTACATGAGCAAAGCATCAACAAGCCCAAGGTATGTTCTTCACATCTTTAAGGAGCTTTGCTCAAAATCATGAGTACAAGCAACTTCATAAGATGTGATCACATCAAATGCTTAATCGAAAAATGGCAACCCCATTTTGAGCTTAAACGATGAGTATGACCTATGATCAAATGTTCTCATTTGACTCCTAAGTCAATATACTCAAACATAGGTGACTTTGTCGCCGACCTTTTTCTAGATGAAGTACATATGCTTTTGGAGTTTTTCTGTTTTCTCTTATGTTCTCTTTTTTTTTAAAAAAAAAAAAAACTTCATCTAGGAATCTTTTTTTTTTCTTATGTTTCTTTGTGAATATCCTTCTGGAAATCTTTTTCTGGCTCTGATCAATTCCCTGAAAATCTTTTACAAATTCATTGCAAATCCTTTGAAACATCCCTCGCAGAGTGAGCTGGATTATTTCTGTGTTTCCTTGGATTTATCTTCCAGGACATCACCTTCTGCAGCTCCAGTCAGACTTAAATCTTAAAGAGGGAGAGGACTCAAATTTGGACTCAAATTGTTTCTCTGAATGTTCTTATTTGCCCTGTTGTGATTCTTAAGGATCCCATTTCTTTCTTTATTTCTTTCTTTCCATCTTTCCTGTCCTACCTAGTTTGCTGTCCTTTTCGGCACTTGATGTCAAAGGGGGAGAGAACTTAGGGGGAGTAGGGGGAGTAGGGGAGAAGAGAAGACTTAAGGGAAGAAGAAAAGCAATCTTATCTTAAGGGGGAGAGAATCACATCAAAGCTTTGTCGTGTTTTACATTGGACATTACAATTGGCATCTTTCCTTTTGATTTTGCTTTTTCCATCACACCCTTTGTTCTCACAATTGGTATCTCATGGAATCTTTTAGTTTAAGGGGAGAAGACTTAGAGGAATCGTCACAATTGATATCCTATGAAAAGCAAAATCTCTCAGAATTCATTGAAAATCTTTTAGCTTCGGAGACATGTTTGCTGATTCAAGCCTGTGCTCAATATGAGACACTCTTTATACATGTCCTCCCTGGCTTGGTACTCTTGATGTTCTTGCAATTGGTTGAAGGAATACTCTTGTGTTATCTAACCTTGTTTTCTCAAGATTATCCCTTCAGGTACAAATGCCAAGGAACCTCAAGGTAAGTATATGCATCTTGCAGAGTGTGCATGATGGTGACTTGCTTGTAAATACTTGTTTGCAAGAAATCACCATGCACATATGCATTATCACTCACTTCCTTTCTCTTCTGCTCTGATGCATATAGCCAAGCTGCATGCAGCACATCTTGCTTATCTCTCTTGTGTGCTTGTGGTAGTCCAAAACCATAATCTATGAAAATCTTGCACACTTGTAGGGGGAGCCTGTGTACTACATGCTTGTCAAAGCTTTCATGATAATCCTGTCTTTCTTTCAATAAGATTTGATGTCTCGTTAAATATAATTTCAGTGTGTTGCCATCAATTACCAAAAAGGGGGAGATTGAAAGCACATTTGCTCCCTGGGTGGTTTTGGTAATTAATGACAACATACTTTGTGGTTGGACTAATGCTTTTATCAAGTATGTTTCAGGAAACCCAATCACATTGGTATGGCAAGATGACTAAAGAAGTGGACCCCTCAAATGCTAAGGCAAGCATTGGCAAAAGCTCAAGACTCTATTTCTGGTTTAGTGATCAAAGATCACATTGAGTCCATAGGAAAGCCAATACTATTAAAAGGGGATGAGGTTGTGTTGATGATCTGGTTGCTCAAGTGCTTAGTGATTTAGCTCCTTCAACTATCAGCACCTTTCACTACCAAACACACTCATAAGTAATCTCGGACAAACCGATTCTTCCAACTCAATCCCACCGAGATGAACCACTTCTGCCATATTCCAAACCCTAGAAAAATCGGTCACACCGAGTTTGAGATCGGTCTCACCGAAACTGAACTGCCAACCTTCTGTAACCATTTCACATCATTTCGGAATAACCGAGTTTGTATTATCGGTCTCACCGAAATGGGCAAGCTTCTGTCTTGGCTCAAATCGGTCTTACCGATAATCCATTTTCGGTCTAACCGATTTTGGCATGTTCCTGCTCTTTCTCAAATCGGTCCAACCGAGTTTTCTTTCTCGGTCTCACCGAAATCTCCAACGTTCATATCAGATGCACTTTCGGTCCCACCGAGATGGTATTTTCGGTCCCACCGAAAATCCCAACGTTCACTATATTTGAACTTTCGGTCTGACCGAGTTTTCACTTCGGTCTGACCGAGATTGGTCAAATGTGTGTGTAACGGTTGGATTTTGTGTGGAGGCTATATATACCCCTCCACCCCCTCCTCATTCGTGAGGAGAGCCATCAGAAAGTAACACCACTTCTACCATACACTTTCTGAGAAGTGAACCACCTACCCTTGTGTTGAGATCAAGCCATTCCATTCCTACCATATGAAACTTGATTTCTAGCCTTCCCAAGTTGCTTTCCACTCAAATCTTTCTTCCACCACAGCCATATCAGTGAGGAGAGTTGAGTGTTGGGGAGATTATCACTTGAAGCACAAGAGCAAGGAGTTCATCATCATCAACACCGTCTATTACCTTTTGGGGGGTGGTGCCTCCTAGATTGGTTAGGTGTCGCTTGGGAGCCTCCGTCGTTGAGATGTGGAGTTGAACCAAGAAGTTTGTAAGGGCAAGGAGATCGCCTACTTCGTGAAGATCTACCCCGAGTAAGGCTAGTCCTCCGTGGGCGTAGGCCGTGATGGAATAGACAAGGTTGCTTCTTCGTGGACCCTTCGTGGGTGGAGCCCTCCGTGGACTCGCGCAGCCGTTACCCTCCGTGGGTTGAAGTCTCCATCAACGTGGATGTACGATAGCACCACCTATCGGAACCACGACAAAAATCTCCGTGTCACCAAACTGCGTTTGATCTTCTCCACCTCTCTTTACTATATATGCAATTTACTTTCCGCTGCCCATACTCTAGAATTGCATGTGTAGTATGTTACTTGACTTGATCTTAATTGCAAAACTGCCTAAAACTTTGCACAACCAAAAGGCAGATTTTTTATCTTGTCAAGTAGTCTAATCACCCCCCCCTCTAGACCTACTTCTTCGATCCTACACCAGGTAAGTCCATCAAATCTAAAGAAGAAGAGCATTACAATAAGTTTTGTGAGTGGATTAAACCTCTTTTTCTTCAAATCCCTTTGACTGATGCTATTTAGTTACTTCCCCATTCAAAATATATGAAAGATATTGTCACTAATAAAAGAAAAGTTCCTAATGATGCAATATCTACTATGCTTGCTAACTACTCTTTCAGTGGCAAGATTCCTGAGAAGCTCGGTGATCCAGGTATACCCACCATTCCTTGCTCCATAATGAATAATTATGTCAAAACTGCTTTATGTGATCTTGAACCAGGAGTGAGTGTTATGCCTCTCTCTTTTTACGAGAGGCTTTGTTTAGAGAAACTAATTCCTACGGATATCTCCCTTCAGATGGCTGACAAGTCAACCGCTGTTCCGATAGGTATTTGTGAGGATGTTCCCGTAGAGGTTGCTAATTGTTTAATTCTTACTGATTTTGTTGTGCTTGACATGCCCGAGGATGGGAGCATGTCCATTATTCTTGGTAGACCTTTCCTTAACACCGCAGGTGCTATTATTGATTGCAATAAAGGGAAGGTTACCTTCCATGTGAATGATAAAGAACACACGGTATATTTTCCGAAGAAGATCGACAGGAGGCATGCCCTCAACTCTATAGAGAATATCGAGACCGTGAAAATTGGAGAATGGGACTGTCCACTACATGTGCCTCACAAATATAAAACTATCATGGTGGGGACAATGTCCATCAAATTAAAGGTTTAGTAACTACTTCGTAGGAGGTGAGACTTTTTGCTCTATATATCGCCTGTTTGTTGGTAAGACTTGATCAACCTTACTAGTAAACATGTTTTATATAGATAAAAAGTTGAGCTTGTTATGTTTTCATTAGTTTTTAGTTTTTGTCCTACTTGCTGTACCAAGTATTTATGTTTTGAAGCTTCACAATACTACTCACTACTTCAAGTTTTCAGAGAGTTCCGCAGCTTATTTGAACTTCAAAAAATTCTCAACAGTGAAGTTTTCAGAAAAATTCCAGAAAAATTTAAATAAAAATTTCCACATCGAGAGAAACCCAGAAAGTCCTGGGGCCACCCAGGTGGACCCACCAGCGGCCCAAGCGGCCAGCTGGCGCGGCCCAGCCCCTGGCCGCGCCCACAAGGCGCCTGGGGCCCACAGGACCCCCCTTCAGGTATGTCTTCTTCCTCTCTCTCTCTCTCTCTCTC
>LR738715.1:678681358-678707655 GCA_902687465.1 Secale cereale | reverse complement strand
GCGAGTTCTGCACTTGTTCTTGTGTTCTTGCTGTTCTTGGAGGCGATTCTTCGATCTCTCTCTACAACCCCTCATTTGAGCTGAAATTTTGAGCAAATACTCCCTGGTATGTGACTCCTCCACCCCTCCAATTAGATTTTTGATTGGTGGCCTCATTTGTGAGTATTTAGTAGTTCTTGGTGCTGTAGAGATGAGCTTGCATGCATGTGTAGAAAGTTATTTTCCAAGTTTTGATGCAAGTTTATGCCTTGGGCAAGTGAGTTGAGTAGTCTGCCTTAACTCATCTTGTTTTAATCCTCATTTTTGTAAATTGCATTTTTTTTTCAGAAATGAGTTTGTTAGGAAGGGCAAAAGGGTGGCTTGAGAAGAGGAGGCCCGCACACTCCGATCGAGTTACTAGAGCCGCAGCTTCACCATCGACTGCTAGGGTGAGCTATAATGAAGATCATGTGCCCCTGGAGTTGTTGGAAGACACAAGTCCAGCACATGCGATGACATTTCCATGTGATGAATTCCTCGAAGCTGCGGGAATCAAGGATGAGTTTTATAATCTTTGTGCTAATGCAGGTTTGACACGACTCGTCACGAGTCGTGTTACCCAGTATCAAAAACTCACCTCCAGTTTCATTAACAGTTTTAGATATAATCCTGATTCAGGTGCTATTGAGTTTAAAATTTACAATGATCTTATCACCATGACTTTGGGAAATTTTTGTGAAATAATAGGTCTGCCAAACGTTGGGAGGACGGCTAGGATGGCCACTCAGCCCTCCGAGCTGAAAACCGTCATCAACTCTCTCTGCAGCATGGGTACGAGGGATATTCATCGGTCGAAGATCTCCAGCATCTTATTTCCTCACCTCAGGTATTTTGCATATTATATTGCCAGAGGGGTGTTAGCTCGTGACAACACGAGCATCATTTCTGCTCCGGATATTGCTATCCTGGCAGCAGCCCTCTCAGGGAGGTCTGATTATAATCTGGGTGCCTTAATTGCTCGACGCCTTGCTATGAACGGTAACAAGGGGGACTTATATGGTGGCGTTTATGCCACACTTATCTTAGAACATCTTGGAGGCACCCCACACCCTGATGATAATCCTTTTACTTATTTAAGCTTTGATCTTGCTGCTATGAAAATGCATAAGTTTGTCACCATGGGTTCTGAGCTTGATAATCTTGTTTATATCTTGCGTTTCGGAATTACCGTGGAACGCGAGATCCGTCTACCCGCACCTCTTTTGTTTGATTTTTCTCGCAGGAACGGATGGTCCTTTGATGTTGTCCAGTTCGATGAGTTCATGGTCCAGCATCAGTTTCATAACCCCATGGAGGGGGTTGTGCCCGACGAGGAGAAGCACGGTGAGTTACCACATTTTCAGGAAGAGGCCGCCACCGAGTTTGGTGAAGGTTCTTCCTTTGTTTGGCGCTCGGAACCTTCCTCGTGGGAGACTCTGAGGAGTTCAGTGTACGTGCCAGCATCCTTCTACGACCCTTGGACTCACCACCATACCCCCGGAGCAGGAGGCTCCTAGGGGCAGTAGCTGCTACCAACTTAGGCCAAAAGCCTAAGCTTGGGGGAGTACGTGCCCCTCTTACTTTTCCATTGTATTATCCGTTTTATTCACTTTGATCTTTTCGAAGTTTTTGCCCGTTCTTCTTTATTTCTCTCTTTGCAAAAACAACAAAAAGATTTTCTCTTTCTTTTGCTTTTATTCAACCTTTGAAAAATCGAAAAAGATTTCCTTTCTCTCTTTAGTTTGCTTTGTTTTCAGAGTTCAGCTCGAGTCCGTGATGGCATTTAATTATATTTCCTATGTTCGATCGTGCAAGTGACAAGCAGTAATGACGAAGATCGACTGAAGGGAAGCAACAAGGAAGACCGGTATGAACTCTTTTTTTTTCTACTTTTGTACATATGCCTGTACTTATGATCTAGAGACCAGCTTGTAGCGACATAGTGCTATGTTTACAATGCTCTTTCAGTGGTTCATGCTTTCCTTGTGGCTAGTCTCGAATAACTAGAGTATATAATGTGTTATTGAAATGATCTACATGCATTGCACTGTTCATAGTCTGGTATACTAAGGTGGTATTTCCCTTTAGAGAATTTTTGGAATGACTTGGCACATGCTTACACATGTTAAGACTAAAAAGTCTACTCTGCCTTGATGATCTTTGAGTTTCAGAATAGTTATATCACTTTCATGCCCGATTCAATGTTGCTTTGTCGCTCTGCATGATTATGACCGTTATTGCTCTCTAGTTGGTCGCTTCCCAGTCTTTTGCTAAACTTCCACTTGTACTAAGCGGACTGACTGCTTGTGCATCCAAAATCCTTAAAACCAGTTATGCCATATGAGTCCACTATAGCTTCCTATACATGGTATTTACCTGCCATTCCTAACAAAGACTTTCGTGTACCATCTCGAAATTAATCAAAAGCATTTCTCTTTTTGTGCCTATGTTTTAGCTCATGAGGAAGTAGTAGTTAATTCATGATCTTTTTAAGTTGGACAAGTTTCACCCCTGGATTGCATGTCTAATGTGCAAACCCTTAATACGAGAAGGAACTGGCATCGAGTGCGCCCGGCTAAAAAATATAATATAATAAACAAACCCTCCTTCACGCTTTGTTCATGAGAAATCAGAAAACTTTGGCAGTGATAAACAAAGGAGATTAAGAGGATGTGATCGTCCTCATGCGGGAGCCGTTCCTCGAGACTTGTCCACTCAAAGAGTGATTGAGTTATCTACTAGCATTCGTTGACGAAATATGCACCTCTCAAAAACGTTTTTACCTCTGTTTCTAAAAACCAAGAGCTCTGGTACATGTTTAGTTTTTGTTTCCGATCACGGGTTTTCAACTTTGCCAACAAAAGCCACGGTTCGAGAGTCTACACCTTCTTTCTTCAAAGCACAAACTAGGAGAGCATAATTGTCATTCTGAGTGTAATGTGCATTGTCCCAAAGTATTACATTGTCTTCTGCATACTTGTGATATGATTTATTCTGAAATTCTTAGTTCTAGTCTCCTTTAAAAATCTGGAGGAGTTTCTGCATTTATGTTTTGCTTCACTCATGGAGACTAGCGAGATACCACCCTAGTATGCTCAAGCTATGTGCAATGTAATCTTGTCTTGATTTTCAGTAGTATATTATTTACTTTTAAGTATTTGTGACTAATCACTTGAAAGAAGGATTGCTCCTTGCATTGTCCTCATAGTACTGTTTTAATACTTGCTAGACTCTTTTCGTAGTACATGCTTATATACATCTAATGAAGCAAAAGAGTTTGTAAAAGTTTTCTTTGTCGCGTCCAGTTCGTTGAACCGAATTGCTTGAGGACAAGCAATATGCTAAGCTTGGGGGAGTTGATACGTCTCAAACGTATCTACTTTTCCAAACACTTTTGATATTGTTTTGACCTCATTCTTGCATGATTTGAACTAAACTAACCCGGACTGACGCTGTTTTCAGTAGAGCTACCTGTATGGTTTTATTGTGTGCAGGAAAACGGATTTTTAGGTATCTCAGAAAAATCCACGAAAAATCACAGAAAATCCACGCACCCGAATGAACCAGGGGCCAGAAGAGGGGCCAGAGGGGGCCAGGGGGTGCCCAGGCGCCCTGTGGGCGCGCCCCCCTGGGCCACGCCGGGGGGTCACCTGGGTGGGGCCCACACCCCCTGGTGCCCTACTTTGCCTCGTATTTTTACTCACGACGCGGAAACCCCAGATCAGAAGTTCTTTTCGTAGTTTTTCATCGCGGAGCCGCCGCCACCCTCTGTTCTTCCTCGGGAGGGCTAATCTGGAGGCTGAATTGGCCCCCGGAGAGGGGAGATCGTCGCCATCATCATCATCATCACCACTCCATCATCCCTCCATGACTTCCATGTGTGAGTAATTCCCCTGCTGTAGGCAAAGGGGATGGTAGGGATTGGATGAGTTAGATCATGTAATAGTTTGTCAGATCGTTGGGGCATGTTGCCTATCATCTACTATGGTGTTTATCATCTTTGCTTCAACTTGTTATTCTTAATGCTTGACACTTAGGGCCCGAGTGCCATGATCTCAGATCTGAACCATATGTGTTTGCATGAATATATTTGTGTTCGTGATCCTATCTATGAGTTGTTTGCACCTATTACGGTTCGGAACCGGCGATCCCAAAAGTGACAGCTTGGGACACCAAAGGGGATGGTCCGTAGTTTGAGGATTACATGTATCCATTGAGTTCATTGCTTTGTTCCGGTGCTCTTTGACAGGAGCACCTTAATCTCCATAAGTTCCTTTTGGCCCCGTTCGTAGCGGGGTGGTAGGACAAAAGATGTTGTGCAAGTTCTTATTGCAAGCACGTACAACTACCTACGGGATACATGCCTAATGTTTGATATTTGCCTAGATGATCATTACTTTTCCGTGTGCCGTGCCCCAAGTTAGAATCTATCTCATCCATGCAGCGCCCAACCATCCATCTCCCTAGCCTACAGTGTTTTAAACCCTGCTTGTCACTAGTTGCTACTTTTGCCATTTACCTTCACTATTTACTTTTGCTGTTTACTTTTACTATCACTATTAACACTATCATATCACTGTTACCACTTATCTTTTGTTGCAAGTAAGTATATTTCAGGTGCGGTTGAATTGACAACTCAACTGTCAAAGCTTATAAATACTCTTTGGCTCCCCATGTGTCGAATCAATAAATTGGGTTATGCTTACCCGCGAAGACTATCTCGATCCCTTACGGTTGAGGGTTATCACCATATTGGTTCCTACATATTCTACGAAGATCTTTATCGGTCGAATCATTATGACAACACACGTAATTCCCTTTGTCTATCAGTATGTTACTTGCCCGAGATTTGATCGTCGGTATCTCCACACCTAGTTCAAACTCGTTAACGACCAGCCACCTATCTCATTCCGTAATACATCCTCTCATAACTAAATCCTTAGTCATTATGCTTGCAAGCTTCTTGTGATGTGTATTACCGAGAGGGCCCAGAGGTACCTCTTCGATACACGGAGTGACAAATCCTAATCTCGATCCATGCCAACTCAACAGACACCCGCGGAGATTCCTGTAGAGCATGTTTATGATCACACAATTACGTTGTGACATTTGATAGCACATAAGGTATTCCTCCGGTATCCGGGAGTTGCATGGTCTCATAGTCGAAGGAATATGTATTTGACATTTAAGAAAGTAATAGCAATAAAATGTACGATGAAATGCTAAGCTAACGAATGGGTCTTTTCCATCACATCATTCTCCTAATGATGTGATACCGTTATAAAATGACAACTCATGTCTATGGTTAGAAAACCTTAACCATCTTTGATCAACGAGCTAGTCTAGTAGAGGCTCACCAGGGACACGATATTTGTTTATGTACCCACACATGTATTTTAGTTTTCGGTTAATACAATTGTAGCATGAATAATAAATATTTATCATGAATAAGGAAATATAAAATAATAATAACTTTATTATTGCACTAGAGTCAATAATCTAGATTACATTCTCATGAATCTAACACCTATGGAGTCTTGGTGATGATCATGTTTTGCCCGCGGAAGAGGCTTAGTCAATGGGTCTGCCACATTCAGATCCGTATGTATTTTGCAAATTTCTATGTTTCCATCCTTGACCTTTTCACCAATGGAGTTGAAGCATCTCTTCATGTGTTTTGTTCTCTTGTGAAACATGGATTCCTTCGCCAAGGCAATTGCTCCAGTGTTGTCACAAAAGATTATCATTGGACCCGATGCACTAGGTATTACACCTAGATAGGATATGAGCTCCTTCATCCAGACTCCTTCATGTGATGCTTTCGAAGCAGCTATGTACTCCGCTTCACACGTAGATCCCGCCACGACGCTCTGCTTGGAACTGCACCAACTGACAGCTCCACCATGCAATATAAAGACATATCCGGTCTGAGACTTAGATTCATCTGGATCTGTGTCGAAGCTAGCATCGATGTAACCCTTTACGACGAGCTCTTCATGACCTCCATAAACGAGAAACATATCCTTTGTCCTTTTCACGTACTTCAAGATGTTCGTGACCGTTGTCCAGTGATCCACTCCTGGATTACTTTGGTACCTCCCTACCAAACTTATGGCAAGGCACACATCAGGTATGGTACGCATCATAGCATACATGATAAAACCTATGGCTGGAATGACTTTCATTTTCTCTCTATCTTCTGAAGTGGTCAGGCTTTGAGTCTGACTCAACTTCACACCTTGTAACACAGGCAAGAGCCCTTTCTTTGACTGATCCATTTTGAACTTCTTCAAAACTTTGTCAAGGTATGTGCTTTGTGAAAGTCCTATTAAATGTCTGGATCTATCTCTATAGATCTTGATGCCCAATATATAAGCAGCTTCATCGAGGTCTTTCATTGAAAAATTCTTATTCAAGTATCCTTTTATGATATCCAGAGATTCTATATCATTTCCAATCAACAATATGTCATCCACATATAATATCAGAAATGCTACAGAGCTCCCACTCACTTTCTTGTAAATACAAGCTTCACCGTAAGTCTGTATAAAACTATATGCTTGGGTCACCTCATCAAAGCATATATTCCAACTCCAAGATGCTTGCACCAGTCCATAGATGGATCACTGGAGCTTGCACGCTTTGTTAGCACCTTTAGGATCGACAAAATCACCTGGTCACATCATATACAACTCTTCTTTTAGAAATCCATTAAGGAATGCAGTTTTGACATCCATTTGCCAGTTTTCATAATCATGAATGCAGCAATTGCTAACATGATTCAGACAGACTTCAACATCGCTATAGGTGAGAAAGTCTCATCTTAGTCAACTCCTTGAACTTGTTGAAAACCTTTTGTGACAAGTGAAGCTTTGTAGATAGTAACATTACCATCAACGTTAGTCTTCTTATTGAAGATCCATTTATTCTCTATGGCTTGCCGATCATCGGGCAAGTCCACCAAAGTCCACACTTTTTTTCTCATACATGGATCCTATCTCAGATTTCATGGCCTCAAGCCATTTTTCAGAATCTGGGCTCATCATAGCTTCTTCATAGTTCGAAGGTTCGCCGTTGTCTAACAACATGACTTCCAGGACAGGGTTACTGTCGGGGATATACCCCGCGGCGTAACCCGTCCGAAAGTATAACCCGGCCGGACTTGGCGGTTTATTTGAGAGACGGTTTACACTTGATGATTCACTGGCGATCCGTCATAACCACACGGTTTGCAAGCAACCTGCCTAAATAAATACCACTCACTGGTAACCCGGTTGGCGGATCACGGATGACAAGGCCCAAGGCCCAGAAGGCCGGTTCATGTTATGGTGGGCCGGTTTATGAAGAAAGCACAAGGAATATTCTCCTACAAAGAAAGCGAGACTAATACTCCTTGTAATAGAGTAATCCTAATCCTACTAGGACTAGTCATGTAACCCGCCCCTTCAACATACTCCCTCCGTTCCTTTATATTAGGTGTATTTGCTTTTTGATAAAATTCCACAATGTAAGGTGCATTTGTTCATATTCCTTACAATTCCATCATTGTCCCTCCAAAAAAAGGAAAGTATCTCTCACCTGATTGCATGTATCTCTTCTTGTAGAGAAAAAAAGGAAACTATCTCCCTCACCATTGCGTGTATCTCTTTTTTCCTAGCCTGAATGATTTACTTGCTGCTAATAAACGATTTAGACAAGGGTAATTTCGTCCTAAATTGTTTATAATTATGTGCCTTGGTTACCGTGCTGAAAATAATACACCTTACATAAAGAAATGGAGGGAGTATATAAGGAGGGGCAGGGCTCCCCAAAGAGGGACAAGTTTTAGAGAAGTTCTCACAAGTTTCTAGGGCTAGACACAAAGAGCCGGTTTACCGGCGACACCATGAGGATCATAATGAGATCTAGCCTCAAACATCACGTAGGGTTATTACCGGATGATGTTTCCCGGGGCCCGAAGCTGTCTAAATCCTTGTCTTGCGTTGCGTCTCTCGATTCCGCTCAACCCCTCTCAAGCTACTACATAAATGCACGGCCTCACAACTAAGTCCGCTAAACCGGACATGTGCCGTGACAATTCCACGACAGTTGGCGCCCACCGTGGGGCCTGCGCACGGTGGTGTTGAGTTCTTGGAGGGATCTTTACAGGGATTGAAATAAAGAAAACTCGTGATTAAGCAGAAGGAGCCCGTGCGGGAAGAGCTACATCGTCGACAAGCAGTGAAATAGCATGTTCAGATTCGATCCATATGAGTAAGGTTCTGCAAAATTAAGGCGTTGCATAGTTTCCGCCAAAGTTTTAGTTGATACCGTGGTCTTGGATCCGGTCTTGCTCCTTCCAACACAGCACCCAATCGCCATGTCCGAGTTGCCGTTTCTGGTCGTCTTCGTCAACTCAAGCTGCCGCGGCGGCCCGCCGCCTCGAAACCGCTCCCTGCGGCTTCACTTGTCATCGCAACAAGCCGGGATATGTTAAGCAGCCGCGCCGGGTAAAACTCCGCTCGCCTCGATGGCCAGCGTTAGCGCGTCGCGGTGGCCAACGTCGCCTCCCGTCTGAGTCGCATCGCACCTCGTATCCTGTTCGAGTCACCGTCGTGTCTTCTCTCCCTTGAGTCGCCGTTCGCGCCGCGCTTCCTGTCCGAATCTTCGTTGGTCCTCGTCTCCTATGAGTCGTCGCCGCCTCTCCCTCGTTGCTTTGTCAGCATAAGTACGACTCGAAGGAAGACTTTGGGTTCGTTTTTTGCCATCAATCCAAGCCACATCCAGTCTGCCTCGCGCCTGTGGCACCGAGCCGCCCGAGCTGGCCTCTGCGTTCTGGCCTCCGCTATTGCGGCCTGCTGCCCGGTTGCGAGCCGCCGCGGGGAGCCGCCTTCCGCCCTGAGCAGCTACTGCCACCGCTGTCCTGAGATTATCTGAAGAATTCTTTTGAGTCGCCAAAGAACAACAGGGATAAAGTCTTTGCGGCGACTTACCAACAGAGCGGCCTGACAAAACTGCTGATTTGTTTTTTAAGGACAGGGATTCACCAAACACTTCCTATCAAACCAGAAGATTCCAGGGTGGATTGCCGGCTGCTCAAGTTGGCAAAAGTATCAATATGAGACACCTGATGAGCGATTCTGAAATCAAGGTTTCAAACAATTACAGTCAGCAAAAATTCATTAGACTGCTCGACGTGGACATCAGTATTGCAACGTCTGTCCGCTACAGCCGCACGTCATCGAGACCGACATGGTTTAAGTCCGGACGCGTGCAAATTACTCAAGTGACAGCTATTCCGTCCGATCAGTACCGGAATCAAATCGCCTAGGCATCTTTTTCCTTCGTGGCAGTTTTTGTGCTAATTGGGCATGCCCGGGAATATGAACTGTAATTTGCTGTCACTATTTTTCTCCTTGTGAAGACCAAAGTCAATTCGTCAACCGAGCATGCCTCCGCCGGTCGGGCCGCCGCGTTGTTCTGAGCCATCACCCATCGCTGCTGTATCTGCGGATGCAAGTTGCCGTTTTGCCTAAACCACCATAGCGCCTCCCCCGTTGGTTATCACTTGTTTCGCACTAAACTGCCGCTGGGGAGCCACCGTCTCGTGATGAGCCGCCGGGGCCACGTCGAGCCGCCTCTGCTGTGGAAGAGCACTGCCTCGCGATTTTGCCTGCGAGCGGCCTCACCTCACGCCACTATGATTAATCCGTCGGGTCCTCATCTTGCTAGGTGGGCGTCCGCAAACGCTGCTGTTGTTTTATATGAGGCCATCATCAATCGGACAGAGGGACAACAATCCGGAACCAGATCGATGTTTGAAACACTGCCTGCGAGACGCCGAGATGGACAAGAGTCTGTACGCGTACAAGTCGCCGAGACCGACAAGTTTTTTATGCCGATTCAACATGTGAGGTCTTCAGTCTAATCTAGTACATGCATCCGGATCAAGTGTTCACGTAAAAGGCCCTCAAGCTAAGCACTTCTTGCTAGAAAAAGGTCCAAGGGAGTACGGCCGATGGACATGTACGAGGAAAATACAACCGCTGTACCTGCGGACTGTCTCGCCTGTGAATCACCCGCGAGGACCTCGCGTCGATCCGTCGTTCCGAGTCGCCGGCCCTACATCTTGCTTCTGAGTAGCCACTGCCACATCTGCTTTGAGCCGTTAAGCCACCCCTGCCTTTACGTCGCGCTGGCTTGTCTTCGCTGTGCGAGCCGTCTACTACTGGCGGGTTAGCGTCCGCACCTTGAACCACTCCGCCAGCCACATTTGGTCTAAACCGCCAGATAAATCAGGTGATATCTATCTTATTTATTTTTAATACATATTAATTCATCCGATCAAAAATACCTCGCCCTGCTGTATTTTATACGCAGGAAAATTATTCATTACAAAGCGGTATTATACCGTGGAGATGGAGGCACTCCAACATCATTCTGCACAAGTGGTCGTCGTTGCTCAGCGGACTCCCGCACCGGTTTACAGTACTGTGACCGTCTCTTGCGACCACGCCGGTTTACAATGCCGTGATTGTCTTTCGTGACCGCGCCGGTTTATAAACATCGTGGCCGTCTTTCACAACCGCGCCGGTTTACCACCAGGAGGACAACTAGCCCGTCGGTGCCGGCCGACCCATTTGTCATTCAAGCAAATTAGGTGTTATCCCTCCTATCTATTTATCAGGACATTTTAATTCCTCTGAGCACCATTACAGTACCCTATTGGTGTTTTCTATATACAGGTAAAATCATTATTATATTGCGGATATAAAACATGCACGGGCAACGTTTCTACAACGGCGTTTTCCTCTGTATCACATTACCTGATGAATAGATGACCGGTTCACGCATACGCACCGGTTTACAACACGGAGGACAACTTGCTCATCTCCGCCGGCTTACAATACCGCGGCTGATTCATGTATCTATGCTGCCTCTGATGCTGCGGTCGTTTTACTGTCCGCCCTATTGGTACGGTCCATTTAACACGCCGGATTGGCTAACGGACACCAATGAGGATCCTAAGGTCAAAGTACATCAGGTGATATCCATCTAAAGTTTATTCCTCTTGATATATGTCATTTTCATCAAGAAAACAAGATGCTTTGATCGGTCCATTTTGCTATGCAGGACAATTCTATAAGGGACCAACCAGGACTTGCCTTTCAAGCGCAACTCTTTCATAGGTACCCTACCTCCACGGTCACTAGGGGGCTACGGATCACATTCGAATCCTCGCTTAATCCCTTCTGGTCCGGTTTATATGATCGTATTCGAATCATCGCCCTTTGGATCACATCCTTTGATGGCAAAAGAAAAACGTTCTTGCCCCTTGGAGTACATCCTTTGATGGCAAAAGAAAAAAGTTCTTGCCCCTTGGAGTACATCCTTTGATGGCAAAAGAAAAAGTTCTTGCCCCTTGGAGTACATCCTTTGATGGCAAAAGAAAAAGTTCTTGCCCCTTGGAGTACATCCTTTGATGGCAAAAGAAAAAGTTCTTGCCCCTTGGAGTACATCCTTTGATGGCAAAAGAAAAAGTTCTTGCCCCTTGGAGTACATCCTTTGATGGCAAAAGAAAAAGTTCTTGCCCCGTGGAGTACATCCTTTGATGGCAAAAGAAAAATGTTCTTGCTCCTTGGATTACATCCATTGATTGGCAAAAGAAAAAAAGTTCTTGCTCCTTGGATTGCATCCATTGATTGGCAAAAGAAATCATTGCTCCTTGGATTGCACCCATTGATTGGCAAAATGAATCATAGCCCCTTGAGTCACATCCATTGATTGGCAAATATGGAGCCTGGCAGCTCGCAAAAAGCCTCGACTACATGTTCTTATTTGCAACAGTGTTTTGTGTTTTGTGTTTTGTGATTTTTCAAAGTTTTCTATGGGTTTTGATCCGGAACTGGGCAACTTCAAAGTTGACCACATGTCTACAAAAGTCTGGGTCATAAAACACCAGCATGATTTAAACCGGCGTTGATCATAACCCGGAACAATCATTAGGCAAACGCCAAGAGAGCCAAGAGCCTCATCAGAATCCACACATTCAATTATGCCTGCCGGGTTAAGGTCTACAGGTACACATAATCACAGGTAAGATAATGACCGGTGTTCATTAAACCGGCCTGTCTTTTGACTATAAGTCGCCAGTATGAGATAAGATAATGACCGGTGTTTATTAACCCGGGCTGGTTGTGATCAAATATCACTAGAACCGGTTTTCAAACCGGATTATATTATTCAAATCTTTAATAACCAACATGGCTGGATTTTTATCACTGTTATCAAATACCAATATTATGATTGAGGTTTTCAAAGCCGCTTCAGCGCAATGGATATTATTTCATCAATGGAAATGATTTATTTTTCAAAGGAATAGTCCCGAGTCGTTGCAGGCTTACAACCCGGCACTTGGGGGATACATTATTCCAATTGAGATTACATTAAATATACAAGTCTCATGTCGCCGCAAGCATGCACCATGACACTTGGGGGCTAATGCAAAGTCATTTTTTGCTCACCTTATTGAAGACCCGACTCATCACATCATATTGAGCCGGCCCTTGGGGGCTACCAATTGCTCCTGTCAACAATTCAAGGTACACAAGTATTAATCCATTATATTGAAGGGTCCACTTCTCAGTTGGTAAAGCACAAAGCTCTTAACCTTGTGGACGTGGGTTCAAACCCCACGATGTAAGTTACATTATATAATGTTATTTTCAATGATTATATCTACAAAGTCCCTGCTCATTATTGCATAAAGACCCGGCACTTGGGGGCTACATAATATGGAATATTCAGTTTCATAGTGATTGGGATGAACAATCCGGATTTCTTCAAGATTGCAATTTTTATATTGAAACAAGTCTTAAGCTATCACTATGTTCTCCTCTTAAGACTTGGGAGCTACAGATAATATGCATATAAAGGAGGAACATCTTCAAATTCTCAGTTTTGGGTAAGTCCGGAAGATTAATTGTGTGACCCGGCGTTGGCAACAATCATAACCCGGCGTCCATAAACAGTCATGACTCGGGATCATCAGTTTTTATAACCCGGCAATTTTGGCAATCATAAACCGGCAAGTTCTACATCCTCAAGCTGGCTGGATATCAATTGAATATTTAAAGACCAATATTTTTATCAAGTCAGATCATTGAAGGCAGAGTCAAAAGGATTCTTTATTTTTTCTACAAGCAAGTTGATTATGAAGCTATTCTGTTGACCCGGATTTTCTAGAAGAAGGACAAGGATTTACAGATGGTCAGGTGCCGGTTTACAAGAATTCTTAACCCGTAGCACAACCTATCAAATTTGTTCTTGTATTGCAGCATAAGTTTACCATGGATAAATCCAAGCTAAACTGGGGGCTAATGTCGGGGATATACCCCGCGACGTAACCCGGCCAGAAGTATAACCCGGCCGGACTTGGCGGTTTATTTGAGAGACGGTTTACACTTGATGATTCACTGGCGATCCGTCATAACCAGACGGTTTACAAGCAACCTGCCTAAATAAATACCACTCACTGGTAACCCGGTTGGCGGATCACGGATGACAAGGCCCAAGGCCCAGAAGGCCGGTTCATGTTATGGTGGGCCGGTTTATGAAGAAAGCACAAGGAATATTCTCCTACAAAGGAAGCGAGACTAAGACTCCTTGTAATAGAGTAATCCTAATCCTACTAGGACTAGTCATGTAACCCGCCCCTTCAACATATATAAGGAGGGGCAGGGCTCCCCAAAGAGGGACAAGTTTTAGAGAAGTTCTCACAAGTTTCTAGGGCTAGACACAAAGAGCCGGTTTACCGGCGACACCATGAGGATCATAATGAGATCTAGCCTCAAACATGACGTAGGGTTATTACCGGATGATGTTTCCCGGGGCCCGAAGCTGTCTAAATCCTTGTCTTGCGTTGCGTCTCTCGATTCCGCTCAACCCCTCTCAAGCTACTACATAAATGCGCGGCCTCACGACTAAGTCCGCTAAACCGGACATCTACCGTGACAATTCCACGACAGTTACCGTACCACTCTTGGATATACGTGTTTTTCTCGACCTTCGAGGTTCAGTAGTAACTTGATCCAAAGTTTCATGATCATCATCATTAGCTTCTTCTCTAGTTGGTGTAGGCATCACGGGATGAGCTACTTTCCATTTTGAGAGAAGGTACAATTACCTTATCAAGTTCTACTTTCCTCCCACTCACTTCTTTTGAGAGAAAATCCTTCTCTAGAAAGGACCCATTCTTGTCAACAAATATCTTGCCTTCGGATCTGTGGTAGAAGGTGTACCCAATTGTTTATTTAGGATATCCTATGAAGACACACTTCTCCGATTTAGGTTTGAGCTTATCAGGCTGAAGCCTTTTGACATAAGTGTCGCAACCCCAAACTTTAAGTAACGACAGTTTTGGTTTCTTCCCAAACCACAGTTCATATGGTGTCGTCTCAACTGATTTAGACAGTGCCCTATTTAACGTGAATGCAGCTGTCTCTAATGCATAACCCCAAATCGACAAAGGCAAATATGTAAGAGACATCATAGAACGCACCATATCCAATAGAGTACGGATACAACGTTCAGACACACCATTACGCTGTGGTGTTCCAGGTGGGGTGTGTTGTGAAACTATTCTACATTGTTTTAAATGAAGGCCAAACTCGTAACTCAAATATTTGCGTCCGCGATCAGATCATAGAAACTTTATTTTCTTGTTACGATGATTCTCTACTTCACTCTGAATTCTTTGAACATTTCAAATGTTTCAGACTTGTGTTTCATCAAGTAGATATACACATACCTACTTAAATCATCTGTGTATGTGAGAAGATAATGATACCCACCGTGTGCTTTAACACTCATTGGACCGCATACATCGGTATGCATTATTTCCAAAAAGTCATTAGCTCGCTCCATTGTTCCGCAGAACAGAGTTTTAGTCATCTTGCCCATGAGGTGTGACGCCCCGAGACCGATGCGCCAGGCGTCTTCTAGTTATTCGCTGCCGTTGCCATGTCTTTTGCTTGTGTGTTGCATTTTTCCATGTCATCATGTGCATGTCATCATCATGTTTTCAAAACTTGCATCCGTCCAGGTCTCCCAGTCCTCCCCGTTGCCCGTTCTGAGCCCAAGCACACTCGGACGCGCCCGCAACACCTCCAAATATTTATTTTATAAGTGGCCCGAAAATGTTCTCGGAATGGGATGACACTTGGCATACGGTCTTATTTTAGTGTAGGTAGACCGGCTGTCAAATTTCGTCGCATTCGGAGTCCGTTTGATAGCCCAACTGTTAAACTTACCAGCACCATTGCCGGTTAAATCGTTGGACGTTTTCGGTGTCCGAAAACTGTCATCTGGCCTCCCTCTCTTCTATCCTATCAGCCCTTGGCCTCTCTACACAGCCCACATGCAGCCCACCTATTCCCCCCTCTGTCTGGATCCGTCAAATCGCGATCCGAGGGCCCGAAACGGCCTAAAACCCCTCCAAACCCTAATCCCTAGATCCTCTACTATATATAGCAGTCTTCCCCTTCCAAATCGGGACAAAACCCACCCCTAACCTCTCTCCTCCTCAATTTCCGCGCCGGCCAGCTCCCCCGCCGCCAAGAGTCGCCGCCTCCTTCCTCAGCCGCCACCAGCGCTGGCGCCCCGACCAATGACGACGCGCCATGTCACCGACCCAGCCGCCAGCCGACGCCGAGCCCCGCTCCTCCCAGCGCACCTGAGCCCTCGTCCCCGTCGCCTTCGTTCGACTCCGGCGCCGAGTCGCCACCCCGCCGAGGGAGTCCTGGATCGAGGGGTCCTCGGGAGGCCAGATAACTCTTGGTGGGCTGGACTGGTGGGCTGTGAAGATCTTAGTCGAAGATCATCTCTCGTATCCGGATAGGATTCCTGTATTCGTATAAAGGCAGGTTTTAGGTTCGGGTGTAATCTTTCCTTCCTCTGCAAGATGGTATGTACAAACCCTAGGCCCCTCCGGTACGTATATAAATTGGACGGTTTAGTCTGTAGAGGCTAACGGATAATCTCTAATCCTCATAGGCTAGACTATAGGGTTTAGCCATTACGATCTCGAGGTAGATCAACTCTTGTATTCATATTCATCCATATTAATATAGCAGGAAGTAGGGTTTTACGTCGATCGAGAGGGCCTGAACCTGGGTAAACATCGTGTCCCCAGCCTCCTGTTACCATCGATCCTCAGACGCATAGTTCGGGACCCCCTATCCGAGATCAACCGGTTTTGACACCGACATTGGTGCTTTCATTGAGAGTTCCACTATGTTGTCGACCGAAGGACTTTTGGATCGCGTCATCAACAACGACGGCAACACCGAGGGAATCTTCCCTCCTGGACAGCTCTTTGTGTTCGGCGGCTTTGCGCTTCGCGCCAACACTGAAGGCCATCTTGAGTAGATCAAGAGCTACGCCCCTGGCCATCAAGTCAGGTTTGGAAGCTTAAACTACGTTGTTGATATCCGTGGAGACTTGATCTTCGACGGGTTCGACCCCGCGGCAACCTCTCTCTGCCATTACGATGAACACGATCTAGCTCTGTCATCGGATCAGGAAATAACACCTGCAATGGTTCCGGCCCTAGATCTGGAATAGATCGCGTCGCCCGAGGACGGGAAGCTCAACCCCGCCACCGAAGCCGCAGACTCCATGGTGTTGGAGCCGCACATGGACCCAACTATGAGCGGGGTCTGTGTTATCGGAACCCCGGACTTAACTCCGGCCTCAGATTCCGAATCACTCACACCTGCGCCCTTCAAGCCAGATCAGGCGTCTATCACCGAATTCAGTGCTGCAGATATCTTCCAGCACTCCCCCTTTGGCGACATGCTAAAGTCCTTAAGATCCCTCTCCCTAGATTGGGACACACAGCCGCATTGTATTCGGTTCGAACTGGAGGCTGGTGGAGAATTTTGCTCCCCACCCACCACCCACTTGGTAGCCACGGTTGAAGATCTAACCGATCTACTTGACTATGCTTCCGAAGACTTCGTAGGGATGGACCTTGAAGCCGAAGAGGACCCAGATCAAAACTGGCCCGTAGCCGGGCGATGGACAGCTATGTCTTCATACAACGTGTACATGGTGGATACACCTAAGGAGCCGGAGGGCGACGGCGAAAACAATCCCTTAGAGGACAAGCCCGTCGAAGAACCTCCCAAGCGTCGGTGTCCAAAGCATCGAATTAAATCCCGTAAAGGAAGAAATAGCAACACTGCCACCAACGACGGTGACACTCCGGAACAAGCCGAAGACCCCGCAGACCCAGCAATGGAGCAGGAAGAGCAAGAGGACAACGAACAGAGTCTGAAGCCGCTGTCCAATGATAGCGATGTCGAAGACAACAATTACGAACCTGTCTCTGAAGAAGAAGTTAGCCTAGGCGACGACAAATACATTGTCCCAGAAGAACACTCAGAACAAAATTGCTTCCATCGAAGGCTTATTGCCACCGCAAGGAGCCTAAAAAAGCAGTAGAGATGGCTTCGAGCCGCACAGGACACACTTCATGATAGATGAAACGAGGTGCTAGACGCCGAACATAAACATGGCTATAACGGCCAAACCAAAGGCTATCCCAAGCGTAAACTGCTGCCCGAACTCAACGACGAGGCCGCGCGCCCATACCGCCGAAGAATAACATCGCCGATAAGCCGGACCGACCACCTCGCAGACAGGACAGAGTTGCTAGCAATGGCATACACAAACCAGCACCACCACCCCGTAAAGGAAAGGAGGATGCGGCTCATGTCCGAAAACACGATCTGCGTGAGGACCTGAACAAAAAAGCTAGCAAGACCAGGTCTAGCTACGGACCTAGGGACCGGGCTCCCGCACGGGACGACGGCTATCAAGCCAATCCCGCCGGTAACATACCAGTTCGGGGTCAATACCGAACATCACAACCATCGGACATACGCCACGATATACAAAATACAGAGGAGCCGCACACCCTCTTTGCTTCACCGACGAGGTGCTGGATCATGATTTTCCTGAAGGGTTTAAACCCGTGAACATCGAAGCGTATGATGGAACGACGGATCCTACCATCTGGATAGAAGACTTTATCCTTCACATCCACATGGCTCGAGGAGATGATATCCACGCCATTAAATATTTAACCATCAAGATGAAAGGACCAGCTCGGCACTGGCTAAACAACCTCAAAGAGAACTCCATTGGGAGTTGGGAAGAACTTGAGGATTCTTTTCGGGCCAATTTTCAAGGGACTTATGTCCGCCCCCAGAACGCTGACGATCTAAGTCACATCATCCAACAACCCGAGGAGTCATCCCGCAAGCTTTGGAATCAGTTTCTCACTAAGAAGAACCATATCGTCAACTGTCCAGATGCTGAAGCCTTAGCGGCATTCAAGCACATTGTCCGGGACGAATGGCTAGCCAGACACCTCGGACAGGAAAAGCTGAGGACAATGGCAGCCCTAACTACACTCATGACTCGCTTTTGCACGGGTGAGGATAGCTGGTTAGCTCGTAGCAGTACCAGCGACCCTGGAACATTTGAAGTCAGGAACAACAATGGAAAGCCACGACGTAACAAAAACAAACGTCGAAACAATGCTGGAAGCACAGATGATACAACGGTAAACGCCGGATTCAGTGGCTCCAGACCCGGTCAATGGAAGAAGCCATTTAAAGGCAACAAAGATGGTCCATCTAGCTTGGACAGATTATTAAATAGGCCCTGCCAAATCCATGGCACCCCTGAGAAACCTGCAAACCATACCAACCGTAACTGTTGGGTCTTCAAGCAGGCCGGCAAACTCAATGCCAAACACAAGGGGAAGGAACCTTAGAGCAAAGACGAGGACAAACCTCGCCAGCCGAATATAGGGGGACAGAAGAAATTTCCACCTGAGATCAAAACAGTGAACATGATATATGCCACTCATATCCCAAAGAGGGAGTGCAAGCGCGCACTCCGAGATGTCTACGCCGTTGAGCCATTTGCCCCCAAATTCAACCAATGGTCGGCTTGTCCGATCACTTTCGATCGCAGGGATCATCTGACTAGTATTCTTCATGGTGGTTCGGCTTCCGTAGTGCTCGACCCAATAATCGATGGATACCATCTCACCCGAGTCCTCATGGATGGCAGCAGCAGTCTTAATCTGATATATCAGGACACTGTTCACAAGATGGGGATAGACCCGTCAAGAATCAAGCCAAGCAGCACGACCTTTAAAGGAGTGATACTGGGTGTAGAAGCCCAATGCACGGGCTCTTTAACATTGGAGGTTGTATTCATCTCTCCTGATAACTTTCGAAGCAAAGAGTTGATCTTCGACATAGCTCCATTCCGAAGTGGATATCATGCACTACTCAGAAGAACGACCTTCACCCGCTTTAATGCAGTCCCGCACTATGACTATCTAAAGCTTAAAATGCCTGTGGCACGTGGCGTCATCACAGTCAATGAAAATATGGAGCGCTCTCTCTGTACGGAGGAGGACACTGTGACCCTAGCAGCCGAAGTCCAAAACGGCCTATTCAAGCTGGATAATCTGTCAGTCGCGGACATAACTAAATGTGTCTGTCACATGCCTCAATGCGGCAGCTCAGATGAACCTGAGCTAGATTAGCAGCTACGCCCCCACCGACTGCCCCATAAGGTGATAGCTCATGTACCTAGAGTGCATAATTATGCCTTAAAAATCCCTTGGGCGACTCTGGGGGCACACTACATATAGTCCATAGTTCGGCTTGACCCTATTCGGACTCTAAACCCATCTTTTCAGGTTCATTAAATGAACCAGACTTGTTATGGCCACACTGGATTTCTTTTTCTTTTCCAGGTTTTCCTTTTTCTTTTTACAGACGACCATCATACTCTCACCCCTTCAAGGACACATTACAGAGGAGGAAACAACGCAGACGTGCAGCAGGGACCCGCATTAAGGTTTCTTTTTAGATTAAGACCATGTTTAAACCTTTTTTCTCTTTCTTGTTATATACCTTTTTGGCATGTAAAATGTCCAAAAAGGTTTTCGACATTGTCTGTAAGTTTGCAGCTCGCCGTACCATAAAGGGATATTAATAGGGCAACTTGATTCGCATTATGTTTGGAGTTTTATTCACTCATCATAAATGTTCTCTTCCCACATCAGATTGCCAAATGTGCCTTGTCAATAAGGGTCTATTACCAGGGGCTGTATTTAGCCCGGTATATGTTGAAAAGATCGGACACCTATACGGAGTGTTCGGCGTCCTGGATGTTTGCCTTATATGCATCAGTTCCGAATCATGTCTTGGGTCAATAGTTGGGTTGCCCGACTCCTGTGCTTACCCCTACGTTCCCGATTGTCCGGCTAGGGTGTAAAGGGAGAACTACTGCGATTGTATTTATGGCTCGTCCGGTCAAGTGCCTCAGTAGAGAAAGCCGAAAACTGACCGTCATGATAGGTGAGAACCTGGTCCGCAATCCGGTGACTTAGTCTTATACTACGATCGATAGAGATCTACCCCGTGTTATACGAAGGGTTGGTTTTTGCCCAGCCAGGTGCAAGTAGATACCTTAAGTAAAGAAATATCATATCCGCACTAGGGGCTAGTACCTAGCCCCACATGTCAAACTCCTACGACTAAGTGAAAGAAATAACGCCGCATAGTTCGATTGCCTGGTTCTCTCCGCATACACCTCCTACACGGACCAAGACGTTGGATAAAGAGTGTATACGCATATGACCGAACACCCCAAGTACTATGTACATGGGGGCTGAAGCCAATGACTGGAAACTTTCAGATTTAGATAAATAGTCACACAAGAGGTAAAAAATGCTGATATTATAAATAGCGCAAAAGTTATATACATTGGATTCATAAGCATAAGTCTTTACATCCGGATACAATTACTCGAAGATAATATCCTTCGAGCACTGGTCTTCTACAAGGCGGGCGCCGTCGATGCCATCCTCGAAGTACTTCTCCGGCTTGCGGTGCTCCTTACCGGCGGGTGGACCAGCAGTGGCAATATGCCCCGCATTCATCTTCACCCAGTGCACTTTGATATGATTGAAGGCCATCCGAGCACCTTCTATGCAGGCTGAACGCGTTAATGCGTCGACCCGCGGACTCGCCTCGACGAGCCGCTTCACCAATCTGAAGTAGCTGCTTGGGATTGGATTAGCGGGCCATAGCCGGACTATTAAGTCCATCATGGCCGAGCCCGCCATGTTGTGCAGCTCGACTAGCTGCTTCATCTGGTCGCTAAGGGGCACTGGATGCTGTGGCGCATAGAACTACGACCAGAACAACTTCTTCGGATTGTTCCCCTCCCGGGCTCAGAAGTATTGGGCGGCATCTATGCTGCTCCTCGGAAGATCGTCAAACACGCCTGGAGAACTCCATAATCGTGTTAGCCCAATATACTTCTGCCCTCCGAAGTTGCTCTGTAAGAGAAATGTATTTCCAGATGCTACCTGTCGTGCTTGCTCGATTTCTTGACGGGCACTGTGCAACTCGCCTCGCGCATCCTGGGCAGACTTTACTGCCGCAGCAAGCTTGGATGCTTGTTCCAAAGTTTTCTTCTCCAACCTCGCATTTGACAATGGCATCGCTGAGTTCAACCTCGACTTCGGACACCCGAGCCCGGTGCTTCTCGCACTCTGCCTTTTCGGCCTCTAAATCGGCAGCCGATTTGTCAGCGGCTACCTTGTTTGCCTCGGCCTCCTTCTTGGCCTTGGCAATCTCGCCCTTGAGGGCCTCAAGCTCAGTGGCGCCAACTGTATTATACAAAATACCATATAAGAGTTTATAAACATACTCAGGTAATTAGTCTTATTGACATCTTAAAATCCGCATACCTTGCATTTCATCTAAATGCTGGTTGACGCGGTCGAGGTCTGCATTGGCCAACAAGAGCTTCCGGTTTAGTTCGGCAACTTCTGCATCTCACGCAGTTGCCGTAACTAGTGAAGCCTACACAATAGTTCAGCTCTGTAAGTATGCTATAGCATGGATACTTCGTCCGATTCTCTTCAGAATCACACAAAGCATCAGGGGCTGCTGGCCATGTATGTGCATAAAAAATAATAAAGTTCTATAAAGAACATTACATTGCTTACCTCAAAGCCTGTTAACAGGCTGTTGAAGACTTCATTCAGTCTGCCCTTGATGGGCTAAATCTTCTTCATCACCACACCCATCTGATGACCCTCAACCGTAAGGGATCTGTTGCAGCGTTTTCGATAAGTAAGAGTGTCGAACCCAACGAGGAGCAGAAGGTATTGATAAGCGATTCTGAGCAAGAAATTACTGCAAGCACTGAAAGATAACTTTTAGGGGTTTTCTCAATATAAGCAACAGGAATGTAAAGGCAAGTAATGTAAAAGGTACTGAGAGTAACAAGTGGCCCAATCCTTTCTTAGCAAAGGAGAGGCCTAGCAACTGAACTTATAAAGACTAAAGCATTCTTGAGGACACACGGGAGAGTAGTCATGTGCTTTCGCCATATTCCGTATCGATACTATGTTATGTGTTGATAAGTGTTGAGTGGGTGGATCTATGCTAGTGCACTCTCTAGACTAAGATGAATGCACTCTTATGATTAAACACCTTGCAAGCATCCGCAAATACAAGATAGAATTTAAGGCAAAAGCCTAACCATAGCAATACGATCGAGGATCCATTATTCCCTTATGCAAAAGCGTGCGAAGTGGGGTTCAGGTTTCTGTCACTCCGGCAACCCACCATAAGCATTCTTTATACACAATGTATTCCCCTAGGTCCTTAATAAGGCGAAGTGTTGGGTGTTCGACTCACGCAACACCACTAGTAGAATGACAACGCTACTTAAGTATCAAACAACACATATTACTTCAACAGCATATGACTACTAACAACAAGACTTTCCCCATGTCCTCAAGAACTAAAGTAACTACTCACAAGACATAAAATAGATCATGATCAGTGGGGATAAATATGTGATAGACAATCTGGACATAATAATATTTCTCCAACAAAACTCAATAGCATTCACCACAGAGTAGTAATCAACACCAATGGAGTAGAGAGGATAGGTAGTACGAGTTACAACACGAGTTGTGATGGTAAGATGAGATTTGGATGAAGATGGAGATGGTGCTGGTGTTGGGGATGATGTTGATGATGATCTCGATGATGCCCGTGACGATGGTGATGACGATGGCGATGATCTCCCCTTCCGGGAGGTGATCTCCCCGGCGGAATCTGCCCACCGGAGATGCCCTTTTCTTCTCTGTAGGTTTCCGCCTCGAAGCGGCGGCGGAACTCCGTAAAAAGTACCGTCCTAGGGTTTTCTGGGGGACGGAGAACATATATGCAAAAGGGGGCGGCCAGGGGCTCCAGGCGCCCCCCCGGCGCGGCCAGGGTGGGGGCGCCCCCAGGCCGCCTGGGCACCCTATGGCCCCCCTCTGACTCCCCTTTTGCGTGTCTTCGTTATTCGTCTGAAAAATACCTCCCGTCAATTTTCAGGTAATTTGGAGGTGTTCTTCTTCAGCAACTCAGTATCCACTTTTTCCTGCTGAATCCTGCGTCTGCTGTTCCGGCATCGGAAAATTGCAAACTGTGTAAAATAGACCAAAACAACATAAGAACATCATCATAACGTGAAATATATCAATGAATAAAGATGAATTATGATACAAAATAGTGATGCATTTTGGACGTATCAACACCCCCAAGCTTAGACCTCGCTTGTCCCCAAGCGAATATGAACTCAGTAAACCTGTCCACAAGTTTAGAGAGTGAAGTGTCGATAAATAGAATACGGACAAGAAGCATCATAGTCTCTTCACCAACTCAAATATCCTCAGCAACAATCTTCAACTCATAAGGCTCTTATGAAAGAGTGTTAACACTTATATTCGAAAGTAGGACCAATGGAAACTCATCATATCATGGCAAACATATCCTTTGGTCAAAGAACAACAAATAATTTTAACCTTTGCTCTTATATTTTGATGGGATTAATTGAAGCTCTTTGGAATAACATGTTAATAAGCAAGAAGTGAAAGTGTTAACACAAAGGAAGATATTTGCCTTAGCTGGGCATGACAAACAACTTACTTATCAAATGATAATGTCAACAAGGATATGATATGACAGATCTTAATGCAGCATTATATGAATGAATCCTTATCAACATCAAACGTCTGCTCTCTTTGGGAAATAGAGGGAAGTAGGAATAACCGACTCATCTTGAAATTAAAAGATAGGCCCTGCTCTAGGGTAGTAGGGAAAACTCATGTGCTATCCTCAAATCAAACAGAATGAAAACAAATTTTTTGAGAGGTGCATGATTCGTCAACGAATGCTAATAGGTAACTCAATTACTTCTTGAACTGGACAAGTTTCGAGGAACGGCTCCCGTATGAGGACGATAACATCCTCTTATTCTCCTTTGTTTATCACTGCCAAAGTTTCTGATTTCTCATGAACAAAGCGTGAAGGAGGGTTTGTTTGTTACATTATTTTTAAGCCGGGCGCACTCAATGCCAGTTCCTTTTCGTATTATGGGTTTGCACATTATACATGCAATCTCGGGGTGAAACTTGTCCAACTCAAAAAGGTCATGAATTAGCTACTACTTCCTCATGAGCTAAAGCAGAGGCACAAAATAAAAGATTTTGAACATTTAAGGATAACACATAAATTATATACTTTAGGAGGTGGTAGTGGAGTACCACAAGTAGGTAGGTATGGTGGACTCATATGGGAGGTATTGGCTTAAGGGTATGGACGCACAAGTAGAATTCCGCTTAGTACAGAGTTAGGCTAGCAAAGGTTTTGAGAGAGCAGACAATTGACGATGACTAAGATGCAAAGCAATATAAAGCATGAACATTGAAATAAGCATAACACATCAAGTTGTCTTCCTTGTCAACATAACACTTCAAGCATAATAACATAAAGGTTTTAGCTATGTTGATACTTTAAGAAAATCATGCTTGTTGTTATGACCAAAGCTATGTTTGCCAAGATTAAATAAAGTTTCATAGCCATACCTGACATAAGGTCAATACTCCCCGTAAGAATCATCATATAAGGTCGATTGCTTGAAGAGAATACCGTGTGCAGCAAAAAGGAACCGATAAACTTCTCATTAATATTCCATCATAGACGACTCCACACTCACGGATACAATTCTTCACCAAAGGGGTGATAGACCTTAATGCACACACCTATCTCATATAATAACTTCCCTAGACATGATATGACTCTACTTGACTTCTGAAAGACAAAAGGTAAAAGATAAAGATACCGGGCACTCCCCCAAGCTTGGAACAAGCAAAGGGAATGCCATTACCCACGGAGATTTCACTCATCATCCTTGTTGGCGTTGATCAAGTAGTTCTTGGCGAAACTCTTCCATGGAAGGGGTTCTCCAGTCTCATATGAGAAGCTCGTCTCCTGGATCCTGCATTCAGCACCCAAACCCATGCGTAGAAACCTTAGTTCATACTCATAGTTCTGGTTATGTAGATCATTAATTTGCCCTTGCAGCTCTATAATTCTATCTTCAGATGCAGCGATTCTTTCCCACATCTCCTTCATCTCCTTCAGGAAGTAGTTCTTCAGCTCGTTGGTGATGTCAAAGTTAGCTTCGACACCACGCTCGGTCATCTTCTTGTACTCGAAGACTTCCTGCTCCACTTCTTCCAGCCTGGCCTGGACGCTCCCCTCCTTGATAGGCCCCTTCAGATCTTCTTGGTGAGTGACGCCTTCCTTCATCTGAACAACCTGAGGGTGCTTCTTCACCTCGGTGAGGTAAGGGTTGATGACGTTGACGACGAACGTGTCTTTGGGGGAACTTGGAGAAGCCATGGCACCTAAATTTAGCTGAAAGATTTCCTGGCAGAAACAGATCGAAGAGAAAACACGCGAAATCGCAAGATACGTTGCCGGAACAATCCGGGCAAATATATAGGAAAAATTTATGCACAGAAAGGAAGGTAACGGACCAAAGCGGGGTCGGAGACGGGCTCCAGGGTGTCCAGGCGGCCTGCCGGCGCGGCCCGGGGGGGGGGGGCGCCAGGGGGGCACCTGGACTCCCTGGAGGTCGTCTCCGGCTCCACTTCGACTCGGAATTTTACTAATTTTACAAAAACTCGTAATACGGAACTTTTATGATGTTTTGCGGTGTTTTCTTACCGTACTACATACCTTTTCTTTATTCTGCTTCTGCTGGCGTCTGAAACAGGGCTGCAACATGTTCTTCGTGGGTTGTTGTGTATATTATATTCACATCAACATCGACAGGGTCTCCTGCTATGT
>LR738715.1:678554431-678681348 GCA_902687465.1 Secale cereale | reverse complement strand
GGGGGCGCCTGGACTCCCTGGTGGTCGTCTCCGGCTCCACTTCGACTCGGAATTTTACTAATTTTACAAAAACTCGTAATACGGAACTTTTATAATGTTTTGCGGTGTTTTCTTACCGTACTACATACCTTTTCTTTATTCTGCTTCTGCTGGCGTCTGAAACAGGGCTGCAACATGTTCTTCGTGGGTTGTTGTGTATATTATATTTACATCAACATCGACAGGGTCTCCTGCTATGTAATGTTTAAGTCTTTGCCCATTCACAACTTGAGGTTTGGTGCCTTCAAAATTATTAATCTTAATTGCACCAGACCGATAAACTTCTTCAATATGAAATGGTCCTTCCCACCTGGAAAGTAGTTTACCTGGAGAAAACCTGAAACGGGATCTAAACAACAAAACTTTATCACCGACATTAAATTCACGTTTCAGAATCTTCCTATCATGCCACCTTTTTACCTTTTCCTTGAACATTTTAGCACTCTCGTAAGCTTCACTTATCCATTCATCTAGAGAAGTCAAGTTCATGAGACGCTTCTCACCAGCTAGTTTTGGGTCAGCGTTAAGCTCTCTAACAGCCCAGAAAGCTTTGTGCTCTAGCTCAAATGGCAAATGGCAAGCCTTGCCGTATACCATCTTATAGGGGGACATGCCCATGGGGTTTTTGTAAGCAGTTCTATATGCCCACAAAGCATCTCCTAATTTATTTGACCAATCCTTTCTATTTCTGTTTACTGTTTTCTGCAAGATCAACTTAATCTCTCTATTGGTGAGCTCAACTTGCCCACTAGTTTGAGGATGATACGGTGAAGCAATTCTATGATTAACATCGTATTTAGCCAGAGCTTTTCTAAAAGCTCCGTGCGTGAAGTGTGATCCTCCATCGGTCATGAGGTACCTTGGTACACCAAACCTAGGAAATATTACATCCTTAAGCATTTTCAAGGATGTTTTGTGGTCAGCACTTTCAGTGGGGATTGCTTCAACCCACTTGGTCACATAATCAACAGCTACTAAAATGTGAGTGTACTTGTGCGAAGAAGGAAAAGGACCCATAAAATCAAAACCCCAACAATCGAAAGGTTCAATCACTAGTGAGTAATTCATAGGCATCTCATTCCTTCTACTAATGTTACCAACTCTCTGACATTTATCACAAGCTAAAACATAATTTCTAGCATCTTTAAAGAGAGTAGGCCAATAAAAACCTGATTGAAGAACTTTATGTGCAGTCCTCTCACCGGCATGATGTCCTCCATAGGGACTATCATGACACCGTCGGAGAACGTCCTTCTGCTCATGTTCCGGAATGCATCTTCTCACGATCCCGTCGGGGCCTTCTTTGAAAAGATGTGGGTCATCCCAAAAGTAGTGCCTCAAATCATGAAAGAACTTCTTCCTCTGCTGAAATGTTAGACCTGGAGGCAAATACTTCGCAACAATAAAATTAGCATAATCTGCATACCAAGGATCGGAAAGAGGTTGTACTTTTACAACGGCAAGTTGCTCGTCTGGAAAACTATCGTTAACTGGGATGGGGTCATGCGGTATATCTTCCATTCTTGAAAGATTGTCCGCTACCGGATTGTCTTCCCCTTTCCTATCAACAATCTGCAAATCAAATTCTTGGAGAAGGAGTACCCATCTGATAAGCCTTGGCTTGGCATCCTTCTTTGTCATAAGATATTTAATGGCAGCATGATCAGTATGAATAATAACTTTGGAATCAACAATATACTGCCTAAACTTATCACAAGCAAAAACTACAGCTAAGAATTCCTTCTCAGTAGTAGCATAATTTCTTTGAGCACTATCAAGGGTTTTACTAGCATATGTATAACATTCAATTTCTTATCAACTCTTTATCCTAAAACAGCTCCAACAGCAAAATCACTTGCATCACACATAATCTCAAAAGGTAAATTCCAATCAGGTGGTTGTACTATAGGAGCTATTATTAAAGCTTTCTTAAGGATTTCAAAAGCTTCCTTACAATTTTCATCAAACGCAAAAGGAACATCCTTCTAGAGAAGATTAGTGAGGGGTCTCGAGGTTTTAGAAAAGTCTTTAATAAATCTTCTATAAAAACCTGCATGATCGAGAAAACTGCGAATACCTTTGATGTCCTTTGGATAGGGCATCCTCTCAATAGCTTCGATCTTGGCTTTATCCACTTCAATTCCCCTTTCGGAAATCTTGTGACCAAGAACAATTCCTTTATTAACCATAAAGTGGCACTTCTCCCAGTTGAGTACCAAATTTGTCTCCTCGCATCTCTACAAAACTTTATTAAGGTTGTGAAGACAATGGTCAAATGAAGTTCCATAGATGGAGAAATCGTCCATGAAGATTTCCATAATATCCCCGCAAAAAACCATGAAAGATAGCAGACATACACCTTTGAAAAGTAGCAGGGGCATTACATAAACCAAAAGGCATACGTCTGTAAGCATAAGTACCAAAAGGACAACTAAAGTGGTCTTCTCTTGATCGACAGTGTTAACATGAATTTGAGAGAAACCAGAATAACCATCGAGATAACAAAAGTGGGTATTTTTGGATAACCTTTCAAGCATTTGGTCGATGAACGACAACGGGTAGTGATCCTTCCTGGTTGCCTTGTTCAACTTCCTGTAATCAATACACATTCTATATCCAATAATAATTCTTTGAGGTATTAGTTCATTTTTATCATTAGGAACCACACTTGTACCTCCTTTCTTAGGAACACAATGTACCAGACTTACCCACTTACTATCAGCTATAGGATAGATAATACCTGCAGCTAGAAGCTTGAGAATCTCAGTTCTCACGACATCCATCATCTTCGGGTTCAACCGTCGTTGATGATCAACAACTGGTTTAGCATTAGGCTCAAGGTTGATAGTATGTTGACAGATAGATGGACTAATCCCCTTAAGGTCATCAAGGGTATAGCCAATTGCGCCTCGGTGTTTACGAAGTACTTCCAATAATCGCTCTTCTTCATATCCTGAAAGGTTAGAATTGATAATAACAGGATATACTTTCTTTTCATCTAAATAAGCATACTTGAGCGTATCGGGAAGAGGTTTAAGATCGAACACCGGGTCTTCTTTTGGTTTTGATAAAATTCCCAAAGGTTCAACCGGAAGGTTGTGCTTCAGGATAGCAGGCTGCCTCAAGAATATTTCATCTAGTTCATTTCTTTCCTGCATATGCAAATCATTCTCGTGGTCCTCCATGGATTGCTTCAAAGGATCATCAGGGGGAATAGCAATAGAGGCAATACTTTCAATAATCTTATCATCACTAGGTAAATCGGTACCACGAGGATGCTTAGAGAACTTAGAAAAATTAAATTCATATGGCTCACCATCGAATTCAACAGAAACTTTACCTTTCTTGCAATCTATTATAGCTCCACAAGTTCTAAGAAAAGGTCTACCAAAAATGATGGGACAAAAATTGTCCCTGGCTGAACCAAGTACCAGAAAGTCGGTAGGGTATTTTACCTTTCCACATAGGACTTCAACGTCCCTCACAATTCCGATGGGAGAGATAGTTGATCTATTTGCAAGATGAATAGTAACATCAACTTCTTCAAGTTCACAAGGGGAAATCTCACCGATGATTTCTTCATAGAGTGAATAAGGAATAGCACTTGCACTCGATCCCAAATCGCATAGCCCATAATAATTGTGATCTCCTATTTTAATAGATACCACCGGAGTACCTGAAATTGGGCCTTTGTTCTTGGCTGTGACAAGATTAGTGGAAACAACACAAAAAGTTATATTGGAATCTAAAACATCATCAGTAGCAAGGTCTTTAATCAATGCAACTTGAGGATCGACCCTGATCTGGTCCTCAGGTTCATCAACTCTTCTCTCACTTTTATTTATTATGCCTGTCACAAGAGAGTGTTCCTTTATCCTCGTGGGAAAAGGAGGTTTTTCATATATGACTGCAGGCAAAATAGGCTCGGCAACATAAATATCAATAGGTGGTTCTTTAAAAGGTGCATGGTGCTGGTCTCTATTCTTTTTAAAATAATCAACGTGAGAGGCAAAATTCTTACACAAATCAATCACTAGATGGGAATCAAGACCAATCTTAGAGCAAAAAGTATTGAAGTAATCAGTTTCCACATAGCTCTCAATATAATCATGTTCATAATTTATAGTGGGTTCAATACCTTTATCAATTTCCCAATCTTCAGTATTCCTCTGGATTCTTTCAAGGAGATCCCACCTTTCTTCAACACTCTTCTTCTGAAATACCCCACTAGAGGAGGCATCCAGCATCTCCTTATCCTGACGAGAAAGCCTGGCATAAAAATTTGTAAGTATAATTTCCTTGGGGAGCTTATGAATTGGGCATTTGAGCATTAGAGACTTCAATCTCCCCCAAGCTTGAGCAATGCTTTCTCCGTCACGAGACCTAAAGTTATATATAAAATTCCTGTCTCGATGAATTTCATGAAGAGGATAAAACTTAGTATAAAAGAGAGACATAATCTCCTGCCAGTCCAGCAAGTGTGAGTTATCGAGGAGCCCATACCAATCTGAAGCTTTATCTATAAGTGATACAACAAACAATTTCCTCATGACAAACTCCCTCGATACACCTGCAAGCTTAAATAATGAACATAGTCATGACAAATATAGCAAGTGTTCACCGGGAAGTCTGTCTCCTGCATAACGATTAGCCAAAACATAATTGATAATGGCAGCTGGTATTTTATAAGGCACAATTTCAGTAGGGGGAGGATCAACCACCACAGGTGTGGGGCCTCTTCCCGCAAGCAACGCTCCAATAATAGGGTTATCCATAAGGACAAAGAACAACAATAGCAAAAATAAAAACAGAATTATAAAAAGAAAACTTCCTTACCAGTTTCACTTACCAATAGCGCTACGCTCCCCGGCAACGGCGCCAGAAAACGTTACTTGATGACCCTCAACCGTAAGGGATCTGTTGCAGCGTTTTCGATAAGTAAGAGTGTCGAACCCAACGAGGAGCAGAAGGTATTGATAAGCGATTCTAAGCAAGAAATTACTGCAAGCACCGAAAGATAACTTTTAGGGGTTTTCTCAATATAAGCAACATGAATGTAAAGGCAAGTAATGTAAAAGGTACTGAGAGTAACAAGTGGCCCAATCCTTTCTTAGCAAAGGAGAGACCTAGCAACTGAACTTATAAAGACTAAAGCGTTCTTGAGGACACACGGGAGAGTAGTCACGTGCTTTCGCCATATTCCGTATCGATACTATGTTATGTGTTGATACGTGTTGAGTGGGTGGATCTATGCTAGTGCACTCTCTAGACTAAGATGAGTGCACTCTTATGATTAAACACCTTGCAAGCATCCGCAAATACAAGATAGAATTTAAGGCAAAAGCCTAACCATAGCAATACGATCGAGGATCCATTATTCCCATATGCAAAAGCGTGCGAACTGGGGTTCAGGTTTCTGTCACTCCGGCAACCCACCATAAGCATTCTTTATACACAATGTATTCCCCTAGGTCCTTAATAAGGCGAAGTGTTGGGTGTTCGACTCACGCAACACCACTAGTAGAATGACAACGCAACTTAAGTATCAAACAACACATATTACTTCAACAACATATGACTACTAACAACAAGACTTTCCCCATGTCCTCAAGAACTAAAGTAACTACTCACAAGACATAAAAGAGATCATGATCAGTGGGGATAAATATGTGATAAACAATCTGGACATAATAATATTTCTCCAACAAAACTCAATAGCATTCACCACAGAGTAGTAATCAACACCAATGGAGTAGAGAGGATAGGTAGTACGAGTTACAACACGAGTTGTGATGGTAAGATGAGATTTGGATGAAGATGGAGATGGTGCTGGTGTTGGGGATGATGTTGATGATGATCTCGATGATGCCCGTGATGATGGTGATGACGATGGCGACGATCTCCCCTTTCGGGAGGTGATCTCCCTGGCGGAATCTACCCACCGGAGATGCCCTTTTCTTCTCTGTAGGTTTCCACCTCGAAGCGGCGGCGGAACTCCGTAAAAGGTCCCGTCCTAGGGTTTTCGGGGGACGGAGAACATATATGCAAAAGGGGGCGGCCAGAGGTGGGCCAGGGGCTCCAGGCGCCCCCCGGTGCGGCCAGGGGGAGGGGGGCGCCCCCAGGCCGCCTGGGCACCCTGTGGCCCGCCTCTGACTCCCCTTTTGCGTGTCTTCGTTATTCGTCTGAAAAATACCTCCCGTCAATTTTCAGGTAATTTGGAGGTGTTCTTCTTCAGCAACTCAGTATCCACTTTTTCCTGCTGAATCCTGCGTCTGCTGTTCCGGCACCGGAAAATTGCAAACTGTGTAAAATAGACCAAAACAACATAAGAACATCATCATAACGTGAAATATATCAATGAATAAAGATGAATTATGATACAAAATAGTGATGCATTTTGGACGTATCACCATCACAGTGCGGTGTTCTTCCACGACGAGAGCACTTTGCAGTGCTCCCTCCATAGAGTCCGGCGCTTTCGGATTGACTCCGGGCGCCGTCGTATCCGCCCCCACCTGGGGGGTCTTGTATTCGGACCCCGGAGCCGCACTAGGCTCCGGGCCAGTGTTCGAGAGGGCCCCGGATTGTTCGTGCCCCCGTCTTCGGTCTCCATGGGGGTTGCTTCCCCATGGCCCGCAGCGGCCGAAGTATTAACCTCAGTCGCCCCGTCACCTGCCCCGCCCTAATTTCCTTGGGCGAAGGACACCCGCTGGGAGGACACTTCGTGTCCCCGCCGATCATGGGCGATGGAGTTCGGGCCAGTGGGTCACTCTTCCTCTCTTCGGGCGCTAGAGAGTTCCCCTCCGACGAGGAGGCATCAGGGTGTCCACCGGGAGGGCTGTAGGTCAGCAGGTGAGAAATACTAAGTAAATGCTAAACAAGCAAAGGTGAAGCAGTTAATCCGGACAAACTTACGATTCGAGCAGGGGTTTCTCCCTGCGCTTCACCACGAAGCTATGTTTGGACGAGTCCGAACTAGCAGCGAGGGTCATCTTCCTCCGGGGTGCGGCCGTGCCTGCTTCAGCAGGGGCCTCCCTCTTCTTCCCCCTGCCTTGCGCAGGGGGCTCTTCTTCTTCTGCCTCTTCCTCCTCATCATCTTCCTCCACCTTGTCAGAGGAGAGGATGTTGATTTCCTCAGACTTCTTGTCCGCAGGGCGGGGGGTGTCTCCGGCCCCCTTGCCCTTTTTCTTGGGCTTTTTGACCGGTGCCTTGTATGGCGCCGGGACCAGCATCGCCATCACCTGAGATTCTGGGTCTTCGGTCAAGGGCGCCGGACACTTGATCTGGGTCACCTTCTTCGTCCAGCCCTGTATATCATGCAAAAACTCCAATTCCCGTTATCATTAAATAAGGGGAAAATATGTGTTCGGCGAAGTTTTCTATTACCTCTGGGGCGGAGAGCGCGGTGCTGAAGCCCGCGTCTTCGGTTTCAGCCGGCCACTCCTTCTGGCTCTTAAAGAGAAGCTTCTAGATCTCCTTGTGCGTAAAGCCGGAGAGGTGCTTCAGTGGCTTGTCTCCTGCCGGAACAAACTCCCACAGGGAGGAGTCCCAGCTTTGGCATGGGAGAATAAGCCGGGTCAACATTACCTGGACCACGGAGGAGAGTTGGTGCCCCCTGAAGATCATGCCGGACACACGACCCTGGAGTGTCGTCACTTTAGTTGGAGACCCCCAGTCCACACCCTTTTTGGTCCAGGAGGTCAACCTCTCTGGGGGTCCGGATCTGAAAGCAGGCTCCGCCGCCCATTTGGCGTCGCGGGGTTCGGTGATGTAGAACCACTCCTGCTGCCAGACCTTATTCATCTCCACGAATGAGCCCTTGGGCCAAGTTGCATTTGGAAGATTGCTAATCATGGCGCCCCACACTCCGCGTGCTGTCCGTCCACCACCTTCGGCTTCACGTTGAAGGTTTTGAGCCATAGGCCGAAGTGTGGAGGGATGTGGAGGAAAGCTTCACATACCACAATGAAAGCGGATATGTGAAGGATAGAGTTCGGGGCTAGATCATGGAAATCTTACCCGTAGAAGAACCAAAGACCCCGAATAGAGGGTTGGAGTGGAAACCCTAGCCCCCTAAAAAAATGGGAAGTAAACACTACCCTCTCACCCGCCTCTGGGAAGGGAATCACCTGACCCTTGGCAAGGACTCGGTGCGTGATATTGGCAGCGAGATAGCCCGCGCTCCGTAGATCCTCCAAGGTCTTTTCAGTAACCGTGGAAGCTTCCCACTTGCCTATGGCACCGGATCCAGCCATTGCTGGGAAGGGGAGTAGTGGTTGAGGAACGAGGTGTGACGCCCCAAGACCAATGCGCCAGGTGTCAACCAGTTATTCGTCGTCGTTGCCATGTCAATTGCTTGCTGTTGCACTTTGTCATGACATTGTGTGCATATCATCTGCATGTTTTCAAAACTTACATCCAGCCGAGCCCCCTCGTCCTCTCCGTTGTCCGTTCTGAGCCCACACACACTCGCACGCGCCCGCGACACCTCCGAATATTTATTTTATAAGCGGCTGGAGAATGTTCTCGGAATGGGTTGAAACTTGGCGTGTGGTCTTATTATAGTGTAGACAGACCGCCTGCCAAATTTTGTCGCATTCGGAGTCCGTTTGATAGCCCAACTGTTAAACATATAGCGGCATTATAGCCGGTTTATTCGTCGGACGTTTCGGTGCCGCGAAACCTGTTGCCGGGCTGCCATCTCCCTCTCTTCTCAGCCTACTCGCATTCTACACAACCCACTTTTCCTCTCCTCGCAACTTGTCCGAAACTTACCCGAACCCGACCCGGACTCTCGTTACCGATGGGTCCGGATCATCCCCAAACATCCCTAAAACATCTTCGATTTCTTATTTGGACTCCCAAGCTTTTTATTCTTGACCGTCCGATTACGACCGGAGGGACGAGTTAGCCCCTAACCAAAATCCTCTTACTATATAGGGACCACCCCAACCCTAAATTCTAGGAGATGTGTCCCATCGCCGCCGCCGCCACTCTCTCCAAAAATCCCCCTCGGGATCCCTCCCAATCCAACCAGAGCACTCCCCTGCCTCCTTCCGATCCCCTCACACCCGAGCGCCCAAGGAGAGGAGCTCCTCGAGCACCCGCACCCGCCGTCGGCAAGACCACGGCCAGGCCATTGCCTCTGCCCCGCGCTTCCTCGCCGTGCTTTCCTATCCTCCACCCGGGGACCGACGCCGCTGTATCCTCCATGAGGCTCGGCCTCGTGCAGCTTCTTCGAGATTCGCCCGCCACCTCCATGCCACCTACTCGAGCCATCCCGTCTGCAGCCTCCCGCGTGCCGCTGTCCAGGAACCCCAATGCCGCCTGAACCACCTCACCGATAGCAGTACCGCAGGTCCAGCGCCAAGCCCCTGCTCCTTTCCCTTAAGTCCTCCTTCACGTCTCATGTATCTCTCTCTCAGACTCTCTCTGTCCAGGAGCGCCATGGCGCCGCCATGAACGGGAACCACCTCTAGGACCGCTCCCCTGGATGCTCCTCGCCTCGAGCACCAGCGCTCCAAGGCCGGCCTCCTGCTGCCCGTCATCGTTGCAACTCCCCATCACCAGCAGGCAGCCGCCGACCATGGAGCTTGCCCCCGGCCATCCCGTGCCCAACCCGCTCGAGATCGGAGGGAACCAGGCCTCCTCTGCCCGGATCCGGCCTCTTCCCCGCCGCCCTTGCCTTCGTTCGCCTGAACGCCGCGTCGGCGTTGCTCTGTCTCTGACGAGCGAGAAGGACATCGCTTGGGCCTGCTCCCTGTCGTGCGCCATCTAGGCCACGCATCGACCCCGACCTGGGCCACTTCTTGTGCGGAGGCCCAGCAAGCAAGCCTCCCCTGCTTCTTCCACCGACCGGGCCTTGGCCCATGGTGAGTGCCCAGTCCGCCCAGATTCAGCCCGATGATGTTTTTTTCAGCGTCTGCGAATTTGTTCATTTTAAGAGATTGCAAGTTTTACAAAAAACCCCATGCACTTCATTCATTTAATAACTCACAAACCATGCATCATATGTAAAAACTTTAGATATGTAAAATGCTTAGAATTTTGTCTTGTTTCATAATATGCTACTTTCATCCATGATAAAAATTATTAAAATTTCTGTTTGCATTGTTTTGCATGAATAACATGCTAATTTATTTCATAACTAAATAACCGTAGCTCCAAATTTAATAAACTTTATATGCTTTTGGGGTGGAAAAATGTGTATAATAACATGGTGCACTTTGTTTTGCTGTTTAACAATATTAAAATATAGTAATAGGCAGAACATTACCAAATTTCTAATTATGCACATGGGGAGTTTCCGGAATTGTTGTTGTTATTTCCGGCCTCATTTAAAATGACTAGAGAGTGTAGTTTTCTTAACCTTCACCTCTTGCCATGTTAACAAACATTTAAACTTGTCTTGTAAATAAACGAGAGTGAACTAAATAATCGGACGTGGTGTTTTTTCAATATGCAACTCGTTGCATAATGAGCTCCACTTAACTTGTAGCATTGTTTGTGCATTTTGCCATGCCATGCATATTTAAACCGGACATGCATCATACTTGTTTGTGCATCATGCCATGTTTATGCTTGTGTGTTTAGCATGTTGTTTGCTTCCTTCCGGTATGCTTCTCTCGTTAGCTTTGGTTTCATTCCGGAGTTGTGAGGTTTTGTTCGACTACTTCATGGACTCGTTCTTCTTCCTTGCGGGATCCCAGGCAAGATGACCATTCCCCGATATCACCTCTATCTTTGCCTATGCTAGTTGTCTCGCTCTTTAGATATGCCTCGATGCCTATTCCTGTTTGTCAGCCTCCTATGTTTCCATGAAACACTCTAACCGCCTTCCTAGCAAACCGTTGATTGGGTAAGTACGCTTTTGCTCAGCCCCTCTTATAGTGTTGTTAGTTGCAGGTGAAGTTTGAAGATTGCTCCATGTTTGGACTTGTTTATTGGGATAACACAATATATATCTTATTTAATTAATGCACATATATATTGGTAATGGGTGGAAGGCTTGGCCTTCTGCTTGGTGTTTTGTTCCACTCATCCACCTTAGGACCCGATAAACCGGTGTTATGTTCCTTGATTTTGCGTTCCTAACACGGTTGGGGTTTATGGGCCCCCCTCGATAATTCGCACTGCTTAAAGCTTTTCCAGCAAGGCCCAACTTTGGTACTACATTTGCCTAACAACTAAAACTTGGTGAGGGAGTAATTAACCCGAGGATTTATTAATCAACCCCCGTGCCAGTGCTCATTTTGAGTGCCTCGAGTAATTAACCCGAGGATTTATTATTCCCGTCCAAACTAGAGCCACTTGCGATGCCACCCAGTTTCTGGGGATTTGGTTGCCGTACGTACTGCTCATCCGGTCGTGGCCTCAGATGAGATACGTGCGGCTACTATCAGGGTGTTGGCACGCCCGGAGGTCTTGCTGGATTAGTTTTACGTTTGTCGAAATATCTTGAGCACGGGATTCCGAGGATACTCGGGTCTTCCCAATTTGGAGTTGCGACTCTGCAGATCGTGAGCTTGTGATGGGCTAAGTTGGGACACCCCTGTAGGGTTTTGAACTTTTGAAAGCCGTGCCCGCAGTTATGTGGCAGATGGGAATTTGTTAATATCTGGTTGTAGATAACTTGACACCATATCCTTCAGAATACACTACCTGTGTGAGTAACCGTGATGGTCTATTTCCTAAGGGCTTCGGGAAGTGAACACGGTGCAGTTATGTATGAACGTGAGTAGCTAGGATCACTTATTGATCAACTTGGCGACCGTTGGCACTTATTCTCTTCTCGCTCTGAATTTGTAAGCTAGTTGCTTAGTGCTTGCCGCAGACACTTTATTACCTCTCCACACCTAAAGGCTTTGTTAGTTTTGATACCCGGGAATGGGATTGCTGAGTCCTTGTGACTCATAGATTACAACACACACCAGATGCAGGTACCACTGAGTACGACGTAGGAGATGGACATGAACTTGACTGGGAGTTCGATGAAGGGCATGGCTGTATGTATGTGACGTATCCCGACGATTAGTAGTGGTTCCTACTAGGGGCGATCAGGACTTGTGTTGGGGTATCTTTTTTCGTTTGGATTTCGTTCGTAGTCGGACCCTGTGTTATTTGGATGAATGTATGCTATTGTAATCATTGTGTGACATGGCGAGTGTAAGCCAACTATTTTACTCTTTCATCCCTGTATTTTACATGAGTTGTGCAAAGATACCGCGCTTGCGATCATTCCAGAAGGCGCTTATGTCTCTAAGTCGTCCCTCACACGTAGGATATATAGTCGCATCCTGGGCATTACAAGTTGGTATTTAGAGCCTTCTCCGACCTAGGAGCCCCCTGATTGATCGAACCGCTGAAGGTTGAGTCTAGGCACACACACAAAATGTTTTGAGTCTTATATATATATATTGGAGAGTAGGATTTATTTTTACTCCTCATCCCCTTCGTCGCTCTGGTGAGGACTCCTGACGTTGTTTTACCTTCACTATCGTCAATTTCACCAAAAAAATTAGGATCACGCGGGTATTGTTTGGATTGTTCCGATATCTTTGTGACGAGAACATTGTTCTTGGTGCCTCCTATCATTTAGGGGTTGTGGCAGTGTCCCGGGGAGTTGAGCTCCGAGGTGTTGTCGTCACAAATGTATCATTGCGGTTCTAGAATACCAGAGGCGGCCGACATCGAAAACTCTTCTATGCGTGTCTGGTGGTGAGATAACCCCGACGTCACCTAGTACTGGTGGGATAGTTTGGGAGTATTGCCACAGCTAGTATAGTGGATGCGTTTCGAAGGTCCGAGGTAAACAATTTCCGAAGGTGCCTGGTTATGTGTTGACGGATGGATACATCTGGACGTAGGTTTAGAGTTGAGTGCGCGGTGCTTCCCCTGTATCCCCAACACCAGATTCCATAACCGGAAAGCTTCGGGAATTATTAGGTGGGGTTCAAGTAGCTCTTAGGTAATCTTCCTACGGGTGCATGATATGAGGTTGGGGTTCAACATCTAGTGGAGAGGCTATCATGAGCGTTGTTGCACTAGGGGTTTGCATCTTAAAGGATCCTTGGCTATGCTGATCCGGGGATTGCAAGGCCCTTTGTAACACATGCCATGGGACATTCAACACGAACATGTGGGACGAAACCTCTATTATGTATTTGTTCCATCTGTTACCTTGTTGTTTTATTCTATCATTTTGTTCTCCCAAGTGGCTTCTCAACAAGTTGATGTACCATTAAGCAATGTAGTTCATTCATTTAATTCTCTGTTTGAATGATATTATGAAGATTATGGCGCAACATATATATCCTTGTTTTTGATTTGATTGTGGTATTCGAGTTGGTTCGATGTCAAATATTGATTCCATACCTTTCCTAATCGGTGTTCTCATATTTCTATGGGAGTGCTAGTCCTTCTTAATCATTGAGATTTTCATGTAAATTATTCTCAACCGGCGTGCTTCTCTTCAAGTTAATCCGATCTCTTCATCATTTGCAAGATCAACTCTCAGTATTTTCTCAATGGTGTTCATTTTGCCGTCCCAATTTCCCTTTGTTTTTTCCCACCCACCCACCCTTTTCTTTATGGAGCCAGAGTCCTTAATCAAGTGTCCTTATATTCTTGTGATGTCTCTTCATCAATTTTCTTTAATGTTTCACCCGGTGATTTCTCGTGAAGATGCTAAGGAAGCTTCAAGTTTATCATTCTCCGCTCTCATTTCTTGTCCGGTGGACTAAATCCAAGCTTTGGTGTTGATCATATCTCTTCCTCTTGTTTCACATGTTTTCCCATGTTGAAATTTCCTATCCAAGGCTGTCTTATTTACTCAACTCTCTCTATGTTCATATCCGGAGTGTTCAAGATATCTCAGAAGATTCGTATTTCCATTCTTAATCAGTTCAATCTATTTCGAGGTTGTTATCTCATTCAAGCCATTTAATTCAACCGGTGCAATCTCCCTTTCAAGTAATCATTTCAACGGTGCTTATTTTGAGTGGGCCCTAACCCACAGGTTTATTCCCAGGATCTTACCTGACTCTTCTAAATTTTCCGGAGTTATTCTCAAATTCTTTTCAAGTGTGACGTAAGAATGGATCTCTCATCGGTCAAATGTATCATCCAAGACCGCTTTCAAATTCTTTTCACCATTGGTTCAACCTTTTAATTATTTAACTCTATCAAATAGGTGTGTCCAGCAAGGATGATTGTGGCAAACTAACAAGCAAAGACTCAAATTATACAAGATGCTCCAACAAAAACACATAGCATGTTGCGAATTAAAATATAGCTCCAAGTATAGTTACCGATGGATGAATACGAAAGAGGGGATGCCTTCCCGGGGCATCCCCAAGCTTAGGCTTTTGATTATCTTGAATTTATTTGGGGTGCCATGGGCATCCCCAAGCTTAGGCCTTTGTTACTCCTTGTTCCATAGTCCATCAAAGCAATACTCAGAACTTGAAAACTTCACAACACAAAACTTAGACAAAAATTCTCTTGAGCTCCGTTAGTAAGAGAAAGCAAACCACCACTCAAAGGTACAGCAATGAATTCATACTTTGGTTATATTGGTGTTAAACCTACTGTATTCCAAGTTTTCTATGCTTCATATCCTCCAATATTACTCATAGATGCATTGGAATAAGCAAAAACACACGAAAAATAGAATCTGTCAAAAACAGAACAGTCTGTAGTAATCTGCAGGGTTCGCCTACTTCTGGAACTCCAAAAAATTCAAACTAAATTGGTAAATTTGCGAAATTTGTCTACCAATCAGAATAAAAAATAATCAACTAAAAGGCATGCTCGAGTAAAATCTGAAGACTACTTTAGCAAGCGCTAACGATTCTGTTTTTCACAGCAAGATCAAATAAACTTCACACAAGTCTTATCAAAGGTTCTACTTGGCACAAACACTAAAAAAACATGAAAACACATCTAATCAGAGGATATATGCAATATTTATTCCCTAACAGCAACAAAAAAAACATAAAATTGGGTTTCCTCCCAACAAGCGCTATCGTTTTACGCCCCTAGCTAGGCACGATACAAGATAGATCTAGGTATTGCCATCTTTGGAAGGCAATCCATAAGTGGCTCTCATGATAGATTCATATGGTAATTTGATTTTATTTTTAGGAAATTGTGCCATGCCTTTCCTTAACGGAAATTGGAATCTAATATTTCCTTCCTTCATATCAATAATTGCACCAATCGTTCTAAGGAAAGGTCTACCAAGAATAATATGACATGAAGGATTGCAATCTATATCAAGAACAATGAAATCTACGGGCACATAGTTCCTATTGGCAACAATAAGAACATCATTAATTCTTCCCATAGGTTTCTTAATAGTGGAATCCGCAAAATGCAAATTTAAAGAACAATCATCAAACTCATGGAACCCTAGCAAATCACACAAAGTTTTTGGGATAGTGGAAACACTAGCACCCAAATCACACAAAGCATAGCATTCTTGATCTTTTATTTTTATTTTGATAGTAGGTTCCCATTCATCATAAATCTTTCTAGGTATAGAAACTTCCAACTCAAGTTTTTCTTCATAAGATTGCATCAAAGCATCAACTATATGTTTAGTGAAAGCTTTATTTTGACTATAAGCATGCGGAGAATTTAGCACGAATTGCATCAAGGAAATACAATCAATCAAAGAGAAAGTATCATAATTGAATCCCTTGAAATCCAAAGTAGTGGGTTCATCACTATGCAAAGTTTTAATTTCTTCAATCCCACTTTTAGCAATTTTAGCATCAAGATCTAAAAACTCCGAATCATTGGGACACCTTAAAGCAGAATCATCTCCAATCCTATTCTCATCAAGATTAATACTAGAAAACAAGGATCTAATAGGAGACACATCAATAACTTTCAGATCTTCCTCTTTATTTTCACGATGACTAGAAGAACACGATCTAATATAATCTTCTCTTTTAGCACGCATTCTAGCGGTTCTTTCTTTGCATTCATCAATGGAAATTCTCATGGCTTTGAGAGACTCATTGATATCATGCTTAGGTGGGATAGATCTAAGTTTCAAAGAATCAACATCAAGAGTAATTCTATCCACACTTCTAGCCAATTCATCAACTTTAAGCAATTTCTCTTCAAGCATAGCATTGAAATTCTTTTGCGAGATCATAAACTCCTTAACACTAGTTTCAAATTCAGAAGGCATCTTTCCATAAGAATTGTTGTAGGAATTACCAAAATTATTAGAGGAATTACTAGGAAAAGGACTAGGATTAAAATTACCTCTATAAGCATTGTTACCAAAATTATTCCTACCAACAAAATTCACATCCAAAGATTCATTGTTATTCTCAATCAAAGTGGACAAAGGCATATCATTAGGATCAGAAGAAGCACTCTTAACAGCAAACAATTTCATAAGTTCATCCATCTTTCCGCTCAAAACACTAATTTCTTCAATAGCATGCACTTTTTTACTAGTAGATCTTTCGGTGTGCCATTGAGAATAATTAACCATAATATTATCTAGGAGTTTGGTAGCTTATCCTAAGGTAGTTTCCATGAAAGTGCCTCCAGCGGCCGAATCTAAAAGATTTCTAGAAGCAAAATTCAAGCCAGCATAAATGTTCTGAATAATCATCCAAAGATTCAAACCATGTGTGGGGCAATTACATATCATTCTCTCCCAAGCTTGTGCCACATGTTCATGATCTAGTTGCTTAAAATTCATAATATTGTTTCTAAGAGAGATGATCTTAGCAGGAGGGAAATACTTAGAGATAAAAGCATCTTTGCACTTATTCCACGAATCAATACTATTTCTAGGCAAAGAGGAAAACCAAGTTTTAGCATGATCTCTAAGTGAAAACGGAAATAACTTCAATTTAACAATATCGTTATCCGTATCCCTTTTCTTTTGCATATCACTCAAATCATCAAAGTTGTTTAGATGGGTAGCGACATCTTCACTAGGAAGGCTGGAGAATTGATCTTTCATGACAAGATTCAACAACGCAGCATCGATCTCACAAGATTCAACATCGGTAATAGGAGCAATCGGAGTGCTAATAAAATCATTGTTGTTGGTATTGGAGAAGTCACACAATTTGTTATTGTTCTGAGCCATAGTGACAAGCAAGCAATCCAACACACGCAAGCAAACAAGAAGCAAGCGAACGAGAAACACACGGTGGAAGAAAGGCGAATAAAACAGCAAAGGTGAAGTGGGGGAGAGGAAAACGAGAGGTAAATAAATGTAATGCGAAGGATAAGGGTTTGTGATAAGTACTTGGTATATGACTTTTGCGTGAGCCTCCTAGGCAATGGCGCCAGAAATTGGCTAGTTGACGGGGTGGCAAATCTTGACTTGACTTGGCGTGAGTCTCCCCGGCAACGGCGCCAAAAATTCTTCTTGCTACCTCTTGAGCTTGCGTTGTATTCCCACGAAGAGGAAAGGGAGATGCAACACAGTAGCGTAAGTATTTCCCTCAGTTTTTGAGAACCAATGTATCAATCCAGTAGGAGACCACGTGCCAGTCCCTCGCACCTGCACAAACAAATAAGAACTTCGCAGCCAACGCGATAAGGGGTTGTCAATCCCTTTACGGTCACTTACGATAGTGAGATCTGATAGAGATGATAATTTATATTTTTTGTATTTTTGATATAGAAACAGAAAGTAAAGAAAGCAAATAAACAACGGCGATAGAAATTGATGGGAAAGTAATATGATAAAGATAGACCCGGGGCCAGAGTTTTCTCTAGTGGCTTCTCTCATGATAGCGATATTCTACGACGGGTAAACAAATTACTGTCGGGCAATTGATAGAAAAGCGAATAATTATGAGACTATCTAGGCATGATCATTGTATATAGGCATCACGTCCGAGACAAGTAGACCAAAACGATTCTGCATCTACTACTATTACTCCACACATCGATCGCTATCCAGCATGCATCTAGTGTATTGAGTTCATACGAATAGAGTAATGCCTTAAGCAAGATGACATGATGTAGAGGGATAAACTCAAGCAATATGATGAAAACCCCATCTTTTTATCCTCGATGGCAACAATACAATACATGCCTTGCTGCCCCTACTGTCTCTGGGGAAGGACACCGCAAGATTGAACCCAAATCCAAGCACTTCTCCCATTGCAAGAAATATAGATCTAGTAGGCCAAACCAAACCAATAATTCGAAGAGACTTGCAAGGATATTATGAGCACACATAAAAAGTTTAGAGAAGAACCAAATATCTTTCATAGATAACCTTGATCATAAACTCACAATTCGTCGGATCTCGACAAACACACCGCAAAAAGAGATTACATCGAATAGATCTCCTCGAAGACCGAGGAGAACTTTGTATTGAGATCCGGAGAGAGAGAAGAAGCCATCTAGATACTAGCTATGGACCCGAAGGTGTGAGGTAAACTACTCACAACTCATGGTGAGGGCAATGATGATGATGATGAAGGCCTCCGTGATGGACCCCCCTCCCGGAACAGGCTCCAAGATGGGATCTCCACGGGAACAACAACTACGGCGGTGGAATTAGGGTTTTCTCTCTGCGTCTGGAGTTTCTGGGGTACGTAGGTATATATAGGAAGAAGAGGGGCACCAGGGGCCACAGGGGCTGCCCTCGAGGTAGGGCGCGCGCCCTGAGAAGGGGGGTGGGGGCGCCCCCACCCTCGAGGGTGGGCCCCCTGTCCTCTGGCTTGGCCCCAAAGTCTTTCGTGCGTGATTTCCTCCAAAAATATCTCCTGCGAAGGTTTCATTCCGTTTGGACTCCGTTTGATATTCCTTTTCTGCAAAACCCTTAAATAGGCAAAAAACAGCAATCTGGATTGGGCCTTTGGGTTAGTAGGTTAGTCCCAAAAAAGATATAAAAGTGAATGATAAAGCCCATTAAACATCCAAGACTTCATAAATAATAGCATGGAACAATAAAAAATTATAGATACGCTGGAGACATATCACCGACCATGGAGCTTGCCCCCGCCCATCCCGTGCCCGACCCGCTGGAGATCGGAGGGAACCATGCCTCCTCCGCTCGGATCAGGCCTCTTCCCCGCCGTCCTTGCTTTCGTTTGCCTGAACCGCCGCGCCGGCATTGCTCTGTCTCTGACGAGTGAGATGGACATCGCTTGGGCCTACTCCCTGTCGTGCGCCATCTAGGCCATGCATGGACCCCGGCCTGGGCCATTTCTTGCGCGGAGGCCCAGCAAGCAAGCCTCCCTTGCCTCTTCCACCGACCGGGCCTTGGGCGATGGTGAGCGCCCAGTCCACCCAAATTCAGCGCGATGATGTTTTTTCAGCATCTGCGAATTTGTTCATTTTCAAGAGACTGCAAGTTTTATAGAAAACCCCTTGCACTTCATTCATTTAATAACTCACAAACCATGCATCCTATGTAAAAACTTTAGATATGTAAAATGCTTAGAATTTTGTCTAGTTTCATAATATGCTACTTTCATCCATGATAAAAATTATTAAAATTTCTGTTTGCGTTGTTTTGCATAAATAACATGCTAAAATGGTTTATTTCATAATAACTAAATAACCGTAGCTCCAAATTTAATAAACTTTATATGCTTTTGGGGTGGAAAAATGTGTAGAATAACATGGTGCACTTTGTTTTGCTGTTTAACAACATTAAAACATAGTAATAGGCAGAACAGTACCAAATTGCAACTTATGCACATGGGGAGTTTTCGGAATTGTTGTTGTTATTTCCGGCCACATTTAAAATGACTAGATAGTGTAGTTTGCTTAAGCTTCACCTCTTGCCATGTTAACAAACATTTAACCTTGTCTTGTAAATAAACGAGAGTGAACTAAATAATTGGATGTGGTGTTTTGTCAATACGCAACTCGTTGCATATTGAGCTTCACTTAACTTGTAGCATTGTTTGTGCATTTTGCCATGCCATGCATATTTAAACCGGACATGTATCATACTTGTTTGTGCATCATGCCATATTTATGCTTGTGTGTTTGCCATGTTGTTTGCTTCTTTTCGGTATGCTTCTCTCGTTAGCTTCGATTTCATTCCGGAGTTGTGAGGTTTTGTTTGACTACTTCATGGACTCGTTCTTCTTCCTTGTGGGATCCCAAGCAAGATGATCATTCCCCGATATCACCTCTATATTTGCCTATGCTAGTTGTCTTGCTCTTTAAATATGCATCAATGCCTATTCCTGTTTGCCAGCTTCCTATGTTGCCATGAAACACTCTAACCGCCTTCCTAGCAAACCATTGATTGGCTAAGTACGCTTTTGCTCAGCCCCTCTTATAGTGTTGTTAGTTGCAGGTGAAGTTTGAAGATTGCTCCATGTTTGGACTTGTTTATTGGGATAACACAATATATATCTTATTTAATTCATATATATTGGTAATGGGTGGAAGGCTTGGCCTTCTGCTTGGTGTTTTGTTCCACTCATGGCACCTTAGGACCCGATAAACCGGTGTTATGTTCCTTGATTTTGCGTTCCTAACACAGTTGGGGTTTATGGGCCCCCCCTCGATAATTCGCACTGCTTAAAGCTTTTCCAGCAAGGCCCAACTTTGGTACTACATTTGCCTAACAACTAAAACTTTCCGAGGGAGTAATTAAACCGAGGATTTATTAATCAACCCCCGGGCCAGTGCTCGTATTGAGTGTTGGTCCAAACTAAAGCCACTTGCGGTGCCACCCAGTGTCTGAGGTCTTTGGTTGCCGTACGTACTGCTCATCCGGTCATGGCCTGAGACGAGATACGCGCGGCTACTATCAGGGTGTCGGCACGCCGGGAGGGCTTGCTGGAGTAGTTTTACCTTTGTCGAAATATCTTGAGCATGGGATTCCGAGGATACTCGGGTCTTCCCAATTTGGAGTTGCGACTCCGCAGATCGTGAGCTCGTGATGGGATAAGTTGGGACACCCCTGTAGGGTTTTTAACTTTCGAAAGCCGTGCCCGCGGTTATGTGGCAGATGGGAATTTGTTAATATCCGGTTGTAGATAACTTGACACCATATCCTTAAGAATACACTACCTATGTGAGTAACCGTCACGGTCTCTTTCCGAAGGGCTTCGGGAAGTGAACACGGTGGGGTTATGTATGAACGTGAGTAGCTAGGATCACTTATTGATCAACTTGGCGACCGTTGGCACTTATTCTCTTCTCGCTCTGAATTCATAGCTAGTTGCTTAGTGCTTGCTGCAGACACTTTATTACCTCTCCACACCTAAAGGCTTTGTTAGTTTTGATACCCGGGAATGGGATTGCTGAGTCCTCGTGACTCACAGATTACAACACACACCAGATGCAGGTACAACTGAGTACGACGCAGGAGATGGACAAGAACTTCACTTGGAGTTCGATGAAGGGCGTGGCCGTATGTATGTGACGTATCCCGACGATCAGTAGTGGTTCCTACTAGGGGCGATCAGGACTTGTGTTGGGGTATCTTTTTTCGTTTGGATTTCCTCCGTAGTCGGACCCTGTGTTATTTGGATGAATGTATGCTATTGTAATCATTGTGTGACGTGGCGAGTGTAAGCCAACTATTTTACTCTTTCATCCCTGCATTGTACATGAGTTGTGCAAAGATACCACACTTGCGATCATTCCAGAATGCGCTTATGTCTCTAGGTCGTGCCTCGACACGTAGGAGATATAGTCGCATCCTGGGCATTACACGAGGAGCGGTGGGCGCATGAGATGATACTGCTGGGGCTAGGGAGATTGGGGAGCATGAGCTTGAGGAAGGCGTGGGGCTGATGAAAGGGATGTGTACACTTTTATAACTCTATGAATACATAGCATCCCCCACTTTAGCCATAAACCTAGCCAGTTCCCAAAGCGGTCCTGCGTAATGCGCGGCGTGGGTGCTCACGTCATATTGATAAGGATCCCACAATAAGCGGGCACGATCTCTATTCTGATGGGACGTGTCAATGAGGATATACCTCAAAACACAAAACTAGGACCAAATAAAACGGTTCGGTATGTTAGTGGGATAGACGCGACGCTTCACCCAAAAGTTGTCAGTAGAGACACACTATTCATTTTATTTTTAGAGCCTAGCCTTCGAGGCTGAGGGTTGTACTAACCTTGCAGAGCCGAACACAATACTCCATTTTGCAGAAGATATATTCGGAAGAAGGAACCCGCCTTGCAACGCCGAAGACAATAGGGAAGCCGAACTCATCGTCATTGAAGTCAGGTTCAGGGGTTACTGAGGGAGTCCTGGATCGAGGGGTCCTCGGGAGGCCAGATAACTCTTGGTGGGCCGGACTGGTGGGCTGTGAAGATCATAGTTGAAGATCATCTGTCGTATCCGGATAGGACTCCTGTATTCGTATAAAGGAAAGTTTTAAGTTTGGGTGTAATCTTTCCTTCCTCTACAAGATGGTATGTACAAACCCTAGGGCCCTCCGGTGTGTATATAAACCGTAGGGTTTAGTCCATAGAGGCTTACAGAGAATCTCAAATCCCCATAGTCTAGACTTTAGGGTTTAGCCATTACAATCTCGAGGTAGATCAACTCTTGTATTCATATTCATCCATATTAATATAGCAGGAAGTAGGGTTTTACCTCGATCGAGAGGGCCCGAACCTGGGTAAACATCGTGTCCCCAGCCTCCCGTTACCATCGATCCTCAGACGCATAGTTTGGGACTCCCTACCCGAGATCCGCCGGTTTTGACACTGACACCCGCTGCCGCTCTGGCAGGAGCTCGCCGGAGCACGAGCGCCCCCGCCTCCGCTCCTTCGATCCGCCACCGTCAGCTCCAGGGAGAGGAGATCCCTGCGCGCCCAGCCCCGTCGCCCGAGGGATCTCACCCTGCCGCCGTTCTCCACTGAGTTGCGCTCTCGCCGCCCCGCCGGCCCCGCCTCGCCGTGCCACCGACCCCTCCCCGGCCGGATCTGGCAAGGAGGTCGCCGGACCACCTCCGCCCGCTCCTTCGGTGCCTTCCCCGTCTCCTTAGGCCACCACGCCGCTACCAACCTCGCCGCCAGCCGGACCCGATGGGATCCCACCGATCTGGACCTCCCCGTCCCGATCTGGGCGGATCCCGCCATCCAAATGGCCCCGCACACCCGCATGCCTCCGTCCTTGTACCGTCTCGTCCAACTTCACCCGCGAGGTGTTTTTTCTTCCAAGTCCCTGAAAACTCACAAAATGTGCATGTTTGAGGTGCCATAACTTTGTGCATGTTGCTTCGTTTTGGGTGTATAATATATCAAAATGTTCATTTCAAAGTACTCTACATGATGGTGTGGGTTGCATACATGTTAGAGTGCATCTTGCCATGTTAATACCTATTACAAAAGAGCTAAGTGCTATCAACTGCTGAAAACTAGTGTAACGTGCTGATTTGTCTTTTTCATATCTTTTTTGTGTAATTTTTGTTTGAGCATCATGTCAACATGTTTTATGAGCACAATCATGTCATGTTTGCTGTGGTGCAATCCACTTTTTATGATATGCATTTTGGTGAGTGATACAAGATTGTTAAGTGACCTACTTGCTGTTGGCTGATTTTTGAGACTTGTTGAAAACTGTTATATTGTGATGACATGTTTGCTTGATGCTACAGCCATATCCATGCATGTTTTGGAATGTCCAGTGACCATGTTTTGAAGTCCATGTTGTGTTGTTTGAGCTCCATGCTATGTATTTTCATGCCATGCTCTTGGTTGCCATGTTCTTGCTTGTTAGCTTAATTATTTCTTCCCTCCAACATGTCAACATATTAACTCTGCTCATGTTTATGCTCTGTTTTTCACCAAGTCATAATCCGTAATATAAAGTTTGCTTGTTGCCTTGATCATGTTAGTTTACTTTTGATGCCTATGGACCTGTTACTTGATGATATTGGAAGCATGTGATCTATACTTTGAGTTCATGCCATGATCGTGCCTATCTTGTACTTGTAGCTTGTTATTTCGATGCTTGTAAGAAGCCTAGTTGCTATTTTGGGACAACTTGTCCTTTAATCTTGTTTCGTGTGTATGTGTTGAACCGTTGCTCCGTTTTGGGCATGCTCTATATGAAACTTGCTTGGTTTTGCATGTAGATGCATCATATCATGTTGCATCCATGTTTTGAGTATGTGTGCTTGATGTTTGAATGCATTTTGCATCAATGCCATGTGTAAATTGTTTTTGCTCATATCTTCTAGGCCGTAGCTCCGAATTAAATGAACTTCATATGTAACTTGACTAGAATTTCGTGTAGATCATCATGGTGCATGTTAACTTGGTGTTTAATAAATTTAACATAAGGTTTGTTCATATATGGAGCAATTTCTAAATTTGCATATGAGGACTTACCAGAATTGTTATATGTTGTTTCCGGCCTCATTTAAACTTTCTTTGTGGTGTAAACTTGTTTGCATCATCTCTTGCCATGATTAGTATCATGTGGCCTTGTCATGCATCATACTTGGTTGAGCATCATGTCTTGTTATGTGTTGTGTGTTACCGTGTTGTTTGCTTCTTCTCATTAGTTTCTGTTTCGTTGAGATCGTGAGGATTCATTCTTCTACGCTTGGTTCGTCTTCGTGGACTTGTTCTTCTTCCTCGCGGGATCTCAGGAAATATGACCGTCACCTTGGACCACATTACTATCATTGCTATGCTAGTTGTCTCGATGCTATCGCTATTTGTCGCGCTGCCTATCTATTTTTGTCAGCCTCTCATTATTGCCATGAAACCTCTAACCTTTGACATCCCAGCAAATCGTTGTTTGGCCATGTTACCGCTTTCTCAGCCCCTCTTATAGCGTTGTTAGTTGCAGGTGAAGATGAAGATTCTTCCATGTCGGAACTTGGATATCTTGTGAATATCACAGTACCTTACTTAAATTAACACATATATATATTTGGCAATGAGTGGAAGGCTTGGCCTTTTGCTCGATGTTTTATTCCACTCATGCCGCCTTAAGAACCGATAAACCGGTGTTATGTTCCTTGATGTTGCGTTCCTAATGCGGTTGGGTTTATGGGAACCCCTTGACAGTTCACTTTGAATAAAATTCCTCCAGCAAGGCCCAACTTTGGTTTTACCATTTGCCTAAGAACTAAAACTTGCAAAGGGAGTTAGCGCTACCCGTGGATTCTTAATTCAATCCCCGGGCCAGTGCTCCTCATTAGTGTTTGTCCAAACTAGAGTCGTCTGCGGCACCGCCCCTTGGCAACTTGGGGTATTTGGTCGCTGTACACTGTGCTCATCCAGACGTGGCCTGAGATGAGATACGCGTGGCTACTATCAGGGTGTCGGCACGCTAGGAAGTCTTGCTGCACTTGTTTCACCATTGTCAAAATGTCTTGTGCACCGGGATTCCGAGTCTGATCGGGATGTCCCTAAGATAAGAGGTTTTACCTCTGCTGATCGTGACAGCTTGTGATGGGCTAAGTTGGGACACCCCTGTAGGGTTATGATATTTCAAAAGTTGTGGCCGCGGTTATCTGGCATATTGGAATTTTCTAATCTCCGGCCGTAGAAAACTTGACAGCGGATTCGAAATAAAATACACCAACCACGTGAGTAACCATGACCGTCTCTTTTCAATTTGTGAAGAGAACACGGTGGGTTTCTGTTTGACTCATAGGTAGTTCAGGATCACTTAGTGATCATTACTAGTTTGCGATCGTTGGCGTAGATTCTCATCTTATTCTTGTACTCATAAGTTAGCATCCGTACATATGCTTAGCTACTGTTGGAACCTCACCACTTAACCTCTCCATACCCATTAAGCTTTGCTAGTCTTGATACCATGGTTATGGGATTGCTAAATCCTTGTGGCTCACGGATACTACAAAAATAGTTGCAGGTGCAGGTTTCCGATGACTTGACGAGAGAGCGATGCTTATTTGTGTTGGAGTTCTTCCTTCTTCTTCTTCGTCGATCTTGGGTTAGGTTCCTGGTCGGCAGCCTGGGATAGCAGGATGGATGTCGTTGTGCTTTTCATGTTTTCATCCGTAGTCGGATGTCTTGTGTATGATGTGTTGTATTCATGGGACTATTGTATGACTTGTATGTATCCCCATCTATTTATGTATTGGTATGATGTAATGATATCCATATTGCTAAGCGCTCGAAATGCGGTTGTGCCCCAGTCATGAAGTTATCACGTGATTGGGATAGAATCGCATCTTGGGCGTGACAAGTTGGTATCAGAGCCTCCACCCACCATAGGAGCCCCCTCTATTGATCGTAGCTTGGACGTTGTCGAGTCTAGAAGAAAAACTATTTTCGGAGTCTAGTTATTTCGGAGAGTAGGAATTCTTTTTACTCCTCGGCCCCTTCATCGCTCTGGTGAGGAATCTTGACGTAGGTGTTTTGAAGTACTCCTCTTCCCCTTCAATTTTTTCTAGGATCACGCAGTTAGTTTTCGTTTCTTGTGATGCTAGCCTTTTGTCATCCGATTCAATTCTCGTCAAGTGGATTTGATCCTCTTCATGTTTGCAAGTTCAAACCCCAGTTCTTTCCAACCAACGTCATTTTCCCCGTCTGAAGTGGTCCTTCTTTTTCCCACCGCCCACCCTTTTCTTCTCGGAGCCGGAGTCCTTAATCGAGTATCCATCCTACTCGTGTGAATGCTTTGCTTTCTTTCCTCAATTGTTTCAACTGGTGAATTCTCCTCTCGTTTGACATTCTTCATCTCTTTTCTTTCTGGTGGTTCCAATTCAACTGTATTCGGTGCTCATCATATTCTTTCACATTGCTCAGATGTTTTCCCTTGCTCGTTTGCCTCTTGCCATTTAATTGTTCCGGAGTTCCGAAGACATCTCAGAAGATTCGTGTTTGCGTTCACTTAATTCAAGGTTGTCACCTCATTCGAGTCTTTCAAATGTTCTAGTCCATCAATTTTCATTCAAACATTCCTTCCCAACGGTATTTTATCTTCGGTGGGCTCATAACCCACATGTCTTTCCCCAGGATCTTACCTGACTCTTCTAGTTATTTCGGGAGTTATTCTCAAATTCTTTTCAAAGTGGTGATGTAAGAATGGATTCCATCAGTCACATGCCTTCCAAAGATCATTTTCAAATTCTTTTCATCGTTGGTTCAACTTATCATCTTTTCATTCTTCCAGAGTATCTCAACAATTTTGGTGGTGTTTCTCATCGTCATTTGAAGACCGAAGAAGGGTTTTCCTTGAAATCTTGTCCGTTCTTGTGAAGATTCGTGGTTCTAGCTTCATGTTTTCCTGTCGAATTATTTTGTTTGTCAGAAATTCTTTTCCTTACCCATCCGGAGTATGTCATGAATTCTTTCCATTGTGATCCTCCAAAGGCCATCATTTCAGAAGATTTCTTCATTCTCAGTTTTCAACTTCGTCCTGCAAACATTCTTAATTGATGCCTCTTCATTCGTCTCTATATTCTTTTGGTGCTTCGTCTAAGTATCATTTAGTCTGTTCACGATCTCTTTGTTCTTTTCTTCGTTAGTATTCTAAATCTTTCCGGTGATCCTTCTCTTTTGCTCGCTAATCTTCAAAATTCTCACGGTGGTTTGTCCTCCTTCATAGCTCGGTTTCAATTCTTACGGTGGTTTGTTGAATATTCCTTTTCTCCTTTGTCATCGTATCAATTCATTTGTTCTTTCCAATCCTACCGGTGGCTCATGAAGAATTTCTCAATTTTCTTGCTATATCCCTCTTAATCATTTTCAACGCAAATAAGTAGTATGCAAATCCATTGTTTCTCATCAATTTAATTGGTGGAGGATAAGCATAACATAATTCTTATTCTTTTCATCAAGTTGATTTGATCCATTCCTTCGGATTTTTTCATGATGAATACATTCTAATCCCAAGTGATTTCATCTTTTCTTTTCCGGAGTTCAAAGTTGTCTTGGACATCTCGTCGGAACCCCCATCTAAAACACTTCAAGGCTTTAATCTTATTCTTTCATCCTTCATTCTATATCATCATCACTTTCGTTACCGGAGTTCTTTGTGGTGGTTCATCATGATTTAAATCATTCTTCAAGTGTTCATCAATAATTCTTATGGAGAAGCTCAAGTATTCTTCTTCTTGTGTCTCGAAGTGCAATTAATTCTCCGTATTCTTTTGAAGTGGAGTTTTGCATTTCTTCATTCTTCTCATCTATTCAATCTTTTGGTTGTGGCATATTTCACCTCAAGTGTGAGATATTTTCCATAAGCCCACATCGAGCTAATTCTTTTGTTGTTGATTTTCTCAACAACTTCGTTCAAGCCTCTTGAAGATTCTTTTTCGAATTCATTCATGGTGAAAGTTTTCATATTTTTCTCCGTTCTTTTCATTCCACTCTTTCAATTCTTCCGGTGGCATTATATTCTTCCTCTCGTCAAGTATTGTTCCATCTTCTCAAGTTCATGTTATATTACTCCAATTCAGCCGGAGTGCTGCCCAAATTCATTTGTTCGAATTCCTTTTCTATCTCTTATTAACCGGAGTGGTTTCAATGCCTCTCTTGCCATTTAAGCTTTTGGTTCTTGCCGTATGCCTTATTTCCTCATTTTACCAGAGCTTATCAATCTCGTTCATCTCCGTTGTATTGTTCTTTTCAAGTTGTTCAACCTCTTAATGTTTGTTGGTTTCACTTCTAAGAAGAACTTGTTCCATCCTATTCGCTTCCGTCTCGTTCCTAAGATCTCGGGACGACATCTCTTGTTAGTAGGGGAGTGTTGTGACGCCCCGAGACCGATGCGCCATGTGTCTTCCAATTATTCGCTGCCGTTGCCATGTCTTTTGCTTGTGTGTTGCATTTTGCCATGTCATCATGTGCATGTCATCAGCATGTTTTCAAAACTTGCATCCGTCCAGGTCTCCGAAGCACACTCACACGCGCCCGCGACACCTCTGAATATTTATTTTATAAGTGGCCGGAAAATATTCTCGAAATGGGATGAAACTTGGCGTGCGGTCTTATTTTAGTGTAGGTAGATCGCCTGTCAAATTTCGTCGCATTCGGAGTCCGTTTGATAGGCCAACCGTTAAACATAGCGGCACCGTTGTCAGTAAAATGGTCGGACGTTTTCGGTCTCTGGAAACTGTCATCGGGCCTCCCTCTCTTCTCTCCTCTCAGCCCTTGGCCTCTCTACACAGCCCACCTACAGCCCACCTAGTTGCCCCTCTATCCGGATCCGTCGGATCGCGACCCGAGGGCCCGAAACGGCCTAAAACCCCTCCAAACCCTAATCCCTAGACAAACCTGCTATATATAGTAGTCTTCCCCTTCCAAATCAGGACAAAAACCCACCCCTAACCTCTCTCCTCCTCAGTTTCCGAGCCAACTAGCTCCCCCACCACCAAGTGTCACCGCCTCCTTCCTCAGCCGCCGCCAGCGCCACCGCCTCGACCAATGGCAATGCGCCATGTCACCGACCCCACACGAGCCGACGCCGAGCCCCGCTCCTCCCAGCGCGCCCGAGCCCTCGTCCCCGTCGCCTTCGTTCGACTCCGGCGCCGAGTCGCCGTGCCACCGCCGCTCCGACAGGAGCTCGCCAGAGCACGAGTGAACCCGCCTCCGCTCCTTTGATCCACCGCCATCAGCTCTAGGGAGAGGAGATCCCTGCGCGCCCAGACCCGTCGCCCGAGGGATCTCACCCCGCCACCATTCCCCGCCGAGCCACGTGCTCGCCGCCCCGCCGGGCGCGCCTCGCCGCACCCCCGACCCCGCCCCGGCCTGATCCGGCAAGGAGGTCGCCGGACCACCTCCGCCCGCTCCTCCGGTGCCATCCCCGGCCTCCTCAGGCCACCGCGCCGCCCCCAACCTCACCGCCGGCCGGATCCGATGGGATCCAGCCGATCTGGACCTCCCCGTCTCGATCCGGTCGGATCCCGGCATCCAAACGGCCCCGCACACCTGCACGGCTCCGTCCATGTACCATCTCGTCCAACTTCTCCCGCGAGATGGTTTTTTTCTTCTAATTCCCTGAAAACTCACATAACGTATGCATGTTTGAGGTGCCATAACTTTGTGCATGTTGCTTTGTTTTGGGTGTATAATATATCAAAATGTTCATTGCAAAGTGCTCTACATGATGGTGTGGGTTGCATACATGTTAGAGTGCATCTTGCCATGTTAATCCCTGTTTCAAAAGTGCTAAGTGCTGTTAACTGCTAAAAACTAGCGTAACTTGCCGATTTGTCTTCTTCATATATTTTTGTGTGATTTTTGTTTGAGCTTCATGTCAACATGTTTTAGGAGGACAATCATGTCATGTTTGTTGTGGTGCAATCCACTTTTTATGATATGCCTTTTGGTGAGTGGTACAAGCTTGTTAAGTAACCTACTTGCTGTTGGGTGATTTCTGAGACTTGTTGAAAACTGCTAAGTCTGAAAGTGTTATATTGTGATGCCATGTTTGCTTGATACTACAGTCATATCCATGCATGTTTTGGAATGTCCATTGACCATGTCTTGAAGTCCATGTTGTGTTCTTCGAGCTTTATGCTATGTATTTTTATGCCATGCTCTTGGTTGCCATGTTCTTGCTTGTTAGCTTAATTATTTCTTGCCTCCAACATGTCAACATATTAACTCTGCCCATGTATATGCTCTGTTTTTCACTAAGTCACAATCTATAATATAAAGTTTGCTTGTTGCCTTGATCATGTTAGTTTACTCTTGATGCATATGTACCTGTTACTTGATGATATTGGAAGCATGTGATCTGTACTTTGAGTTCATACCATGCTCGTTCCTATCTTGTACTTGTAGCTTGTTGTTTCGATTCTTGTAAGATGCCTAGTTGCTGTTTTGGGACAGCTTGTCCTTTAATCTTCTTTTGTGTGTATGTGTTGAACCGTTGCTCCGTTTTGGGATGCTCTATATGAAACTTGCTTGGTTTTGCATGTAGATGCATCATGTCATGTTGCATCCATGTTTTGAGTATGTGTGTTTCATATTTGAATGCATTTTCCATCAATGCCATGTGTAACTTGTTTTGCTCATATCTTCTAGGTCGTAGCTCTGAATTAAATGAACTTTATATGTAACTTGGCTAGAATTTCGTGTAGATCATCATGGTGCATATTAACTTGCTGTTTAACAACTTTAACATAAGGTTTGTTCAGATATGGACCAATTTTGAAATTTGCATATGAGGACTTACCATAATTGTTATATGTTGTTTCCGACCTCATTTAAACTTGCTTTGTGGTGTGATCTTGTTTGCATCATCCCTTGTCATGATTAGCATCATGTAGATTTGTCATGCATCATACTTCGTTGAGCATCATGTCTTGTTATGTGTTGTGTGTTTACCGTGTTGTTTTCTTCTTCTCGTTAGTTCCATTTTGTTGCGATCGTGATGATTCGTTTGTCTATGCTTGGTTCGTCTTCTTGGCTTCTTCTCCTTCATGGACTCGTTCTTCTTCATTGCGGGATCTCAGGCAAGATGACCATCACCTTGGATCTCATTACTATCATTGCTATGCTAGTTCTCTCGATTCTATCGATATATGTCACGCTGCCCATCTATTATTGTCAGCATCTCATTGTTGCCATGAAACCTCTAACCTTTGACACCATCCCAGCAAATCGTTGTTTGGCTATGTTACCGCTTGCTCAGCCCCTCTTATAGCGATGTTAGTTGCAGGTGAAGATGAAGATTGCTCCATGTTGGAACTTGGATATCTTGAGAATATCACAATACCTTACTTAAATTAACACACATATATATATTTGGCGATGGGTAGAAGGCTTGGCCTTTTGCTCGGTGTTTTGTTCCACTCATGCCGCCTTAAGAACCGATAAACCAGTGTTATGTTCCTTGATTTTGTGTTCCTAACGCGGTTGGGTTTATGGGAACCCCTTGAAAGTTTGCTTTGAATAAAACTCCTCCAGAAAGGCCCAACTTTGGTTTTACCATTTTACTAATAACTAAAACTTGCATAGGGAGTTAGCGCTACCCGTGGATTCTTAATTTAACCCCCGGGCCAGTGCTCCTCATGAGTGTTGGTCCAAACTAGAGTCGTTTGCGGCGCTGTCCCTTGGCAACTTGGGGTATTTGGTCGTTGTACGCTTTGCTCATCCGGACGTGGCCTGAGACGAGATACGCGCGGCTACTATCAGGGTGTCGGCACGCCGGGAGGTCTTGCTGGACTTGTTTTACCATTGTCGAAATGTTCGTGCACCGGGATTCTGAGTCTGATCGGGATGTCCCTAAGATAAGAGGTTTTACCTCTAATGATCGTGAGAGCTTGTGATGGGCTATGTTGGGACACCCCTGAAGGGTTATGATATTTCGAAAGCCGTGCCCGCGGTTATGTGGCAGATTGGAATTTGTTATTGCCCGGTTGTAGAAAACTTGACAGAGGATCCGAAATAAAATACACCAACCGTGTGAGTAACCGTGACCGTCTCTTTTCAATTTGAGAATAGAACACGGTGGGGTTATGTTTCACTCGTAGGTAGTTCAGGATCACTTAGTGATCATTACTAGTTTGCGATCGTTGACTTAGATGCTCATCTTATTCTTATACTCGTAAGTTAGCCACCATACATATGCTTAGCCACTGCTGCAACCTTACCACTTAACCTGTCCATACCCATTAAGCTTTGCTAGTCTTGATACCCATGGTTATGGGATTGCTGAGTCCCCGTGGCTCACAGATACTACAACAATAGTTGCAGGTGCAGGTTTCCAATGACTTGACATGAGAGCGATGCTTATTTGTGTTGGAGTTCTTCCTTCTTCTTCTTCTTCTTCTTCGTCGATCTTGGGTTAGGTTCCTGGTCGGCAGCTTAGGATAGCAGGATGGATGTCGTTGTGCTTCTCATGTTTTCATCCGTAGTCGGATGTCTTGTGTATGATGTGTTGTATTCATGGGATTATTGTATGACTTTTATGTATCCCCATCTATGTATGTAATGGTACGATGTAATGATCTCCATCTTGCTAAGCGCCTGAAATGCGGTTGTGCCCTAGTCACGAAGTTATCACGTGATCGGGATAGAATCGCATCTTGGGCCTGACATGAGGCATGGTTTGCAAGTATTAAATGATTCATAATCAAGTGATTCCAAAAGTCCATCAACATGGAGTTTCTTCATGCGCTTTACACCAATATGACCTAAACGTACGTGCCACAAGTATGTTGCACTATCATTATCAACTTTTCATCTTTCGGCATCAATATTACAAATATCTGTATCACCACGACCGAGATTCAACCAGAATAGACCATTCCTCAAGGGTGCATGACCATAAAAGATATTGCTGATATAAATAGAACAACCGTTATTCTCTAACTTAAATGAATAACCATCTCGTATTAATCAAGATCTATATATAATGTTCATGCTCAACGCAGACACCAAATAACAATTATTTAGGTCTAAAATTAATACAAAAGGTAGATGTAGAGGTAGCATGCCGACGGTGATCACATCGACCTTGGAACCATTCCCGAGGCGCATCATCATCTTGTCCTTATCCAATCTTCGATTATTCCGCAGTTCCCGTTTTGAGTTACAAATATGAGCAACCAAACCAGTATCAAATACCCAGGCGCTGCTAGAAGCCTAGTAAGGAACACATCAATAACATGTATATCAAATATACCTTTGTTCACTTTGCCATCCTTCTTATGCACCAAATACTTGGGCCAGTTCTGCTTCCAGTGATCACTCCCTTTGAAGTAGAAGCACTCAGTTTCAGGCTTAGGTCCAGCTTTGGGTTTCTTCATGGGAGTGGCAACTTGTTTGCCGTTCTTCTTGAAGTTCCCTTTCTTTCCTTTGACATTTTTCTTGAAACTAGAGGCCTTGTTAACTATCAACACTTGATGTTGCTTCTTGATTTCTACCTCCGCCGATTTCAGCATCGCGAAGAGCTCGGGAATTGTTTTCTCCATCCCTTGCATATTATAGTTCATCACGAAGCCTTTGTAGCTTGGTGGCAGTGATTGAAGAACTCTGTCAATAACACTCTCAACTGGAAGATCAATTCCTAGCTGAGTCAAGTGGTTATGATACTCAGACATTTTGAGTATGTGTTCACTGACAAAACTATTCTCCTCCATCTTGCAGCTATAGAACTTGTTGGAGACTTCATATCTCTCAATCCGGGCATTAGCTTGAAATATAAACTTCATCCCCTGGAACGTTTCATATGCTCCATGACGTTCAAAACATTTTTGAAGTCCTGGTTCTTAGCCATAAAGCATGGCACACTAAACTATAAAGTAGTCATCACTTCGCGTTTGCTAGATGTTCATAGCATCCAGGTTAGCAGGAGCGGGTGGGTCACCTAGCGGTGCATAAAGGACAAAATTCTTATGTGTAGTAATGAGGATAATCCTCAAGTTACGAACCCAATCCATGTAGTTGCTACCATCATATTTCAACTTAGCTTTCTCTAGGAACACATTAAAATTCAGGGGAACGGTAGCACGGGCCATTGATCTACAACATAGATATGCAAAACTACAAGACTAAGTTCATGATAAATTAAGTTCAATTAATCAAATTACTAATGAACTCCCACTTAAATGAACACCCCTCAAGTTATTTAAGTGATACAAGATCCAAATCAACTAACCCATGTCTGATCATCACGTGAGATGGGGTAGTCGTCAATGGTGAACATCTCTATGTTGATCATATCTACTATATGACTCATGTTTGACCTTTCGGTCTCCAGTGTTCTTAGACCATGCCTGTATATGCTAGGCCCATCAAGTTTAACCAAGTATTCTGCATGTGTAAAACTATCTTACACCCGTTGTATGTGAACGTAGAGTCTATCACACCCGATCATCACGAGGTGCTTTGAAATGAAGAATTTTAGCAACGGTGCATACTCGGAGAGAACACTTTTATCTTGTAATTTAGGGAAGGGATCATCTTATATTGCTACCGCCATTCTAAGAAAAATAAGATGCATAAAGGATAAACATCACATGCAATCAAAATATGTGACATGATATGGCCATCATCATCTTGTGATTTTGATCTCCATCTCCAAAGCATCGTCATGATCTCCATCGTCACTGGCTCGACACCTTGATCTCCATCGTTGCATCATGGTTGTCTCGCCAACTATTGCTTCTACAACTATTGCGAACTCATAGTGATAAAGTAAAGCAGTTACACGGCGCTTGCATTTCATACAAGAATTAAGAAACAACCATAAGGCTCCTGTCAGTTGCCGATATTAAAAAACATGATCATCTCATACAATAACATATAAATCATCACATCTTGACCATATCACATCACAACATGCCCTGCAAAAACAAGTTAGATGTCCTCTACTTTGTTGTTGCAAGTTTTACGTGGCTGCTACGGCCTTCTTGCAAGAACCGTTCTTACCTACGGCAAAAACCACAACGGTGATTTATCAAGTTTGTTGTTTTAACCTTCTTCAAGGACCGACCGTAGTCCAATTCGATTCAACTAAAGTAGGAGAAACAGACACCCGCCATCCACCTTTATGAAAAACAAGTTGCATGTCTGTCGGTGGAACCGGTCTCATGTACGTGGACATGTAAGGTTGGTCCGGGACCCTTCATGTTACAATACCATCGAATCAAAATAAGACATTGGTGGTAAGCAGTATGACCATCACCGCCCAAAACTCTTTGTGTTCTACTCGTGCATATCACTTACGCATAAACCTCGCTCTAAAACCATTGTTGGGAAACGTTGCACTGAAAACAATAAAATTCCAGGCACACGTTATATCTATCCATGCATAGCAACGAGAGGTAAGAGCGTGGCTACGTACCCTCGTAGACCGTAAGCGGAAGCGTTTATCAACGCTGTTGATGTAGTCGAAATTCTTTGCGATCCAACCGATCAAGTACCGAATGTACGACACCTCTGTGTTCAGCACATGTTCAGCTCGGTGACATCCACGCCTTCTCAATCTAGCAAGATGGGCGAAGTAGTAGATGAGTTCCGGTAGAGAGACGACGTGATGATGATGATGATGATGCTACCTTCATAGGGCTTTGCCTAAGCACTACAAAAATATGACCGAGGGATAAAACTGTGGAGAGGGGCACCACACACGGCTAATACAATGTTGTGTGTTCTTGTGGCGCCCCCTCCCACATATATATAGGTGGGGGGGGGGGGCAGGGAGGAGCAGCCAAGGAGGCACCCCAAGTAGGCTGAATCCTACTTGGGGTCTTTCCCAAGCCGCGCCCCCCTTTCCTTATTTGTGTGCGGGAGGAAGGAAAGAGGAGGAGGCGTGCCCCCTTTCCTTTCTCTCATGAGGAGGAAAGGCAGGAGGGGTCAAGCCTCCCCTTTCCTTCCCTAGGGCTGGCCGTCCAGGGAGAGGGTGTGTCAGCCCCCTTGTGGACGGGTCTATCCCCCCTTAGGCCCATTAAGCCCATACACTTACCATGGGTGTTCGGAACCCCTTCCGGCGACCAGATGACTACCCGATGCACTCCGAAACTCTTCTGGTGTCCGAATATCATCGTCCTATATATCAATCTTTACCTCCGGACCATTCCGGAGCTCCTCGCCATGTCTGTGATCTCATCTGGCACTCCGACCAGAATTCGGTCACCAAATCACATAACTCATATAACACTATATCGTCATCGAACGGTAAGCGTGCGAACCCTACGGGTTCGAGAACTATGTAGACATGACAGAGACACCTCTCCGGTCAATAACCAATAGAGGAAACTGGATGCCCATATTGGTTCCTACATATTCTATGAAGATCTTTATCGGTCGAATCATTATGGCAACATACGTAATCCCCTTTGTCTATCGGTATGTTACTTGCCTGAGATTCGATCGTCGGTATCTTCATACCTAGTTCAATCTCGTTAATAGCAAGTCTCTTTGATCGTTCTACAATACATCATCTCATAACTAACTCCTTATTCATTATGCTTGCAAGCTTCTTGTGATCTGTATTATCAAGAGGGCCTAGAGATACCTCTCCGATACATGGAGTGAGAAATCCTAATCTCGATCCATGCCAACTCAACAGACACCTTTGGAGATACATGTATAGCATCTTTATGATCACCTGGTTACGTTGTGACGTTTGATAGCACACAAGGTATTTCTCCGGTATCTGGGAGTTGCATGATATCATAGTCGAAGGAATATGTATTTGTCATTTAATAAAGAAATAGCAATAAACTGTACGATTAAATGCTAAGGTAACAGATGGGTCTTTTCTATCACATCATTCTCCCAATGATGTAATCATGTTATCAAATGAAAACTCATATCTATGGTTAGGAAACCTTAACCATCTTTGATCAAAGACCCAGTCTAGTAGAGGCTCACTAGGGACGTGGTATTTGTTCATGTATTCACACATGTATTTAAGTTTCCGGTCAATACAATTCTAGCATGAATAATAAACCTTTATCATGAATAAGGAAATATAAAATAATAACAACTTTATTATTGCCTCTAGGGCATATTTCCATCACTTACAAGGTGCTTGAGAAGAAGGGGAAGAAAAAGAAGGATCTGCCGAAGGCCAGTGAAGGCCTCTGCCCAAGAGGTCGTCCGGATACTAAGGATGGAGACACTGCGACCCCGTCTACCCAAGACGGGGAAGATGACGAGGATGAGGAGGAAAGTGCCTCCTCCCGCTCCAAGAAGAGGGCGGCATCTGAAGACGTCGAGGAGGAGCAACCTCCTCAAATCTCAAAGAGGCAGTGCCGACCTAAATTGGTTCTTCCTGACAGCTCAGACTTCGATGAGGAGTCTGTGGTGTCCGACGAGGTCCCGAAGAAGGACCCCAGGGTCAAGCTCCCGACCGCGAGGTATGAATCTTGGCTTTTTTGTTGGCTTTATTTTACCCATCCTTTACTGTTGGTTACTGAGCACGTGGCATTATAGCCCACTGCGGGACCTCCCCACCGAGCCAACCTTGGAGGGGACTTCTCCGCCTACCGAACTGGCTGACAATAGCTCAGCGTCGCGCTCTGCGCCTCCCCTGATTCTTGAAGAGCCTGTGGAGGTGTTGTCCCGAAGGACCCCTCCCCGCCCGAGCACGGGGGAGGGGGACGATAATACCATGGCCGAGGCCAGTGCCTCCGCCACCGAAGACCAGGAGGGTGCATCCCTCCTGGTGAATAAGGGGGTAGAGTACGGACCATCCGAACCCTCCCGACCGGTTGTCCCGGAGCCCCCAAGGCCCCGAGAAGCGTCGAGCCCACCGTCCACCAAAGGGGGAGCTAGGGCTCCGCAGCCCGTGCCGAACACCTGCCATTGGGTGGTGGGAGGCTAGCCAGATGCGATGGAGGAGTTGATGAGCAGCTCCCTCATCGTTGTCGAACACCGTGCCCTTATGGGTGCGGTTTTGCAAGGCGTTAGATCCGTCAACGCCGGATTGAACGATGATGTTCAAGGCCTTCTAATTGGCTTTGAGGTGAGTCAAGTAATTATCTGTCTCCGTAGAGCGAGTTCAGTTTTTCTTTAGCTAAAGTTTAGACGAGCCTAGTGCATAAGAGCCCCCGAGACTCTGTGAGGATTCCGAAAACTTATAGAGGATCAAACATCGGCACGGTAACAGTTGAAGTATCATAATTAAGTTGATTTTGCAGGCATCATCTTTGGTGGCGGTTTCTAATGCCGCGACACTGGAGGAGATGGATCGGAAGCTCAAACGCTCCGATGCCGAGCTCGACCTTGTCAACAAGTGATTTGATGAGGTGCAAGGTAAGTGTTGTGTCTCCAACGTATCTATAATTTTTGATTGTTCCATGATGTTATATTATCATTCTTAGATATTTTACAATCATTTTACATCATTTTTGGGACTAACCTACTGACATAGTGCCAAGTGCCAGTTGCTGTTTTTTTGCATGTTTTTACATCGCAGGAAATCAATATCAAACGGAGTACAGACACCGCGAATTTTTGTGTGGATTTTTATGGACCAGAAGAGCACCAATGGGCCAGAGCAACACCTGTGGGGTGCCCCAAGGGGGGCACAACCCACCATGGTGCACCTGGGGGCCCAAGCGCGCCCAGGTGGGTTGTGCCCACCTCGGTGGCCTCCCGCACCCCTTCTTCGCCCTATAAGTTCCCAGATATTCTGAAACCCTTCGGGGTGAACCTAGATCAGAAGTTCCGCCGCCGCAAGGCTCTGTAGTCCACGAGATCCAATCTAGAGCCCTTTCTGGCACTCCGCCCGAGGGGGAAATCATCACCGGTTGGCCATCTTCATCATCCCAGCGGCCACCATGATGAGGAGGGAGTAGTCTACCCTTGGGGCTGAGGGTTTGTACCAGTAGCTATGTGTTTAATCTCTCTCTCTCTCTCTCTCTCTCTCTCTCTCTCTCTCGTGTTCTTGAGACGCACAATCTTGATGTATCGCGGGCTTTGTTAATATAGTCGGATCATATGGTGTTTTCCCCTCTCTTTGTTGTTGTTGTGATGAATTGAGTTTTCCTTTTGAGATTTCTTTGGATTGAATACTTTTATGGATTTGAGAGCACATGATATATGTCCTGCATATGAATACTCGTGGTGACAATGGGGTATCATATAGATTCACTTGATATGTGTTTTGGCACTCAACTCACAGATTCTCGCGGTGACATTGGGGTAATCTATGCATATGGGTTGATGCACGTTCTCGTCTTTGTTTCTCCGGTAGAAATCTTGGGGCACTATTTGAGGTTCTTTGTGTTGGATTGAGTAATATATATGAGCTTGTTTTAGTGTTATTTTAGTACAAACTCTTGGATAGATCGATTGGAAAGAATAGCTACAAAAAATTTCTTCTTATGTTCTCCGCTAGATAGGAACTTTGGAGTGATTCTTCATCACACATTGAGGGATGGTTATTGATACGTCCAAAATGCATCACTATTTTATATCGTAATTCATCCTTATTCATTGATATATTTCACATTACGATGATGTTCTTATGTTGTTTTGGCTTATTTTACACAGTTTGCAACTTTCCGGTGCCGAAGCAGCAGACGCAGGATTCAGCGGTAAAAAGTGGACGCTGAGTTGCTGAAGAAGAATACCTCCAAATTACCTGAAAATCGACGGAGGGTATTTTCCAGAAGGATCACGAAGATACGCAAAAGAGCAACCAGAGGGGGGCCACAGGGTGCCCAGGCGGCCACCTGGCGCGGCCCCCACCCTGGCCGCGCCGGGAGGGCGCCTGGAGCCCCTGGCCCACTCCAGGCTCCCCCTCTGGCCTATATACTCCTCGTCATCCAGAAACCCTAAAAGGGGGAGAGTTTACGAAGTTTCGCCGCCGCTCCGTGGCGGAAACCTACAGAGAAGAAAAGCCATTTCCGGCGGGCAGATTCCGCCGGGGAGATCACCTCCCGGAAGGGGAGATCATCGCCATCGTCATCACCATCGTCACGGGCATCATCGAGATCATCATCAACATCATCCCCAACATCAGCACCATCTCCATCTTCATCCAATCTCATCTCACAATTGCAACTTGTGTTGTAATCCGTACTATCTATCCTCTCTACCCTATCGGTGTTGATTACTACTTTGTGGTGAATGCTATTGAGTTTTGTTGGAGAAATATCATTGTGTCCAGATTGTTTATCATCCATCTATCTCCACTGATCATGATCTCTTTTATGTCTTGTGAGTAGTTACTTTAGTTCTTGAGGACATGGGAGAAGTCTTGTTGTTAGTAGTCATATGATGTTGAAGTAATATGTGTTGTTTGATACTTAAGTTGTGTTTTTATTTTCCTAGTGGTGTTGTGTGAGTCGAACACTCAACACTTCGCCTTATTAAGGACCTAGGGGAATACATTGTGTACAAAGAATGCTTACGATGGGTTGCCGGAGTGACAGAAACCTGAACCCCAGTTCGCACGCTTTTGCACAAGGGAACAATGGATCATCGATCGTATTGCTATGGTTAGGCTTTTGCCTTAAATACTATCTTGTATTTGCGGATGCTTGCAAGGTGTTTAATCATAAGAGTGCACTCATCTTAGTCTAGAGGGTGTACTAGCTTAGATCCACCCACTCAACACTTATCAACACATCACATAGTACCGATACGGAATATGGCGAAAGCACATGACTACCTCTCCCGTGTGTCCTCAAGAACACTTTAGCCTTTATAAGTTCAGTTGCTAGGCCTCTCCTTTGCTCAGAAAGGATTGGGGCACTTGTTACTCTCTAGTGCCTTTTACTTTGCTTGCTTTTACTTTCCTGTTGCTTATATCAAGAAAACCCCTAAAAAGTTATCTTTCAGTGCTTGCAGTTATTCCTTGCTCAGAATCACTTATCAATACCTTCTGCTCCTCGTTGGGTTCGACACTCTTACTTATTGAAAATGCTGCAATAGATCCCTTACGGTTGTGGGTCATCAAGTACTGTTTTCTGGCGCCGTTGCCGGGGAGTGTAGCGCTATTGGTAAGTGAAGCTGGTAAGGAAGTTTTTATATTTCTGTTTTTATTTTGCTGTTGCTGCTCTTTGTCCTTATAGACAACCTTGCTATTGGATCGTTGCTTGTGGGAAGACGCCCCACATCTGTGGTGGTTGCTCCTCCCCCTACTGAAATTGTGCCCTATAAAATACCAGCTGGTATTATCGATTATGTTTTGGCTAATCGTTATGCAGGAGACAGACATCCCGGTGAACACTTGCTATATCTGTCACAACTATGTTCATTATTTAAGCTTGCAGGTGTATCAATGGAGTTTGTCATGAGGAAATTGTTCTCCGTATTGCTTATAGATAAAGCTTCAGATTGGTATAAGCTTCTCGATAACTCACACTTGCTTGATTGGAAAGAGCTTATGTCTCTCTTTTATACCAAGTTTTATCCTCTTCATGAAATTCATCGAGACATGAACTATATCTATAACTTTAGGTCTCGTGACGGGGAAAGCATTGCTCAAGCTTGGGGGAGATTGAAGTCCCTAATGCTCAAATGTCCTATTCATGAGCTCCCCAAGAAAATTATACTTACAAATTTTTATGCCAGGCTTTCTCGTCAGGATAAGGAGATGATGGATGCCTCCTCTAGTGGGGTATTTCAGACAAAGAGCATTGAAGAAAGGTGGGATCTCATTGAAAGGATCCAGAGGAATACCGAAGATTGGGAAATCGATAAAGGTATTGAACCCGCTATAAATTACGAGCATGATTATATTGAGAGCTATGTGAAAACTGATTACTTTAATACCTTTTGCTCTAAGATTGGTCTTGATTCCCATCTAATGATTGATTTCTGTAAGGATTTTGCCTCTCACGTTGATTCTTTTAAAAAGAAGAGAGATCAGCATCATGAACCTTTCAAAGAGTTACCTGTTGATATTCATGTTGCTGACCCTATTTTGCCTGCAATTATATATGAAAAGCCTCCTTTTCCCGAAAGGATAAGGGAGCACTCTCTTGTGACAGGCATAATAAATAAAAGTGAGAGAAGAATTGATGAGCCTGAGGACCAGATCAAGGTCAATCCTCAAGTTGCATTGGTTAAAGACCTTGTTACTAATGATGTTTTGGATTCCAATGTAAATTTTTGTGTTGTTTCCACTAACCTTGTCATAGCCAAGAATAAAGGCCCAATTTCAGGTACTCCAGTAGTATCTGTTAAAATAGGAGATCACAATTATTATGGGCTATGCGATTTGGGATCGAGTGCTAGTGCTATCCCCTATTCACTTTATCAAGAGATCATCGATGAGATTTCACCTTGTGAACTTGAAGAAGTTGATGTTACCATTCATCTTGCAAACAGAGCAACTATCTCTCCTATCGGAATTGTGAGAGACGTTGAAGTCCAATGTGGAAAGGTAAAATACCCTACCGACTTTCTAGTACTTGGTTCAGTGAGGGACAATTTTTGTCCTATTATTTTTGGTAGACCTTTTCTCAGAACTTGTGGAGCTATAATAGATTGCAAGAAAGGTAAAGTTTCTGTTGAATTCAATGGTGAGCCATATGAATTTAACTTTTCTAAGTTCTCTAAGCAGCCTCGTGGTACCGATTTACCTAGTGATGATAAAATTATTGAAAGTATTGTTTCTATTGCTATTCCCCCTAATGATCATTGCAGCAATATATGGAGGACCACGAGAATGATTTGCATATGCAGGAAAGAAATGAACTAGATGAAATATTCTTGAGACAACCTGCTATCCTGAAGCACAACCTTCCGGTTGAACCTTTGGGAATTTTATCAAAACCAAAAGAAGACCCGGTGTTCGATCTTAAACCTCTTCCCGATACGCTCAAGTATGCTTATTTAGATGAAAAGAAAGTATATCCTGTTATTATCAACTCTAACCTTTCAGGATATGAAGAAGAGCGACTATTGGAAGTACTTCGTAAACACCGAGGTGCAATTGGCTATACCCTTGATGACCTTAAGGGGATTAGTCCATCTATCTGTCAACATACTATCAACCTTGAGCCCGATGCTAAACCAGTTGTTGATCATCAACGACGGTTGAATCCGAAGATGATGGATGTTGTAAGAACTGAGATTCTCAAGCTTCTAGCCGCATGTATTATCTACCCTATAGCTGATAGTAAGTGGGTGAGCCCGGTACATTGTGTTCCTAAGAAAGGAGGTACAACTGTGGTTCCTAATGATAAGAATGAACTAATACCTCAGAGAATTATTATTGGATATAGAATGTGTATTGATTAAAGGAAGCTGAACAAGGCAACCAGGAAGGATCACTACCCATTGCCGTTCATCGACCAAATGCTTGAAAGGTTATCCAAAAATACCCACTTTTGTTACCTCGATGGTTATTCTGGCTTCTCTCAAATTCATGTTAACACTGCTGTTCAAGAGAAGACCACTTCTACTTGTCCCTATGGTACTTATGCTTACAGGCGTATGCCTTTTGGTTTATGTAATGCCCCAACTACTTTTCAAAGGTGTATGTCTGCTATCTTTCATGGTTTCTGTGAGGAGATTGTGGAAGTCTTCATGGACGATTTCTCCGTCTATGGAACTTATTTTGACCATTGTCTCCACAACCTTAATAAAGTTTTGCAAAGATGTGAGGAGACAAATCTGGTACTCAACTGGGAGAAGTGCCACTTCATGGTTAACGAAGGAATTGTTCTTGGTCACAAGATTTCCGAAAGGGGAATTGAGGTGGACAAGGCCAAGATCGAAGCAATTGAGAGGATGCCCTATCCAAGGGACATCAAAGGTATTCGCAGTTTTCTCGGTCATGCTGGTTTCTATAGATGATTTATTATAGACTTTTCTAAGACTTCGAGACCCCTCACTAATCTTCTCCAGAAGGACGTTCCTTTTGTATTTGATGAAGATTGTAAGGAGGCTTTTGAAGTTCTTAAGAAAGCTTTAATAACCGCTCCTATAGTACAACCACCTGACTGGAATTTACCTTTTGAGATTATGTGTGATGCTAGTGATTTTGCTGTTGGAGCTGTTTTAGGGCAAAGGGTTGATAAGAAATTGAATGTTATACATTATGCTAGTAAAACCCTTGATAGTGCTCAAAAGAATTATGCTACTACTGAGAAGGAATTCTTAGCTATAGTGTTTTCTTGTGATAAGTTTAGGCAGTATATTGTTGATTCCAAAGTTATTATTCATACTGACCATGCTGCCATTAAGTACCTTATGACAAAGAAGGATGCCAAGCCAAGACTTATCAGATGGGTACTCCTTCTTCAAGAATTTGATTTGCAGATTGTTGATAGGAAAGGAGAAGACAATCCGGTGGCGGACAATCTTTCAAGGATGGAAGATATACCGCATGATCCCATCCCAGTCAACGACAGTTTTCCAGACGAGCAACTTGCCGTTGTAAAAGTACAATCTCTTTCCGATCCTTGGTTTGCAGATTATGCTAATTTTATCGTTGCGAAGTATTTGCCTCCAGGTTTAACATTTTAGCAAAGGAAGAAGTTCTTTCATGATTTGAGGCACTACTTTTGGGATGACCCACATCTTTTCAAAGAAGGTCCAGACGGGATCGTGAGAAGATGCATACCGGAACATGAGCAGAAGGACATTCTCAGACAAAGTCATGATAGTCCCTATGGAGGACATCATGCCGGTGAGAGGACCGCACATAAGGTTCTTCAATCAGGTTTTTATTGGCCTACTCTCTTTAAGGATGCTAGAAATTATGTTTTAGCCTGTGATAAATGTCAGAGAGTTGGTAACATTAGTAGAAGGAATGAGATGCCTATGAATTACTCACTAGTGATTGAACCTTTTGATTGCTGGGGTTTTGATTTTATGGGTCCTTTTCCTTCTTCGCACAGGTACACTCACATTTTAGTAGCTGTTGATTATGTGACCAAGTGGGTTGAAGCAATCCCCACTGAAAGTGCTGATCACAAGACATCTTTGAAAATGCTCAAAGATATGATTTTCCCTAGGTTTGGTGTACCTAGGTATCTCATGACTGATGGAGGATCACACTTCACGCATGGAGCTTTTAGAAAAGCTTTAGCCAAGTACGATGTCAATCATAGAATTGCTTCACCGTACCATCCTCAAACTAGTGGGCAAGTTGAGCTCACCAATAGAGAGATCAAGTTGTTCTTACAGAAGACAGTAAACAGAAATAGAAAGGACTGGTCAAATAAGTTAGGAGATGTTTTGTGGGCGTATAGAACTGCTTACAAAAACCCCATGGGCATGTCCCCCTATAAGATGGTTTATGGCAAGGCTTGCCATTTGCCATTAGAATTAGAGCACAAAGCTCTCTGGGCTGTTAGAGAGCTTAATGCTGACCCAAAGTTAGCTGGTGAGAAGCGTCTCATGAACTTGACTTCTCTAGATGAGTGGAGAAGTGAAGCTTACGAGAGCGCTAAAATGTTCAAGGAAAAGGTAAAGAAGTGGCATGATAGGAGGATTCTGAAACGTGAATTTAATGTTGGTGATAAAGTTTTGTTGTTTAGATCGCGTTTCAGGTTTTCTCCAGGCAAACTACTTTCCAGGTGGGAAGGGCCATTTCATATTGAAGAAGTCTATCGGTCTGGTGCAATCAAGATTAACAATTTTGAAGGCACCAAACCTCAAGTTGTGAATGGGCAAAGACTTAAGCATTACATAGCAGGAGACCCTATCAATGTTGATGTGAATATGATATACACAACAACTCACGAAGAACATGTTGCAGCCCTGTTTCAGACACCGGCAGAAGCAGAATAAGAAAAGGTATGTATTACAGTAAGGAAACATCGCGAACCACCATAAAAGTTCCATATTATGAGTTTTTCAAAATTAGGAAAATTCTAAGCCTAAGTGGAGCCGGAGACAAGCTCCAGGGGGCCCAGGCGCCCCCCTGGCGCGGCCTACCTCCTGGCCGCGCCGGGAGGCCGCCTGGGCACCCAGGAGTCCGTCTCCAACCCCACTTTAGCTTGTTACCTTCCTTTCTGTGCAGAAATTTTTGCTATATATTTGCCCGGATTGTTCCGGCAACGTATCTCGCGATTTCGTGTGTTTTCTTTTCGATCTGTTTCTGCCAGGAAATCTTTTAGCTAGACCTAGGTGCCATGGCTTCCCCAAGTTCCCCCAAGGACAAGTTCGTTGTCAACGTCATCAACCCTTACCTCGCTGAGGTGAAGAAGCATCCTCAGGTTGTTCTGATGGAGGACGGTGTCCTCCATCAAGAAGATCTGAAGGGACCTATCAAGGAGGGGAGCATCCAGGCCAGGCTAGAAGAAGTGGAGCAAGAAGTCTTCAAGTACAAGAAGATGATCGAGCGTGGTGTTGAAGCTAACTTTGACATCATCAACGAGCTGAAGACCTACTTCCTGAAGGAGATGTGGAAAAGCATCACCACATCTGAAGAAAGAATTGAAGAGCTCCAAGGGCAAATTTATGATCTACATCACCAGAATTGTGAGTATGAACTAAGGTTTATGCGCATGGGTATGGGTGCTGCATGTAGGATTCAGGAGACAAACTTCTCATATGAGACTGGAGAACCCCTTCCATGGAAGCGCTTCGCCGAGGACTACGTGATCAACGTCAACAAGAATGAGGAGTGAAATCTCCTTGGGTAATGGCATCCCCTTGGCTTGTTCCATGCTTGGGGGAGTGCCCGGTATCTTTATCTTTATCTTTTGTCTTTTAGAGTCAAGTAGAGTCGTATCATGTCTAGGGAGGTTATTATATGAAATAGGTGTGTGCATTGAGGTCTATCACTCCTTCTGTGGAGAGATTGTATCCGTGAGTGTGGAGTCGTCTATGATGGAATATTAATGAGAAGTCTATTGGTTCCTTTTCTGCACTCGGTATTCTCTTCACGCAATCGACCTTATATGATGATTCTTATGGGGAGTATTGACCTTATATCAGGTATGGCTTTGAAAACTTTATTTAATCTTGGCAAACATAGCTTTGGTCATAACAACAAGCATGATTTTATTAAAGTAGCGACATAGCCAAAACCTTTATGTTATTATGTTTGAAGTGTTATGCTGACAAGGAAGACAACTTGATGTGTTATGCTTATTTTAATGTTTATGCTTTATATTGCTTTGCATCTTAGTCATCATCAATTGTCTGTTCTCTCAAAGCCTTTGCTAGCCTAAACTCTGTACTAAGCGGAATTCTGCTTGTGCATCCATACCCTTAAACCAATACCTTCCATATGAGTCCACCATACCTTCCTATTCGTGGTATTCCACTACCACCTCCTAAAGTATAGAATTTATGTGTTATCCTTAAATGTTCAAAATCTTCTATTTTGTGCCCCTGTTTTAGCTCATGAGGAAGTAGTAGTTAATTCATGATCTTTTTAAGTTGGACAAGTTTTACCCCAGGATTGCATGTCTAATCTGCAAACCCCTAATACGAGGAGGAACTGGCATGAGTGCGCCCGGCTCATAAAAGATAATACAACAAACAAACCCTCCTTCACGCTTTGTTCATGAGAAATCAGTAAACTTTGGCAGTGTTAAACAAAGGAGATTAAGGGGATGTGATCGTCCCCGTGCGGGAGTCGTTCCTCGAAACTTGTCCAGTTCAAGAAGTAATTGAGTTATCTATTAGCATTCATTGACAAATCATGCACCTCTCAAAACTTGTTTTCATTCTGTTTGATTTAAGGATAGCACATGAGTTTTCCCTACTTCCCTAGAGCAGGGCCTATCTCTTAGTTTTAGGTTGAGTCAGTTATTCCTACTTCCTTCTATTCTTAAAGAGAGCAGACATTTGAGGTTGACGAGTATTCATTCATATAAAGTTGCATTAAGATTTGTCATATCATATCCTTGTTGACATTATCATTTGATAAGTAAGTTGTTTGTCAAGCCCAGCTAAAGCAAACATCTTCCTTTGTGTTAACACTTTCACTTCTTGCCTAATAACATGTTCTTTCAAAAGCTTCAATTAATCTCTCAAAAACATAAAGAGAAAGAGCAAAAGTAAAAGCTATTAGTTGTTCTTTGACCAAAGGACATGTTTGCCATGATTTGATGAGTTTCCTTAGCCCTACTTTCGATTATAAGTGTTACCACTCTTTTATAAGGGCCTTATGAGTTGAAGATTGCTGTTGAGGATATTTGAGTTTGGTAAAGAAACTGTGATGCTTCTTGTCCGTATTCTATTTATCGACACTTCACTCTCTAAACTTGTGGACAGGTTTACCGAGCTCAGTATTCGCTTGGGGACAAGCGAGGTCTAAGCTTGGGGGTGTTGATACGTCCAAAATGCATCACTATTTTATATCGTAATTCATCCTTATTCATTGATATATTTCACATTACGATGATGTTCTTATGTTGTTTTGGCCTATTTTACACAGTTTGCAACTTTCCGGTGCCGAAGGAGCAGACGCAGGATTCAGCGGTAAAAAGTGGACGCTGAGTTGCTGAAGAAGAATACCTCCAAATTACCTGAAAATCGACGGAGGGTATTTTCCAGAAGGATCACGAAGATACGCAAAAGAGCAACCAGAGGGGGGCCACAGGGTGCCCAGGCGGCCACCTGGCGCGGCCCCCACCCTGGCCGCGCCGGGAGGGCGCCTGGAGCCCCTGGCCCACTCCAGGCTCCCCCCTCTGGCCTATATACTCCTCGTCATCCAGAAACCCTAAAAGGGGGAGAGTTTACGAAGTTTCGCCGCCGCTCCGTGGCAGAAACCTACAGAGAAGAAAAGCCATTTCCGGCGGGCAGATTCCGCCGGGGAGATCACCTCCCGGAAGGGGAGATCATCGCCATCGTCATCACCATCGTCACGGGCATCATCGAGATCATCATCAACATCATCCCCAACATCAGCACCATCTCCATCTTCATCCAATCTCATCTCACAATTGCAACTTGTGTTGTAATCCGTACTATCTATCCTCTCTACCCTATCGGTGTTGATTACTACTTTGTGGTGAATGCTATTGAGTTTTGTTGGAGAAATATCATTGTGTCCAGATTGTTTATCATCCATCTATCTCCACTGATCATGATCTCTTTTATGTCTTGTGAGTAGTTACTTTAGTTCTTGAGGACATGGGAGAAGTCTTGTTGTTAGTAGTCATATGATGTTGAAGTAATATGTGTTGTTTGATACTTAAGTTGTGTTGTTATTTTCCTAGTGGTGTTGTGTGAGTCGAACACTCAACACTTCGCCTTATTAAGGACCTAGGGGAATACATTGTGTACAAAGAATGCTTACGGTGGGTTGCCGGAGTGACAGAAATCTGAACCCCAGTTCGCACGCTTTTGCACAAGGGAACAATGGATCATCGATCGTATTGCTATGGTTAGGCTTTTGCCTTAAATACTATCTTGTATTTGCGGATGCTTGCAAGGTGTTTAATCATAAGAGTGCACTCATCTTAGTCTAGAGGGTGTACTAGCATAGATCCACCCACTCAACACTTATCAACACATCACATAGTACCGATACGGAATATGGCGAAAGCACATGACTACCTCTCCCGTGTGTCCTCAAGAACACTTTAGCCTTTATAAGTTCAGTTGCTAGGCCTCTCCTTTGCTCAGAAAGGATTGGGCCACTTGTTACTCTCCAGTGCCTTTTACTTTGCTCGCTTTTACTTTCCTGTTGCTTATATCAAGAAAACCCCTAAAAAGTTATCTTTCAGTGCTTGCAGTTATTCCTTGCTCAGAATCACTTATCAATACCTTATGCTCCTCGTTGGGTTCGACACTCTTACTTATCGAAAACGCTGCAATAGATCCCTTATGGTTGTGGGTCATCAGTTATGTGATCCAATTATATTTGTATTGTTGAGAGATTGCACTAGCTAAAGTACAGACCCTAGCCCTCATTTTCAAGCCTTGCAATACCGTTTGTGCTCCGTTTTAACACTTGCTACCTTGCTGTTTTTATTGTTACTATTACAAAAATCAATATCTACTATCCATGTTACACTTGTGTCACCATTTCTTCGCCGAACTAATGCACCTATGCAATTTGTCGTTGTATTGCGTGTGTTGGGGACACAAGAGACTTTTTATTATTTGGTTGCAGGGTTGTTTGAGAGAGACCATCTTCATCCTACACCTCCCATGGATTGGTAAACCTTAGGTCATCCACTTGAGGGAAATTTGCTACTGTTCTACAAAATTCTGCGCTTGGAGGCCCAACACGAGTCTATGAGAACAAGTTGTGTAGAAGACATCAAGCTCTTTTCTCGCGCCATTGCCAGGGAGGTGAGTGCTTGAAGGTATATCTTTAGATCTTGCAATAGAATCTTTCAGTTTCTTATTTTATCACTAGTTTGGTTTTGGAAAACGAAACAAAAAATGGAATGAGGTTGCATCATATTATTGATCATCTTATAATATCTTTCTTGAAAATGATGGATCAAAAAGTTGTGCTCAGTTATTAGAAGAAGAAGTCAATAAAATGTTTGGCACAAAATATTTGAATGATGAGCATGATTTTAATGTTGTTAGTATGAATTCTTTCAATATCCAAAATGCTAATGATTACTGCACTAGTCATGAGAAAAATGTTTCTTATAAGCATGTCAATTTTTGTGGTGTGGAAAAACTTTGTGAAGACATGCCTCATAGGGATGATAGATTTTGCAAGAAGCATAAACATGATGAAACCAATCGATGGCTCAAAGTGATAGATAAGTTTGCTACAAAATTATGTTCTCTTTATCCTATTACATGTGAGCTTTGCAATAAAGTTGGTCACCTTAATTTCCAATGCATGCTTTTTCATGATTGAATCATGTCCAAATATTGCAATAACTTGATCACCGTTGAACTTTATAATGAACTTTGTTTATATTTGGGGTGTGAAGAAGTGACACATAAGAATAGTTGGTTTGAAGCATTCATACTCACAGACCATGTTGAAACTTGCATGAAAGAAATATATATATTTTGTGTGGTAAATTGCAATGAGAATGCTTATATTGTCAATTATCGAAAGATGGGAAAACCAATAGAATATAAAAGGAATACTAATGAAACGGTAAAGATTTCCACTTTCCCTCCTATTTTCTCCCACAATGTGATAGGTGACGAGGAGGAGATCCCTATTCAACCAATATCATCAATAAGAAGCTCGATTTTTTTATTAAACCCACACATGATGTGGTGAAGAAGAACAAAAGAAGAAAGAAGAGATGTAAAAAGGTATCTTTCCAAAATAATGTTGCTCATATTATCGTTGTGCCTCGTGAAAATGAATCAAAAATAATTGTGGAAGATGATGCACTTGATGATGATATTGCTTCTTTGTCTTATGGCACAATGTCCGAGAGCACTATGGATGATGATTTTGTTATGCCTATTGCTTGTTGTGATGATTATGATTGGGAATATAATGATACTTCTTATAATCTTGGAAATCTTTTTGGCACCAACTTGGGAAATTATGATGATAGCAATTGTTATGCCGTTGGTGCTATTCATACTATTAATGATGAGAGTGATTATGCTTATGATATGCCAAGCCACATGCTTGGGGATGCTACGTTTGATGATATTGACATTTTTGAGAATTTAATTTCTTTAATTAATGTTTGCCCCAGCTTGGGGATGTTCTGCTTGATGACGATGATCTTTTTAGCCCCCATACTTTGAATGATCAAATTTGCTATGATGATTGCATGCCTCCTATCTATGATGAGTACAAACTTGCTACTTATGATCATTATTGTGATGATACTTATGTTATAAAAAGTAGTGATAATTATTGTCATAATTTTGAATATCCTTTTACTGAACATCACTCTTTTAATGTGGAAACAATTTATAGTATTCGAGTTTCATATGATGTTCCCACTACTATTCATGAGAATAAATTTGCTTATGTGGAGAGTAGTAAAATTTCTATGCTTGTGGATCATGAAAGGAATGCTTTATGTGATGGTTATATTTATGAATCTATTCATGATGCTACTGAAAATTATTATGAGAGAGGAACTTATGATTCATGATGCTCTCTTTATATTTCAATCCTTATCTTTTATGTGAGCATCATTGAACTCATCATGCCTAGCTAAAAGGCATTAAAGAAAAACGCTTGGTGGGAGACAACCCAACACTTATACCTACTTTTTTGTGTGTTTCACATGATTATGCTACTGTAGTAATCACGTTTTATAGGTTTTGTTTCAATAAAGTGCCAAGCAAAGCCTTAAGATCATGTTGGATGATAGTTGATTTGATCTTGCTGAAAAACAGAAACTTTTGCGCTCACAAAAAAATTCTTATTTTTAACAGAAGAGTGCTTTTGAGTTCACCATACTTTAGAAGATTAATATACAAATAGTTCGCGTGGTCCTATTTTCTTCAAGATTTTTAGAGTTTCATAAGTATGGTGAATGTCCAGATCATTACAGACTATTCTGTTTTTGACAGATTCTATTTTCAATGCATAGTTTGCTTGTTTTCTAGTTTCTATGGCTTATATTGATCAATATAAATTGTAGAAATGATATTATACAGTAGGCATTTTGTGAGAAAAATTATGAATCTTGTCTTTGACAGTACCCAAAGTGAATGATTTGTTTTATCATACTAACTCATCTCACGAAGTTTTGTTAAGTTTTATGTGATTGAAGTTTTCAAGTTTTGGGTGATATATCGATATGAGAAGAATAAGGAGCGGCAAGAACCTAAGATTGGGGATTCCCAAGTAACTCCAAGGAAATATTCAAGGAATACCCAAGCAACTAAGCTTGGGGATGCCCCAGAAGGCATCCCCTCTTTCGTCTCCAACATTATCGGTAACCTCACTTGAAGCTATATTTTTATTCGTCACATGATATGAGTTTTGCTTGGAGCGTCATTTTCTTTTGTTAGTATTTGCTTTCTGGTATTTAGAATAATGTTTTGTACCTTTTATTTCAATAAAAGCGTCAAGGGTAGCCTTTACCATGCTTATTTTTCAAGTCTACATGTTGCTATTTGAAAAGAGAAAATATGTCGCTGTTGTAAAAATTCCCAAGAAAAGTCAGAATGTGATAAAAGGTTGAATTTTTTGCACATAAAGCTATGATAAATTTTCCTACAGCATGTTAAATTTTAAAAAAAAAGAGTTAGGGAAGTATGGATCCTCTTGCATTCTTTACAGACTATACAGTTTTGACAGATTGCTATTATGTTTGCATTGTTTGCATATGTTTGCATGTTTAATGATTCTATTTGAGGACATGAGTATTAAATATGCAGAGGCGTTTAGTATGAAATGTTGAATAATAATTTTAGTGATTTGCTACAGTAGAGAATGATAAGGTTTTTGCATTGGTTTATACTAACTTATCTCATGAGATCTTGTTGAGTTTTGTGTGGATGAAGTTTTTGAGATTTAGGAAACCGTGATATAAAAGGATAAGGAGACACAAAAGCTCAAGCTTGGGGATGCCCAAGGCATCCCAAGATAATATTTCAAGAAGTCTCAAGCATCTACACTTGGGGATGCCCTGATAGGCATCCCACCTTTCTTCATCAACAATTATCGGTTAGTATCGGTTGATCCTAAGTTTTTGCTTCTTCACATGAAATGTGCTATTATTGAAATGTTTGGTTGCCGGGTTGTTTGAGAGAGACCATCTTCATCCTATACCTCCCATGGATTGATAAACCTTAATCAGGTCATCCACTTGAGGGAAATTTTCTATTGTCCTACAAAATTCTGCGCTTGGAGGCCCAACACGAGTCTACAAGAACAACTTGTGTAGTAGACATCAGTAAGCCCCAATTAATGCTTTTGTTCGATACCGGACATCTATGTTCGGGAGTGAATCTAAGGTGTTTTAATAATGATAACTGGAGGTCGAAAACCTCAAGGCCGCGCTGAAAAAGGTCGAGTCTGAGGTGGGCGAATAGAAGGCGGCGGCCGAACTCGAAGCAGCGAGGATCGCTGGCGAGATGCATGAGGCTCGAGTGGCCGAAGTGCTAAAGGAGCTCAAGGATGCCATCACAAAATGTGAGGACCTTGAGCAGAAACAGAAGGAGTAGTCTTCCGAGCTATCAAAGGTGGAGAAAGAGCTGCGAGAGACCATGACAGAGGTGTGTGTAACTTGAGAGGAGCCCCGCTAAGTGAGGCAGATCACCGACGGTAAGCAATACTTACTGAAGAGTGTATTTGGTGGCTACCGGTTCGCCATGCTGACGCGGGTCTGGCACTCTGTAGGCGCTTTCGCCGAGCTTCCAAGGAGTGCGGAGGATGCAGCAGCGCATTACACCACGCGGAAGGAGAACACCGAACGATGACTTTTTTGGGCGATGTTCCAAGTGCCCGAACACCCTCCCCTCCTCAGCAACCAGATGAAGCAGCTGATGGAGTTGCATCGGATGGCTGGGCCAGCCATGGAGGACATTTGTGTCCGGCTATAGCCCAGTGAGTCTATCATGAGCAACTACTTTGGCTTGGTGCAGAGGCTATGCGGCACGCCGTCTCAGCTTGATGCGGTGAGGCACTCTGCATGCCTTGAGGGGGCTAGGATAGCCTTCACGAATACCATGTTTTGGCCGAAGATCAAGCCAATGGATATGGCCGCTGCCCCCTAGCCCGCCAGCTGGGAAGAAGCATCGCCGCCCCGAACAGTACTTCTTCCTTGTCATAGATGGTGCTTTGGCGATAGAGGGCCAGTGTTCTAAGGATGTAATCCTTGACTAAATGTATCAAGTTGATAATTGGACCTTTTTCTTTATAATGCGACCTATTTGTATGTTTGTATTATGTATTAATTTCGACTCCTATGTGGCCGTTTTTAATCTGAAAGTTACCAGCCGCCGGCTTAAGCCCCCACGTAGATACTATGAGGGGTGTTTCGTCTTTGCACTGTTACCCTTAGCCGACGTCTCGGTGCCCAGAGGAGGCAGCGCGTGAGAGAGACTAGGCAATCATACTATGCGGTTTTATTGCTTCAACTTAGCCATAGGAGCTTGACTGCGGGAGCTAATGACGTGCCCCAGTGTGTTGTGATATGCGGAAAGGTCAATGCCTACATATTGATCATGTAGTTTGCGCTAGGGTAAACCCTTAGTATGACACAAGGAAATTCCCATCGATTTAGTGTAACACTTGTTATCAGATTGCCAACCAGTTCACGTCTATTATGACGGTTAATTTTTTGCTTTCTCCCCTGAGGTGCTTGATTGGACTAGCCAGAAGCACAATCGGAGGAGTTCTCCCTTTACCTTCTTAGCCGAACATGCAAAACATAAGAAGGTAAACACAGGAGTCGGGAAACCCAACATTTGAGCCAAGACATAATTTGGAACTGCTGCATATAATGCAATATCCGAGACGCTAGACACATAGCTAAAATATCGTGCTAGACTTGATGCATAGGGTGGATAACGAGATCATCCCCTCGATCTATTAGCCGATCTACATTTCTGCTTGTGGGCTGGGTTGATCGAAGAGCGGAAATGAAAAAAAGGGGAAATGGCGAGGCAAGTGAATGCTCGAATACCATGACGGATGATTTTTATTTTCCATAAGCTCACGACGTCTATCCGTACAAATTCGAACTGCTAGGGCATTTATTATAAGTATATATAAAAAATTCTTACAGAAGAAAGGTTTACACAGGGCCTTGATACGTGGGTTGAAGCCTCAACCATGCCCAGCTGCATGTCTGTGCCTTAACTTCCACTAGGTGAAGGGGGGACCCTGTGTAGAAACACGTACGCTCACGAAGGGGATCCTTGAGTAGGGATCCTCAGATGTGGGCGTGTTGTCACAACTTGATGTTGGGTTGATACGGAGCCGCACTGTTTGCCATCCGAAGACGTGGTAATCCATAGTTTGGTTGAGCTGAACACCTGTTGTTGTAGTTTGACTTAGCTCCCCCGGCCACCCATGATATCTTGAGCACGAAGTTGTGCTGGCGAGGCATGTGGAGCGTAATTTGGACGGGCATGCCGGAGGCGTGTGTCCCTATTTGCGATGAACGCACGGGCTCCCATGATGGGGACCATGCTTGGGCCCGTTTGCTTCTATCGCTGGCCCTTACGGTGAGATGATATATGGGCACCGAGGCGCCGACATGATCTTTGGCTTCCAAGGCCATAGTGTGTTCCTCGATCCGGAGTGAGCACTCCCTATTGACGTTGATAGTTATGACTCCACCGTCTTCGTCCATGGGTTTTGGAGTAAAGGGAGCCGTGTCAGCGGCTAGTGACTGGAGCAGCGTAGGCGTTGGCCATGGCTCCAGCGTCTTCGTCCATGGATTCGGCATTTCCCGAGATGTAGTCCAACATGTCAGTTAAATGTTTGACTGTGGCCACTAGGTGTGTGGGACATGAGGCACTGCTAAACACAGGCCGAGGGTGGGTCGTCTTGGATAGCCATCGTCTAGATTCGTTCAAGTGATTCATTTAGCAGGGCGAGGTCAGCCGAGCTGGCATGTTGTGGCGACTCGGGACCGATCTCTGTTGTGGCAGTGTGAGGGGTGACCCAGGCTAGGATTTAATCCTGGTTCTCGAGGGCCGAGCTAACCTCAATCCTCGGGGTTGGATTATCCGGAGGGGTCAAAGAGGACTCCTGGTCTTCGGATGTTACCTCCGTATAGGTGCTCGAAGCTGGATCCGTGAGGTGGAGTTCAGTCGAGGATGATTCCTTGTCCTCGGACATCAACCCGTCGCCGAGGCTCGAAGTCGTATCTGCGATGTGAGGAGGGAGTTAGGTTGATAAAGATTTTCGTCCTCCGAGCGCTGCTCCCGTGATGAGGTCAAACCCCGGGTCTTTGACGAGTGTGGTTAGTCTGGCCTACGGGGGTTCCCGGTCCTCGGACAGGCAGAGTATGTGTAATGCCCAGTATGAGATTATACCTCCTACGTGTCGAGGCACAACTTAAAGGTATAAGCTCATACTAGAATGATCTCAAGTATGGTATCTTTGCACGACTCATGTAAAATAGGGATGAAAATTGCAAAAGAGTAGTTGGCTTACACTCACCACGTCACACAATACATTACATAAGCAATCATCATCCAAATAACATCACAGTCCGACTACGGACGAAGATCCAAATGAAAGATACCAAATAAATAAAGCCACAAGGTCCGAATCGCCCCTAGTAGAAGCCACTACTGATCCTCTGGGTAAGACACGTAGTATCGCTCGCTTTCTCCGTCGAACTCCCAGTATAGATCTGTCCCATCTCGTGTGTAGTTCACCATAGTACCTGCATCTAGTGTTGTGAAGAATCTGTGAGCCACCACTAGTAGAAAACGGGGCAATGGTCCAGTCCAATAGTCCCGGTTCAATCCAGAACCGGGACCAATGGGGGCATTGGACCCGATTCGTGAGCCCAGGGGGCCAGCCGGGCCACGTGGGCCATTGGTCCCGGTTCTGTAATGCCCCAGATGTAACACTTTCCCAATATGGCAATATGTAAACTTTGGCTTCATCAATTCCGTTCCGGGCTCTTCTTTCTTTTCGGGTTTTCTTCGTTTTGTCGTGTGCGTGTGTGCATTTCATCCATGTCATGTTGTCATGTGCATTGCATTGCATTTGTGTTGTCACTTGCATCCGGTCCCACTCGTCTCTTCCCGTTGTCCGTTTCGAGTTCCGATGCTCTCACACGTGCCCGTGGCATCCCCGAGTCCTTCTTTCGTGTGTGGCCGTGTAATGTTTCCGGAATGACGTGAGACTTGTCGTGCGATGTTGTTTTGGTACGTGTAGGCCGCCTGTCAAGTTTCGTCGCGTTTGGAGTTCGTTTGGTACTTCAACGGTTAACCTAGTGGGCTAAAAGAACCTCTTTTTGAGGCCCAAGACCCCCTCTACAACAGTCCACTAACCCAGCACAACCCTTCCCATCATCTCCGCCGTCGAATGGTGATCGCGTGGCCGAAAACCGCTCCTCATTTGGACTCTCCTAGCTCCTTGTGCCTATAAAAACGTCCACACCCCTCCATTTTCGGGTGAAACCCTAGTCTCCTCCCTCCCCGCGCCGCCGGACACGTCCGTTTCGGCCGGACACGTCCAATCCGAGCCCCTCAGCCAATCGTGACGCGCCACGTCACCCCGCCGCCGTTCCCACCGCGCCGGCCCGCGAGGCCCGACGCGGGCCCTCCGCGCCGCCATTCCGGGCCGCGCCCCCGCGCGCCCCCTCACGTCTCCTTCTTCCCGCACCGACCCCGCCGCCGCCGGCGAGCTCCGCCTGGGCCGGCGAGCTCGCGCCGCCGCCGACACCGCCCGCCGGCGCCCCGACCCCGCCGCCGAACTCGCCGCCGGCCTCGAGCCGATCCTCCGCCGCTGCCTCTCTGCGCGAGGACTCGCCGCCCGGCTCGCCTCGGCCAGCCCCCGCCGGTGCCGCTTCGCCGCCCTCCGGCGCCTCCTCGGCCGGCCCCGCCGCCGTCGTCGCGTGCCGGCGCCGCTGCCATCCTCGACCGAAGCTTCATCGGGAGCGCCCGCGTGGATCCAGATCCGCCGTGCGGGCCGAAAACCCTAACGGGTCCGACCCACAAACCCGCTCCGCCCGCAACCCGCGTTGACCTGCGTTGACCCGATCCAGATCTGAGGTTGATTTTGCCTCTAAGTCCTTTTTGAATTTTGTTGTCTGATGGCTTATTCTGATGGCGATAACTTTTTGTGTGTATGTCCGATTTGTGCATATGATTTGTCAAAATGATCATGGTGATGTGTACTACGTTTTGTTCCATTGTGTCATGCTTGTTTGAGTCCATCTAGATGTCTTAATCTTCGTGACAAGAGGGCTACATGATATAAACTTGAGGCCCCCTCGCGTCTCCTTCTTCCCGCACCGACCCCGCCGCCGGCGGCGAGCTCCGCCCTGGCCGGCGAGCTCGCGCCGCCGCCTCCACCTCCCGCCGGCGCCCCAACACCACCGCCGAACTCGCCGCCGGCCTCCAGCCGATCCTCCGCCGCCACCTCTCTGCGCGAGGACTCGCCGCGTGGCTCGCCTCGGCCAGCCCCCGCCGGTGCCGCTCTGCCGCCCTCCGGCGCCTCCTCGGCCGGCCCCGCCGCCGTCGTCGCCGGCCGGCGCCGCTGCCATCCTCGACCGAAGCTTCATCGGGAGCGCCCGCGTGGATCCAGATCCGCCGTGCGGGCCGAAAACCCTAACGGGTCCGACCCGCAAACCCGCTCCACCCGCAACCCGCGTTGACCCGCGTTGACCTGATCCAGATCTGAGGTTGATTTTGCCTCTATGTCCTTTTTGAATTTTGTTGTCTGATGGCTTATTGTGATGGCGATAACTTTTTGTGTGTATGTCCGATTTGTGCATATGATTTGTCAAAATGATCGTGGTGATGTGTACTACGTTTTGTTTCATTGTGTCATGCTTGTTTGAGTCCATCTAGATGTCTTAATCTTCGTGACAAGAGTGCTACATGATATAAACTTGAGGCCCCCTCGCGTCTCCTTCTTCCCGCACCGACCCCGCCGCCGCCGGCGAGCTTCGCCCGGGCCGGCGAGCTCGCGCCGCCGCCTCCACCTCCCGCCGCCGCCCCAACACCGCCGCCGAACTCGCCGCCGGCCTCCAGCCGATCCTCCGCCGCCGCCTCTCTGCGCGAGGACTCGCCGCCCGGCTCGCCTCGGCCAGCCCTCGCCGGTGCCGCTCCGCCGCCCTTCGGCGCCTCCTAGGCCGGCCCCGCCGCCGTCGTTGCCGGCCGGCGCCGCTGCCATCCTCGACCGAAGCTTCATCGGGAGCGCCCGCGTGGATCCAGATCCGCCGTGCGGGCCGAAAACCCTTACGGGTCCGACCCGCAAACCCGCTCAGCCCATAACCCGCGTTGACCCGCGTTGACCCGATCCAGATCTGAGGTTGATTTTGCCTCTATGTCCTTTTTGAATTTTGTTGTCTGATGGCTTATTGTGATGGCGATAACTTTTTGTGTGTATGTCCGATTTGTGCATATGATTTGTCAAAATGATCGTGGTGATGTGTACTACGTTTTGTTCCATTGTGTCATGCTTGTTTGAGTCCATCTAGATGTCTTAATCTTCGTGACAAGAGTGCTACATGATATAAACTGCTGCTACTTGTTATTTTCATGCCATGTTTGAGATGTGATAACTTGGTGCATGTTTATCCAAATGAAGCAAATGATATGTCAAAATGTTCATCATGAGATGCTCTACATGTTGGTTGCTATATCATGCATGTTAGAGTTCATATTGCCATGTTTATCTCTGTTGCAAAAGTGCATGTGGCTGTTAGGTTTTGAAACTTGTTACGAGATGCCTAGTTGAGGAGCTCGTTGCTATTGATGTGTTTGTCCCCATGTCACATGCTCATATGTTTTAGATTCTCCATCATGTGATCTTTGCTGTGGTGCAAACCACTTGCCATGATATGCTTTGAGGTGACTTAAACATGCTCGCAAACATGCCATGCCAATGTTACTGTTTTAACACTTAGTGAAAATTTGGCTAAGTCTAGAATCTATCTTATCCTAATGCTATGTTTGCTTGATGCCCTAGGCAAATCCATGTTAGTTTTGGGATGGCCATTGATCATTCCTTGTTGTATATGTTGTTGTATATCCATCCATGCCCTCACTTGTTCATATGGGTTGTTGTAGCTTATTTAATTCTTGCTCCCAAGTTGCTATAAAATATTACTGTCAGGTTTTTAACGTCATGATCAAAATGTAGTAGCTTGTTGCTATTGATCCATGCCTCCTATAGAGATGCTCCAATGGAGTTGTTTGCTGTAGGATATGTCTACTTCATGTCCATGCTTCTTGTCACCATGTTTGAGTGCTGTAGAGTATATTTTTCCTGCTCCAAAGTTGCTATGTGGCTGTTAATTGCAGCTTCGCATTGTTTCTTGTTTCGAGTGTATGTATTGATCCGTTGCTCCGTTTTGAGCGTACCCTACATGAAACTTGTGTGATTTTGCATGTAGAATCATAATATCATCTTGTAAACATGTTTGGAGTATGTTTGCTTGATGTTTGGGTGCATTTTGCACCGTTGCCATGCTTAACTTGTTTTGCTCAAATCTTCTAGACCGTAGCTCCGATTTAAACAAACTTTATATGAAACTTGACTAGAATTTCGTGTAGATCATCATGATGCATGTTAACTTGCTGTTTATCAACTTTAACTTAAGGTTTGATCAGATCTGAACTAATTTCAAACTATGGATATGAGGACTTACCGGATTTGTCTTAAGTAGTTTCCGGCCTCATTTAAACTTGTTGTTCTTATGTTGTTTCTCTGTGCTTCCTACCTTGCCCTGTTTTGCATCCTAAATAGACTTGTTTTGCAACCTACTTGCTTGAGCATATTGTCATGTTCTTGCGTTGTTCTGGTGTGCTTCCTACCTTGACATGCAATGCGTCATAAGTGCACCTGCAGTGCATCCTAAGTGCATCTTACGTGCTTCATGTAGTTTGCGCATTGCACCTTGTTTGATTTCGTGCCTCGTGTGTTCTTGTGTTGAGTAGAGCCGGAAGCCGAGACCGAGTACGAGAACGAGGTTACTACCGAGGTTGAGTACGAGGAGTCGTCTTACGATCCCATCAACGAATCGACAGGCAAGATGACCTAACCTAGATATCATTACTATCTTTGCCTATTGCTAGAACTCTCGCTCTTTAGCTTATTGCCTCGATGGCCATGTTTGTTTGTCAGCCTCCTATTGTAACCATGAATCTGTCTAACCACCCAACCTAGCAAACCTTTGTTTGGCTACGTAAGCTTCGCTCATCCCCTCTTATAGCATTGCTAGTTGTAGGAGAAGATTTGAAGATTCTTGCTTCATGTTGAAGTTTTGTTGGGATATCACACTATATAAACTCTTAAACTAAATCATCTATATATTGGTAATGGGTGGAAGGCTAAGCCTCTTGCTTGGTGATTTGTTCCACTCATGCCGCCCTAGGAACCGTATAAACCAGTGTTATGTTCCTTGATTATGCGTTCCTAACACAGTAGGGGTTATGGGACCCCCTCGATAACCCGCTTAGCGCAAAACCTTTTCCAGCAAGGCCCAACATTGGTACTCCATTTGCCTAATAACTAAAACTTGCATAGGGCTTTGCAAACCCGAGTTCTTAATCAACAACCCCCGGGCCAGTGGTCCACATGAGTGTTGGTCCAAATTGGGCAGACTGCAGGGCCACCACGAGGAAACTCGAGGATTGGTATATACCTGTAGGCTGACCTATCCGGTCGTGGCCCGAGACTAGATACGCGCGGCTACTGTCAGGGTGTCGGCACGCCGGGAGGTCTTGCTGGATTAGTTTTACCTATGTCGGTATATCTTGAGCACGGGATTCCGAGAATACTCGGGCCTTCCCACCTTGGAATTGCGACTCCGCAGATCGTGAGCTTGTCATGGGCTAAGTTGGGACACCCCTGCAGGGATTTGAACCTTCGAAAGCCGTGCCCGCGGTTATGTGGCAGATGGGAATTTGTTAATATCCGGTTGTAGAAAACTTGACACCATGTTCAGAACACACTATCAGCGTGAGTAACCGTGACGGTCATTTTCCGAAAGGGGTTCGGGAAGTGAACACGGTGGGGTTATGATTGACGTGTTTAGATAGGATCACTTCATGATCACTTTGACGCTCGGGCACTTCTCTTCTCGCTCTTAACACGTAAGCTAGTGCTAATGCAGCTGCAACCTTTTATATTTCTTCAGCCTTGTTCCACACCCAAGGCTTAGATAGTTTTGCTACCTGGGAACGGGATTGCTGAGTCCTCCGTGGCTCACAGATTCTACACCACACCAGATGCAGGTACCATGGTGAACTACTTAGGTGACGGCATAGAGCTGTACTGGGAGTACGATGAAGAACGTAGCCGATACTATGTGCACTATCCCGATGATCAGTAGTGGTTTCTACTAGGGGCGATTCGGACCTGTGGCTTTATGTATTTGGTATCTCACATTTGGATCTTCACCCGTAGTTGGGTTGTGATGTTATTTGGATGATGTTTTGCTTATGTAATGAATTGTGTGTTGTGGCGAGTGTAAGCCAACTACCCTTTTGCAATTTCATCCCTATTTTTACATGAGTCATGCAAAGATACCGAACTTGAGATCATTCCAGAATGGGCTTATACCTTTAAGTCGTGCCTCGACACGTAGGAGGTATAGTCCCATCCTGGGCATTACAAGTTGGTATCAGAGCCTTGTCCGACCTAGAAGCCCCCACTGACTGATCAAATCGCTGACGGTTGAGTCTAGGCACACACTTAAAATGTTCTGAGTCCTATATATATATCAGAGAGTAGGAATTCTTTTGCTCCTCATCTCTTTTCACTCTGGTGAGGACTCCTGACGATTACTCTTGTCTCTTCTACTCTCAAAATTTCACCAATTTTTTTTAGGAATCTCGTGAGTATTGTTTGGATTGTTCCGATGTCTTTGTGACGAGAACATTGTTCTCGATGCCTCCTGTCATTTAGGGGTTGTGGCAGTGTCCTGGGAGTTGAGCTCCGAGGTGTTGTCGTCACAAATATATCGCATCAGTTCTGGAATACTTAAGACGGCCGACATCGAAAACTCTCCTATGCGGTTAATGGCAGGATAACCCCGACATCACCCAGTACTGGGGTGGTAGTTCAGGAGTATTGCCATAGCTTGTATAGTAGATGCGTTTCGAAGGTCCGAGGTAGACGGTTTCCGGAAATAACTAGTTATGTGTTGAAGGATGGATACAGCTGGATGTAGGATTAGAGTTGAGTGCGCGATGCTTCCCCTGTATCCCCAACACCTGATTGTATAACTGGAAACTTTCGGAAATTAATAGGTGGGTTCATCTTGTAGTTCGTAGGCATTCTTCCAATGAATGCATGACATGGAGTTCGGGGTTCTACATTGAGTGAAGTAGTTTTATGACCGTTGTTCCGATCGGGAGTTGCATCTTAAAGGGTCCTTGGCTATGCTGATCCGGGGATTGCAAAACCCTTTTGTAACATGTTCCATAAGCTTTCAGCACAAATTTGTCGAACGAAGCTTCTATCTTGTATTTGTTCTATCTGCTCCTTGTTGTTTTTATTTACCTTTTGTTCTCCCAAGTGGCTTCTCGTGAAGATTGTTGTTACTATTAAACTATGGATTACATTCGTTCATCTTGTTCAAATGTTCTTGTGAAGACTATGTTGCAATTTCTAGCCGTTGATTCAGCTTATATATTCTTTCAATCAATGGCTAATAGTTGTCATCTCATTCAGAATGGCTCCTAAAAGGGTTCCCAACGCTAACCGAGAGGGTGAAGAGGTTCCTGATCGTCCTCCTTCCCCTCCTCCTCTGTCTGAGGCGTGGAGAGCAATTATGCAAGCGACGAACCAGAACACCCAGATGCTTATGCAAATGATGCAGAACATTCAAGCAAATCAAGCAAATTAGGGTGCTCGTGGGAACCAAGGCCAAGGCAATTTGTTCAACCAACCTCACTTTGCTACGCTCAACCAGTTTCTGGCAAACCAACCGAAGGCATTCAGTTACTGTGTGGGCCCTCTAGATGCCGAAGACTGGATAACAGATATCAAGAAGCATTTCGAGTGAAGTAACGTAAGGCCCGAGGACTATGTGAAGTTTGCCGCCTTCCAACTCAAGGACCAAGCAGTTGATTGGTGATAGCAGTACAAAGATTCCAGAGAGGGACGTGTAATCTCCTGGGATGACTTCTGCAAGGACTTTCTTTCTCACCACATTCCAACAAGTGTCATCGAGGGTATGCGTGAGCAATTCCGCAACCTGAAGCAAGGCTCAATGACTGTCTACCAATATAATGTCAATTTCCAGAACCTTGCCCGCTATGCCAAGAAAGACATCTCAGATGCCAAGAGCAAGATCTATCAGTTCCGTGGTGGTCTGAAGGATGAGCTCCAACTAGCTCTCACCTTGTTCGAGCCTGATGAGTTTGATCAATTCTATAACATGGCACTTAAGCAAGAGGCAGCCCAGCTCAAGATGGAAGCTTCCAAAAAGAGGATCAGAGATGCCGTTCACTCCTCCTCTTCTTCCCAAGTGGTCGCAAAGCAACATAAGTTTTGGCTTCCACCTCCTCTAGTGATCCGAGCTCCCAACATCAACAACAAGAATTCTGGTGGCCGTGATTTCTCGCACCCACACGGCCAAGGCAATCAGTCTAAGCCACAGTACCAAGCTCCAAGACCAAGTGTTCCTCCTCCTCGTCCACTTTCTGAGGTCACTTGCTACAAATGTGGTCTGAAGGGTCATTATTCCAACAAGTGCACCAATCAGAGGCGCCTTCCGCCTCCTCCACCTGTCAGTACTGCTATTGTCAAGCATAATCCCAAGCATGCAAGAGTGAACCTGATGAGTGCAGCTGAAGTAGAAAATTCTTCTGATGTGATAACTGGTAATCTTCCAGTTAACTCTATTCCTGCAAAAGTATTGTTTGATTCTGGTGCATCTCTCAGTTTCATATCAAGACCATTTTTTACCAAGCATAATTTCACTTTGGTATTTCTGGAAAAGAAGTTGTCAATTATCTCTCCGGGCAAGCACATGACTTCCAATTTGAGGGCTCCGAATGTATCTATTTGCATGGGTGATTGCCGCTTTCTGGCTTCTCCGGTTGTTCTCGGCAATTCCGACATTGATCTTATTCTTGGGATGGATTGGCTTTCTCAGCATGATGCTCACATTGATTGTGCAAATAAGGAAGTCAAGATTACTCATCCGAACGAAGACGTGATTATCTTCGCCTCTCGAGATAACACAATCAGGCTATTCTCTCTCAGTGACAAGGGCAAGATTAATGCCATCTCTCAAATTCCGGTGGTCAATGAATATGAAGATGTTTTCCCTGAAGAGCTTCCAGGCATGCCTCCGCATCGTCAAGTTGAATTTGTCATTGAACTCGAGCCCGGTACTGAGCCAGCATGCCGGCATCCGTACAACTCTCCCCTGATGAGTTGAAGGAGTTGAAGAAACAGCTCGATAAGCAAGAGCGTATGGGTCTGATCAGGCCTAGCACTTCTCCTTGGGGCTGTGGTGTCTTATTTGTCAAGAAGAAGGATGGCACGGAGCGCCTTTGCATTGATTACCGGCCATTGAACAAGAAGACAATTAAGAACAAGTATCCGCTCCCCAACATCAATGAATTGTTCAAGCAGCTCAAAGGAGCAAAAGTGTTCTCAAAGCTCGATCTCCGGATGGGTTATCACCAGATCCGCATCCGTGAAGAAGATATTCACAAGACTGCATTCAGAACAAGCTACGACTCCTATGAATATACAATCATGTCTTTTGGCCTCGCTAATGCTCCACCCACCTTCTCGAGAATGATGCACTACATTTTCAACCCCCACACCAACAAATTTGTGCTTGTTTATCTGGATGACATCTTAGTATTCTCCAAGAATGAAGAGGATAATGAAAAGCACCTCCGTCTAGTTCTCGACAGACTCCGTGAACATAAGTTCTATGCCAAGTTCTCCAAGTGCGAATTCTGGCTCGATAAGGTCTTGTATCTGGGCCATATCATCTTCGCTGACGGTATTGCTGTTAACCCCGAGAAAGTTAAAGCGATTGTCAACTGGGAACCCCCTCAGAACGTCAAGCAACTCCGAAGCTTCCTTGGTCTTGCTAGCTATTGGAGAAGGTTCGTTGAGAACTTCTCCAAGATTACCAAGCCTCTCCCCAACTTGCTGCAGAAGAATGTCAAGTACAACTGGTCTCCGGATTGTGATGTGGCATTCAAAACTCTCAAATAAAAGCTCATCTATGTTCCGGTTCTTACTCCTCCAGATGAGTCCAAGCCCTACGAAGTATTCTGTGATGCTTCTCTTCAAGGACTTGGTGGTGTGCTTATGCAGGACAAGAAAATTGTGGCATACACTTCTCGTCAATTGAAGCCAAGTGAGAAGAACTACCCCACACATGATCTCGAGCTAGCAGCTGTGGTACACGCCTTGATCACGTGGAGACACCTTCTGTTGGGCAGAAAAGTCGACATCTTCACCGATCACAAGAGCTTGAAGTACATCTTCACACAGCCGAACCTGAACCTTCACCAGACTCGTTGGGTTGAGATGATCCAAGAGTATGATCCAAGCATCGAATACATACCTGGCAAGGCCAATGTTATTGCTGATGCCTTGAGCAGAAAGGCATATTGCAACAATCTCCTTATCAAGCCGTTTCAGCCTGAGCTTTGTGAAGCATTCAGGAAGCTCAACCTCCAAGTTGTTCCGCAAGGCTTTCTTGCAAATCTTCAAGTTTCTCCTACCTTGGAAGATCAGATCTGTGAGGCCCAACTCAGTGATGCTATGGTGCAGAAAGTGAAACATGGTATTGCAAAGGGTACTCCCAAATACAAGTGCTATCGCGTTGATGAGAGAGATACCTTGTTCTTTGAGGACAGACTTGTGGTTCCCAAGGGTGATCACAGGAAGCTCATAATGATCGAAGCACATGACTCCCTCCTATCGATTCATCCTAGAAGTTCCAAGATGTACCAAGACCTCAAGAAATCTTACTAGTGGACAAGCATGAAAAGGGAGATTGCCCAATTCATGAATGAATGTGATGTCTACAGAAGAGTGAAGGCAGAGCATCAACTTCCAGCCGGTCTTCTCCAACCTCTTCCTATTCTCGAGTGGAAATTCTCGTCACTGGTTTTCCCAAGTCCAAGAAGGGGAATGATTCTATTTTTGTTGTGATTGACAAGCTAACCAAAGTAGCTCACTTCCTTCCACTCAAAGAATCCATCAATGCAGCTCAGCTAGCAGAGTTGTACACTTCCAGAATTGTGTGCCTACATGGCATTCCTCAAGTTATCTCCTCAGACCGTGGAAGTTTGTTCACATCCAAGTTCTGGGACTCCTTCCAGTCTGCCATGGGCACTAAGATCCGTTTCAGCACTGCGTTTCACCCTTAGACTAGTGGTCAAGTCGAGAGAGTGAACCAGATCCTCGAAGACATGCTCAGAGCTTGTGTCATCTCTTTTGGCATGAAGTGGGAAGATAGTCTTCCGTTTGCCGAGTTCTATTACAACAACAGTTTCCAAGCAAGTGCCGGCAAAGCTCCGTTTGAAATCCTCTATGGCAGAAAGTGCCGTACCCCTCTCAACTGGTCCGAGACTGGTGAACGTCAACTTCTTGGCAATGACTTGATCTCAGGAGCCGAAGAAATGTGCAAAGTCATACGTGAGAATCTCAAGGCCGCTCAGTCGCGTGAGAAGAGCTACTATGACGGCAAGCATCGTGATTTGGCCTTCAACATTGGGGATCATGTCTATCTCCGTGTTTCTCCTATGAAAGGCACCCAAAGATTTGGTATCAAAGGCAAGCTTCCTCCTAGATACGTGGTCCCTTTCAAGATCCTTGGAAAAAGAGGCGATCTAGCCTATCTTGAGCTCCCTTCCAACTTCACTAATGTTCATGATGTGTTTCACGTGTCTCAACTCCGCAAGTGCTTCAAGACACCTGAACACACCATTCTGTTCGAGGAGATTGATCTTCAACAAGACTTGTTTTATCATGAGCACCCGTTGCTATTCTTGAAGAAACCGAGCGCAAGACCCGCAACAAGTCAATCAAGTTCTTGAAAGTTAAGTGGTCACATCATACCGACCGAGAAGCTACATGGGAACGAGAAGATCACCATCGTTCCGAGTATCCTTCCTTCTTCCAGTCCTAGATCTCGGGACGAGATCTTTTCGTAGTAGAGGAGAGTTTGTAATGCCCTAGATGTAACACTTTCCCAATATGGAAATATATAAACTTTGGCTTCATCAATTCCGTTCCGGGCTCTTCTTTCTTTTCGGGTTTTCTCCGTTTTGTCGTGTGCGTGTGTGCATTTCATCCATGTCATGTTGTCATGTGCATTGCATTGCATTTGTGTTGTCACTTGCATCCGGTCCCACTCGTCTCTTCCCGTTGTCTGTTTCGAGTTCCAACGCTCTCACACGTGCCCGTGGCATCCTCGAGTCCTTCTTTCGTGTCTGGCCGTGTAACGTTTCTGGAATGACGTGAGACTTGTCGTGCGATGTTGTTTTGGTACGTGTAGGCCGCCTGTCAAGTATCGTCGCGTTTGGAGTTCGTTTGGTACTCCAACGGTTAACCTAGTGGGCTAAAAGAACCTCTTCTTTGAGGCCCAAGACCCCCTCCACAACAGCCCACTAACCCAGCACAACCCTTCCCATCATCTCGGTCGTCGAATTGTGATCGCGTGGCCGAAAACTGCTCCTCATTTGGACTCTCCTAGCTCCTTGTGCCTATAAAAACGTCCACACCCCTCCATTTTTGGGTGAAACCCTAGTCTCCTCCCTCCCCGCGTCGCCGGACACGTCCGTTCTGGCCGGACACGTCCAATCCGAGCCCATCAGCCAATCATGACACGCCACATCACCCCGCCGCCGTTCCCACCGTGCCGGCCCGCGAGGCCCGACGCGGGCCCTCCGCGCCGCCGTTCTGGGTCGCGCCCCCTCGCGTCTCCTTCTTCCCGCACCGACCCCGCCGCCGCCGGTGAGCTCCGCCCGGGCCGGCGAGCTCGTGCCACCGCCTCCACCTCCCGCCGGCGCCCCGACCCCGCCGCCGGCCTCGAGTCGATCCTCCGCCGCCGCCTCTCTGCGCGAGGACTCGCCGCCCGGCTCGCCTCCGGCCAGCCCCCGCCGGAGCCGCTCCGCCGCCCTCCGGCGCCTCCTCGGCCGGCCTCATCGCCGTCCTCGACCGAAGCTTCATTGGGAGCGCCCGCGTGGATCCAAATCCGCTGTGCGGGCCGAAAACCCTAACGGGTCCGACCCGCAAACCCGCTCCGCCCGCAACCCGCGTTGACCCGTTCCAGATCGGAGGTTGATTTTGCCTCTAAGTCCTTTTTGAATTTTGTTGTCTAATGGCTTATTGTGATGGCGATAACTTTTTGTGTGTATGTCCGATTTGTGCATATGATATATCAAAATGATCATGGTGATGTGTACTATGTTTTGTTCCATTGTGTCATGCTTGTTTGAGTCCATCTAGATGTCTTAATCTTCGTGACAAGAGTGTTACATGATATAAACTCCTGCTACTTGTTATTTTCATGCCATGTTTGAGATGTGATAACTTGGTGGATGTTTATCCAAATGAAGCAAATGATATGTCAAAATGTTCATCATGAGATGCTCTACATGTTGGTTGCTATAGCATGCATGTTAGGGTTCATATTGCCATGTTTATCTTTGTTGCAAAAGTGCATGTGGCTGTTAGGTTTTGAAACTTGTTACGAGATGCCTAGTTGAGGAGCTCGTTGCTATTGATGTGTTTGTCCCCATGTCACATGCTCATATGTTTTAGATTCTCCATCATGTGATCTTTGCTGTGGTGCAAACCACTTTCCATGATATGCTTTGAGGTGACTTAAACATACTCACAAACATGCCATGCCAATGTTACTGTTTTAACACTTAGTGAAATTTTGGCTAAGTCTGGAATCTATCTTATCCTGATGCTATGTTTGCTTGATGCCCTAGGAAAATCCATGTTAGTTTTGGGGTGGCCATTGATAATTACTTGTTGTATATGTTGTTGTCTATCCATGCATGCCCTCACTTGCTCATATGTTGTTGTATTTAATATTACTGTCAGGTTTTTAACGTCATGATCAAAATGTTGTAGCTTGTTGCTATTGATCCATGCCTCCTATGGAGATGCTCCAATGGAGATGCTCCAATGGAGTTGTTTGCTGTAGGATATGTCTACTTCATGTCCATTCTTCTTGTCACCATGTTTGAGTCCTGTAGAGTATATTTTTCTTGCTCCAAAGTTGCTATGTGGCTGTTAATTGCAGCTTTGCATTGTTTCTTGTTTCGAGTGTATGTATTGATCAGTTGCTCCGTTTTGAGCGTGCCCTACATGAAACTTGTGTGATTTTGCATGTAGAATCATAATATCATCTTGTTAACATGTTTGGAGTATGTTTGCTTGATGTTTGGGTGCATTTTGCATCGTTGCCATGCTTAACTTGTTTTGCTTATATCTTTTAGACCGTAGCTCCGTTTTAAACAAACTTTATATGAAACTTGACTAGAATTTCATGTAGATCATCATGATGCATGCAAACTTGATGTTTATCAACTTTAACTTATGGTTTGATCAGATCTGAACTAATTTCAAACTATGCATATGAGGACTTACCAGATTTGTCTTAAGTAGTTTCCGGCATCATTTAAACTTGTTGTTCTTATGTTTTTTCTCTGTGCTTCCTACCTTGCCTTGTTTTGCATCCTAAATAGACTTGTCTTGCATCCTACTTGCTTGAGCATATTGTCATGTTCTTGCGTTGTTCTGGTGTGCTTCCTACCTTGACATGCAATGCATCATAAGTGCACCTGCCGTGCATCCTAAGTGCATCTTACGTGCATGATGTAGTTTGCGCATTGCACCTTGTTTGATTTCGTGCCTCGTGTGTTCTTGTGTTGAGTAGAGCCGGAAGCCGAGACCGAGTACGAGAATGAGTTTACTACCGAGGTTGAGTACGAGGAGCCGTCTTACGATCCCATCGACGACTCGACAGGCAAGATGACCTGACCTAGATATCATTACTATCTTTGCCTATTGCTAGAAGTCTCGCTCTTTAGCTTATTGCCTCGATGCCCATGTTGGTTTGTCAGCCTCCTATTGTAACCATGAATCTTTTTAACCACCCAATCTAGCAAACCTTTGTTTGGCTACGTAAGCTTCGCTCAGCCCCTCTTATAGCATTGCTAGTTGCAGGAGAAGATTTGAAGTCTCTTGCTTCATGTTGAAGTTTTGTTGGGATATCACACAATATAAACTCTTAAACTAAATCATCTATATATTGGTAATGGGTGGAAGGCTAAGCCTCTTGCTTGGTGATTTGTTCCACTCATGCCGCCCTAGGAACCGTATAAACCGGTGTTATGTTCCTTGATTATGCGTTCCTAACACGGTTGGGGTTATGGGACCCCCTCGATAACCCGCTTAGCGCTAAACCTTTTCCAGCAAGGCCCAACATTGGTACTCCATTTGCCTAATAACTAAAACTTGCATAGGGCTTTGCAAACCCGAGTTCTTAATCAACAACCCCCGGGCCAGTGCTCCACATGAGTGTTGGTCCAAACTGGGCAGACTGCAGGGCCACCACGAGGAAACTCGAGGATTGGTATATACCTGTAGGATGACCTATCCGGTCGTGGCCCGAGACTAGATATGCGCGGCTACTGTTAGGGTGTCGGCACGCCGGGAGGTCTTGCTGGATTAGTTTTACCTATGTCGGTATATCTTGAGCACGGGATTCCGAGAATACTCGGGCCTTCCCACCTTGGAGTTGCGACTCCATAGATCGTGAGCTTGTCATGGGCTAAGTTGGGACACCCCTGCAGGGTTTTGAACTTTCGAAAGCGGTGCCCGCGGTTATGTGGCAGATGGGAATTTGTTAATATCCGGTTGTAGAAAACTTGACACCATGTTCAGAACACACTACCAGCGTGAGTAACCGTGACGGTCATTTTCCGAAAGGGGTTCGGGAAGTGAACACGGTGGGGTTATGATTGACGTGTTTAGATAGGATCACTTCGTGATCACTTTGACGCTCGGGCACTTCTCTTCTCCCTCTTAACACGTAAGCAAGTGCTAGTGCAGCTGCAACCTTTTATCTTTCTTCAGCCTTGTTCCACACCCAAGGCTTAGATAGTTTTGCTACCCGAGAACGGGATTGCTGAGTCCTCCGTGGCTCACAGATTCTACACCACACCAGATGCATGTACCATGGTGAACTACTCAGGTGACGGCACAGAGCTGTACTGGGAGTACGATGAAGAACGTAGCCGATACTATGTGCACTATCCCGATGATCAGTAGTGGTTTCTACTAGGGGCGATTCGGACATGTGGCTTTATGTATTTGGTATCTCTCATTTGGATCTTCACCCGTAGTCGGGTTGTGATGTTATTTGGATGATGTTTTGCTTATGTAATGAATTGTGTGACGTGGCGAGTGTAAGACAACTACACTTTTGCAATTTCATCCCTATTTTTACATGAGTCGTGCAAAGATACCGAACTTGAGATCATTCCAAAATGGGCTTATACCTTTAAGTCGTGCCTCGACACGTAGGAGGTATAGTCCCATCTTGGGCATTACAGGTTCGTTTGGACCTTTTGGTCCCGGTTGGTGCGACGAACCGGGACCAATGGGTCTTGTTCCTGGCCCACCACCATTGGTCCCGGTTGGTGCCTTGAACCGGGACCAAAGGCTCCCCTTTAGTCCCGGTTCATATCACCAACCGGGACCAATGAGGTGCCTATATATACCCCCTCGCGTAAGAGCAAAGCACACTGCTCTATTTTTTCTGGCCGAGGGGGAGAGGGCTTGGTGGTGCTCTAGCTCACCTCCTATGCACACAACATGTTCGATGGAATGCCCGAGCCACACTAGTTAAGCTTTTCTCCTCTCGAAGCTTGAACTCGAAGCTCCATTTTCTCCGAGATTTGTCTAGGTTTAGTGGTCCGTCACGTCTCGGCCCCGTCTTCGCCGCCGTCAATCGCCCCCGCCGATCTCGTCACCGGCACCACCGTGGTGAGCCTCTTGTTATGTCCATGCTTTTCTTACTTTTATTATTGCTTGTTATTATTGCTTTAGATAGATATTTGTCTAATTTACTGACGTTTATTATTGCTTGTTATTATATAGTGCGATAGTTTTGATATCCGCCCACGTGGGCCCTCGTCCTGTCTACGATTCGGATGTGGTATATTATCTTTAATTTATAACTATTTGTTTTAGTGTTTATGACAATTATGCCGACCAACCTGACATGCATAGATGTTTTTATATGTCTAGGAGGTAGTTGAACCGAAAATTCCAACGGACCCTCTTGTGGAGAGGTTAAATTTAGTTGAAGAGGAAAACATTTCCTTGAAGAAAAAATTGGAAAAAATGGAGGAGGAGAAGATGGAATTGGAGTTGCATGTTGCGGAAGTCGTCGATGACCACAAGATCAAGATGGACCCTATTGTCGAGAGGTTAAATTTAGTTGAAGAAGAAAACAATTTCTTGAAGGAAAAAAAAATTGAGGACGAGAAGATGATATTGGAGTTGCATGTTGCGGATGTCGTCGATGATCACAAGATCAAGATGGATGCAATGTGGTTGAAGATTAGAAAGATTATAAAATATGCCATTCATACCGAGGCTTGGTATCATTATGCCGTTGGATCAATTGTTACCTTGGTTGCGATTATGATCGCATTTGTTTTCGCATTGAAATGTTTTACATAGTTTCAATGTATGGTGAAAATTAATTAGATGCTCTGGAGAGCTATATGTTGTTAGATGAGAACTATGTATGTACTTTGGTTTTAATGTGATGATGAACTTCTATTAATTTGGTCACTTAATTATCTATTTATGATGTTCTGTAATGGTTTTTGACACACTTAATTATATATAATGCATGCAGATGAACCGGCAATGGATGTACGGTGACAGACACACCTCCGAGTACATTAAGGGCGTGCATGAGTTTCTGAATGCGGCTGAGGCAAAGAAGCAGAATGGTTTTATGTGTTGTCCATGCACTAAATGTGGGAATATGATGTCTTACTAAAACCGGAAAATCCTTCACTCCCACCTGCTTTACAAGGGTTTCACGCCACACTATAATGTTTGGACGAGGCATCGAGAAATAGGGGTTATGATGGAAGACGGCGAAGAAGAAGAGTACGATGACAACTATGTGCCCCCTGAATACGGTGATGCTGCAATGGGGGAGCTGATGAAGATCAAGAGGAACCAGACGATGTGCCCAATGATGTTGCAATGGGTGAAGCTGCTGAAGATCAAGAGGAACCAAACGATGTGCCCGATGATGATGATCTCCGCCGGGTCATTGTCGATGCAAGGACGCAATGCAAAAGCCAAAAGGACAAGCTGAAGTTCGATCGCATGTTAGAGGATCACAAAAAAGGGTAGTACCCCAATTGCGAAGAGGGCAACACAAAGCGCGGTACCGTACTGGAATTGCTGCAGTGGAAGGCAGAGAATGTTGTGGCTGACAAAGGATTTGAGAAGTTACTGAAAATATTGAAGAAGAAGCTTCCGAAGGATAACGAATTGCCCGACAGTACATACACAGCAAAGAAGGTCGTATGACCTCTAGGATTGGAGGTGCAGAAGATACATGCATGCCCTAATGACTGCATCCTCTACCGCGGTGCATACAAGAATCTGAACGCATGCCCGGTATGCGGTGCATTGCGGTATAAGATGAGACGAGATGACCCTGGTTATGTTGACAGTGAGCCCGCCAGGAAGAGGGTTCCTGCGAAGGTGATGTGGTATGCTCCTATAATACCACGGTTGAAACGTCTGTTCAGAAACGGAGAGCATGCCAAGTTGATGCGATGGCACAGTGAGGACCGTAAGAAAGACGAGAAGTGGAGAGCACCCGCTGACGGGTCGCAGTGGAGAAAAATCGAGAGAAAGTACTGGGAGGAGTTTGGAAAGGACCCAAGGAACGCATGGTTTGCTTTAAGCGCGGATGGCATTAATCCTTTCGGGGAGCAGAGCAGCAATCACAACACCTAGCTCGTGACTCTATGTATGTATAGCCTTCCTCCTTGGATGTGCATGAAGCGCAAGTTCATTATGATGCCAGTTCAAATCCACGGACCTAAGCAACCCGGCAACGACATTGATGTGTACCTAAGGCCATTAGTTGAAGAACTTTTACAGTTGTGGAATGGAAATGGTGTACGTGCGTGGGATGAGCACAGACAAGAGGAATTTAACCTAAAGGCGTTGCTGTTCGTGAGCATCAACGATTGGCCCGCTCTCAGTAACCTTTCAGGACAGACAAACAAAGGAACTATGTTCTTGACCATCAACGATTATCCATGGTTACGGCGCAATAAGAAAATGACACAAGCGAAGAAAAAGTGAAGACTTTTTTCCGCAACTATTATGATGATACCATGCCAAGTTTGTAACAAATGAGTATGATACCATTGTCCGTTTTGTACATGCACATGCTATGCCAACTTTTTCAGAGTTCATTTGAAAACTATGAATTTAGGTTGAATTTTCTCTATAGGTGCATCTATGTTCATTTTTTTAGTAAAGTTAACCACAAACCTGTGATTCACACAAATTTCAAAGAATTCAAATTTTAACTATTCAAATTTGAAAACTAATGGCACTAACAGAAAGTTTATAATTTTTCTAAAACTAATGGCACTAACAGAAAGTTTATAATTTTGCTGACCTAAAAGCAAAAAGAATTAAAAACTAAAGCAAAAAACAAAAGAAAATAACTAATGCAGAAAACAAAACAAAAAAACTGGAAAAAAGTAAAAATAGCAACAATAAGTATTTTGTTGTAAGTAGAAACAAAATAAAATAAATAAAGCAACAAAGAAAACAAATAATTTCAAATTTAAACTATTCAAATTTGAATACTACTGGCACTAACAGAAAGTTTGTAATTGGTTTTACCTAAAGCAATAATATTCACAAAGAAACTCTAAATACAGCAAAAAACAACTCAGAAGTAAATAAAGCAGAAAAGGAAAAAAACTACATTAAAAAAATTGGGCGCTGCCGAGTGAGCCTGCAAGGCCTACGGGCTAGCATGCAGCTGGACTATAAGGCCCAGCAGGCTCACAGGGTAGCGCGTAGAGTTAGGCCCAGAAGCCTGTAATAGAGAGAAGTTCAATACAGCCCCCGCAGTGGGGCTTATAAACAACTCCGAGCCCCTGTCAACTAGCGAGGTGGGACTAAAGATTTTGGCCGCGGGGCAGCTCATGGCCTTTAGTCCCGGTTGGTGGCAACAACCGGGACTAAATGGGGGCATTGGTCCCGGTTGGTGCCACGAACTGGGACCAATGCCCCCCCTTTAGTCCCGGTTGGTGCCACGAACCGGGACCAATGCCCCCCCTTTAGTCCCGGTTGGTGCCACCAACCGGGACCAAAGGTCTCTCCTTCCCGCCCTTTGGGCTGCTGAAAAGAGACCTTTGGTCCCGGTTGGTGCCACGAACCAGGACCAAAGGGGGCATTCGTCCCGGTTTGTGCCACGAACTGGGACCAATGCTCTGGGTATATAAGTAGCACTTAGGAATTTTCAGTTTTCAATCCCCATTTCCCCCCGACGACGCCGAGCTCATCGACGCCGCCAGGCTGCCCGTGCTCGCCATCGCCGTCGCCCCGCGCCCCTGCCCCGTGCTCACCGTCGCCGCCCGCTCCTCGTCGCCATCGCCTTGCCCCTGCCCTGTCCCGCCCCCGCGCACCGGCGCCCTCACCGGCCCCCTCCGTCGCCTTGAGCTCCCCTGCCACGGGCTCGCCGTCGCCGCCCGCTGCTCGTCGCCGGCGCCCTCGCCCTCGCGTGCCCCCGTGCTGTGAGCCGCCGCCCGGCTCTGTTCATATATAGTTTCTATATGTTTTTTTATTTTTATTAGTTTAATTTTTTTGTTCATATATATGTGATGTATATGTGTATGTGGCTATAATGTATATGTGTAGGCTGGAGCAGATGCAAGTGCAACTTGAAGTGTTGGTGCAGGTGCCGGAGCCACTGCTAGTGCCCGTGCTGGTGCGACTCATAGTGTCGCCGTTGCTGCCGGAGATGGTGCTCATTGTGGCGCTGGTGCCAGTGTCGGTGCAGGTGCCCATGTCGGTGCCTGATCCTTCGGTAGATCAGCCTGGTCCGCTGAAGCGGTCAGTGCCCAATCGATTGGTGGATCAGAGTGAGCTGCTGCCGCTCTTAGTGCTAGGGCCAGTGCCATCGGAGCAGGTGCCGGTGCTCGATCCGATGCTGAATGTGGTACCAATGTGCGACACAGCAACGATCATCTTTGGTCTGCTATGATTTCGTACTTCAGCTTTCTAACTTTGCTAGGCTCCGTGACATGGATCTAGTATTTTTCTTCACTTCTTTTAATCTTGAGAAGGGCTAATTGTTGCATGTTTGTTGAAACAAAATGTAGTTTATCACATGGCTCCAGATTGTACTCAGACAACAGACTGATCCAATTGTGTCCAGTATTATAAGTGATGGACAGTGCCTTCGTTACTAACACGTCATAAGAAATGAAACCCACTAAAATAACCATTATAGAGCAAACCTAATGGTTTATTCTGTAACGAATGTGACATGGCGAAACCTTCATTGGAAAATTGCAGCAAAAGTAAGAAAACATGATAGTAAATCAATAAGATTTACTTGATGTGATATGAGTCAATTCTTACCAGGATATCACTATATTCAAGTTCTAAATAGAAGGTTGATTGTCCAATTACGGGTGACATGTAGGACCCCCACTTACTTCCACAAGAAGGGCAGTCCAAAGGGCATGACAACTCATTTGGAGCGAACATCCATGGGACTGGAAATCCTGGTGGGTGTGATAAACCCTACAATGCATACAGATATTGGAGTGTAACCATAACTGATAAACCGTCCTCACAAAAAAGATGATCTGGATACTTCAAAATACACAAACTGAATTGAGTGGACAAACATTAACATAGACTATTATCAGGACTCACCACACAACAAAAGAGGTAGTACTATACAATACAGGATTCACACACACAAATTAAGTACTAAACAAGAAATGCTTACTACAGACAAGCAAACTTGCACTAATTAAACTCTGTAGACTATTTGTTGCCACCGACCTACGGGATGTACTACACATAACTGACTAGGCCATGGACTTCGTGAGAGATGTCTACCAGCATCATCGCCATCTTGTCAACTTGTAGAACCTAACAGAGTGGTCTTTCCCCTCATAAACATGACGATGAAGATAGTTTGCGTCAGATTTGTCCGGAAGCTTTACAAGAACCATACCCTTCGTAATCGAAGGCGCAACTAGGAAATTGTTATGGTGAAGTGCACCCTCGAGAACACGCCTGAGAACAATGCTACAAAAAAACGCTTGTTCACCACACGTGTCGATGATACGTCTCCAACGTATCTATAATTTTTTATTGTTCCATGCTATTATTTATGAAGTCTTGGATGTTTAATGGGATTTATCATTCACTTTTATATCATTTTTGGGACTAACCTACTAACCTAAAGGCCCAGTCCAGATTGCTGTTTTTTGCCTGTTTCAGGGTTTTGCAGAAAAATAATATCAAACGGAATCCAAACGGAATGAAAACTTCGCGAGAGATATTTTTCGAGAAAATCACGCACTCGGAGCTTGAGAACCACGTCAGGGGATCAAGAGGTGGCCCACGAGGGTGGGGGGAGCGCCCCCTTCCCAGGGCGTGCCCCCCTGCCTCGTGGCCCCCTCAAGCGTCCCCCGGTGCCCTCCTTCTTGCTATATAAGTCTATGTACCCCAGAAACTCCGTGAACAGAGAGAAAACCCTAATTCCACCGCCGTACCTTCTGTTCCCGTGAAGATCCCATCTTAGAGCCTGTTCCGGAGCTCCACCGGAGGGGGATCCATCACGGAGTTCTTCATCATCATCATCATCGCCCTCACCATGAGTTGTGAGTAGTTTACCACACACCTTCGGGTCCATAGCTAGTATCTAGATGGCTTCTTCTCTCTCTCTAGATCTCAATACAAAGTTCTCCTCCGTCTTCGAGGAGATCTATTCGATGTAATCTCTTTTTGCGGTGTGTTTGTCGAGATCTGATGAATTGTGAGTTTATGATCAAGGTTATCTATGAAAGATATTTGGTTCTTCTCTAAACTTTTTATGTGTGCTTATAATATCCTTGCAAGTCTCTTCGAATTATTGGTTTGGTTTGGCCTACTAGATCTATAGTTCTTTCAATGGGAGAAGTGCTTGACTTTGGGTTCAATCTTGCGGTGTCCTTTCCCAGTGATAGTAGGGGCAGCAAGGCATGTATTGTATTGTTGCCATTGAGGATAAAAAGATGGATTTATATCATACTACTTGAGTTTATCCCTCTACATCATGTCATCTTGCTTATGGCGTTACTCTGTTCTTATGAACTCAATACACTAGATGCATAATGGATAGCGGTCGATGTGTGGAGTAATAGTAGTAGATGCAGGCAGGAGTCGGTCTACTTGTCTCGAACGTGATGCCTATATACAATGATCATGCCTAGACAGTCTCATAATTATTCGCTTTTCTATCAATTGCTCGACGGTAATTTGTTTACCCGCCGTAGAAAATCGCTATCATGAGAGAAGCCACTAGAGAAAACTATGGCCCCCGGGTCTATTCTCAACATGTCAATCTACATCTACTTTACTTTTATCGCTTTTATTTGCTGTTCTTATAAACTAAAAATACCAAAAATATAAACTATCATCTCTATCAGATCTCACTTTCGTATGTGACCGTAAAGGGATTGACAACCCCTTATCGCGTTGGCTGCGAAGTTCTTATTTTTTTGTGCAGGTGCGAGGGACTCGCGCGTGGTCTCCTACTGGATTGATACCTTGGTTCTCAAAAACTGAGGGAAATACTTACGTTACTATGTTGCATCTCCCTTTCCTCTTCGAGGGAATACAACGCAAGCTCGAGAAGTAGCAAGAAGAATTTCTGGCGCCGTTACCGGGGAGGCTTACGCAAAAGTCATATACCAAGTACCTATCACAAACCCTTATCCTTCGCATTACATTTATTTGCCTCTCGTTTTCCTCTCCCCCACTTCACCCTTGCCGTTTTATTTGCCCTTCTTCCGCCATGTGTTTATCGTTCGCTTGCCTCTTGTTTGCTTGTGTGCATTGCTTGCCGGATTACCCTCATGTCTGAGATGGGGGACGATTTTACAGAGAAGGGTAGCAATGTCGAGGGCAACATGCATGTTAAACCCCCGGATGAAGCTACCACTTTACATATTAAGAAGTTCCGGGTTGGTAGTGGTAATATTATTGGAAAAGGAGTTCTTCAAGACTTCTTTACTTGTGCCTGTGCTTTGCCCACTATGGGTGGCTCTATTCTTCACAGAACTAGTAGCCTTGCAGATGCCGCATCTATGGTCATAGTAGAAATTGAAAGGCAATTTATCCATATGCATCCCTGTATTCAGAGAATATTTTTGGAGTTCTCCAATATTGAGCATTCTTGTGTTAAGCGTGCAGCTACTATATTCTTGGCTCATGAATTTAGATATATCATGAAAGAGGCCAGAGAAATCTTTGCTCATTACAGAGTAGATGCCGGTCGACCTCCTATAGAGGCTATCTTGTTCAATCAAGAAGACCTAATGCGGTTGCGATCTCCTGATCATGTTGCTTTTAATGAAAACCTTAGAAAAAGGTTCCTATTGACATCTTGATTGATAGAATTTCTGAGATAAACGATGATTTTGCTGTTCAAAATAATGGCTTAGGCTTCTCCCTTGAGCGAAGACTTATGACCTTCTGCCAAAAGAATGCTTATAATGATGAATTGGTTATCCAATACAAAGGGCCAAAGGAGGAACCTGTTCCTCCCGAGATTGATGTAGGGGACTTTTGTCCCATTAAATTTAGCCCTTTTGATTACTTTTGCTTGCCACAAAGGAAGATTGCTGGTGAACATAGGGAATATGAGATGATCTTTCGCGACATATCGTATCACTATGGCTATCCCTAGATTTATCTTGTATCGTGCCTAGCTAGGGGCGTAAAACGATAACGCTTGTTGGGAGGGAACCCAACTTTATATTTTTTTTGTTTTCGTTTCTGTTAGGGAATAAATTTTGCATCTAGCCTCTGATTAGATGTGGTTTCATGTGTTTTTTAGTGTTTGTCCCAAGTAGAACCTTTGCAAAGACTTGTGTGAAGTTTATGTGATCTTGCTGTGAAAAACAGAATCGTTAGCGCTAGCTAAAGTGGTCTTCGGATTTTACTGGAGCGTTCTTTTTAGATGATTCTTTTTGCAGATGATAGGTAGACAAATTCCTAAAATTTACTAATTTAGTTTGAAGTTTTTGGAGTTCCAGAAGTTGGCGAAACCTGCAGATTACTACAGACTGTTCTGTTTTTGACAGATTCTGTTTTTCGTGTGTTGTTTGCTTATTCCGATGCATCTATGAGTAGTATTGGAGGATATGAACCATAGAGAAGTTGTAATGCAGTAGGTTTAACACCAATATAAACAAATAATTAATTCATTGCTGCACTTTTGAGTAGTGGTTTGCTTTCTTATACTAACGGAGCTCATGAGAATTTTTGTGTAAGTTTTGTGTTGTGAAGTTTTCAAGTTTTGAGTATTGCTTTGATGGACTATGGAACAAGGTGTAGCAAAGGCCTAAGCTTGGGGATTCCCATGCCACCCCAAGTAAATTCAAGATAATCAAAAGCCTAAGCTTGGGGATGCCCTGGGAAGGCATCCCCTCTTTCGTCTTCATCCATCGATAACTATACTTGGAGCTATATTTTTATTCGCGACATGATATGTGTTTTGCTTGGAGCGTCTTGTATAATTTGAGTCTTTGCTTGTTAGTTTGCCGCAATCATCCTTGCTGGATACACCTATTTGAGAGAGTTAAATATGGCCTAGAAATTATTAGAACACTCTATGTGCTTCACTTATATCTTTTGAGTTGAATAGTTTTTGCTCTAGTGCTTCAGTTATATCTTTTAGAGCACGGTGGTGGTAATATTTTGTAGAAATTGTTGAACTCTCCTGCTTCACTTATATCCTTTTGAGAGTCTATTAAAACAGCATGGTAATGTGTTTAGGCTAAAGAAACTAGTCCTCACATGATAGACATCCAATGTGAATGTAGTAAAAAAAATCACACTAAGTGCATCGAATATGACGAGATGTTGGATGCTTGATAATTGTTTTGAGATATGAGGATAGTGATATTAGAGTCATGCTAGTGGAGTTATTATGAAATTAAGAAATACTTGTGTTAAGTTTAGTGATTCCCGTATCATGCACGTATGGTGAACCGCTATGTCACGAAGTTAGAGCATGAGGTATTTGTAGAGTGCCAACCTTTGTGTGGAGGTCGGGGCGCGCGATGGTTAACTCCTACCAACCTCCCCCCTAGGAGCATGCATTGATTTCTTTGTTTTGATGACTCGTAGATTAGTGCAATAAGTATATGAGTTCTTATGACTAATGTTGAGTCCATGGATTATACGCACTCTCACCCTTCCACCATTGCTAGCCTCTCTTGTACCGCGGAACTTTTGCCGGTGCCATAAACCCACCATATATCCTTCCTCAAAACAGCCACCATATTGTTCCTCAAAACAGCCACCATACCTACCTATCATGGCATTTCCATAGCCATTCCGAGATATATTGCCATGCAACTTTCCACCGTTCCGTTCATATGACACGCATCATATTGTCATATTGCCATGCATGATCATGTAGTTGACATCGTAGTTGTGGCAAAGCCACCATGCATATTTTTTCATATATGTCACTCTTGATTCATTGCATATCCCGGTACACCACTGGAGGCATTCGTGTACACTACTAGGAAAAGGCATGCTAGTGGCGCACCAGTTTTGCCTACTAATGGTGCACTACTGGTGCGCCACTAGCACCACGCCATTAGAATTAAACACTAATGGCGCACCCCTGGTGCGCCATTAGTATCTTGTGTACTAGTGGCGCACCACGCAGTGCGCCATTATTATAGCCCACCGTGCGCCATTAGTATGCCTCCCGGGGGCCATATGTACCCATGTGCTTTAGCATAATAATGGCGCACTAGTGGGTGATGCGCCATTAGTGTCATTTTTACAGTGCACCATTAGTGTCTTGAGTGGTGCGCCACTAGTATGAATATTAGGGATTTTTTTTATTTTTTGATATTTTCACAGGACACAAAATATATTATTGGACATAATTTAGACAACACAACACAGCAACAACAGATTCATCGAATACAATAGAAGATTAGTCTCCGAATACAATTCATCATATTAGTCTCCGAATTCAAAAGTCCGAACAAAGATAGAACATTACAAGTCTCGAGACCGCGAGTAGCGAGTTTGTCTTCACATTACAAGTCGATATCGATCATCTAAACTACCATCACATAGAAGAGAGCTACGGTCATCACGATGAGCATCATCGCGATGAAACTGGTCTTCATCCGGTTCCTCCAACGCTCCCTCCTCTCTCCCGCTAGATAGCGCGCGTATCTAGATTCCGCCTCCGCCCTAGTGGTGTACCCTTTGTAACTGTCACCTCTGAAACGTTGAACCTGTCTCCGACACTCCTCCCAGTCGCCGTAGACTCCGGGAACCTTACCCTTGTACACGACATACGACGACATCTCTATGCACTAGCCAAACAAAACGTTAATACCAATTCACAGACAATACATAAGCAATATATAAGTATGCAACAAAAGGATTGGAAGAGAAAAGCAAGACATTAATAGCATCAATTACATCTAAGTTGAACGACTGTCCAAACCAAAGAGACATACAAGTTCATTAAAGTTTAATTACAACATGAGCCAATCGATGTTTCAGAACTAGACATAGCATCACTACTTTCGACTAGACTCATGGGACCGGAGTGTGGATGAAGCCGTCGTCTATCGTGATGGTCATGAAATCGCGGGCATTGTCAGCCTGCATTTGTAGCGTTGTGTCTATCTCACTTTTGGACAGTTGATTTCTGAGGTTGAACTGCCCCGAGGTATGAAGGACATCTTAATGGATGATTTCCGCAAACTCTTACTGGATGCGAAAGAATTCTTGTCTAATGTCCGCGTCCTGGATTGCCGACAAGCTCGCGGCCCTATCTTTGAGATTATATGGTAGCAGAAGGTGATTATGGTCCCGTACGATCGCCCGCATGTGATGGAGGACGTAGTAGGCATCCTTCTGACCGCCAGGCGGCTGCTTGACGCAGAAGAACGTCGTATTGTGGGCGAACACGTGTTTGCCGTACTTACGAACTGGCCTGGTGAAGGTGCCTCCAGATTTGGCGTAGCCAGAGAGAACATCATCAAGAACTTTCTTCACATTTGTGTAGTCTTTCTTCGACTGACGATCCGAGTCGAAATACATGGCCATGGAGTATTTCGGGCTTAAGAGGATGAGTGTGCAATGTGTGTCACTGCACAAAACACGGAATGTAAAAACACGATCGAAATCTAAGAAATCATATGTTACGGGGCAGTTGAGGGGACGACTTACTCGGGAAAGTAAGGCACGAGGAAGTTATCCTTATCTGGGTTTGCCAGAATGACGCCTTCGAGGTAAGAACTCGCGACTTGCTGGTCCCCAGCGCTACCCAAGATCTTGGCACGCATGTAGAAGGGGTCGACTATCACGATGTCCGGGGTCTTGTCTCTAATGATCCGCATCTCCATACTCAGCAAAAATAGCCGAACGAAGGTGTAGTGCAGCGGATGAAGGTTAAACATAGCAAAGATGTCATCAAACAGCAGGACGGTCGTACCCCGGATGGAGTTATCCACAAAGCTCTTTCCCTCTGGCACCTTGGCCACGAAAACCGGGTATGCCACATCATTCTCTCTGAGACGCCGCTTCTCCAAAGAAAGAACACTATCATGCAGACTCCGCATAGCACCGGTAGGAGCATTGAGCATATTAGTCGGTAGCATTGGCCTACCCGCCACATGCACCCTCCTCGAGATATCCTTAGGTGAAGGTGGCCCGTCCTGAGCATGGATCGTACTCGGTGCCGGCTGGCTCGCACCCTTGTAAACTCTTTCTTTTCCGTCCCTTCTTCTTCTGCTGTAATGGGACCGAGTTCTGCTCACAGGCCGCCTTCTTGAGTGTGTTTGGGCTGATAATATTTCGCACCTCGGCTATCTGAGGCTCGGTGAAGTCGGCAGCTGGAGGCGTCTCCTGAGAACTGAACGCCAGACGACGCCTGTTGCAATTGGGTTTCTCCGCGGTACCAGCTAGATCGTGATCGTCTTTTGTAGGGTTGGGTTTTTGAGAAGGAGGCCCCATGAACATCGTACCCATGTTCGTTAAAGTACTTATCGATGTTGGCAAATGTACCGTCGTCGTCGTCCGGATCCTGTGCCATATGCATGTTCGTATCCTGTGCCATAGGGATGTCCGGCATGTCCGGTAGCGTTGCGGCGGTCTTTCCATGCCTTGGCGCCGGCACGACTGGCGGTGTTGTCTTTGGGGTGGTGTCCCCCGCGCCCAAACGAATCTGGCTCTTCGGCCAAAGCAGGGGCCAGCTTAGGCAGGCACTGAGGGTCATCACATCATCTTCGTCGGCCCTGGCGGGTCGAATTGGAGGTAACAACTCGTCGCAGCCTGGCAGCACCCGAACCTGTTGAACCCTATACACGGTGGGTGGCACCGGATTACCGTGGAACACGGGGTCGCCTGGTTGAACGATTCTGCCCTTGGCGACATCGACCAACTCGCCGTTCACGAAGTGCAGGAGAGTGCACGGAACATCGGTGGCGCCCTATGAAGACATGTAGGGCGTCAGGGATGCCTAGTCAATGGCAATGGTATGAAGTCCTCAGCCGAGAGGCTTAATTAGTTACCGTGATGATGGCGTCGAGCTCGGCTAATGTCAAGGCACTGGCAGGCGTGCAATTGACGGAGGGGCTGCTTGCTTTAGAGGTGTCGGCCGGTGTACACCCGGGTGCATTAAGCTCCAATGCCCGTCCCGGCGGCGGAGACACCAATGCCGCCTCCGCCGGAGACACCAATGGCGCCGCCTGCGCGTTGTGTGAGGTGCTGGCCGTGAAGCTGGGAATCGGGGGCGGCCCCTATTGGCCGCCCGCAATCCACGTCGTCAGCCCTTGAATCAAGGTAGGCATAATGCCGGTGAGCGTCAATCCCATTTGTTGTTGCACTTGCTCTTGGACAATCTCCGGAATCCGCGCCACTTGTGCCTTGAGTTCTTGAACCTCTCGCGACTGGCTTTCCGAGCTGGTCTTTCTCTCCTTTCGCCCACCAGCGTTATAGTATGACGAACATTTTGTGGACAAGCCTTTGCCGGCCACACGACCAGCTGACGACGGCTTACTGAGCTTATTCTTGTTTTTCATTTCGTTCAATGCCCTATTTAGGGTGCTATCCCAAGGGGTGCTCTGAGTCGACCCCGCGCTACTGCTTACAGTCGCCTAAGGAATGTGAACCATTTAGAAATTTGGCTTCATTAATTAGAATGCAACCATATGGAGCTAATTACGCGGGGGTGTATTCCTTACCAGAACAACCTCAAGGGCCCTGGTCTTCGGATCCGTGGTAAGCTCCTTTGTTACCGGGTCCTCCTTGTACCGGGCCCTGACATAGTTCCTGGTCTGCTTGTCACGGTATTTCTTGAAGCGGGGCGGTAGCTAGGCCTTGCTCGGCACGCTCCGCGTCCTCCTTGTCCCATATAGGCTCCGCCACTCTGTAACCGCCGGGACCGAGTTTGTGTTCCCCTAAGTTCAACTCCCGCATTTCTTTCCCCCACTGACTTGATTCGGAGGTTGCGCTGCTCTCGCACTTGATCTTGAACTCCTTGTAGTCATCTTCGCTGATCGAAGGATTTTTTGCCTTGATCTTCTCATAACTATCACCTTTGTCAATCATTCTCTTCATCGCGCTTCTCCAAGTAGACAGGGCCGTGCTCATCCTCGTGAGGGCGGCATTGTTCACTTTATTCCCTGAGAGGCGTGTGTTTTCAAATTCAGCGGGGAACTTGTATTGTTTGTGCAGCTTCGTGAAGAGGAGGATGCGCAAATTCCCTCAGTCCTTATGCCTTAGGTTCTCGGTGTTGATCGAGACGGTGCTCCGGAGAAAGCACCCAGCTGAACCGAGTACCCCTTGACTATTTCTTTGGGCGTCGTTGGATGCTCGTCGGAGTTCACTTCAGTAAATTCGTCCTTGACGGTGCGGAGCACATTCGGGCGCCGGTCCTTCCGTTGCCTCTTCGGTTGGCTGCCATCTGTGTGTGCGCTGCCATCATCAGTGGTGGCATCCACGGTGGCACCATCAGTGGTGGCATCCAAGGCGGCACCATCAGTGGTGTCATCCCCAACGGCACCATCAGTGGTGTCATCCCCGACACCACTAGGGGTTGTGTAGTCAGGATCGGTGTCTTTCACGGTGTCCTCATAGTGGTGAGGTTGTTCCTCCATCTCCTGGGACAGCTCCCAGAATGCCTTGCCGTCCGAACCGCCAGCCTCATCGTTGTGGGCCATGTTTCGCTCTAAATAGGAAGAAAGTTTGGTCAAAAAGTTGGTTACTGTTAAGGAACAAGATCTCGTCATTTAGGGTTTGTGAGGAATTATCATGGTCTCATCATTTATGGTTTGTCGACACCGAGGCATCCTAAAAGCTAAGGTTTTATCATTTAGGGTTTGTCAACGCCGAGGCACCCTAAAAGCCTAAGCTTTCATCATTTAGGTTCTTATCGACACCGAGGCACCCTAAAAGCCAAGGTTTTATCATTTAGGGTTTGTCGACGCTAAGGCACCCTAAATGCTAAGTTAAGTTTTCATCATTTAGGGTTTAGCGATGCCGAGGCATCCTAGGTTTACTTATATATATGCCGAGGCACCAAGAGACAGTAAACATATCAGCCGTTGATAGAAGCTATTCGGAACTAGTCCTACTGAATTCTTGATCCTACTTAATCAAGGACAAACACCGAGAGACAGTAAACATATCACACTTCTATATGTATAACACAAGAGGCAGTTGATCCTACTTAAGTAAGTACTAAGATACCCCGGCCCATGCATTAGTCGCAAGTACCCCATATGTCCTGTTATTAGCAAAGTCATGCTAAAATTCACGGAAAATTTCAGCATGACCTTTGCTTAAAATAGGACATATGGAGTACCCGAATTTGCTAGAACGGAAGTTAATCGACATTCCGGAAAACTCAAGGGCCTCTCGGGGTACCTGCAAATTCAACACGACACGATGGTCGGAGACAAAACCAAGCAAACTAGCAAAATCATCATCTTTACAAGTATTTCTCAATGTAAAAATACGCAGTTCACAGATTTTGGCACAAGAAGTCCAGTTCATGTCGTACCAACAGTGCTTAAAACAGTTGGCCAAACAAAAAATTTAACAGTAAGGTGCATTGAGTTTTTCTTTAAAAGGTTATACTTGAAGAACTAAGCTCCAGGTCCACTACAAACAAGTTTCAGTTCCAAGCTTGGCACTTGCTGTCCGACAAAAGCCATAGCCCCCTTGAACATTCAGCAAGTGCATGAAACAAACGCATGTTACAAGACAAAAAACAAATTGGTGCATCAATTGGAAGCCACCCATCATATACCATCAGAAAAAGGCTAGAGAGAATTGGGGAAACAAAGGTGAACCTCTCTCTTCTTGCACTCCTTGTAGTTGTCGAACTGCTGCTGGCACTTGCTCTTGTCCTGGTTGGTCTCCAGACCTGGAGACATGGCGCATCATCAGAGATTTCATCAAATACACATGAAACAATAGACAGCTCGTTCTCTGATCACTAACAAAGGACTGCTAGTAACTTCAGCTCTTCTTGAGCATCATCTTACAAACAAGAAACAACTCAACAGCAAATAGGTTGGTTCACTTGTAACCTCGTCGCCGGCGAGTGTTCCGACCCCTAGTTCTCCGAGCCCTAGTTCTCCGAGCGCCCTATCGCGTCGCCGTTGGACCTCGTCGCCGGCGAGTGTTCCGACACCTCTAGCTCTTGTCGTGCTACCCATTCGCTTCGCCTAGATGCGTAAGTTCTTCCTGTGCTGTCACCGTGCCGCCTAGAGCCTTTCTTCGCCTCGCCGTTTCTACGTCACCATCGTGCTGTAGTTGCTCGCCGCCGGCGCTGTAGTGCCCCGTAGGTGCAGCTAGTGTGCTGGTTGGATGCGGAACTCCTCAAGGAGTCTCTCGCACCCCTTCGCCATGCCAAATGGTCGCCGGAGCAGCTCCGACGAGCAGCTCCGACGAGGGCCAGTGCCTCCCCTGTTCTGCATGTTGCTGCATATTCTTCAGTTACTCTACCTGCTATCTGTCGAGATCAATTCAGTAGCGCAGTGGATGTCTCCGTCAGATTCAGCGAAGGGGCGTGGGTTCGATCCCTCGTGGGCGCAGTGGAAATTCGCCCATTTTTAGTTTTCGCCTGAGGCTGACAGGTAGGCCCCACCTGCCAGCCTCACAGCTCCATCTCCAACCCTGCCCGCACCCGCTTCGCCAGCTCAGCTCCGCCGGGCCCCTCTGTCAGTAGGGCGTGGCTAGCTGAGTCTGGGTCGTTTTAGACCCTGGCGCCTATATTGTTTTATTTCTTTTTCTGTTTTTCTTTTTCTTCTCTGTTTTTCTTGTTTAACTAATATCAACATATATATGTTTCAGATGAATTTCAGTCCTATATGAAAAGTGCTTAGAATTTTATGTAGTTTATGTATATGCTACTTGCTGCCATGTTTAAAACCTTTTAAAATGTTGTTTGAATATAAACTTGTTTTAAATATGCTTAAACTTGTAAAAATCATAACTAAATATCTACAACTCCAAATTTAAAAACTTTATGTGCATTTGGGGTAGAAAATTGTGTAGAATTTTTTGGTGCTGTTGTTTAGCATGTGTGACAACTCTTTCACAGAAGTTTTTCAAATCTGTCCCAAATGCATTTAAATTAATATGGGAGTTTCTGGATATTGATGTATTTAATTCCAGCCCATTTAAATGTGCTAGCATGTTGCTGTTATATTAAGTTGCACCTTGCCTTGTTAACCAACCTCGTTAAAACATGTTGGTTGCTTGTAAGAATATACTACATAAACTTGTTAAGTTGTTCCTTTGTTTGTGTTTGATCTTGCTTTGTTGTGATGATATTGTATTCTTGTGAGCCCTAGGCCATGCATCATGTCTTTCCATGTCACATGCTTCATGTTCATGCATCGTGTGATTGAGCACTGCATGTCGATTGATTTTGCTCCATTGTCGCATTGTTGTGTTTGGTTAGAGCCCGGTGACGATACGGAGTACGAGGTTTCTACCGAGGTTGAGTGTGAGGAGCAGGGTTACGTTCCCTCCGAGGATTCAACAGGCAAGATGACCTGACCCAGATATCATTACTATCTTTGCCTATGCTAGATGTCTCGCTCTTTAGCTTATTGCCTCGATGCCTATGTCTGTTTGTCAGCCTCCTATTGTTGCCATGAAACTCTCTAACCACCCAACCTAGCAAACCTTTGATTGGCTACGTAAGCTTCGCTCAGCCCCTCTTATAGCATTGTTAGTTGCGGGAGAAGATTTGAAGATTCTTGCTTCATGTTGAAGTTATTGTTGGGATATTACAATATATAATCTGTTAAACTAAATCATCTATACACTTGGCAATGGGTGGAAGGCTAAGACTCTTGCTTGTTGTTTTGTTCCACTCATGCCTCCCTAGGAACTGTTTAAACCGGTGTTATGTTCCTTGATTTTGCGTCCCTAACACGGTTGGGGTTTATGGGCCCCCCTTGATTACCCGCTTAGCGCTAAAGCTTTTCCAGCAAGGCCCAACATTGGTTTTACTTTTGCCTAACCACTAAAACTTGCATTGGGAGTTATAAAGCCTTTTCTTAATCAACAACCCGGGCCAGTGCTCCACATGAGTGTTGGTCCAAACTGGGCAGGCTGCAGTGCCACCTCGAGGAAACTCAAGGGCTAGTAAAAACCCGTAGGATGTCCCATCCGGTCGTGGCCTGAGACGAGATACGCGCGGCTACTATCAGGGTGTCGGCACGCCGGGAGGTCTTGCTGGATTAGTTTTACCTTAGTCAGAATATCTTGAGCACGGGATTCCGAGAATACTCGGGTCTTCCCACCTTGGAGTTGCGACTCCGCAGATCATGAGCTTGTGATGGGCTAAGTTGGGACACCCCTGCAGGGATTTGATCTGTCGAAAGCCGTGCCTGCGGTTATGTGGCAGATGGGAATTTGTTAATATCCGGTTGTGGAAAACTTGACACTAAGTTCATAATACACTACTAGCGTGAGTAATCGTGACGGTCTCTTTCCGAAGGGGTTCGGGAAGCGAACACAGTGGGGTTATGTTTGATGTGCTTAGATAGGATCATTTCATGATCATTTTGTCGATCGTTGGCACTTCTCTTCTCGCTCTAAACACGTAAGCTAGTGCTAGTGCAGCTGCAACATTGTTCTTCAGCCTTGGTCCACACCCAAGGCTTTGATAGTTTTCCTACCCAGGAACGGGATTGCTGAATCCCCCGTGGCTCACAAATTCTACACAACACCAGATGCAGGTACCGTTGAGAACTACACAGCTGGTGGTTCAGAGTTGTACTGGGAGTTCGATGAAGAACGTGGGCGATACTACGTGTCTTATACAAATGATCAGTAGGGCTCTTACTAGGATGATCGGGACCTTGTGTTGTTTATTTATGGTATCTTTCATTTGGATCTTTGTCCGTAGTTGGACTCTGATGTTATTTGGATGATGAATGTTTATGTTATGTATTGTGTGACGTGGCGAGTGTAAGCCAACTACTCTTTTGTAATTTCATCCCTCTTTTACATGAGTTGTGCAAAGATACCATTCTTGAGATCATTCTAGTATGACATTATGCCTTTAAGTCGTGCCTTGACACGTGGGAGGTATAATCTCATACTGGGTATTACAGTGAACTACTCTCTCCTTGTCATGGAGAGCGCCGGTATGATGAAGATGGCCACCGGTGATGGATCCCCCCTCCGCCAGGGTGTCGGAACAGGGTCCCGATTGATTTTTGGTGTCTACAAAGTCTTGCGGCGGCGGAACTCCCCATCTAGGTTTCTTTTCGGGGGTTTCTGTATTTATAGGGATTTTTGGCGTTGGGCTCACATCAGGGGGGTCTCTGAGTTGTCCATGAGATAGGGGGGCACGCCCAGGGGGTAGGTGATGTCTACTACGCAACCTTCTTCTTGTAGACGTTGTTGGGCCTCCAAGTGCAGAGGTTTGTAGGACAGTAGCAAATTCCCCTCAAGTGGATGACCTAAGGTTTATCAATCTGTGGGAGCGCGTAGGATGAAGATTGTCTCTCTCAAACGACCCTGCAACCAAATATCAAAGAGTCTCTTGTGTCCCCAACACACCCAATACAATGGTAAATTGTATAGGTGCACTAGTTCGGCGAAGAGATGGTGATACAAGTGCAATATGGATGGTAGATATAGGTTTTTGTAAACTGAAACTATAAAAACAGCAAGGAATCAAGTGGTAAAAGTGAGCGTAAACGGTATTACAATGCTAGGAAACAAGTCCTATGGTTCATACTTTCACTAGTGCAAGTTCTCTCAACAATAATAACATAACTGGATCATATAACTATCCCTCAACATGCAACAGAGAGTCACTCCAAAGTAACTAATAGTGGAGAACAAACGAAGAGATTATGGTAGGGTATGAAACCACCTCAAAGTCATTCTTTTGTGATCGATCTATTCAAGAGTCCGTAGTAAAATAACACGAGGCTATTCCTTCCGTTCAATCGATCCTAGAGTTCGTACTAGAATAACACCTTAAGATACAAATCAACCAAAACCCTAATGTCAACTAGATACTCCATTGTCACCTCAAGTATCCGTGGGCATGATTATACGATATGCATCACACAATCTCAGATTCATCTATTCAACCAACACGAATTACTTCAAATAGTGCCCCAAAGTTTATATTGGAGAGTCAAGATGAAAATGTGTGCCAACCCCTATGCATAGATTCCCAAGGTCACGGAACCCGCAAGTTGATCACCAAAACATACATCGAGTGAATCAATAGAATACCCCATTGTCACCACGGGTATCCCACGCAAGACATACATCAAGTGTTCTCAAATCCTTAAAGACTCAATCCGATAAGATAACTTCAAAGGGAAAACTCAATCCATTACAAGAGAGTAGAGGGGGAGAAGCATCATAAGATTCAACTATAATTGCAAAGATCGTGCTATCTCAAGAACACGAGAGAGAGAGAGAGAGAGAGTGAGAGAGAGAGAGAGAGAGAGAGAGAGATCAAACACATAGCTACTGATACATACCCTAAGCCCCGAGAGTGGACTACTCCCGCCTCGTCATGGAGAGCGCCGGGATGATGAAGATAGCCACCGGAGAGGGATTCCCCCTCTGGCAGGGTGCCGGAATAGGGTCTAGATTGGTTTTTAGTGGCAACAGAGGCTGTCGGCGGCGGAACTCCCGATCTAGGTTATTTTCCGGAGGTTTCAGTATATATAGGACGTGTTGGAGTCGGGGGCAAGTAAAGGGGGTCTCCGGGCCGTCCACGAGGTCGGGGGAGTGCCCAAGGGGGCACGCGCCCCCCACCCTCGTGGGCAGCCCGTCGAGCTTCTGGTCCCCCACTGGCACTTCCTGGGCTTCTTCTGGTCCAAAAATAAGCTCTGTTGAGTTTCAGGTCAATTGGGCTCCTTTGATATTCCTTTTCTGCGATACTCTAAAACAAGAGATAAATAGAAACTGGCTCTGGACTTTGGGTTAACAGCTTAGTCCCAAAAATTATATAAAAGTGTATATAAAAGCCCATAAAACATCCTAGAAGGGTAATATAATGGCATCAAACAATAAAAAATTATAGATACGTTGGAGACGTATCGGTAGGGCGCGCCCTCCATCCTCGTGGATGGCCCAGGACTCTTCTGGCCCAACTCTTATACTTCGAGGGCTTCTTTTGGTCTATAAAAAATCATCAAAAATTGGCACGTCAATTGGACTCCGTTTGGTATTCCTTTTCAGTAAAACTCAAAAACAAGGAAAAAAACAGAAACTGGCACTGGGCTCTTGGTTAATAGGTTAGTCCTAAAAATCATATAAAATAGGGTATAAATCCATATGAAACATCCAGGATGCATAATATAATAGCAAGGAACAATAAAAAATGATAGGTACGTTGGAGATGTATCAAGTATCCCTAAGCTTAATTCATGCTCGTCTTCGAGTAGGTAAATGATAAAACAGAATTATTGATGTGGAATGCTACCTAACATATTTATCAATGTAATTTTCTTTATTGTGGCATGAATGTTCAGATCTGAAAAATTCAAGACAAAAGTTTAATATTGATAAAAATAATAATACTTCAACCATACTAACAAAGCAATTATGTCTTCTCGAAATAACATGGCCAAAGAAAGTTATCCCGACAAAATCATATAGTCTGGCTATGCTCTGTCTTCATCACACAAAATATTTAAATCATGCACAACCCCGGTTTCAGCCAAGAAATTGCTTCATACTTTAGTATTCTCAAACTTTCACGCAATACATGAGCGTGAGAGCCATGGACATAGCACTATAGGTGGAATAGAGTGGTGGTTGTGGAGAAGGCAAAAAGGAGAAAGATGGTCTCACATCAACTAGGCGTATTAATGGGCTATGGATATGCCCATCAATAGATATCAATGTGAGTGAGCAGGGATTGACATGCAACGGATGCACTAGAGCTATTATTAAGGACGGTATAACCGCACCTAATCCGTTCCCTCTCACGAATTAGACATTTTTGGCCATTGGATTTCGTTTGTTAATTGTTCCTGACAGTCGATCTGAAGTTTAGCACGAACTGGGCCTAAAGTCGCATGGGCAGCTACTCCCGTAGCTATTTTGGACCCCTGTGGTTAATTGGGCCAGTTGCCCTGGGCCCAAGGAAGGGAAGGCCCACTCATACAAGCACCCCCGTTCCTCGACACAGGAAGTGGTCGAGACTCAATAGGACGAGAGCCGTTGGAAGAGAGCGGATGGGAGGACGCGTCGCGCCGTCGGAAGAGAGCGGATGTGGCGGCCACTCGATTCTGGCGAAGTGGGTCACTGATGTCTACACATGCTTCTACTCTTGTAGAATATGTTAGGCCTCCAAGCGCAGAGGTTTGTAGGACTGCAGCAATTTCCCTCAAGTGGATGACCTAAGGTTTATCGAACTCAGGGAAGTAGAGGTTGAAGATTGTCTCTCTCAAGCAACCCTGCAACTAAAATACAAGAAGTCTCTTGTGTCCCCAACACACCTAATACACTTGTTAGATGTATAGGTGCACTAGTTCGGCGAAGAGATGTTAAATGGCAAGTGATATGGATGGCAAAAAAAAGTAATATAAATATGTAATAAAAAGTGCAGCAAGCAAACAAGTGGTAAACGTGAGCACAAATGATATTGCAATGGTGGAAACAAGGCCTAGGGATCATACTTTCACTAGTGGCAACTCCCAACAACATTAACATAATCGAATCACATGATATTTCCCATAAAACATGCAAAGGAGACACACTCGGAGATCATTCCTTCGTGGTCAAGAGAGGACGAGAATTATGTAGGGCTACAAAAGCACACCTCAAAGTTCGTAGTTCTCAATCTAAGGATTTCCCAATGTCACCGCGGCCATCCAAAGAGAGTCCCACAATCACCACAACATATCGAAAGGATAGTCAAAGACAAGCACCAAGAGACTGTCAATCTTCAATCAACACACAAGAGAGGAAATCACTCATGAAAATATTGTTCTAATCCATGTCCAATAGACCGCTGTCACCTTGGTCTCGGGGATTATACTAGATAAAGACAAGTGAGTACATCAATCCAATACATAGAGGAAGGGGAAATATCATGGGATCACCCTAGATTAACATAGCCTATGATCACAACGAAGATCACATCATGGGAGAGAGAATTGACCACATAGCTACTGGTAAGAAAGTCAGCCCCGAGGAGGAACTACTCCCGCATCATGGAGGGAGGAAGCAACGTCGATGGAGATGAATCCGGGGGCACTTCCCCGTCCCGGCAGGGTGCCGGCGCAGGAATTCTGGTCCCCTGAAGCTTGATGGCGATGGCGGCGGAGATCGGAATCGCGTCTGGAGAAAAGGGGTCCGGAATCAGGGTTTCCTCGACACGCTTTAAATATATGCCAAAGGGGGGCATCGGAGGTGCCTCGGGGGGCCCAGGCGCCCCCCCGGCGCGGCCCAGGGGGGCGCCGCCAGGGCGCCTGGGGCCCTGGTGGCCCCCCGGCTGTACTTCGGGCGCAAGGTAGGTTCTGGAACGCTGATTTTTTATATAATTTTTCTGGATTTTTCGTGACAGTTCTCGTAATGTGAAAACCTGAAAGACATACAAAAACAGCCGAAAACAGAAACTGGCACTGGGGTGCACTGGATTAGTAGGTTAGTCCAAATATGATCAAAATTGTATGGAAGTGTATAAATATCATAGCAATATCACCCAAAAGTGGCATGGAGCAAGCAGAAATTATAGATACGTTTTGGACGTATCAACATCCCCAAGCTTAATTCCTGCTCGTCCTCGAGTAGGTAAATGATAACAAGAATAATTTATGTGGTGACATGCTATTAACCATATAGGACTTTTTATAGTCATATGACAAAAGCTTACTGAGACAATGATTCTATAGTAATTAAGTTGCCTCATGAGAAAATCACAAAGGACTGAAAGTTTTACAATATGAAACTGAAACATCAAAAAGATTTGCAATGAACATGATGTGCAAATATGATAAAGTGATATCTAGCTTGCCCCCTTTAGTGAAGCAAAACATAAATGCAGGGGCACCTCCAAGGTTTAAGTGATGACTAGATACAATGATTTCAAAATAAACGATATCACAATCATGCAAAAGACAATGCTACTTTGGGACAATGCACATTACACTCAGAATGACAATCATGCTCTCAGTAGTTGGTGCTTTTAAAAGAAGGTGGAGACTCTCGAACCGTGGCTTTTGTTGGCAAGGTTGAAAACCCGTAGTCGGAAACAAAGACAAAACATGTACCAGAGCTCTTGGCTTTAAAACAGAGGTAATAATTTATTTTAGATCATGCATGTTTCGTCAACGAATGCTAGCAGACAACTCAATCACTTTTCGAGATGGACAAGTTTCGAGGAACAGCTCCCGAATGAGGACGATCACATCCTCTTAATCTCCTTTGTTTATCACTGCCAAAGTTTTCTGATTTCTCATGAACAAATCGTGAAAGAGGGTTTGTTTGTTATATTATCTTTTTGAGCCGGGCGCACTCAATGCCAGTTCCTTCTCGTATTATGGGTTTGCACATTAGACATGCAATCCCGGGGTGAAGCTTGTCCAACTTAAAAAGATCATGAATTAACTACTACTTCCTCATGAGCTAAAACAGAGGCACAAAAGAGAAATGCTTTTTTTTGAATAATTTCGAGATGGTACATGAAAGTCACCGTTAGGAATGGCAGGTAAATACCATGTAGGAAGGTATGGTGGACTCATATGGCATAACTGGATTAAAGGATGTGGATGCACAAGCAGTCATTCCGCTTAGTACAGGCGAAGGTTAGCAAAAGACTGGGAGCAACCAACTAAGAGAGCAATGATGGTCATAATCATGCAGAGCGACAAAGCAACATTGAATCAGGCATGGTAGTTATATCGCTACTCAGAAACAAAAGATCATCAAGGCTTGACAGACTTTCTTTACAGTCTTAAATATGCGTGAGCATACGCCAAGTCAATCAAAATAAATTCTCGAAGGAAGATATTACTAAACCATACCACATCATAGGCAAACAAATCATGTTGGTACTCCAATAACACATTGGGAACCCCCCAGTTATTTGAGACTAACCATAAGAAAACATGAACTACTAAGCGCCATCATGCACGTAGCATCTTTATCATAGACATATCAACCAATGCAACGGAAGCAAACTCTCTTAATAAGGTGAGCATGGTAATTAAAGAGAGTTCAAGCAACCAACTAAACAAAAGCTCTTGAAAAGATAAGCATGAAAGCTAAGAGCTGAACATGATAGTAGCTTATTAAAAGACAAAGAACACACACAGCAAGGATAGACATGAAAATTCTATGTTATGTTCTAGGTAGAAGTGGAGCGTGTTTCTCTCCCACATAAAGAAAGCTGAGTTCCGACTCGTTATGAAAAACTAAAGAAAACTAAAAGTAAGACGCTCCAAGCATAGCACATAACACATGAAGTGATTAAAATATAGTGGAACGAAAGATGAACTGATAATGTTGATGGAGAAGGGGATGCACGGGGGCATCCCCAAGCTTAGACGCTTGAGTCTCCTTGAATATTTCTTGGGGGTGCATGGGGGCATCCCCAAGCTTGAGCGCTTGACACTCCTGAATCTTTTTATCATCTTCCCTCGCACACTTGAAAACTCCCTTCATACATAACTCATCATAATTTGATTAGCGAGGTTAGTACCCCTAATAAAATAATTGTACCTTGCTGGAAATAAAGATATTCTTGAAGGTCTACTGTTTCTCAAGATTGCCAAAAGGTTTTTGCAAAGAAAAAGCAAGCTCTTGGTTTACAAAATGAAGGAAAGGCAAAACAGGACAGAATCTGTGAAAAACAGAACAGCAGGTAGTAATTGATTTGTTCGGGGTACTTCTGCAACTCTAATCAAAAAAACTCAGAACAAACGCACGAAAGACAATTATATAGAGCACGATGTCGAAAAAATTCAGACCAAAAAGATGCTCTGGTGATTTTATACGAATTTTTCTATCCAAGGACAGAATCTATTTCCTGGACAGCACGTCACAACTTTTGAACTTTCTTGCAATCGGAGGCTAAACTTGGCACAAAGCTGAAAAATAAAGATACAATGATGTTGCTACAGTAGTAACAAACATCAAGACCACTAAAAACTGAAAGAACAAACTGAAAGCAAGGATAACAAGGGTTGTCTCCCTAGAGCTCTTTCTTTATAGCCATAAAGATAGGCTTAAGACTTTAATGATGCTCTCGTAGGAATAAGAGCTGAAGAACGAAAGAGAGCATCAAGAAGCAAATACCAAACACATTTAAGCCTAACATGCTTCCTATGCATAGGAATATTGCAATAGAATAATTCATTGAAGCACAAAGCAACTAGCATAGGAAGGCAAAACAAGCATAACTTCAAAATATTCACCATAAAGAGAGGAAACTTCTTATTATTAAGATATTTAGAACCAAGTCTCCCTCTCTCATTATAAAATTCAGTGGCATCATGGATGAACTCAACAATATAAGCATCACATAAAGCATTGTTACCATGATCCACATGCAAAAAGGTACTCTTACTCTCCACATAAGCATCTTTGGGGAGCCCATGGTTAGGACTTTTTAGCATTAACGTTTTCAGTTTCCCCCAAGATTGAGCTACGCTCTCTCCGTCATGAGGATAGAAATTATAAACATAATTCCTATTCTCATGGACTTCATGAAGAGGATAAAACTTGGAGTAAAAGAGAGACATAAGCTCTTGCCAATCAAGCAAGTGCGAGTTATCGAGAAGCTTATACCAATCTGAAGCTTTATCTATAAGTGATATGATGAACAATTTCCTCATGACAAACTCCCTTGATACACCTGCAAGCTTAAATAATGAACATAGTTGTGACAGATATAGCAAGTGTTCACCGGGATGTCTATCTGCTGCATAACGATTAGCCAAAATATAATCGATAATACCAGCTGGTATTTTATAGGGCACAATTTCAGTAGGAGGAGGAGCAACCACCACAGGTCTGGGGCGTCTTCCCTCAAGCAACGATCCAATAGCAAGGTTGTCCATAAGCATAACTAGTGTTATAAAAACAAGAAACAAAAAGATTTAATTGCAAGATCTAAAGATATACCTTCAAGCACTCACTTCCCCGGCAACGACGCCAGAAATAGCTTGATGTCTACACACGCTTCTACTCTTGTAGACTATGTTGGGCCTCCAAGCGCAGAGGTTTGTAGGACAGCAGCAATTTCCCTCAAGTGGATGACCTAAGGTTTATCGAACTCAGGGAAGTAGAGGTTGAAGATGGTCTCTCTCAAGCAACCCTGCAACTAAAATACAAGAAGTCTCTTGTGTCCCCAACACACCTAATACACTTGTTAGATGTATAGGTGCACTAGTTCGGCGAAGAGATGTTAAATGGCAAGTGATATGGATGGCAAAACAAAGTAATATAAATATGTAATAAAAAGTGCAGCAAGCAAACAAGTGGTAAACGTGAGCACAAATGGTATTGCAATGGTGGAAACAAGGCCTAGGGATCATACTTTCACTAGTGGCAACTCCCAACAACATTAACATAATCGAATCACATGATATTTCCCATAAAACATGCAAAGGGGACACACTCGGAGATCATTCCTTCGTGGTCAAGAGAGGACGAGAATTATGTAGGGCTACAAAAGCACACCTCAAAGTTCGTAGTTCTCAATCTAAGGATTTCCCAATGTCACCGCGGCCATCCAAAGAGAGTCCCACAGTCACCACAACATATCTAAAGGATAGTCAAAGACAAGCACCAAGAGACTCTCAATCTTCAATCAACACACAAGAGAGGAAATCACTCATGAAAATATTCTTCTAATCTATGTCCAATAGACCGCTGTCACCTTGGTCTCGAAGATTATACTAGATAAAGACAAGTGAGTACATCAATCCAATACATAGAGGAAGGGGAAATATCATGGGATCACCCTAGATTAACATAGCCTATGATCACAACGAAGATCACATCATGGGAGAGAGAATTGACCACATAGCTGCTGGTAAGAACCTCAGCCCCGAGGAGGAACTACTCCCGCATCATGGAGGGAGGAAGCAACGTCGATGGATATGAATCCGGGGGCACTTCCCCGTCCCGGCAGGGTGCCGGCGCAGGAATTCTGGTCCCCCGAAGCTTGATGGCGATGGCGGCGGAGATCGGAATCGCGTCTGGAGAAAAGGGGTCCGAAATCAGGGTTTCCTCGACACGCTTTAAATATATGCCAAAGGGGGGCATCGGAGGTGCCTCGGGGGGCCCAGGCGCCCCCCCCCGGCGCCGCCCAGGGGGGGCGCGCCGCCAGGGCGCCTGGGGCCCTGGTGCCCCCCCCCCGGCTGTACTTCGGGCGCAAGGTAGGTTCTGGAACGCTGATTTTTTATATAATTTTTCTAGATTTTTCCTGACAGTTCTCGTAATGTGAAAACCTGAAATACAAAAACAGCCGAAAATAGCAACTGGCACTGGGGTGCACTGGATTAGTAGGTTAGTCCAAATATGATCAAAAGTGTATGGAAGTGTATAAATATCATAGCAATATCACCCAAAAGTGGCATGGAGCAAGCAGAAATTATAGATACGTTTTGGACGTATCAGTCACGCGGGCGACCTACGGTTGGATCAAGCCTACGCGCGCCCATCGCGTGGGGATCCAGCGGAAGAGGGGCAGCCTACGCGCTCAGCTCGCGAGGGATCGAGCGAAAGCGCCGGATGCGGGTGATGATGGCGCCTTATCTCCTAGAAACTACTCCACCCGGACTATTGTTCTTTAATACTTTAGTTTTTAAGCAGGCATTCATGCTGGGGGGGGGGGGCGACGTCTCATCTACTGCACACTTCAGTTTCCAACTAATGCGTGTATATATGCTTCCTCCCCTGCACCTCTTTGCTCATCCTCTATACTCCAGCAGCACAACAGCTTCAGCATCATGGTCGGGTAGGTTTCCCTGTATTTCTATCGATTTATGTATACACTTCTTCTTCGGTACAACCCCCCTAAATACATCAATGGTTGAGATCTCTTCTTACCCCTTCATAATAAAAGGCATGATGGTCTTTTAAAAAAAATAAGTGTACACGACATGCTTTATTTGTCTTTCCTTTTGACTTTTAAAAAGTATGCATCATTGGAGATTGGAACCACAAACCTCATGGTTACTAACTAGTTCTATTAACCAACCTAGACAGATCACTCATTGTGTCAATTTGCTTTCCTTTTCGCTTATGTTTCAAATATAACTGTGAAATTATAGGCTGGTCTTTCCTAGTGTTAAACCGGGTTTTACCCTAATTTATGTTGTTCTTTTCTTATTTCCTTTTCTTTTTTGACATGCATGAACTTTTCAAAATGAAAAAACGAATTCATAACTTTTTCTCTAATGTGTAAGTCTTTTTTCAATTTCTTGAATTGTTTGGCAACTTTTTTAAAAAATCTACGAAATTTTGTATAGGTAGGATAATACAAAAATATTCACATTTTAAAAACAAAAGTTACGAATAGGTAGACCTTTTTTACAAACCTGCGTGTTTTACAAAATTGTTACGAAAAAGGAACTTCTTTAAAAATCCATACACCTAAGCCATTATCCTAAGGAACCGGTAATATTTGTTATTAGGACAAGATTATTCGGCCAAATTAATTTGGATTTATGAAATTTCAGTTCTGCCAGTGCCAACAAAAAACAGAAACACACAAATAACAAACATTTTAATTAATTTATCAATTTAACTTTAAGAAAGGACAAGGCCCAGCCCCAGAGGCTATTGACTCACATTATCCGACCAAATAAATTATGCCGGAGACACACCTCCACATGCCCACCGATATCCAAGACTGGAGCGACTTTCATTGTTGCTTTGCTTGTGAGGTCCTCGCAGATATCGATGGTCAGTGCTGCCACCTCGCCGTAGTTGGGCATGTCGAGGATGGTGTCCGAAGGGAGGCCACCCTTGTAGCGCAGGAACCGCAGGCGCTGGGCCCTGAGATAAGAAATTTGTGTGGAATGGATCTTCATAGCGTATAAGAAATTAAAAGAAAGTTTTCCAAAAGTAGTCATAGACAAAGATAGATAGGTTCCATCGTCATTCTGTATACCACACCATGCACTCAACCTTTGGTTCCATTGTCATTCTGTAATGCCGAAACAGCAATGAACATCATTTTACACATGTGCAAGAAGTGTGCAAGCATCATAATCAAAAAAAGTTCACGAATTTGAAAAAAGTTTGTAAAAATTGACAACTGGATTTGAAAACATTCCTGCATTTGTAAAAAGGAAAAAAAAATAGGCCTTTGAAAAAGTTCATGAGTTTGAAAACTGGATTTGGAAAACTTTTCTGCATTTGAAAAAAAAAATCAATGATTTTTTAAAAAGTTCATGAATTTTAGAAAAGAAAGTAAAATTAATTAAGAAATATTTAAAACAAAAAATCAGAAGAAAAACTCGGCCAATACAAAACCGAAATAAAAGAACCATGCAGGTTCACGTATCATTATTTGATTGAAGAAAAGAAAAGAAGATAACTGAACAAAACAGGAGAAGTGTCCTGTTGGTTGGTGCGTTGTACATAACCCAGAGGTTGTGAGCTCGATTCTTGGCTTAAGCACCCTTTTTTGAAAAATAAAAGAAGGTGCAGGTGGGCGACTTGGCGTATTCCGGTAAAAACAGGGTGTATACATACCGGCTGTTGACTTATTATACATACAAATATGGGTATAATTTGCGAAAAGTCCATACTACCCTTTATACGTTTTGTGAGGGGGGTTGTACCGAAGCGGAACTCTTATGCATTTGATTCAGTATTGCACCAAGCAATTACACTGTCCATGTAGTGCTCGTTTTTATACTGTACAAATGTTATTGGGATAGTTTCAGCGATCTCAAATCTCTTGGAAGGTTCGGCTGCCTATTCGAGCCCAGGATTCTGAAAAGAGAAAACTCCAGACAACCGATATTGATTAAGCTCTCCTACCTAATAATTCAATGATAAATCATGCACTTGGATGTTGTACTATGGGGGCACCATGCAACTCCCTTTCAGGTTGCCAGAGACAGCCCATTATAATACTTTTTGGTTGGTACTCTCATGAAAAGCTACCTAGGTATGCTTCCACCCGTAAACATGTGTAAACAACTCTGTTTCACATTACACAAAATTCTGACACTATTAAAATAATATTGGGTGTCCAACAATAAGTTGAAGCAATCCTGCAAAGATTTATATTCAACCTTGATATCCCTGAAAAGATAGAACATTATGACTGGTAAACTTCTTTTACTGATACATACATCCTTGATATTAATCTGGTGCAGGGTTCCTTTCTTGACATCTATGCCATAAGAAAGATGGCTGGGATGTAAATCTGGTGCAGGGTTTATATAAATTCGGTGATATAAATATTTTTAACGAACTACCATGTACACATAACAACAAATATGCATCTACTTGTACTGATACGTACATTCTTGGTACCTTTATATACAGTCTAGGTAAACAAATGACTGCTCTTAGAATCATGTCGCAAAACAATGATCACTATAGCGCAACATGTAATAGGAATGTACCTGAGACTGTAACTTGGCATTCTTGAATTCCACTTATCCGAACGAATTCCTTGTTTGTTATCTTCTCATTTACTTATCTTACTTACTAGCTTCGTAACATATACTACATTCTCAAACACCAAATGTTAATTTCTTTTGGTTATCTCTGATAGGGCAAGAATATGATAAGTACTGTCACAATAATGAGACTAGAATCAGTATACTGGTGGTTTCTTTCTAGCCAGTTATGCCGTAAGAAAGCAATTCAGGCATCAAATGCATTTATTTGCAACAATAAGAGATGCAACTGTACTGCAGCTACACCAAGGTATGCTATATTGTATAATTACACTCTAGCCTCCTATTCTATGACCAGTTTGTCTTCCCAGGTACAAAGTGTGTGTTATTAGTGCCGTCACAACATGTGAAGTTGAGTTTGTATCTTTGCTATGGTTGTTCAACAAATTAAAGGAGAAATACTTGAAGTTGTCATGCGCAGTGCTCTTCCATTCACTGTACCAGTAGAAATATCAGCCCTCATATCCCTGAAATTTACTCTCAACTTCACTATGAACGAGAGGGACCTGCACTATGAGCAACTTTCTTTCCAAGTTAATAGTGTAACAGCGACCCATAATAAGACTAATATTTTTGGATTCAACAAACTTAGTTGTAGATCAAGTGGCACATCAACTCAGGGTCTGAACAAGCTAGCAAGGTATGCTCTACCTACTTTGTTAGCACAAATTGCAATCTGCCCACTTAATGATACTTTACGTTCTTGGAGATTCTGTAGCGACCATGATCCGAATGGACCGAAGTCTCTGTGTTCTGTGTCATCCCTGGATCGGTATGCTGACACACACAGTACAAACATGATTTATAACAGAGGTAAATCACATGTGTTAAGTAACGTAAATACTATTACCTCAATCGTTCATAGCGGAAGCAACAAAGGTCGTGGATTCCCATCAACACCAACGACAAGGTTGAGTGTAGAAATCGTAACCCCTAACGTATCACTTACTCGTCGTAAGATAATCCCGCAACATAAAACGTCGCAGCCCGAAAACGGGTCAGCACATGGAATATGCTGGAAAATTCACACTGTAATGGTAATGATAAGCAAGCCTACTACTACATGCATATTTGGCTGGTGGAGGCTGTAAGGGTAAAGTTTTTGCATAAAGCCAATTTTTCCCTACTTCAAAGGAATGTATTTTAATTAACTATCATGGTAGTTGAAACATCGTTGAGAAGATAGACATCCTCTCAACCCCAATTAAAAGTAATCATTAAACCCAACAAAATTAAATTAAAGTAACATGTTGAGATGCACATGATAATCTAAGTACCAGATACTCAAGACGTCCATAACCGGGGACACGGCTAATGATGATCAGTTTGTACACTCTGCAGAGGTTTGTGCACTTTCCCCACAAGACTCGATCGCCTCCGTTTGGTTTCTCGCACTACATGGTGTTTGAGAAACGGATGACCGAGACACGGTCTTTCCGAAGAGGTCCCCTTAACCAGATAGATAGGCCGGTACACCTACAAAACCCAACTACATCTGCTAGCCCATCATGGAAAGGTTTCCCACAACTTACTCAACTATGCCAGAGCCCATATTGGCATGTGGCTGCACACGGAAGTTTCTAGTATGAAAAATGTCATGATCCCTTTGAGCCTGGGTGGCGGTCCAAAAGAAAAACAGGCAATCCTGGAATACCCAGATGCCTCAATCCACCCAGATGTGTATTAAAGTTGCCACCTTAAGTTGAACCATTAATTAACAACTCACATCTGTCATGGATTTCACTCACCCAATCCACGTCTACGAGCATAGCATGTCCTAACAGGAAACGTAGAAGTAACTCCCAAGGGTTTGAATGTAATGCAGGTAATAGGTACTACCTCAAACTACTTCCCAATCCCACAAGTTAATTGATCCTACTGATGCAATGTGTTTGAGGATATAACTAATGCAATGAAAACTGGGTATTTGGAAAATATGATCAAAGTGTGAACTTGCCTGTAGTGTTGATGAAGACGATTCGCACTCAAAACTCTGGATAGATCTACTCGTCACACTCCGATCAATCTATCGTAAACAAGCAATAGTAACCACACATAAGCAATCACTCAGAAAGATCGGACAGAACGAATAAACACTTCGGAAAACTTCGAAAAACACGCGAATGACTCTTGAAACACAAAACAATATCCAACAGCACCAAAATTATGTGAATTTTGCCTTATCGGAAGGTTTAGGTCAAGAGTTAAGATTTGCAAAAAGAATCAACTCAAACGGAGTTACGAAACTCAAGTTATGATCAAAACAAGTTTGAATCTAAAACTAGTTGAATTCAAATTTTAAAATTTTCAAAATCATGTTCAAGTTGAATTACTGGAAGGAGGGGATCGTAACGAAGACGTGGGCGTTGGTTTCGTTGAAATTGGACTAACTGGTAAAAAGATATGGCCATTTGAAGTTTAGGGGCTAATCTGTAAAAATAGTAATTACAGACAAGTCCCTGGCCGAAAATAAAAGAAAAAGAAAAAGACTACTAGGCGAACGCTCACTTTTAGGGCCTAACCAGTGAACGTTCACTGTATAGATCTAACCTAATAAAAAACCGAACTAAAACAAAACCTAACTTAAACGGAAAACCGAAGCGGTTTTTACCTATGTGTTTTTTTTCCGACGAAAACCGCCGGTTCGACGAATATAAACCGGCGAGGCGGCTCGGATCTCGCCGGCGGCGAGCTCCGGCGAGGCCTGGCTGCGGCGACGCTGGGCGGCTGCGACGAGGCGCGGTGGTGGGGCGCGGCGCTGGCGTGCGGGCGTGGCTGCGGGAGGCGAGGGGAGGCAGCAGCGGTAGAGCAGCGCGGCGGCGGCGGCGGCAGTACGCGGCGGCGGCGGCGAAATCGCGGCGGCGGCGCGAGCGATGCGAGAGGAGGAGAGTTCGGGGTGGCGGCGGTGGTCTTATAGGTGGAAGGGGGGAGGAGTTCCTTGCGGGAGGGGCAAGGGGAGAGAGTCCGGTGACGGCACGCATGCCGAGGCAGCGGCGGCGCGGTGGCGTACGGGAGTCGAACTCCCCGTCGGGAGCTCGGGGACGAGCGGCTGGGCCGGCTGGGCCGTGGCCTGGCGACTAGCTGGGCCGGCCCAGTTCGGTCTAGGGGAATTTTTTTCTTTAAACAACTATTTTTTTTAAACAGACAGAAAAACGAATAAAATCGAAATAACTAAAAATATCCTATAGGCATATAATATATCAAAATTTGCAGAAAATCAAGACCTACAACATGAACATTTTACTACTGTCAAATAAAATGTCCACAAAATCTAATAAATCAAAAGGTCCTACTGTTGCAATAAAATCCAATAAAAACCATTTTTAAAATACCAAACAGAATTCAAATATATTTCTCTCCAATTTTCTGTTGTAGGGAATCATGTTACCCTATTTTCCATGTAGTTTCATTTTGGAGAAAAATAATTTGAATAAAACCCAAATAACTCAATATATGAAATTGAGTTGCGGAAAATTTCAGAAAAACTTCCAACTCATATTTCCTATAATTTGAAGAAGTCATTTTATCTTCTCTCTGGAAAATCATTGAGTTGCTTAAAGTTTCTGAATTGAAAATATTTCGAGGATTGAAATTCAAAATCCTTTCAAAGCCCTTTATCATTTAAAATAAATGGAAGAAGTCATATTATCTTCACTCTAGGGTTTTGTGTAGAACAGAATTTGAATTCCCTCGGAGATCAAAAAGCAAAGTGAAAGTTTTGGGAAAGTCATTTTATTCCCTCTCATTTAACTTTCAAAAGTTTCCAATTTCACTCAATTTCACTCAGCAAAATCAGCAAGCAATCAATTCTATCTATTTATTATAACATTCCAAAATTTAGAATTTTGGGATGTTACAAACCTACCACACTTAAAATGAATCTCGTCCTCGAGATTCGGAGAGGTTAGCAAGAAATAGGTTAGGATTTGGGGGTCTTCTAACAAATCCACTGATTGGTGTGGCATAGTGTGCTACCACACTTAGGAACATGGATACGGTTCCATTAAAACTCAGGTACTCCATTCTTTGGGTTGATAGTATCGGTCTTCTCAAATCTTCAGGGTATTTCCTTCTCTGGCTCTTTAGGTAGTGGCAAAATCTTTGTCCTGAATCCTTGTATCCTTTCATCCTGGTAAGGCTCTTTCAGGGCTGGTTCTTCTTAACTGACAGGTCTGGCGCCAATACTAAACAAATATCGATATCTCATGGTGGTCATGAATCAAATTAATTGGGTCCCTGCAGAAAACGGGTCTGGGCTTCATCCTCGCCGTATATCCTACTGTTGGCAACAGCATGCCGTGTACAGGGGAAAAATTCTATACCATTCTAAGGTTTAAAAAGGTTTTGGCATTGTCGTCTCTCTACTATAGGTAAGTCACTCGGATTTACCATCTCGTATAACATAGGCGAATAATAAGAGTAAGTCGGTATGGTGATCAATCCATCCCGCACCCAAATCATTACCTTGTATATGGTTTAGTGAATCTCGAATTCTAACACTCGGTCATCCTCACATGCATTGCAGAATTTCTCTTGTCAACAAACTAAGTTCGGATATTTCCATTGATTCTGCAAGCCAAACAAAACATCTAACGTTTCTCAACCCTCGGGCTTAACATAACCACCTATAAGGTCGTCTATTGACAAAGGTGGTAACTTCTTCCAGGGGTTTTCCTTCAGCAAGAGTGTGCTTGCTTTCTTGACAGGTCCTGGAGCCTGTGGGTTATGGCTCATCTCACCACTAGTAACACTTGGTCTTATCATCGGGTTGCAACTGATCATTCTTCCGGCATCCAACTTCATTGGCTCTCTTAAATCCACCCAATTTTGTTTGGTATCCCTTTCTTCTCTGGGTACCAAATTGAGCGTAATTACTCACACTCATCCTTGGGTAGTCCTTTTCAAGTAGGACGTATCTAACCACTAGCTAGTGTATTCGGGTAACGGTGTTGGATTCTACCACACTTAAAATGAATAACACTAGTTTCTTCAAAATCTTCTTCCATGCATCATGTCTTCACTCATCACTATAGAGTAACAACACATAAAATCCAAAATCAAATAACAGGCTACTAACTTCACCGATTCTCAACTTACTACAGTCTACTGCATTTCCATTGCAGGCTTCAACTCCAATACTTAGCACAAAACTCCTTCTTGTTGGTACAATCTATAGCAAAATGCACTGCTTCACTACAGCAGAAACATAACACTTCTGACAAGTCTCGTGGTTCCCTTATAACTACGTAGCCTCCTTTAGGTCCTCGGCTTGGGGTCCACTTCAGAACTTGTATATCCTTAACTCAATCCTTGGGGTTACTGTAGTTCCATACTCCAGCATTACACCCTCGTAAAATCCAAGCATACTTCTTTCCTTCATACTCTTGGGGTAAGCTTCATATCAAAATAAACTCCAACTTTTTTTGTGTGCAAATTCTACTAATTGGGGCAACACATTCCTTCGTATGGGTCCAGGCTTCACTCAATAAGGTACCACTAAACAAAATGCACTGGTTCATCCATAATCCATATTCTCCTCATATCAAATCTTTTATTACTTCTTGAACCAGTATTCAATACTCCAATTTCCAAGGGTGCATCACTACAATTTCTACTATCCAGATAATCTGGTATGATTCAAGAATTTCTTCCATCTATATCCATTCGTCCTAGCTAAGGATGCTTCAGTCCCACTGGAATTGTGCAACGTGATTCTTAAAATCATCAATCTTTTGCTCCATCCTATTGGTCGTGTGCTTCATCTCCATCATCTCTGCATGCATCATACTCAGGCATCCTTGGGTATAACGAAGTCTTGCCTCGAGTATTTGTCCAATCTGACGTATGGCCTCCCTAGCAGCTTCACGAACAGAATCGAAGAATGTTGTTCGCGGTACTCGGGTGATGAAAAAAGTATTGACCCATAGTCTTTGGGCAAACTCCTTTCACACAGTGGAGGTGTACCTCCACGTACCAAAGTTCAACACCTTTCTCCATGAAGGGATAACCCTTGTAAACTGCATCTCCTTCCAATTGAACATGCTTCATCATGTCCTTCAGGATCTTTGGGTACTTGATCGCTAGTCAGGGTCATGATGGTTTCCGGGCCTTTGAGAAAAGACTCGTAAAGGGTGGTCATCTGTGGGTAATAGACAAAAGGGGTTCTTAGGACAACATACGGACATCCTTGGGTAAAATGGAGTCTTTTGTCCGAGAAAGGTTTGGGGTCAACTACTCCATGGGTTCTAGGTTTTAGTCAGGGTGAGAATAGCAAGAGAGGCACTAACATTCATCCAACAACTCACAACTTTTCCTTCTTGGATTCCAAAGATATTTCAACTTCTTTTGCTTCACGAACTATTACAATGTTATTTCCATACTCAACTCAACATTGTAAAAGGGTGTTCCACTTTTTAGCTACATGCTTCATTCTAATATCCAGATTCTCAACTACTATGTTCAATCTTTCCTCAGGCCTGAACCTTCTCTTGGCAAAATGCTCTACTTCCTTGTAGTGTAAACTAATGTCATAAGACAGATCTAAGGGCTTCATGGTGACTATCTTGGTTCACGGGGTTCTTCGCTTCCTGGTTGGACAGTTGCTAGCATAATGACCTAAATCCTTGCACAGATAACATGTGATGTCACTCAGGTCCTTTTCCGCAGAATTTGGGTTCTTCTGGGGACACATGTTCTTCCTCTTACTTGACTTCTTCGTTCCTATCAATACTTCTATCTTCTGTGGGTCAAACTCCACTTTTTCTATCGGGAAGTCTCCCAGATACTCATGGCTTTCCTTTGTGCATTCCTGTGAAAGATGTCCTTTCTCTCCACATGAGTAGCAAGCACGGGAATAATATCTATCTAGTCCTTCTCCATCAGGGTCGTCAATATCTTCCTCCATCGCGGATTCCCTTAGGGTTTCCGCGAGAACTTCCTTCATTGCTCCTTTCTTCCGTTGGATAGTCTGTTGCACCATGGAGTAAATGTGACACTGAGCAGGGTAATGGGTAGTCCCTTGACACAAGAAGCAAGTAATCTTCCTAGTTGGGCATTCTTCAGCTAGGTGACTTCCTTCACAATTAGGGCATTCATCCTTGTGCTCCTCCAGGGTGTGTCCTATTTCTCCACAAATCCTACAGGCACAAAGTTTCTTCTCCGGCTTGTCACCACGTTTTCGGATGAGGCGGGATCCTAACAGAGTCTTCTTGAATTCCTTCCAATTTTCTGCTCTATTACATCCTCGTATGGCTTGATGCATCTTCCACCATGTTGCAGCACTTTTTGTAAAGTACTGAAGAACGTATTGAACTTCATACTTCCTTTCAACTAAATTTTTACTAAAGTGATCCTCCGTGTTTTGTATCCATAACTCTGCCTCCGGTTGGGTCATTGGTCCAGAGACTTCAAACCTATCTTCAGTCATCCTTTATTGGGTCCAAAGGTTTTGGGATGAGATTAGGAAGGTGGGGAGAGATACACTCAATACAAACAAAGGTTTTGAAAAGACGGGTTTCAGTTTGTGGCCGTCGGAAAACATCAAACAAATGACGGCTCACAATCGTCGCATCTAATCGTAAGTACATAACAGGGGTTGGTCTTCTAACTGTCACCATTTCTTCAAAGTTGTCAACTCTTCAAATCTTCGGAGTATCCATGGTTGTAGCTTCAACACTTCCAATGTATGGCAAAATCCTCTTTACTCCGAAGTGATCCAAATGGTAAAAGGGTATTGTCTAACTATTTAAGGTCAAGGGAAAGTTTTGACAAAGCTCAGAAAAGAAGAGAGATATGAATCTTTCTGAAAAAGATAGTTTTAGAGAAATCCTTTCCTATGGTCTGGTCAGTTTCTAGGGTCACGCCCTACAGTCAACATGTGCTCTGATACCATCTTGCAGCGACCACGATCCGAATGGACCAAAGTCTCTGTGTTCTGTGTCATCCCTGGATCGGCATGCTGACACACACAGTACAAACAGGATTTATAACAGAGGTAAATCACATGTATTAAGTAACGTAAATACTATTACCTCAATGGTTCATAGCGGAAGCAACAAAGGTCGTGGATTCCCATCAACACCAACGGCAAGGTTGAGTGTAGAAATCGTAACCCCTAACGTATCACTTACACGTCGTAAGATAATCCTGTAACATAAAATGTTGCAGCCCAAAAACGGGTCAGCACATGGAATATGCTGGCAAATTCACACTGTAATGGTAATGATAAGCAAGCCTACTACTACATGCATATTTGCTGGTGGAGGCTGTAAGGGTAAAGTTTTTGCGTAAAGCCAATTTTTCCCTACTTCAAAGGAATGTATTTTAATTAACTATCATGGTAGTTGAAACATCGTTGAGAAGATAGACATCCTCTCAACCCCAATTAAAAGTAATCATTAAACCCAACAAAATTAAATTAAAGTAACATGTTGAGATGCACATGATAATCCAAGTACCAGATACTCAAGACGTCCATAACCGGGGACACGGCTAATCATGATCAGTTTGTACACTCTGCAGAGGTTTGTGCACTTTCCCCACAAGACTCGATCGTCTCCGTTTGGTTTCTCGCACTACATGGTGTTTGAGAAACAGATGACCGAGACACAGTCTTTCCGAAGAGGTCCCCTTAACCAGATAGATAGGCCGGTACACCTACAAAACCCAACTACATCTGCTAGCCCATCATGGAAAGGTTTCCCACAACTTAATCAACTATGACAGAGCCCATATTGGCATGTGGCTGCACACGGAAGTTTCTAGTATGAAAAATCTCATGATCCCTTTGAGCCTGGGTGGCGGTCCAAAAGAAAAACAGGCAATCCTGGAATACCCAGATGCCTCAATCCACCCAGATGTGTATTAAAGTTGCCACCTTAAGTTGAACCATTAATTAACAACTCACATCTGTCATGGATTTCACTCACCCAATCCACGTCTACGAGCATAGCATGTCCTAACAGGAAACGTAGAAGTAACTCCCAAGGGTATGAATGTAATGCAGGTAATAGGTACTACCTCAAACTACTTCCCAATCCCACAAGTTAATTGATCCTACTGATGCAATGTGTTTGAGGATATATCTAATGCAATGAAAACTGGGTATTTGGAAAATATGATCAAAGTGTGAACTTGCCTGCAGTGTTGATGAAGACGATTCGCACTCAAAACTCTGGATAGATCTACTCGTCACACTCCGGTCAATCTATCGTAAGCAAGCAATAGTAACCACACATAAGCAATCACTCAGAAAGATCGGACAGAACGAATAAACACTTCGGAAAACTTCAAAAAACACACGAATGACTCTTGAAACACAAAACAATTTCCAACAGTACCAAAATTATGTGAATTTTGCCTTATCGGAAGGTTTAGGTCAAGAGTTTCGATTTGCAAAAAGAATCAACTCAAACGGAGTTACGAAACTCAAGTTATGATCAAAACAAGTTTGAATCTAAAACTAGTTGAATTCAAATTTTAAAATTTTCAAAATCATGTTCAAGTTGAATTAATGGAAAGAGGGGATCGTAACAAAGACGTGGGCGTTGGTTTCGTTGAAATTGGACTAACTGGTAAAAAGATATGGCCATTTGAAGTTTAGGGGCTAATCTGTAAAAATAGTAATTACAGACAAGTCCCTGGCCGAAAATAAAAGAAAAAGAAAAAGACTACTAGGTGAACGCTCACTTTTAGGGCCTAACCAGTGAACGTTCACTGTATAGATCTAACCTAATAAAAAACCGAACTAAAACAAAACATAACTTAAACGGAAAACCGAAGCGGTTTTTACCTATGTGTTTTTTTTTCCGACGAAAACCGCCGGTTCGACGAATATAAACCGGCGAGGCGGCTCGGATCTCGCCGGCGGTGAGCTCCGGCGAGGCCTGGCTGCGGTGGCGCTGGGCGGCTGCGGCGAGGCGCGGTGCTGGCGTGCGGGCGTGGCTGCGGGAGGCGAGGGGAGGCAGCAGCGGCAGAGCAGCGTGGCGGCGGCGGCGAAATCGCGGCGGTGGCGCGAGCGATGCGAGAGGTGGAGAGTTCGGGGCGGCGGCGATGGTCTTATAGGGGGAAGGGGGGAGGAGTTCCTTACGGGAGGGGCAAGGGGAGAGAGTCCGACGGCGGCACGCATGCCGAGGCGGCGGCCGCGCGGTGGCGTACGGGAGTCGAACTCCCCGTCGGGAGCTCGGGGACGAGCGGCTGGGCCGGCTGGCCCGTGGCCTGGCGACTAGCTGGGCCGGCCCAGTTCGGTCTAGGGGATTTTTTTTCTTTAAACAACTATTTTTTTAATAGACAGAAAAACGAATAAAATCGAAATAACTAAAAATATTCGATAGGCATATAATATATCAAAATTTGCAGAAAATCAAGACCTACAAGATGAACATTTTACTACTGTCAAATAAAATGTCCACAAAATCTAATAAATCAAAAGGTCCTACTGTTGCAATAAAATCCAATAAAAACCATTTTTAAAATACCAAAAAGAATTCAAATATATTTCTCTCCAATTTTCTGTTGTAGGGAATCATGTTACCCTATTTTCCATGTAGTTTCTTTTTGGAGAAAAATAATTTGAATAAAACCCAAATTACTCAATATATGAAATTGAGTTGCGGAAAATTTCAGAAAAACTTCCAACTCATATTTCCTATAATTTGAAGAATTCATTTTATCTTCTCTATGGAAAATCATTGAGTTGCTTAAAGTTTCTGAATTGAAAATATTTCGAGGATTGAAGTTCAAAATCCTTTCAAAGCCCTTTATCATTTAAAATAAATGGAAGAAGTCATATTATCTTCACTCTAGGGTTTTGTGTTGAAAAGAATTTGAATTCCCTCGGAGATCAAAAAGCAAAGTGAAAGTTTTGGGAAAGTCATTTTATTCCCTCTCATTTAACTTTCAAAAGTTTCCAATTTCACTCAATTTCACTCAGCAAAATCAGCAAGCAATCAATTCTATCTATTTATTATAACGTTCCAAAATTTAGAATTTTGGGATGTTACATATTCTCAGGCTATATCTGACCCATGCTCTAGAGCACATGCCAACAGTGCAATTAAAATACACCCAGTTTATTTTGCGCATAGAAATAAAATACACCCAGTTAACTAAATTTGCAAATCCTAAGTTGAAATTTATTGACTGGCCTATGTGATGTTCCTTTCACAGATGAATAGTACTACTGAAGGATGGCACCCATGAAACTGAGAAAAATGTCCAGATCTTTCCTAATAGGCACTGGATCACCTCTGCTTAGTGCAACGGTATAAGCGATTCTCACATTATGGTGCCATTGTAAAAAATAGCTGGCAACAAGTTAATTACTATACCTAAGAACAATTATATTTGTAATGTCTGAACTTTTGCCATGATAGGTAGCACTGAGGACAATGATAGCATGCACGGAATTGAGGAAACACCACCCACTGCCATTCAAAAGACACCTGTCCGGTAGCACAAACAAAAAAATACCCAAAAAAGTAAATAGCCACATTATACTTAACTCCCTGTTTAAGGTTCCTTTCAACATACATAGATATCAATCTTCATGTGATTTACAGGTCTGCAACTAACACGAACAAGATATTTGCCTCAAGGAAGAAACTGCACCTCGACTAAAAAAACATTAGCTCGTCAACTTTGGAAGCTAATAAATAAATTGAGATATTCTGCGTGCGACAGTTATCACCCACTTAGGTGATTATAAACTTGTGTGAGTTTTGCTTCGGTACACCCCCCCCCCTAGGAAAGTTTGCATATTTCCTCTATATTGTCTTTAATGGAAATGTTTTCTCCAAATGTTTGACAAGGTGCTTTAGACATAGACAATGTGCTTATTCAGTGGTTCAGTTACTGGTAAGATGAATGCTGGATTTTAAGCTCACTTGGTGAGTTTTGTTTCTTCCAGTAATATCTTTGAGATCTGACATTCGGTACGTACACATGTAAAATATGCAGCAATCTTACCCATGTGAATTGAAGTTATTAGCACACCTACTACTTTGCTTCATGTAATGTTATTGCATTCAACTCGGCTATAATTTATTTTTGGAGATAGGGCTCTTACCTCCATCGCCTCCATGTGGCCAAGAGCATCATCGTTCGCCGCCATGGGCGCCTCCTTGTGTCTAAATGGGGGCTATGTGGGTTCCCAACACCAGCAAGCAACCTTCTTTCTCATGCGCAACAGTGTTGGCAAGATAATGCAGCCAATAAGGAGATCCAATGGGGGTGCCAGTGTTGCTCCTCTTTGAGATCCAAGTGAGCATAATCATACTGCAACTTTGCTACATGTCCTAAGTTTGACTCTTTTCATTCTCCTAAACACGCACAACTTTCTGATTCCTTTCCGTTAAACAAAATAAGTGGTCATTACATAAAGACTTCACAAGAAATTTTTACTCGTCAGTTACAAATAAGTACTCCCTCTGTCCCATAATATAAGAAACATTTTTATATTATGGGACAGAGGGAGTAATTAAGAATAATAACTGAAAAGCCATAAACACCTTTTTGTAGGCCACCCATTAATAACCATATAATAATCATTAATTTGGCTGTTCACAACTTCACATACACTAAGCATTGAACGTCTCAAGCAGAGAATCATGCAATCAACAACTCGTACAACTTACCTTAACCCCATACCCTGTTCATATCTCTTGCATTCCTTCTTTTATTTCTCACAAAGAATATTCATCTTTCCTTTAGATGGAACAATCTACCTGTGACACCCTTCCAATGAGTGTTCCCAACTGCGACATTGGGTCTGATGACGAACTCAACCACAATAATGAGGTGCCAGCACCTACATAACCCATTATCAACCTAATTGAACTGCATATCACAATTAAATAATATGCTCTCATTTTGTTTTACACGAAGATAAATCTGGAATAAAGAACTAAGCTAGGAACTTATGTTCTCTGTTTTGTAATTATTAAAAAATAAAACCAATTACATGTTTTCACAAAACATTGCAAACCTCTTTCATCCAACATTATAAATAGACGGGCGCGGCAACGCACGCCATTAACGATCTAGTAAATGTATGAAAGCTCAACTAAAGAAACTAAGTGGGTGTGCATCCAACTCGCTTGCTCACGAAGACGTAGTGCATTTTGAGGAAGCCCATCATTAGAATATACAAGCCAAGTTCTATAATGAAAATTCCCACTAGTATATGAAAGTGACAAAACAAGAGACTCTCTATCATGAAGATCATGTTGCTACTTTGAAGCACAAGTGTGGAAAAAGGATAGTAGCATTGCCCCTTCTCTCTTTTTCTCTAATTTTTTATATTTTTTTATTTTGGGCCCTTTTTTGTCCTCTTTTTTAATTTTTGGTCCGGAGTCTCATCCCGACTTGTGGGGGAATCATAGTCTCCATCATCCTTACCTCACTGGGACAATGCTCTAATAATGATGATCATCACACTTTTATTTACTTACAACTCAAGAATTACAACTCGATACTTAGAACAAAATATGATTCTATGTGAATGCCTCCGACGGTGTACCGGGATGTGCAATGAATCAAGAGTGAGATGTATGAGAAAATTATGAACGGTGGCTTTGCCACAAATACGATGTCAATTACATGATCACGCAAGGCAATATGACAATGATGGAGCATATCATAATAAACGGAACGGTGGAAAGTTGCATGACAATATATCTCGGAATGGCTATGGAAATGCCATAATAGGTAGGTATGGTGGCTGTTTTGAGGAAGATATATGGTGGGTGTATGGTACCGGCGAAAGTTGCGCGGCACAAAAGAGGCTGGCAATGGTGGAAGGGTGAGAGTGTGCATAATCCATGGACTCAACATTAATCATAAAGAACTCACATACTTATTGCAAAAATATACAAGTCATCAAAACAAAGTACTACGCGCATGCTCCTAGTGGAAGGGTTGGTAGGAGTTAACCATCGCGCGATGCCGACATCCACTCATAAGGAAGACAATCAATAAATAAAACATGCTCCAACTTCATCACATAATGGTTCACCATACGTGCATGCTACGGGAATCACAAACTTTAACAAAAGTTTTCCTCAAATTCACAATTACTCTACTAGCATGACTCTAATATCACCATCCTCATAGCTCAAAACAATCATCAAGCATCAAACTTCTCATAGTATTCAACGCACTTTATATAAAAGTTTTTATTATATCCCTCTTGGATTCCCATCATATTAGGACTAAATTCATAACCAAAGCAAATTACCATGCTATTTAAGACTCTCAAAATAATATAAGTGAAGCATGAGAGTTCATAAATTTCTTCAAAATAAAACCACCGTCGTGCTCTAAAAGGTATAAGTGAAGCACTAGAGCAAATGACAAACTACTCCAAAAGATATAAGTGAAGATCAATGAGTAGTTGAATAATTATGTAACTATGTGAAGACTCTCTAACATTTAAGAATTTCAGATCTTGGGATATTATTCAAACAACAAGCAAAACAAAATAAAATGAAATGACGCTCCAAGCAAAACACATATCATGTGGTGAATAAAAATATAGCCTCAAGTAAAGTTACCGATAGACGAAGATGAAAGAGGGGATGCCTTCCCGGGGCATCCCCAAGCTTAGGCTCTTGGTTGTACTTGAATATTACCTTGGGGTGCCTTGGGCATCCCCAAGCTTAAGCTATTGCCACTCCTTATTCCATAGTCCATCGAATCTTTACCCAAAGCTTAAAAACTTCACAACACAAAACTCAACAGAAAACTCGTAAGCTCCGTTAATATAAGAAAATAAAACCACCACTTAGGTACTGTTGTGAACTCATTCTAAATTCATATTGGTGTTATATCTACTATATTCCAACTTCTCTATGGTTCATACCCTCCGATACTACTCATAGATTTCTAAAAATAAGCAAACAACACAACAGAAACAAAATATGTCAAAAGCAGAACAGTCTGTAGCAATCTGTAACATTCGAATACTTCTGTAACTCCAAAAATTCTGAAATAAATTGGTGGACGTGAGGAATTTTTCTATTAATCTTATGCAAAAAGAATCAACCCAAAAACACTCTTCTGTAAAAAATGGCAGCTAATCTCCTGAGCGCAAAGTTTCTGTTTTTTACAGCAAGATCGCAAAGACTTCACCCAAGTCTTCCCAAAGGTTCTACTTGGCACTTTATTGAAACAAAAGCTATAAAAAGTTATTACTACAGTATCTTAATCATGTGAACACACAAAAACAGTAGGGGTAAATATTGGGTTGTCTCCCAAGAAGCGCTTTTCTTCAATGCCTTTTTAGCTATGCATAATGATTTCAATGATGATCACATAAAAGATAAGAATTGAAACATAACATGAGCATCATGAAGAATATGACTAGCACATTTAAGTCTAACCCACTTCCTATTCATATGTATTTTGTGAGCAAACAACTTATGGGAGCAAGAATCAACAAGCATAGGAAGGGAGAACGAGCATAACTTCAAGATTTTAAGGACATAGAGAGGTAGCTTGATATTATTGCAAATCCTTCAAGCACATATTCCTCCCTCATAATAATTTTCAGTAGAATCATGAATAAATTCAACAATATAACCATCACATACAACATCATTTTCATGATCCCCAAGCATATAAATTTTATTGCTCTCCACATAAGCAAATTTCTTCTCATGAATAGTAGTGGGAGCAAACTCAACAAAATAATTATCATATGAGGCATAATTCAATTGAAAACTAAAATCATGATGACACGTTGATGGGCCTCGAACCCCTCGTTGGTTACCCCAAGTGGAAGGTGTAAGATGCAGTAAGTAGAAGTGTTTTCCCCTAGCAAATATGCCAAGGATCGAATCCCCAGAGACTCCTAGGTTCAACAAGTAGGTGTCAACTGCTAACGGCGCAATTAGCAATCAACGTGGACCTGCACACAGATACAAATAACTTTGCTCCCAACGAGTACAGAGAGGTTGTCAATCTCTCCGGCCTTGTAGTTCACAAAGGGTTAAAAGCAATATGATAGTAGTGATAGATAGTTTTTGCAATAGTAAATAATAACGGGAAAGTAAATAGTGTATGTGATCAATGATGGTAATATGGACCGGAGTCTCATGATGTTCACTAGTGATGTCTCTCTCCCAAAAGACGATAAAACAGCTATGTGAGGTAAACAAATTACAGCTGGGCAATTGACAGGACCACGAACGCAAACCAATGCTGACTACATTGCAAGAAAGGTTGAGGTTCAAAGCATGGGCTGTACGCCAAAGTAAGTAGACCGAAATCCATCAATATCTACTACTAATCATCCACCTTGAGATATCTATCCAGAACATCTCGCTGGTATTAAGTTGCGAGTCCCACCCATAGTGTAAACTCAATGCAACAGACAACTGCATTAAAAGAACTTTGCGTAAAGTAAACAATCCTTGCACCCGCGGGCACAAGCACCGTTGTTTTCCCCCTTGTGGCAACAGCACATCCCCTAGACTCATGTTTCTATCACTCAAGCTAGTCATCGAGGGGCATGAACCCACAATCAAGCATAACGTTCCCTCTTGGAGTCACTACCTATTACTCGGCCAAAGCAATAAATAACAATGGAGAACATGCAAGAATTACTTATGAACTAAAATATAAAAGAGGTGAATCAAATATATTACTCAAGATCAATCTGAACATAATCTCATAATCCATCGGATCCCAGCAAACTCAACATAGCAACAGCATAAGGATTACATAGGTGCCTCGATCATGTAGGGTAGCTCACGAGGACTAATTAGTGAAGCACAAGAACGGGAGGAGAACATCACATAGCTACTGGTCATGGACTCATGGTCCAAGGGAGACTACTCACGAGTCATCCGGGAGGCGTCCATGTGTAATGCCCAGGATGGGACTATACCTCCTACGTGTCGAGGCACGACTTAAAGGTATAAGCCCATCCTAGAATGATCTCAAGTTTGGTATCTTTGCACGACTCATGTAAAAGAGGGATTAAATTGCAAAAGGAGATAGTTGGCTTACACTCGCCACTTCACACAATACAATACATAAGCAATACATCATTCAAAACATCACAACCCGACTACGGGTGAAGAACCAAAAGAAAGATACCAAAACAACATAAAGCCACAGGTCAGGATCGAATCCTAGTAGAAACCACTACTGATCGTCGAAACGTCACAAGCATACGGCCACACTCTTCATCGAACTCCTGGTGAAGTACTGATCCATCTCCTGCATCAAACTCGGCTGAACCTGCATCTGGTGTGGTGAAGTAACTGTGAGCCACAGAGGACTCAGCAATCCCGTTCCCGGGTAACAAGACTATTTAAGCCTTGGGTGTGGATAAGGCTGAAGAAAGAACGAGAGGTGAAGGAACAACAAGAGTCTGCAGCGGCAACTAGCACTAACTTACGTAAAAGAGACCGAGAAGAGAAGTGCCTCGGTCGAGAGATGATCACAAAGTGATCCTAACTAAAGCCGGTCAAACATAACCCCACCGTGTTCAACTCCCGAATCCCTATTCGGAAATTGACAGTCACGGAACACACGCTGGTAGTGTATTGTAACATTGTGTCAAGTTATCTACAACCGGATATTAACAAGCTCCCATCTGCCACATAACCGCGGGCACGGCTTTCGAAAGTTCAAACCCTGCAGGGGTGTTCCAACTTGACCCATTACAAGCCCACGATCCGCGGAGTCGCAACTCCAAAAGTGGGAAGACCCGAGTATTCTCGGAATCCCGTGCTCAAGTTAAACCGAACTAAGGTAAGGCTAATCCAGCAAATCCTCCCGGCGTGTCGACACCCTGATAGTAACCGCGTGTATCTAAGTCTCAGGACACGACCGGATGGGCGATCCCACGGGTTTTTACCAGACCTTGAGTTTCCTCGAGGTGGCCCCGCGTAACCCCCGTTTCGGACCAACACTCATGTGGAGCACTGGCCCGGGGTTGTAGAATTAAAATAAAAGGGATAGCTAGTCCACATGCAAGTTTTTATTAGTTTGTTATTAGGCAAATAGTACCAATGTTGGGACTTGCTGGAAAAGACTTAGCACTTAGCGGTTTATCAAGGGGGTCCCATACACCCCAACCGTGTTAGGAACGCATAATCAAGGAACATAACACCGGTTTATACGGTTCCTAACGGCATGAGTGGAACAAAACACCAAGCAAAAGGCTTAGCCTTCCACCCTTGCCAGTATATAGATGATTTCATTTTAAGCATTCATATAGTGTGATATAACCCAACCAAACTTCAACATGAAGCAAGCATCTTCGATCTTCACCTGCAACTAACAATGCTATAAGAGGGGCTGAGCGAAGCGTACTTAGCCAAGCAACGGTTTACATAGGTAGGGTGGTTAAACAGGTTCATGGTTACAATAGGAGGCTGACAGGAAAACATGGGCATCGAGGCAAAACTATAGAGCGGAACTACTAGCAATAGGCAAAGATAGTAATGATATCCGGGTTCGGTCATCTTGCCTGGAATTCCACAAGGGAGAAGAACGGGTCCACGAAGAAGACGAAGCAACACAGTCGAGCGAATCCTCACAACTCCGGAACGAAACTGAAGCTATCAAGAGAAGCAAACCGGAAAGAAACAAACAACACGGTAAACACACAAGCATAAACATGGCATACGATGCACATCCAAGTATGATGCATGTCCGGTTTAATTATGCATGGCATGGCAAAGTGCACAAACAACACTACAAGTTAAGTGGAGCTCAATATGCAACGAGTTGCATATTGACAAAACACCACAATTAATTAATTAGTTGACTCTCATTATTTACAAGACAAGGTTAAATGTTTTTAGCATGGCAAAAGGTGAAGCTTAATAAAACTACACTATTTAGACATTTAAATGAGGCCGGAAAATAACAACAACAAATTCCGGAAAATCCCCATGAGCATGTTTAATAATTATAAGCAAACAACAATTAAACATTTATAATGTTGTTAACATGATGCGGATGACATGAACAAGTTTATGCAATTTATATTATAAGTTGACAAGAGAGATATGAAGCATTTGTCACCGTGGTGGAAGGAAAAGGGTGCCACGGTAACAATTCCGAAAATGATGCAACGGCATCATATCGGTTCCGGTAACTCGTTGAGAGTCCGGTGTAAAAGATAGAATCGACGAGAGCAAGTCGAACAAGATGAAAGTGGGTTGATCCCGGCTTCCGGGTTCCCACGGGTCGGTGACGAGGCAACCGAGGAACACGACAAAAGAGGACACGGGCACGAAGCACAAGGGGAACATTTCATACAACACAACATAACATCTCACGGGTCATCGGCTCGGCTGTTATACCTTCGAAACACTCGTTTCGGGGCGGTTCGAGATCGTCGAGGGACGTAGTGGAAGTATAGGAAGTGGTCGTTCACGTTTTCGAAGAGGAAGTAGTCGTTCACGAGGCGGTAGTTGTTCACGAGGTCGTTTTGTAGATGTTTGAGTCGTCGAGCATAGTGGTACTTGCGGTCTCGGCGACGGTAGTGTTACTTGGTGTTTCCGGGCGTCGGTAGTCGTACACGGGGCGACGGTAGTTGTTCACGTTCGCGTCTTGGTTCACGGTCAAATGAGCTCGGACGTCGTGGTACTTGCCGGTCTTGGTTCTTGCGACGGTAGTGGTACTCGTTCGTAGTTGTTCACTTCTCCGAAGGGTACTTGTCGCGTCGTCTTGTGTCGGCGTTCTCGTAACGTAGAGGTACACGCGGTCTTCGGCGACGGTAGATGTACTTGTCGTTTCGCCGTGTAGAGGTACTTGGCGCTTCAAACGCTCGTCGTGGTACTCGTGCATGATGGTGTAGCGGGACTTGACGCATCTCCGAGATCCTGGGATATCAACCACAGCCACAACAACAAAAACAGCAGCAAAGGCAGCAGCGAGGAGGCGATAAAAAACACGGCAGCAACGCGGGACAGTCCAAGGAGGCAAGGGCAGCAGCGGTCTTGGCGCGCCGGTGGCCGGAGGAAAGGGGAGGCGAGGCACTGGTGCAGGCTGGTCGTCGCTGGCGCAAGGCAGAAGGAGCTGCGGCCCTGGCGCTCGGTCTGGAGGGCGCCGGCACTGCGCGAGGGAGACGGAGGCAGGGCGGCGAGGCCTTGGCGACGGAAGGAAGGAGCGAGGCCGCTCGGGCCTGGGGCGCGGCGCGGGTGCGGCCTTGGCTGGAGGCGGTCCTCGGGGCTTCGGGTGGCCGCTCGCGCGACGGGAGGACGAGGCAGAGGGACTGCCGATGCGCGGGAGGGAGCACTCGTGCTTGCTGGAGAGGAGGCGAGGGAGCCTGGCCGGAGGGAGGTCGCGGCCTGGACGGCGCTGCTCCTGCGGCCTTGGTCGCCGGCTGGGGTGCTGCCTCGAGGGAGCAGGCGCCGGGGCCAGAAGGCGAGAGGCCGGGGCGGCTCGCAGGGAGGGAGGAAGGGAGATGGGAGAAGAGAGGCCGGCTGGAGCGCTGCCAGCTCGCGGAGCGCCAGGCGCAGGCGCCACTCGGCCTGGAGGACGGGAGATCGAGGGCGCTCGAGGCAGGAGGGTTCGGGCGCTCGACGGGGACGAGGGGATCGAGAGGGAAAAGAGATGCGGGGCTCGGGACGAGCGATGAGTGCGGCGGCGGCACGAGGGAAACAGGAGCGAAGGGGTCGAACGCTAGGGTTACAGGGGGATGCGGGCTGTAGGAGGAGTTGGGCCAAAGACAGATGGGCCGGAGGGAGGAGAGAAGGGCGGCTGGGCCAGCTTCGGCTTGGGCCTGGGGAGGCCTTAGGCGGCTGGGATCTTAGGGAGAGGAGAAGGAGGCTGGACTCTCTGCTGTTAATAAGAACAGAGAAAGAAAGAAGAAAAAGAAGATAGAGACAAGATTAGAAAAAAAAGGAAAGAGGGGGTTAGGAGAAAAGTTAGCACAAGGGAATATTTTTCTCGGGCATCATGAAAAGAGCACGGTCCGAGAAAAATATAAAAGGCATGATTGGAAAAATAATTCAAACATATTTGAATTTAATTCAAATAGTTTGAACTAAGACTTGATTATTGAAGTCTCCAAAAATGTTCAAATTTTTGGAGGAACCTCGAAACAACGGAAAAGAATTATTGGCAAGGTTTTGAAGGAGAAGCTCGAAGTGAAAAAGACATGGGGAAATATTGCAAGTGTGTTACGGTGAATTCCAACAAATGGAATATTTATTAATATAGCTCCCTAATATATTGGGATGATATGTTTTAAAGAGAAGACATTCTTCCCTCGAATTAAATGGACCGAAGGCCCACACGGATTATTTAAGTTGAGATGCAAAATTAAAATGACATGATGGCATGATGAGATGATGCAATGCAAAAATAAATAACGCAAGCACAAAAGAACACACGGGCAACCCGGAACATCTGGAGTCTTCTGGAATCTTCTGGGACGTCAGTCTCGGGCGTCACACCATGGTGGTGGAGAAGCTCCCGGTGGTGATCCTCCCCTCCGGCAGGGTGCCGGGAAGAGTTCTCCTGGTGCTCCCGATCTTGGAAGCGGCGGCGGCGGCGGAACAGAGATGGGATTGCGAAAAGAAGTCCTATTTCGAGGGTTTCGGAGAGTCCTTTAAATATATGCCAAAGTAGGGCACTAGGGGGGCTCTCGGGGGGCCGAGGCGCCCCCC
>LR738715.1:678522442-678554421 GCA_902687465.1 Secale cereale | reverse complement strand
GATCATGTAGGGCAGCTCACGAGGACTAATTAGTGAAGCACAAGAACGGGAGGAGAACATCACATAGCTACTGGTCATGGACTCATGGTCCAAGGGAGACTACTCACGAGTCATCCGGGAGGCGTCCATGGTGGTGGAGAAGCTCCCGGTGGTGATCCTCCCCTCCGGCAGGGTGCCGGGAAGAGTTCTCCTGGTGCTCCCGATCTTGGAAGCGGCGGCGGCGGCGGAACAGAGATGGGATCACGAAAAGAAGTCCTGTTCTGAGGGTTTCGGGGAACCCTTTAAATATATGCCAAAGTAGGGCACCGGGGGAGCCTCGGGGGGCCCAGGCGCCCCCCCGGCGCGGCCCAGGGGGGGGGCGCCCACAGGGCGCCTGGAGCCCCTGTGGCCCACACCAGGCTGCCCTTCGGACGCAGTGTTGTTTCCGTATCGCTGATTTTTTATATAATTTTTCTGGATTTTTCTGGGCAGTTCTCGAAACGTGAAAACCTGAAATACAAAAACAGCCGAAAACAGAAACTGGCACTGGGGTGCACTGGATTAGTAAGTTAGTCCAAATATGATCAAAAGTGTATGGAAGTGTATGAATATCATAGCAATATCACCCAAAAGTGGCATGGAACAAGCAGAAATTATAGATACGTTTTGGACGTATCACACGTTTCGTGGTTATCATTATTCTTAATATCATACAAGTCATCACAATAATCATCATAGATAGCAACTTTGCTCTCATAATCAATTGGAACCTCTTCCGAAATAGTGGATTCATCACTAAATAAAGTCATGACCTCTCCAAATCCACTTTAATCAATATAATCATCATAAATAGGAGGCATGCTATCATCAAAATAAATATTCTCATCATAACTTGGGGGACTAAAAATACAAACATAGCATCGCCAAACTTGTGCGTTTGCATATCATTAGCATCATGGATATTCAAAGAATTCACACTAACAACATTGCAATCATGCTCATCATTCAAGTATTTAGTGCCAAACATTTTAATGCATTCTTCTTCTAGCACTTGAGCACAATTATTGGAATCCTTATTTTCACGAAAGACGTTAAAAAGATGAAGCATATGAGGCACCCTCAATTCCATTTTTTGTATTTTTCTTTTATAAACTAAACTAGTGATAAAATAGGAAACTAAAAGATTCGATTGCAAGATCTAAAGAAATACCTTCCAGCACATACTGATACGTCTCCAACGTATCTACTTGTCCAAACACTTTTGCCCTTGTTTTGGACTCTAACTTGCATGATTTGAAGGGAACTAACCCGGCCTGACGCTGTTTTCAGCAGAATTGCCATGGTGTTATTTTTGTGCAGAAATAAAAGTTCTCGGAATGACCTGAAAATCAATGGAGAATATTTTTGGAATATATAAAAAATACTGGCCAAAGAATCAAGACCAAGGGCCCACACCCTGTCCATGAGGGTGGTGGCGCGCCCACCCCCTTGCGCGTGCCCCCTTGTCTCGTGGGCCCTCTGAGGCTCCACCAACCCCGACTCCAACTCCATATATTCACTTTCGGGGAGAAAAAAATCAGAGAGAAGGATTCATCACGTTTTACGATACGAAGCAGCCGCCAAGCCCTAATCTCTCTCGGGAGGGCTGATCTGGAGTTCGTTCGGGGCTCCGAAGAGTGGAGATTGTCGCCGTCATCCTCATCAACCTTCCTCCATCACCAATTCCATGATGCTCACCGCTGTGCGTGAGTAATTCCATCGTAGGCTTGTTGGACGGTGATGGGTTGGATGATATTTACCATGTAATCGAGTTAGTTTTGTTAGGGTTTGATCCCTAGTATCCATTATGTTCTAAGATTGATGGTTTTATGACTTTGCCATGCTTAATGCTTGTCACTAGGGCCCAAGTGCCTTGATTTCAGATCTGAACCTATTATGTTTTCATGAATATATATGAGTTCTTGATCCTTTCTTGCAAGTCAATAGTCACCTACTATGTGTTATGATCTGGCCACCCCGACGTGACAACGATCGGGACCACTCTCGGTGATGACCGTAGTTTGAGGAGTTCATGTATTCACTAAGTGTTAATACTTTGCTCCGATACTCTAAGGAGGCCTTAATATCCCTCAGTTTCCAATAGGACCCCGCTGCAACGGGAGGGTAGGACAAAAAATGGCATGCAAGTTATTTTCCATAAGCACGTATGACTATATTCGGAATACATGCCTACATTACATTGATGAACTGGAGCTAGTTCTGTGTCACCCTATGTTATAACTATTACATGAGGAATCGCATCCGACGTAATTATCAATCACTGATCCATTGCCTACGAGCTTTTCACATATTGATCCTTGCTTAGTTAATTTTCCACTGCCATTGTCACAATTACTACAAAACTGCTACTGTTACTTTTGCCACCATTACCGTACTTCCGTACTACTTTGCTACTAAATACTTTGCTGCAGATATTAAGTATTTCATGTGTGGTTGAATTGACAACTCAACTGCTAATACTTGAGAATATTCTTTGGCTCCCCTTGTGTCGAATCAACAAATTTGGGTTGAATACTCTACCCTCGAAAACTGTTACGATCACCTATACTTGTGGGTTATCAAGACTACTTTATGGCGCCGTTGCCAGGGAGCATAGATATATTCTTTGAGTCACTTGGGATTTATATTTGTTGATCACTATGAAGAACTAGAGAGATGAAAAAACCAAGATATTTTCCTCAACCACGAGGGGAGGTAAGGAACTGCCATCTAGCTCTGCACTTGATTCACCCTCTGTTATGAGTAAATTTACGACACCTACACCTGCTATTGAATCTGATATGTCGCATGTTCTTGATGATGCCACTTCTACTATGCATGATACTTATGATGAAACTACTTCTATGCTTGATAATACTGTGCCACTAGGTGAATTTCTTGATGAACAACTTGCGAAGGCTAGAGAGAATGAAATTATCGAAACTGGTAATATTGATGAAAGTGATGATGAAGATTCTCCCCCTAGATATGAATTGCATGTTGTGCATGAGGGTTAAGTTATGGATGAAGAAATGCTAGAGATCTTTTAGCTTGCAATGATAGGTATGATCTTAAGAAACTGTTAGCTAAGCTAAAAGAAAAGTCATTGAATGCTAGAATGAAATATGACCCTTCTTTTGCTACTTCACCTATCTGTATTTCTGATAAGGATTATGATTTCTCTGTCGATCCTGAGTTAATTACTTTGGTTGAATCTGATCCTTTCCATGGCTATGAATTTGAAACTGTTGTGGCACATCTTAGTAAACTGAATGATACAGCCACCCTATTCACCAATGAGGAAAAAATTCATTACTACTATATCCTTAAGCTATTTATGTTCTCCTTAAAAGGTGATGCTAAAACATGGTTTTATTCTCTTGATCCTGGTTGTGTGCGTAGTCCCCAGGATATGATTTATTACTTCTCCGCTAAATATTTCCCGGCTCATAAGAAACAAGCTGCCTTAAGGGAAATATATAATTTTGTGCAAATAGAAGAAGAGAGTCTCCCACAAGCTTGGGGGAGGCTTCTCCGATTACTTAATGCTTTGCCTGATCATCCTCTTAAGAAAAATGAAATACTTGATATCTTTTATAATGGACTAACCGATGCTTCCAGAGACCACCTGGATAGTTGTGCTGGTTGTGTTTTCAGGGAAAGAACTGTCGATCAAGCTGAATTGCTATTAAATAATATGTTGAGTAATGAAAATAATTGGACACTTCCTGAACCAACTCCTAAGCCAACTCCGAAGAAAAGGGGTATTCTATTTCTCAGTCCCGGAGATATGCAACAGGCAAAGAAATCTATGAAAGAAAAAGGTATTAAAGCTGAAGATGTTAAGAATTTACCACCTATTGAAGAAATACTTGGTCTTGATAACCCGACACAAGTAGTAAAGGTAAATTCTCTCTATAGATTTGATGAAGGTGATATTCCTTGTTATAAGTCTGCTAGCCAATGCTTAGATGAGTTTGACAATTTTATTGTCAAACAAGAAAACTTCAATGCTTATGTTGGTACACAATTGAAACGTAATGCTTATATGATTGAACACTTGAGTGATTATATGTGTAGATTTAAAGGTGAACGTAAACTCAATAGTAAACATGCTTCTATGGTTACCACCCAAGTAGAACAAGTACTTAAAGCACAAAATAATTTTCTCAATCAATTAAATAGTAAGAAAAATGATAATGTTGTTAGAGTTATGACTAGGGGTGGTAGAATGACTCAGGAACCTCTCTATCCTGAGGGCCACCCTAAGAGAATTGAGCAAGATTCTCAGAGAAGTAATGTAGATGCACCTAGTTATTCTAAGAATAAGAAAAGTAAAAATGATAGGACTTTGCCTGCTTCTAGTGAACCTGTTCTTGACACACCTAAGAATCCTAATGATATTTCTCTTTCTGATGCTGAAACACAATCTGGTAGTGAACATGAACCTAGTGGTAATGTTAATGATGATGTTCATGATGATGCTCAACATAGCAATAACGATGATGTGGAGATTGAACCTGCTGTTTGTCTTGATAACCCATAATCAAAGAATCAATGTTATGACAAGAGAGACTTCGTTGCTAGGAAGCATGGTAAAGAAAGAGAACCATGGGTTTAGAAACCCATGCCTTTTCTCCTAAACCATCCAAGAAAAAGGATGATGAGGATTTTGAGCACTTTGCTAAAATGATTAGACCTATCTTTTTGCGTATGCATTTGACTGATATGCTTAAAACAAATCCTTATGCTAAGTATATGAAAGATATTATTACAAATAAAAGGAAGACACCATAAGTTGAAATTTCCACCATGCTTGCCAATTACATTTTTAAAGGTGGAATATCAAAGAAAGTAGGAGAACCAGGAGTACCAACTATACCTTGCTCCATTAAGAGAACTATGTTAAAACTGCTTTATGTGATCTTGGAGCCGGCATTAGTGTTATGCCTTTCTCTTTATATTGTAGACTTGATTTGAATAAGTTGACACCTACTGAAATATCTTTGCAAATGGCCGATAAATCAACTGCTGTACCTGTCGGTATTTGTGAGGATGTGCCTGTTGTGGTTGCAAACGTTACTATTTTAACGGACTTTGTTATCCTTGATATTCCCGAGGACGATAGTATGTCGATTATCCTTGGCAGACCCTTTTTTAATACTCCAGGGGCTGTTATTGATTGCAACAAAGGAAATGTCACTTTTCATGTTAATGGTAATGAGCATACGGTACACTTTCCGAGGAAACAACCTCATGTCCATAGTGTCAATTCCATTGGAAAATTTTTAACGATTATTATTGGAGGTTTTGAATTTCCTCTTCCCACTTTCAAGAAGAAATATGATATTCTTATTGTTGGGGACATACATATCCCCGTTGAGGTAACCTAGTGTTATTCGAAAATTCTCCGGTTTCATGTTATTCGGACAGAGGTTGTTAACAAGACTTGATCAACCTTGTTAATGGATTCCTTTTAACGAGCATGAGATGGATGAAGTTAGAAAGCACAACTCTCTGTACCCTCTTTTTACTTTCTGTTATTTAGATCAAATAAAGCAAAAAATAGTATTTTCTGTCTGTTTTCTGAGTTATCCTTGTAATAAAAAAAATACCCTGAAAATAAAAGTTCTCCAAATGTCCCGAAAATGAAATATGATTTTTTTTGTAGAATATCTAAGAATATTGGGCACCGAGAATACATTAGGGGGCCAGACCACCTGGCCACGAGGGTATAGGGCGCGCCCTACCCCCTGGGCGCGCCCCTGCCTCGTGGGCCCCACGTGCCCCCATCCACGTATTCCAGTACCCACACACTTCATCTTCCTCCAGAAAAAAATCCTTCCATAGCTCAAACTCCTGTTCTAGATCATCTTGCTGCCATTTTCGATCTCCTTGCTCAAAGCTCCATTCACAAAATTGTTTGGGGAGATTGTTCTTCGGTATGTGACTTCTCCAATAGTCCAACTAGTTTTTGTTCTGGTGCTTTATTTATTTCAATTTTTTGCTACTAAGGTGACCTTGTTCTTGAGCTTGCATGTCGAATTTATGTGGTCCCAAGTAGTTCTAATGCATGATATAGTCTCTAGGCACTTGTGGGAGTAGTTGCTATCAATCTTGTTGAGTTTGGTTCACTTTTATTTTGAGTCACTAAAAATTTCGGAAATTTTTCAGAGAAAAATACATAGGAAAATTCACCAAGGTGGTTCCTCAAGGAAGCAAGTACCAAGGCTCGCGATACGTGAGCCGGACGATGAACCACCAAGGGAAGCTCAAGTGCGGCCTTATGAATGGCCGTTAGAGGAATTTATGGTCCAGGCAGGCATCAAGGAAGAATTTGACACATATATGTGCGTAATGTTGATCTTGAGGATTTCGTGTTACATAAGTGCCCACAGTACCACGACCTAACTGATTCCTTGGTGATAAGGTTTAAATTTACATCTTCACGCAATTCTCACACTGTCTTATTTGATCTTTATGATAAATCATATACCATGGACTTAGATGATTTTAATGATGCTTGTAAACTTCCGCAGTGGGGTAATGTTGGTGAACCTCGCAAATCTGAATATAAAGACTTTCTTGCTAGTATCACTGTGCGGGAATCTAGAGAAATCACACAAGCTACCTTAGGGAGCATTCATTTCCCTTCCATACATCATTTTGCTCTCTTCGTTGGTAGATGCATTAACGGTAAAGATGAGGCTTGCCACATGTGCGTTCCAGACCTTTGTGTCCTCAAGAGTGCGGTACTAGGTGATAGACAATATAACTTGGGGGCTATTGTTGCATGAAGGTTACATCTTAACGGTTTAAGTGGAGATTTGTTTGGTGGAATTTATGCAACTCGTGTAGCTAATTATCTTCATGTACCCATACATGAAAATGATATGAAGTTGCCTCCTACTTATCTAGATTATAATGTTGTGGTTTGCCATCAGTTTGTTGAGAGGAATGAACAATTCCTCCAGTACCGAATAATCTTTGACAGTCATCGCACCGTCCATATTGTTGTCCCTTCTCCTACTTTCTTTGACTTTCAGGCAAAAAAGGAGATATATTATAACCAGGGAGGAGGCGAATGAGTATGAGGAGAGGACGGAGACGGCTCGTCTCCAAGCTGCAGCTTATCAGGCAATAGTCGCTGCATCACAGTACAACCCCAACTACGACTTTGGATATCCGTCAGGCCAGCAGTGGCCATAGACCAACTTAGGCCAAAAGCCTAAGCTTGGGGGAGTACGTATTTCTCACCGACATTACATTTAACGTTCACACACTCATTCCAATAGTCGGTACTCATACTTTTTCATTGTACTATCCTTGCTAGTTTGTTTTCTTTTCTAAGTCTTTTTCTTCTGTGTTGGAAAAACCTGAAGAAAAAAATTGTAGCCTTTTAGCTAGTTTACTTTCCATGCGTGTAGTAGTAATAATTAAAAGAAAACCAAAAAAGATTTCTCGCTCTTCTTTTGCTTGTTGGGAGCTTTCCTGTGTTAATAGTTTTATTTCTTTTCTTTTCTTTGGGGGTCAAGAGGAGAAGACCACGATGAAAATGTTGAGTGACTCTCATATGCATTATTGTTGATTTAACCAAGATCCCATATTACCTTGTCTTCTCCCTTTGTATTAAATGCTTGCAGATTCTAGCTTAGTCCAATGCACGTGCACTATTATTATTATCCACACCGTTCGGTCGTGCGAGTGATAGGCAATAATGACGATATATGATGAACTAATTGAGATGAGAGAAGCTGGTATGAACTCGACCTATCTTGTTTTTGTAAATATGATTAGTTCATCGTTCCTGATTCAGCCTATTATGAATGAAACATGCTTGCAATGACAATTAGAGATTATAGTTGCTCATGCCATGCTTAATTAGCTAGGAGTTTATAATGGTCTACCTTGCGTGCCAAGATGCTATTAAAATGGTTGTGATGTGGTATGATAGGGTGGTATCCTCCTTTGAACGATTCAAGTGGTTTGACTTGGCACATGTTCACTCATGTAGTTGAAACAAAATCGACATAGCCTCGACAATATTTATGTTCATGGTGATTTATATCCTACTCATGCTTGCACTCATTGTTGATTAATTTTAATGCATGTTCATGACTGTTATCGCTCTATAGCTGGTCGCTTCCCAGTCTCTTTCTAAACTTCACTTGTACTAAGTGGGAATACTGCTTGTGCATCCACTTCGATAAACCCCAAAGTTATTCCATATGAGTCCACCATACATTCCTATATGCGTTATTTACCAGTCGTTCCAAGTAAATTTGTATGTGCCAAACTCTAAACCTTCAAATGAAATTCTGTTTTGTATGCTCGAACATCTCATGTATCAACTAGGGTTGTCTATATATTCCATGCTAGGTGGGTTATTCCCACGATGAGTGGACTCCGCTCATCATTCACGAGAAAATGGTCGGTAACCGGGATGCCCTGTCCCATGCTCAAATCAAATCAAAATAATTAAACAAACTCCCCCAGGGTTATTGTTGGTATGGACGGTACATGTTGTTTCGGGCCAGCCATGGAGTGTGCTTGTCGGTGGTGGGGGAGTGTAAACTTTACCATTCTGTTTGGGAACCGCCTATAATCTGTGTAGCGTGGAAGATATCGAGAACTCTTGGTTGTTATGTTGACAATGAAAGTATGCCACTGAAAATATTATTCATCTCTATTTCAAAACTCGAGCTCTGGCACCTCTACAAATCACTGCTTCCCTTTGCGAAGGGCCTATCTATTTACTTTTATGTCGAGTCATCATCCTCTTATTAAAAAGCATCAGTTGGAGAGCACCGCTGTCATTTGCGTGCATTGCTATTAATTTACATTGAGTATGACTGTGACTGGATCTCTTTTACCATGAATTACAATGTTTAGTCAACCCTTGATCTTCAGAGGTGCTCTGCATTTATGTTTTGCGGTGTCAGAAAGGGCTAGCGAGATACCATCTTGTTATATCATATTATGATTGTTTTGAAAAAGTGCTATCATCCGAGGTTTATTATTATTGCTCACTAGTTGATTATGCCATTAATATGAGTAAACATGAGACCTGAAAGTTATTGTGAATATGGTTAATTCATAATCTTGGCTGAAAACTTGAATGCTGGCTTTACAAAATTGCAACAACACGAGCAAACATAGTTTGTAAAAGTTTTTCTTTATCACTTTTAGTTTGTCAACTGAATTGCTTGAGGACAAGCAAAGGTTTAAGCTTGGGGGAGTTGATACGTCTCCAACGTATCTACTTTTCGAAACACTTTTTCCCTTGTTTTGGACTCAAACTTGCATGATTTGAATGGAACTAACACAGACTGACGCTATTTTCAGCAGAATTGCCATGGTGTTATTTTTGTGCAGTAATAAAAGTTCTGGGAATGACCTGAAAATCGATGGAGAATATTTTTGGAATATATAAAAAATATTGGCGAAAGAATCAAGACCAGGGGGCCCACACCCTGTCCATGAGGGTGGGGGCGCGCCCCCTGTCTCGTGGGCCCCCTGAGGCTCCACCGACCCGATTCCAACTCCATATATTCACTTTTGGGGAGTAAAAATCAGAGAGAAGGATTCATTGCGTTTTATGATACGGAGCCGCCGCCAAGCCCTAATCTCTCCCGGGAGGGCTGATCTGGACTCCGTTCGGGGCTCCGGAGAGTGGAGACCGTTGTCGTCGTCATCATCAACCTCCCTCCATCACCAATTCCATGATGCTCACCACCGTGCGTGAGTAATTCCATCGTAGGCTTGCTGGACGCTGATAGGTTGGATGAGATTTACCATGTATTTGAGTTAGTTTTGTTAGGGTTTGATCCCTAGTATCCATTATGTTCTAAGATTGATGTTGCTATGACTTTGCCATCCTTAATGCTTGTCACTAGGGCTCGAGTGCCATGATTTCAGATCAGAACCTATTATGTTTTCATGTATATATATGAGTTCTTGATCCTATCTTGCAAGTAAATAGTCACCTATTATGTGTTATGATCCGGCAACCCCGAAGTGACAACAATCGGGACCACTCTCGGTAATAACCATAGTTTGAGGAGTCCATGTATTCACTAAGTGTTAATGCTTTGGTCTGGTACTCTATTAAAAGGAGGCCTTAATATCCCTTAGTTTCCAATAGGACCCCACTGCCACGGGAGGGTAGGACAAAAGATGCCATGCAAGTTCTTTTCTGTAAGCACGTATGACTATATTCGGAATACATATGCCTACATTACATTGATGAACTGGAGCTAGTTCTGTGTCACCCTATGTTATAATTATTACATGAGGGATCACATCCGTCGTAATTATCCATCATTGATCCATTGCCTACGAGCTTTTCACATATTGATCCTTGCTTAGTTACTTTTCTGCTGCCATTGTGACAATTACTACAAAACTGCTACTGTTACTTTTGCCACCGTTACCGTACTTCCATACTACTTTGTTACTAAATACTTTGCTGCAGATATTAAGTCTTTCAGGTGTGGTTGCATTGACAACTCAACTGCTAATACTTGAGAATATTCTTTGGCTCCCCTTGTGTCGAATCAACAAATTTGGGTTGAATACTCTACCCTCGAAAACTATTGCCATCCCCTATACGTGTGGGTTATCACTCACCTCCCCGGCAACGGCGCCAGAAAAGAGCTTGATGTATACTACACAACCTTCTTCTTGTAGACGTTGTTGGGCCTCCAGGTGCAGTGGTTTGTAGGAGAGTAGCAAATTTCCCTCAAGTGGATGACCTAAGGTTTATCAATCCATGGGAGGCGTAGGATGAAGATGGTCTCTCTCAAACAATCCTGCAACCAAATAACAAAGAGTCTCTTGTGTCCCCAACACACCCAATACAATGGCAAATTGTATAGGTGCACTAGTTCGGTGAAGAGATGGTGATACAAGTGCAATATGGATGGTAGATATAATTTTTTGTAATCTGAAAATATAAAAACAGCAAGGTAACTAATGATAAAAGTGAGTACTAACGGTATTGCAATGCTTCGAAACAAGGCCTAGGGTTCATACTTTCACTAGTGCAAGTTCTCTCAACAATGATAACATAATTAGATCATATAACTATCCCTCAACATGCAACAAAGAGTCACTCCAAAGTCACTAATAGCGGAGAACAAATGAAGAGATTATTGTAGGGTACGAAACCACCTCAAAGTTATTCTTTCTGATCGATCTATTCAAGAGTCCGTAGTAAAATAACACAAAGCTATTCTTTCCATTTGATCTACCTTAGAGTTTGTACTAGAATAACACCTTAAGACACACATCAACCAAAACCCTAATGTCACCTAGATACTCCAATGTCACCTCAAGTATCCGTGGGTATGATTATACGATATGCATCACACAATCTCAGATTCATCTATTCAACCAACACAAAGAACTTCAAAGAGTGCCCCAAAGTTTCCATCGGAGAGTCTAGACAAAAACCTGTGCCAACCCCTATGCATAAGTTCACAAGGTCACTGAACCCGCAAGTTGATCACCAAAACACATATCAAGTAGATGACGTGAATATCCCATTGTCACCACAGATAAGCACATCCAAGACATACATCAAGTGTTCTCAAATCCTTAAAGACTCAATCCGATAAGATAACTTCAATGGGAAAACTCAATCCATTACAAGAAGATAGAGGGGGAGAAGCATCATAAGATCCAACTATAATAGCAAAGCTCGCGATACATCAAGATCGTGCCATATCAAGAACACAAGAGAGAGAGAGAGAGATCAAACACATAGCTACATGTACATACCCTCAGCCCCGAGGGTGAACTACTCCCTCCTCGTCATGGAGAGCGTCGGGATGACGAAGATGGCCACCGGTGATGAATCCCCCATCCGGCATGGTACCGGAACAGGGTCTAAATTCGTTTATGGTGGCTACAGAGGCTTGTAGCGGCGGAACTCCCCATCTAGGATTCTTTCCGGGGGTTTATGTATTTATAGGGATTTTTGGTGTCGGGCTCACGTCAGGGGGGGTCTCCGAGTCGTCCACGATATAGGGGGGTGCGCCCTCCACCCTCGTGGACGGCCCGGGACACTTCTGGCCCAACTCTTTTACTCTCGGGGCTTCTTTTGGTCCATAAAGGATCATCAAAAATTCGCACGTCAATTGGACTCTGTTTGGTATTCCTTTTTTGTAAAACTCAAAAACAAGGAAAAAACAGAAACTGGCACTGGCCTCTAGGTTAATAGGTTAGTCCCAAAAATCATATAAAATATCATTTAAATGCATATAAAACATCCAAGATGGATAATATAATAGCATGGAACAATCAAAAATTATAGATACGTTGGACGTATGAAAAAAAATTCGGAGCTACCGATTTGTTAAACTCGGTGACACTGAAGCAACTATGGAGTCTAAACTAGTGAAATCAGTCAGACCGATACACTGTTCGGTGACTCCGAGTTTGCTAGGGTTTCACTGAGAGTTGAACTCGGTCACACAGATTTGCAAGTTTCGGTTAGACCGAAAAGTGCAAGTGCAATGGCCTAAGCCAAATCGGTGAGACTGATTTCCACAACTCGATAGGTCCGAGATGAGTTCGGCGGAAACCTAACCTTAAAACTTTGAATCGGAACTAATCTGAATGGAGTTTACGCTGGACAGGATTATCTCATACGTGGCAAAAATCATTGCATTGACTTTGTGCTAAGAATCGGAGGTAAAGATTGCACAAAGGGTCAAACTCATACCCTAACTTGGCGATGAGCTCGCTACGGCGGCAACGGCGTGGTTGAATTCCATTGACGGCAGCAGAGACCAGCGGCAGGAGGTCGCTGACGACAAGAGGACGATTCGGAGACCCGGGACGGCAACGCTGGATAGGCACAGGCGAAAGAATTCAGAAAACTTTCCATGTTTCAGCCCGTGGGTATATATACCCAGACTTTGTAGGTGTGACCGAGCGGAACGGCTCGGTGGCACCGAGATGCAAAACTGCTGGCAGTTACTGCAACTTGGTGAGACCGAATTGTTCTAATCGGTTGCACCAAGATTGAAAACCTAGATCAACTTAATGGACTCGGTATGACTGAAAGGAAAGAATCGGTCAGACCGAAATGCACTAAGAGTTTTTGGAAGTTTAAGTCCATGACGAATCTGAGACTCCAAGTGATCCTCACTTAGAGTGGTTTGAATCTGACTTGATCAATCTTTGTGATGTAGCATGAATAGAGTTTGAGACAAGAAAATCATAGATAGCTAGAGGAGGTTCTTAGGCATTATTGTCCATCCATTTGGCAAAAATAAGAAAGAGCCAAACAATCAAAGCAACAAATGGATGTACTCAAATGAGTAAAATATGCAACCAACATGCTCACACAATAAAATGGCGAATGAAATATGTGGCAAAGCATGAACAGACACTCTAACATATATCACGCAATTGGCGATGACTAGGTCATCTATATATGAGTATATTGACTTAGGAGTCAAATGAGAACATTTTATCATAGGTCATACTCATCGTTTAAGCGCAAGTGGGGTTGACACTTTTACATAAAGCATTGTTGTGTTCACACCATTAGAGTTGCTTTAGCTCAATCTTTAGAGTAAAGCTCCCCCTAGATGTGATATCCCCCTAAGAGGGATGAACTAACCTTGGGTTATGTCGACGGTGACTTCATGTAGGTGTTGAATATGTAGATGCTCAATGTTGATGTAGATCATATGGAGCAATCAATTGGAGTGAGTTGCACTTTCAATACCTACACGGGTTAGTCCCACAAGGAACATACAATGATATCCATGAACGTAGAGTGAATTTCACACAAGATTATCTCCATGAAAGCATTATGTTACCTTGTCCCTTGTCTTACCAACAAGAGGGTTTGTGACTCCTTGGACTAGTGCAAGATGTGAAAGTTGATTGCACTTGTCCTTGCCAATATGAAGAGTGAAGTATGTTGGCGGAGTCACCCTCAAGAACACTCTAGTTCTTATTCTTCGGGATCCACACCATCTTGATGGGAATCCTTGAAGTTGTAGATGTACTTGATGAAGTAGAACTTGAAGTAGTCTTGGGAACCCACTTGACCAAGGCCTTAGGAGCTTCTTCAAATGGATCAATCTCTTCTTGAAGCTTGCGACCTTTAGCTTGTGGTCTTGTGGTGGAAGATCATCTTGAGCTTGTGTCCCCTTGAAGGAAGTAGGATCATACTTCTCTTGTTGAGGAACAAACTTTGTCTTGGGGTATTTATCTTCTTCCCACTCAACTCCATTGGCATTGAACTTCCATTCAAAACAACACCTTGATTCTTCCAATGCCTTCCATGCTTGCGTAAAATTTCCTTGAATTTCTTACTCCTGACAAGGCTCTAATAAACACCTTTCTCCATAATTCCCTTCAATAAGCTATTTTCTTGCTCAAGTGTAACTTGGATAAGAGAATCATTAGTGGAATCAAGAGAACTACTAGAAGCAATAACATTTGTTTTATCATGATTATTGTTACTACTAGAGGAACAATCTTTCTTGTTCTCATTGCTAGATTTTACTTGTGGCATGTAGGTAGACAAGAGTAAACACTTGGAAATTTAAGAAGAACTTTTCTTAGGAAGATCAAAATTGATTGCTTTTAAGAACTCATGCTCTTGCTTTAGATTGAGCTTTTCAAAGCATAGCTTCTCATGAGTCCTCAAAAGTTCTCGATGATCCTCTAAGGTAGTTTCATGAGCTAACTTGAGAGTGTTTAATTCTTTAGTTAGACGCTCAATCTTCTCCTTATCATTGTCATTCGTTTTATCTTGATTAGCATGATTAATAGAAATTTCATCATAGTTTTCATCATAGGTTTCATCACTATTTCTACCAACAAGTAAATCATCATCTCCTAGCAAATCATCTTCATCACTATTGAAATCAAGATACTCGGGCTGAGATACCTTAGGACCTTTAGCTATGAAGCATCTTCCAATTCCTTCATTTGGTGAGTCAAATATGTTGTAGGAGTTGGATGACATAAGAGCAATTCTGGCAACACCTTCATCTTGAGTATCTTCGGAGTCAGAGTAGTAACTTCTTTCAGAGTGGTCATCGGAGTCGGAACCGAATACCCATTCAACAACATGAGCATGATGTCTTCGTCTTGTATAGCACCTTGATGGTTTGTCCTTCCTTTCCGAATCCTTGCTTCTCCGAGAGGGTCTTCATTCATAACGATCATCTCTACTCCTTCTCTCTCTTGATGGTGAATCTTCTCTTCTCCTCCTCCTCCTTTTAGGTGAGTCGTCTCTTCTTCTGTGTGGAGCCATACACTCATTTGAGTAGTGTCCGGGTCTCCCACAATTGTAGCAATTCCGATCACGACTGGAAGATCTTTTTTCTTTGTAGGACCTTGATTTGGAGTTTCTCTATTTGCTTCTATTCTTGTAGAATTTGTTGAAGTTCTTCACCATTAAGTTCAATTCTTCATTGAAGACTTGTTTCTCACTTGATGATGTAGGAGCATCACATGAAGCTTTGTATGCACCACTAGACTTGTTTTGAAGCTCTTCTTTATCCTTGAGTGACATCTCATGATCAACAATTCTTCCAATGACTTATGTTGGCTTGAGATCTTTGTAATTGGGCATCATTGGGATCAATGTGCACAAGGTGTCATATTTTCCATCCAAGGCTCTTAGGATTTTCTTGATGATGAATCTATCGGTCATCTGTTCGCTTCCTAAGCCGGCAATCTCATTTGTGATGAGAGCAAGCCTAGAGTACATTTCAGCGACACCTTCACCATCCTTCATCTTGAACTTGTCAAGTTGACTTTGAAGCACATCCAACTTGGATTCCTTGACGCAGTCGGTACCTTCGTGCATATCAATCAAACTATCCCAAATCTCCTTTTCATTCTCAAGATGGCTGATTTTGTTCAATTCCTCAGGGCACAATCCATTGACGATGATATCGCAAGCTTGAGCATTTTATTGCAACATCTTCAATTCTTTAGCGGATGTTTCACGGTTTGGTTCCTTCCCATCGAAGAATTCACATTGCAAACCAATACACACAATAGCCCGAATGGTGGGGTTATGTCCAAGAATATGCATTTTCATCTTATCCTTCCAACTAGCAATTTTTTTACCATCAAAGTAAGGACCTCTACGGTAGTACACTTGTGCAAAAAGGGCCATTTATCCCGGTTCGTCAGGGCCATTTGTCCCGGTTGGGCAACCGGGACTAAACGGTCGATACAAATGCCCTAGACCATTAGTCCCGGTTCTTATGCCAACCGGGACATATGGTGTTCCATGTGGACACTGCGGCTTGCCCAGGCAGGGGGCCCTTTTGTCCCGGTTGGTATCACCAACCGGGACAAATAAGCTTCCACACGTCAGCAGTTCAGTGGCTCGGGTTTTTGTTTTTTGTTTTGAAGGGGGAGGGGGTTTGGGGGGTTTTGTAGGGTTAATTTAGGGGTTTCATATATTGTGTTAGCTAGCTAATAGAGAGAAGTGTCCTCTCTTGTCTCCGTGCATGCTCATCTAACAATGCATCATCATAATTAATAATAAATCATCATAATAAAAAAGTCGTACCCATCATCATCGTCATCTCACAACTTCTACTCGTTGTCATAATAACAAGTCCTGCGCATCATCATCATCATAGTCATCTAACAACTTCTTAGCACATGATCATAAGTAGCCAGACTTAATTAAGTACACCCTCTCTAAGATGAAATAGCATAAAATAAGATAGGCCCTGACTCTCCTTTATGGAGAATGCAGATTATGATGTCTCCAATTCTTGGCTTTCGCACAATGTCACTTCCATATAGCTGCCTACGACTGACCATACATTTCTTCCAATCTTTGATTGTCAAGTCTTCATTGGATTTAGAAATCCTGTATGGACAGTTATGTGTAGGATGATGACTAGACGAGTACGGGAATAAGCTCATAACATTGAGGTGACCATTCTGAAACATCAGATGAGGCACACAATCCGAAGGGATTTTCTGTTGAAAGACATAGTAATAACTTCGTAGTTAGTAATGTAGTTTAGTTTTAGAATAATTTATGCAAAAGATGATCGGCCACAAATCTTACCATGACATCTCCATGGATGTTACCGCAGCTCATCACGTGCACTAGTGGCACGTATTGGCCATAATGTGCAGGAGTTTTAGCATAGGTATTGTAACGCTCAAAATCAGAAAGTAACAAGACAAGATGATTTTTCTTCTGACAAGTTAATTCCGCACCATCAATGTAGTGGGTTCTGTCTACCATCTTCCGTATATTTCTTGAAGAATGGAAATAAGCTGTTAATGGAAATAAGCTGTCAATTATTTTGAAAGACACAATGCAACATAAATTACTTAATAAATATGTTTGAGAAACTCACATAGAGGTAGAACTGGAAGCGTATCAACAAGGACCCACATGCCATCGTCATCATCACCAAGGTCAAAGGTGACATACATACCCTCCTGAAAATCATATGCCTTGCACAGTGCTCTCCAGTTCGAGCAACCAAAATGGGTTACACTCTCCGAATTGTATAGCTTTACAAGAAAATTATAATCATGATGGGTCCTGAGATGAATTTGCTTTGTTTCCATACTTTCATGATCTTCGAAATCCAGATGCTCCAAGACATAGCGTCTTGCATGGCATGGGATAAGCTAGTCGAATTGTAAAAGAAGAAAATTACACATTGAAAAGAAAGCATAAGTCATGCTTAATTACCAAACAAGACTTGTCGTGTTGCATACCGTCTCAAAATCGAAGGCATCATCGAGCTTAACACTGAAGCATCGATCGTCTACCAGGTGTGGCCTATCGCACTGACCCCGGTCATTGCCACACCAGTCGCACGATGGGATCCTATCGTTATCTTCACACGACGACATTTCCTATATTGTAGCACAAGTCATGCCAAAATTCATGGTTGAAAATATAAATAAAAACAAATCAAAATATATTAATTATAGGAATCATATATATTGACATGGAGATTTGGTTAGACTCCAGTTTGAGCATTCAATAAGCAAAACTAAATCATCTCTTGCGTCCGTACATCGTCGAATATTATCACTAATACATCTCGAATAGTATCATACATATAGCATCACTAATTAATTAATAAAGCTAAAACCCTAGCAAACGACGAGTATCAGTGCGGGGGTGGACACCCAAAGAGAAGGAACCATCACAGGATCATACCTCCAATGAGATCCTTGAAGAACCTGCCATGTATTGTCGAACCTGCCCTGCAACGCAACCATGTAGCGATGGACATGTTCGTCCTCCTCACTGACACGGTGACGTACAACCTCTGCGGGGTCCTCAAGCCTCCGCACCGTCACTGGCCCGCGCGCCCGCCACCAAAGAAGGTTAGGGTCAACAACGGGTTGGCTCCTCATCAAGTTGCGCCCACCGGAAGGAAGCACCTCCCAATACCAGCCCGGCGGAGCCCAGTCCCGAACATGACCCCTCTGATCAAGCAGGCCTCCATTGAGTCGAAGACGAGGATGCGGGATAGGCATCGTCGACGTCGATGCAGGTATAATTTCTTGAACAAAAAGAATAAACTAGTTCTATTAATTCAACTAGTTCAACTAAGCACTTACTACAAATAAAAACAAACTAGTTCTACTAATTTTACTAAGAATTAGTTCTACAAACTAGTTGAACTAAAAGAAAAAAACTAGTTCTATAAAATTAAACTAGTTTTACTAAGAATAAAAACTAGTTCTATTAACTAGTTCAACAAATAAGCACTTACTATAAATAAACTGAACTATAGTTTCTTACTAAAAATAAACTACTTTTACTAAAAATAAACTAGTTCTATTAATTCAACTAGTTCAACTAATAAGCACTTACTATAAATAAACCGAAGTAGCTAGTTCTTACTAAAAATAAACTAGTTTTACTAAAAATAAACTAGTTCTATTTAATTCAACTAGTTCAACTACATTCTATCACTAAAACTATAAAAAACTATAAAAAACAGAAAATTCATCTAACATTTGTGTATATAACTAAGTAACATTTTTAAAATTCATCTAACATTTGTATAATTACTATATACAAATGTGCAAATTCATCTAACAAATTCATCTAACATTTGTATAATTACTATAATTTTCTAACATTTATAAAATTCATCTAACGGAGAGGAAGGGGATCGGGGGCCGGCGGCGCTCACAGGGCGACGGCGTCGGGGCACGGGCGGCGGGGAAGGCGATGGTCGGCGGCAAGACGGGGACGGCGACGACGCGAGGGGGCAGACGGCTGGCGGCGAGACGGGGACAGCGAGGTCGACGGGGTCGACGGCGACGACAAGGCAGGGCGACGGCGGTTGGGACGGCGACGAAGAGGCAGGGCGACCGCGATGTCCGGCAGAGGCGCAAGGTCGGGGCAGAGGCGGCGACGGCGTCGACGGCGAGCAGCCTGGCGGCGTCGGGCTGGAACCGATGAGGGCAATCTGAAAATCTTCCAAGGACTGCTTATATAGCAGAAGTATTGGTCCCGGTTCATGCGACCAACCGGGACCAATGGTCCCGTGCTGCCCATGGATGGCCAAAAAATTTAGTCCCACCTCGCTAGTTGAGAGGGGCGCGTAGTGGTTTATAAGCACCACTGCCGCACCTCTTTTGAGCTCCTCCCCATTGCAAGCTTGCGGGCCTAATTTGAAACTGCCATGCCTGTGGGCCTACTGGGCCCTCTTGCGGGCCTGAATCCTGGCCCACTGTTGGGTTTCTAGTCGTATTCAGGCCGTGGCGGCCCAGTAGGTGGCGTTTTTTTTCCTTTTTTTTCTTTGCTGCTTTATTTTTTAGTTTTGTTTCTACTTTCTACAAAATACTAACTGTTGCTATTTTTGTTTTTTATTAAAGTTTGTTTATTTTACTTTACTGTTGCTATTTTTGTTTATTTTATTAGATTTTTTTTATTTTACTTTATTAAAGTTTATTTTGTTTTTACTTATTTATTTTATTTTTATTTTTTGAGCTAAACGACCCTGAATAGAAAAGCATTTCAAATGAACTCTGAAAATGTTGAAAGTTGGCATGGTATCATCATTTCACCCACATAACATGTGCAAAAAAGTAGAGAGGGTTAGAGCAAAAACTGGATGCACTTCGTGTACAAAACAGACAATCTCTTTCGAGGAACCACGATTTCAAACGAGAACTCGTCTGTTACAAAGGGATTTCATTTTTTTGAACTTATTTGAACTACATTCTTTTTCTGTGTTCAAAATGCACCATTCAAAGCAACATCATCAATTTTCAACCATTTCTGACCTCATTTGCTATTTTTCATGCATTTACTGATATATTTTTTGAGCTAAAATGACCCTGAAATTGAAAAGCATTTCAAATGAACTCTGAAAAGGTTGAAAGTTGGCATGGTATCATCATTTCACCCACATAACATGTGCAAAAAAGCAGAGAGAGTTACAGCAAAAACTGCATGCACTTCGTGTACAAAACGGACAATCTCTTTCGAGGTACCAGGATTTCAGACGAGAACTCGTCTGTTACAAGGGAGTTCATTTTTTTGAACTTATTTGAACTACAGTCTTTTTCTGTGTTCAAAATGCACCATTCAAAGCAACATCATCAATTCTCAACCATTTCTGACCTCATTTGCTATTTTTCATGCATTTACTGATTGTTTGGAGCTAAAATGACCCTGAAATTGAAAAGCATTTCAAATGAACTCTAAAAAGGTTGAAAGTTGGCATGGTATCATCATTTCACCCACATAACATGTGCAAAAAAGTAGAGAGGGTTACAACAAAAACAGGATGCACTTCGTGTACAAAACAGACAATCTCTTTCGAGGTACCACGATTTCAGACGAGAACTCGTCTGTTACAAAGGGATTTCATTTTTTGAACTTATTTGTGTTGGAAATATGCCCTAGAGGCAATAATAAAAGAGTTATTATTATATTTCCTTGTTCATGATAATCGTTTATTATCCATGCTATAACTGTATTGATTGGAAACTCAAATACACGTGTGGATGAATAGACAGACTTTGTGTCCCTAGTGAGCCTCTACAGGACTAGCTCGTTGATCAAAGATGACCGCGGTTTCCAGGTCATAGACATGAGTTGTCATTTGATAACGGGATCACATCATTAGGAGAATGATGTGATGGACGAGACCCAAACGTAAACATAGCTTTTGATCGTGTCAGTTATCGCTATAGTTTTCTGCATGTCAAGTATAAGTTCCTATGACCATGAGATCATGTAACTCACTGACACCGTAGGAGTGCTTTGTGTGTGCCAAACGTCACAACGTAACTGGGTGACTATAAAGGTACTCTACAGGTATCTCCGAGGGTGTCTGTTGAGTTGACATGGATCGAGACTAGGATTTGTCACTCCGTGTGACGGAGAGGTATCTCCGGGCCCACTCGGTAATACGTCATCTCAATGAGCTCAAAGTGACTAAGTAGTTGGTCACGGGATTATGTATTACGGTAACGAGTAAAGAGACTTGCCGGTAACGAGATTGAACTAGGTATAGAGATACCGACGATCGAATCTCGGGCAAGTAACATACCGACGAGACAAAAGGAACTGTATACAGGATTGCCTGAATCCTTGACATCGTGGTTCATCCGATGAGATCATCGAGAAACATGTGGGAACCAATATGGGTATCCAGATCCCGCTATTGGTTATTGACCTGGGAGTGTCTCGGTCATGTCTACATGGTTTCCGAACCCGCAGGGTCTACACACTTAAGGTTCGGTGACGCTAGGGTTGTTAGTGAGAACAGTGCATGGTTACCGAAGGTTGTTCGGAGTCCCGGATGAGATCCCGGACGTGACGAGGGTCTCCGGAATGGTCCGGGGACGAAGATTGATATATAGGATGAAAGGTTTCGGAGTCCGGAAGTGTTCCGGGGAGTATCGGGAAATCGGCGGATTACCGAAAAGGGTTTCGGGGGTCCCGGAAGTGGTTCTGGGCCTAATGGGCCACAAGGGGGGACACAACAGCCCTCATAGGGCTGTGCGCCCCCCCCTGGGCCCTCTCCTTGTGCGCCAAGGGAGGTGGACCCCCCTAGGGTGGCCGCACCCCCTTAGCCTTGGGGGGCAAGGCACCTGGGGGGGGAACCCTAACCCCAGGGGGCGCCGCCCCCTTCCCCCTTGCCCTGGCCGCCGCCCCTAGGGGAAACCCTAGGGCGCCCCCCTCTCCTCCTTCCCCCTATATATAGAGAGGTAGAGGGAGGGCAGCCAACACACGTTTGTGCCTCGGTGCTGCCCTCCCTCTCCCATAACATCTTCTTCTCCCGCGGTGCTTAGGCGAAGCCCTGCTGGAATCCTTCTCCACCATCACCACCACGCCGTCGTGCTGCCGGTATCTCCATCAACCTCTCCTCCACCCCTTGCTGGATCAAGAAGGAGGAGACGTCCCCGAGCCGTACGTGTGAAGAACGCGGAGGCACCGTTGCTTCGGTGCTAGGATCTTCGGCGATCTGAATCGCGGCGAGTACGACTCCATCAACCGCGTTCTTAACGCTTCCGCTTAGCGATCTACAAGGGTATGTGGATCCTACTCTCCCCTCGTAGTTGCATCTCCTAGATTGATCTTGGTGAACGTAGAGAAATTTTTTTGTTTTCCATGCAACGTTCCCCAACAGTGGCATCATGAGCTAGGATCTTGCGTAGATGCTTTCTCGAGTAGAACACAAAAGGGTTTGTGGCGTTGATGTTTAAATTGCTGCCCTCCTTAGTCTTTCTTGATTCAGCGGTATTATGGGATGAAGCGGCCCGGACCAACTTTACATGTCCACGTACATGAGACCGGTTCCATCGACTGACATGTGACTTTTGTTGCATAAGATGGCTGGCGGGTGTCTGTCTCTCCTATCTTAGTTGAATCGGAATAGAACAAGGCGGTCCTTGTAGAAGGTTAAATAGCAACTTGAATATCACCGTTGTGGTTTTGCGTAGGTAAGAAGCGTTCTTGCTAGATACCCATAGCAGCCACGTAAAACATGCAACAACAAATTAGAGGACGTCTAACTTGTTTTTGCAGGGTATGTATGTGATATGATATGGCCAATGACATGATGAAATATATTTTGATGTATGAGATGATCATGTTGTAATAGTTAACATCGACTTGCATGTCGATGCATACGGCAACCGGCAGGAGCCATAGGGTTGTTTTTATTTTTGTATGACCTGCGTGTCAATCATTAAGCGCTTTGTAATGCTTTACTTTATCGCTAAACGGTAGCAATAGTAGTAAGAGCATGGTGGGGCGCCGACAACCCCGATGGCAACACGATGATGGAGATCATGATGATGGAGATCATGGTGTGGCGCCGGTGACGATGGAGATCATGCCGGTGCTTTGGAGATGGAGATCAAAAGCACGAGTTGATGGCCATATCATGTCACTTATGATTTGCATGTGATGTTAATCCTTTTATGCATCTTATTTTGCTTAGGACGACGGTAGCATTATAAGGTGATCCTTCACTAAAATTTCAAGATAAAATTGTGTTCCCCCCGAGTGTGCACCGTTGCGAAGGTTCGTCGTTTCGAAGCACCACGTGATGATCGGGTGTGATAGACTCTACGTTCGCATACAACGGGTGCAAGCCAGTTTTGCACATGCAGAACACTCGGGTTAGACTTGACGAGCCTAGCATGTACAGACATGGCCTCGGAACACGGAGGACCGAAAGGTCGAGCATGAGTCATATAGTAGATATGATCAACATGTTGATGTTCACCATTGACACCACCTCATCTCACGTGATGATCGGACTTGGGTTGGTGAATTTGGATCATGTCACGCTCGAATGACCAGAGGGATGTCAATTTGAGTGGGAGTTATAATTAATTTGATTAGGTAATAACTCACTTATCATGAACAATAGTCTAAAATGTCTTTGCAAATTTTTGGTTGTAGATGGCTCGCGCAGTAGCTCCCCTAAATTTTAATGCGTTCCTAGAGAAAGCTAAACTGAAAGATGACGGGAGCAACTTTGTGGACTGGCTCCGCAATCTGAGGATCATCCTCACAGCTGCCCAAAAGGTTTATGTCCTGAATGCACCGCTAGGTGACCCCCCCGCTCCTACAGCCCCTGCAGACGTTTTGAACGTCTGGCAGACACGTTCGGATGACTATTCGATAGTGCAGTGTGCCATGTTGTACGGCTTGGAAGGAGGACTTCAAAGGCGTTTTGAACGTCATGGTGCATATGAGATGTACCAGGAGTTGAAGTTCATCTTTGAGAAGAATGCTAAGATCGAGAGGTATGAGACCACCGATAAATTCTTCGCTTGCAAGATGGAGGAGAATTCGTCTGTCAGTGAGCACTTACTGAAGATGTCTGGGTACTATACCCGCATAGCTGATCTGGGACTTGTGTTCCCGGATGAGGCTATCATTGACAGAATTCTCCAGTCGCTCCCTCCAAGCTACAAGAGCTTCGTGCAGCAGTATAACATGCAAGGGATGAACAAGACCATCGCCGAGCTGTTTTCGATGCTGAAAGTCGCTGAGGCAGACATCCAGAAGGAGTATCAAGTGTTGATGGTCAATAAAACCACCAGTTTCAAGAAGAATGGCAAGGGCAAGAAGGGTAACTCTAAGAAGGGTGGCAAAGCAGTTGCTAATCCAGTGAAGAAACCCAAGGCTGGGCCCAAGCCAGAGACTGAGTGTTTCTATTGCAAGGGGAATGGCCACTGGAAGCGGAACTGCCCCAAGTATCTGGCGGACAAGAAGGGGGCCAACAACAACAAAGGTATATATGATATACATGTTATTGATGTGTACCTTACCAACTCTCGTTGTAGTGCCTGGGTATTTGATACCGGTTCGGTTGCTCACATTTGCAACTCCAAACAGGAACTGCGGAATAAACGAAGGCTGGCGAAGGACGAAGTGACGATGCGCGTGGGAAATGGTTCCAAGGTTGATGTGATCGCCGTCGGCACGCTCGCTCTTCGATTACCATCGGGATTAGTTATGAACCTGAATAATTGTTATTTAGTGCCTGCGTTAAGCATGAACATTATATCTGGATCTTGTTTATTGCGAGACGGTTACTCATTTAAGTCAGAGAATAATGGTTGTTCTATTTATATGAGTAATATCTTTTATGGTCATGCACCCGAAGTTAGGGGTTTATTCTTATTGAATCTCGATAGTGATGATACACATGTTCATAACATTGATGCCAAAAGATGTAGAGTAGATAATGATAATACCACTTTCTTGTGGCACTGCCGTCTCGGTCATATCGGCGTGAAACGCATGAGGAAGCTCCATGCTGATGGACTTTTGGAGTCTCTTGATTTTGAATCACTTGACACGTGCGAGCCGTGCCTCATGGGCAAGATGACAAGGACCCCGTTCTCAGGGACAATGGAACGGGCAAGTGACTTATTGGAAATCATACATACTGATGTGTGCGGTCCGATGAGTGTAACGGCGCGCGGTGGATATCGTTATTTTCTCACCTTCACTGACGACTTAAGTAGATATGGGTATATTTACTTGATGAAGCATAAGTCTGAAACTTTTGAAAAGTTCAAGCAATTTCAGAGTGAAGTTGAAAATCATCGTAACAAGAAGATCAAGTTCCTACGATCTGATCGAGGGGGAGAATATATGAGTTATATCTTTTATGGTCATGCACCCGAAGTTAGGGGTTTATTCTTATTGAATCTCGATAGTGATGATACACATGTTCATAACATTGATGCCAAAAGATGTAGAGTAGATAATGATAATACCACTTTCTTGTGGCACTGCCGTCTCGGTCATATCGGCGTGAAACGCATGAGGAAGCTCCATGCTGATGGACTTTTGGAGTCTCTTGATTTTGAATCACTTGACACGTGCGAGCCGTGCCTCATGGGCAAGATGACAAGGACCCCGTTTTCAGGGACAATGGAACGGGCAAGTGACTTATTGGAAATCATACATACTGATGTGCGCGGTCCGATGAGTGTAACGGCGCGCGGTGGATATCGTTATTTTCTCACCTTCACTGACGACTTAAGTAGATATGGGTATATTTACTTGATGAAGCATAAGTCTGAAACTTTTGAAAAGTTCAAGCAATTTCAGAGTGAAGTTGAAAATCATCGTAACAAGAAGATCAAGTTCCTACGATCTGATCGAGGGGGAGAATATCTGAGTTATGAGTTTGGTGATCACTTAAGAAAATGTGGAATTGTTTCACAGTTGACACCACCTGGAACACCACAGCGTAATGGTGTGTCCGAACGTCGTAATCGAACCCTATTAGATATGGTACGTTCTATGATGTCTCTTGCCGATTTGCCACTATCGTTTTGGGGATATGCGTTAGAGACAGCAGCATTCACTTTAAATAGGGCTCCATCTAGGTCCGTTGAGACAACACCGTATGAACTATGGTTTAGTAAGAAACCGAAGTTGTCTTTTCTCAAGGTTTGGGGTTGCGATGCTTATGTCAAAAGGCTTCAGCCAGAAAAGCTCGAACCCAAAGCGGACAAATGTGTCTTCATAGGATACCCAAAAGAAACAGTTGGGTACACCTTCTATCTCAGATCCGAGGGCAAAGTGTTTGTCGCTAAGAACGGGTCCTTTCTCGAGAAAGAGTTTCTCTCGAAAGAATTGAGTGGGAGGAAGGTAGAACTTGATGAGGTTATTGAACCTCTGCTTCAACCAGAGAGTAGCGCAGCACAGAAAGATGTTTTTGTGGAGCCTGCAGAGGTTGAAGAGGAAGCCAATGATGATGATCAAGAAGCTTCTGATCAAGTCACTACCGAACCTCGTAGGTCGACAAGGGTACGCACTGCACCTGAGTGGTACGGTAACCCTGTCTTGGAGGTCATGTTGTTAGACAACGGTGAACCTACGAGCTATGGAGAAGCGATGGTGGGCCCAGATTCCGACAAATGGTTAGAGGCCATGAAATCCGAGATGGGATCCATGTATGAAAACAAAGTATGGACTTTGGAAGTATTACCTGAAGGGCGGAAGGCCATTCAGAATAAATGGATTTTTAAGAGGAAGACGGACGCTGACGGTAATGTCACCGTGTATAAAGCTCGACTTGTGGCAAAGGGTTTTTCACAAGTTCAAGGGATTGACTACGATGAGACTTTCTCACCCGTAGCGATGCTTAAATCCGTCCGAATCATGTTAGCAATAGCTGCATTTTTCGATTATGAAATTTGGCAGATGGATGTCAAAACAGCGTTCCTTAACGGTTTTCTTAAGGAAGAGTTGTATATGATGCAACCAGAAGGTTTTGTTGATCCAGAGAATGCTGACAAAGTATGCAAGCTCCAGCGTTCCATTTATGGGCTGGTGCAGGCATCTCGGAGTTGGAATCTTCGTTTTGATGAGGTGATCAAAGCGTTTGGGTTTATACAAGTTTACAACGAAGCTTGTATTTACAAGAAAGTGAGTGGGAGCTCTATAGCGTTTCTAATATTATATGTGGATGACATATTGCTGATTGGAAACAATATAGAATTTTTGGATAGCGTGAAGGGGTATTTGAACAAGAGTTTTTCGATGAAAGATCTCGGTGAAGCTGCTTTCATATTGGGCATCAAGATCTATAGAGATAGATCAAGACGCTTGATAGGACTTTCACAAAGCACATACCTTGATAAAGTTTTGAAGAAGTTCAAAATGGATCAATCCAAGAAGGGGTTCTTGCCGGTATTGCAAGGTACAAAGTTGAGTAAGACTCAATGCCCAGTGACTGCGGATGATAGAGAAAAGATGAGTGTCGTCCCCTATGCTTCAGCCATAGGCTCTATCATGTATGCAATGCTGTGCACAAGACCAGATGTCAGCCTTGCCATAAGTATGGCCGGAAGGTTTCAAAGTAATCCTGGTATGGATCACTGGACAGCGGTCAAGAATATCCTAAAGTACCTGAAAAGGACTAAGGATATGTTTCTCGTGTATGGAGGTGATAAAGAGCTCGTCGTAAAGGGTTACGTCGATGCAAGCTTTGACACTGATCCGGATGATTCTAAGTCTCAAACCGGATACGTATATATTCTCAACGGGGGAGCGGTAAGCTGGTGCAGTTCCAAGCAGAGCGTGGTAGCTGATTCTACATGTGAAGCGGAGTATATAGCTGCCTCGGAGGCGGCGAAGGAAGGTGTCTGGATGAAGGAGTTCATGACAGATCTTGGAGTTGTGCCTAGTGCACTGAACCCAATGACTCTGTTCTGTGACAACACTGGTGCCATTGCTCTAGCCAAGGAACCAAGGTTTCACAAGAGGACCAGACACATAAAGCGACGCTTCAATTCCATCCGCGATTCGGTCAAGGAGGAGGACATAAACATTTGCAAAGTACACACGGATTTGAATGTTGCAGATCCGTTGACTAAGCCTCTTCCACGGGCTAAGCACGATCAACACCAAGACTCTATGGGTGTTAGATTCATTACCTTGTAATGCTAGATTATTGACTCTAGTGCAAGTGGGAGACTGTTGGAAATATGCCCTAGAGGCAATAATAAAAGAGTTATTATTATATTTCCTTGTTCATGATAATCGTTTATTATCCATGCTATGACTGTATTGATTGGAAACTCAAATACACGTGTGGATGAATAGACAGACTTTGTGTCCCTAGTGAGCCTCTACAGGACTAGCTCGTTGATCAAAGATGACCGCGGTTTCCAGGTCATAGACATGAGTTGTCATTTGATAACGGGATCACATCATTAGGAGAATGATGTGATGGACGAGACCCAAACGTAAACATAGCTTTTGATCGTGTCAGTTATCGCTATAGTTTTCTGCATGTCAAGTATAAGTTCCTATGACCATGAGATCATGTAACTCACTGACACCGTAGGAGTGCTTTGTGTGTGCCAAACGTCACAACGTAACTGGGTGACTATAAAGGTACTCTACAGGTATCTCCGAGGGTGTCTGTTGAGTTGACATGGATCGAGACTGGGATTTGTCACTCCGTATGACGGAGAGGTATCTCCGGGCCCACTCGGTAATACGTTATCTCAATGAGCTCAAAGTGACTAAGTAGTTGGTCACGGGATTGTGTATTACGGTAACGAGTAAAGAGACTTGCCGGTAACGAGATTGAACTAGGTATAGAGATACCGACGATCGAATCTCGGGCAAGTAACATACCGACGAGACAAAGGGAACTGTATACGGGATTGCCTGAATCCTTGACATCGTGGTTCAACCGATGAGATCATCGAGAAACATGTAGGAGCCAATATGGGTATCCAGATCCCGCTATTGGTTATTGACCTGGGAGTGTCTCGGTCATGTCTACATGGTTTCCGAACCCGCAGGGTCTACACACTTAATGTTCGGTGACGCTAGGGTTGTTAGTGAGAAGAGTGCATGGTTACCGAAGGTTGTTCGGAGTCCCGGATGAGATCCCGGACATGACGAGGGTCTCCGGAATGGTCCGGAGACGAAGATTGATATATAGGATGAAAGGTTTCGGAGTACCGGAAGTGTTCCGGGGAGCATCGGGAAATCGGCGGAGTACCGGGAAGGTTTTCGGGGGGTCCGGAAGTTGTTCTGGACCTATTGGGCCACAAGGGGGAACACCACAGCCCTCAGGGGGCTGTGCGCCCCCCCTGGGCCCTCTCCCCATGCGGCTAAGGGGGTGGGACCCCCTAGGGCTGGCCGCACCCCTTGGGCTTGGGGGGCAAGGCACCTAGGGGGGAAACCCTAGGGCCTGGGCGCCTCCCCCTGCCCTGGCCGCCGCCCCCTCCCCTTGCCCTGGCCGCCGGCCCCTAGGGGGAAACCCTAGGGCGCCCTCACCTCTCCACCCCCCCTATATATAGTGGGGCAAAGGGAGGGCAGCCAACACAGTTTGTGCCTCGGTGCTGCCCTCCCTCTCCCGTTACATCTTCCTCTCCCGCAGTGCTTAGGCGAAGCCCTGCTGGAGTTCTTCTCCACCATCACCACCAAGCCGTCGTGCTGCCGGTTCTCCATCAACCTCTCCTCCACCCCTTGCTGGATCAAGAAGGAGGAGACGTCCCCGAGCCGTACGTGTGAAGAACGCGGAGGCACCGTTGCTTCGGTGCTAGGTCTTCGGCGATCTGAATCGCGACGAGTACGACTCCATCATCCGCGTTCATAACGCTTCCGCTTAGCGATCTACAAGGGTACGTAGATCACACTCTCCCCTCGTAGTTGCATCTACTAGATTGATCTTGGTGAACGGTAGGAAAATTTTTGTTTCCCATGCAACGTTCCCCAACAATTTGAACTACAGTCTTTTTCTGTGTTCAAAATGCACCATTCAAAGTAACATCATCAATTTTCAACCATTTCTGACCTCATTTGCTATTTTTCATGCATTTACTGATTTTTTGAGCTAAATAACCCTGAAATTGAAAAGCATTTCAAATGAACTCTGAAAAGGTTGAAATTTGGCATGGTATCATCATTTCACCCACATAACATGTGCAAAAAAGTAGAGAGGGTTATAGCAAAAAGTGGATGCACTTCGTGTACAAAACGGACAATCTCTTTCGAGGTACCACGATTTCAGACGAGAACTGGTCTGTTACAAAGAGATTTCATTTTTTTGAACTTATTTGAACTACAGTCTTTTTTGTGTTCAAAATGCACCATACAAAGCAACATCATCAATTTTCAACCATTTCTGACCTCATTCGCTATTTTTCATGCATTTACTGATTTTTTTGAGCTAAATGACCTTGACATTGAAAAGCATTTCAAGTGAACTCTGAAAAGGTTGAAAGTTGGCATGGTATCATCATTTCACCCACATAACAAGTGTAAAAAAGTAGAGAGGGTTACAACAAAAACTGCATGCACTTCATGTACAAAACGGACAATCTCTTTCGAGGTACCAGGATTTCAGACGAGAACTCGCGTGTTACAAAGGGATTTCATTTTTTGAGCTTATTTGAACTACAGTCTTTTTCTGTGTTCAAAATGCACCATTCAAAGCAACATAATCAATTTTCATTCATTTCTGACCTCATTTGCTATTTTACATGCATTTACTGATTTTTTGGAGCTAAAATGACCCTGGAATTGAAAAGCATTTCAAATGAACTCTGAAAAGGTTGAAAGTTGGCATGGTATCATCATTTCACCCACATAACATGTGCAAAAAAGCAGAGAGGGTTACAGCAAAACCTGCACGCACTTCGTGTACAAAACGGACAATCTCTTTCGAGGTACCAGGATTTCAAACGAGAACTCGTCTCTTACAAAGGGATTTCATTTTTTTGAACTTATTTGAACTATAGTCTTTTTCTATGTTCAAAATGCACCATTCAAAGCAACATCATCAATTCTCCACCATTTCTGACCTCATTTTCTATTTTTCATGCATTTACTGATTTTTTTTGGAGCTAAAATGACCCTGAAATTGAAAAGCATTTCAAATGAACTCTAAAAAGGTTGAAAGTTGGCATGGTATCATCATTTCACCCACATAACATGTGCAAAAAAGTAGATAGGGTTACAGCAAAACTGGATGCACTTCGTGTACAAAACAGACAATCTCTTTCGAGGTACCACGATTTCAGGCGAGAACTCGTCTGTTACAAGGGGATTTCATTTTTTGAACTTATTTGAACTACAGCCTTTTTCTGTGTTCAAAATGCACCATTCAAAGTAACATCATCAATTTTCAACCATTTCTGACCTCATTTTCTATTTTTCATGCATTTACTGATTTTTTGAGCTAAATAACCCTGAAATTGAAAAGCATTTCAAATGAACTCTGAAAAGGTTGAAATTTGGCATGGTATCATCATTTCACCCACATAACATGTGCAAAAAAGTAGAGAGGGTTACATTAAAAAGTGGATGCACTTCGTGTACAAAACGGACAATCTCTTTCGAGGTACCACGATTTCAGACGAGAACTGGTCTGTTACAAAGAGATTTCATTTTTTTGAACTTATTTGAACTACAGTCTTTTTCTGTGTTCAAAATGCACCATACAAAGCAA